>OU975421.1:5951767-7151767 GCA_918857605.2 Philereme vetulata | reverse complement strand
ACTCTCTGAGTCGGTTTGGAACACTCTCTATAAGGTGGATGACGTTTTTATCTGGAATTTGCTCCCAACACACTTTTAAAGCACTTATCAACTCCTGTCGGCTATGAATTTCAGTGTAGTTGTCTTTAAGGCTTCTTTTCAACTGGTCCCAAATATGCTCGATCGGATTCAGGTCCGGACTCATGGCAGGCCAGGGTAGAACTGCGATACCACCTTCGGAGATTGCACTTTGTGTCACTCTGGCAGTATGAGGGCGAGCATTGTCTTGCATCAGAATAAAGTTAGGGCCTACTCGCTGTGAATATGGGATCACATGAGGTCGGATGACATGCTGAACATAGCTGGCGGCCGTTACATTGCCCTCATCCAAAATCACTAGCTCGGTTTTGCCCATTATGCTAATCCCACCCCATACCATAATACTGGGTCCACCAAAGCGGTCAGTTTCACGAATACATGGTTCTGTAAAATGTTCTCCAGGTCGTCGCCAAACTCGTACGCGTCTGTCATCATTAAAAAACTTTACTTTAGATTCATCTGTAAAAAGCACTGTCCTCCAATTATTCATGGTCCATTCGAGGTGATCACGTGCAAACCTTAATCGCGCTGCACGGTGGGCTCTGGTCAAATTGAGCCAACAACTGGCATTCTGGAGCATTGTTGGTCTTCATGAAGTCTGTTGCGAACAGTTTGGTCATTCACTCGCGTTCCAGTGGCGTCACGTATGCGGTTTCTCAATATGCGTGCAGTTACAGTTCGCTCGCGACGTGCAGAGAGTCGGATGTATCGGTCTTCTTGGGAGGTTGTCGCTCGGGTTCTACCTGAACCGCGCCTCCTACTCACACTACCTGTCTCTTGAAAGCGTTCCCACACATTTCGAATAGCTCGTCTTGACACATCTAAGCTTGAAGCTACCAATCTTTGCGAATTTCCTTGCTGAAGCAAAACAATGGCTCTAGTCGCGAATTCCGTGTCCATGTGATGTCGAGTAGATAAGTGGGTTAAAACCCAATTAACACCCAAGTCATTCCACCCACTGGGTTGTTTGAGCGGGTGAAAATGAAATAAGTAGTACTTATTAACAATGACGTCTAAGAAAGTACCTAGGTACCTTTAAACTTCTTTAGCTCCATCTATATGTATGTATATTTATATACAGTGTTTTTTTTTACTGGGACAGTACGGCAGCACCCATAACCAAAGGAGATACAGGTGCAGTTTCTTTTAAAACATCAGCTCGTTTTCGAAGAAAAACATTTTGGCATTAAAATTTTTTTGGTCAAGCGTGAGTAGCGCCTTAAAATGAATCAAGTTGGTAATTTTTTTTTGATGCCGATCGATGCAGTTCTATGTAAGGATTATTTTATTGTATTGGATGAAAAAAATCTGAGCAGCGAAAGTTAGTCAAATTTGATAAAATGTATTCTCATACAACAGGACAAAGCAAAATTCCTCCAACAAACATTTTATTATATTCTAATTACACAATAAAGAAGTATTAACACTGTAGCGATTAAGACTAAAAAAACACTGTATAAGTTATACAAACTGCAAACAAACATTCTTTCATGCTTGTATAATGGAGTTAATTTTGCTATAGATAAAAAATGTATTTACGACGTTTCTATTTTAAACATACCAGCTTCGATTTACGAAAAAGTTCAGCTATTCCACAACAGATGGCAGGCAGCAGCAGAAGATAACTTATGTACTTACTGTATACACCTCGAAATAAGGTTGAAATTTCCTTAAAACATTATTTTATACATATTATATTATACCATTATACAAGCATGAAGGAATGTTTTTTTGCAGTTTGTATAACTTAGGCTAATTTGGGATAGGAGATATGCGTTCTGGAATATTCTACGTTACTCAGTTAGTGATGTAGTCTAATGCGATAGCAGTTTTATCGATCTCTGCTATTTATATTAAAATTCTCACAAAAATTAATAAACGTTCATCAAATGGATTTACCCCTTACCAAAATGAAGGGTTGTTAAAATTATAACTTGTACTGGTAATTTAGGAGTCTATGTGTGTGGCATCGGGTAACCTTAAAAAGTAACAACTTTTGTATGGTGTTATTTGTCAGATAGCTACGTGGAACTTTATCAGGAACCTGTGAAATGGGCCCTAAGTTAAAAACGACGAATAAAACTTACGTCTTTTAGTTTTCAACTGGTAATAACGACATAACTTTATTCATGCGCATTATTATTTACAACATGATCTTCGCAAAAAATAGTTTAATTTCTATAGGTAAATAATAATGATCTTAGTAAGTTTTAGTCAAGTATTGAACTAGATTATCCTTAGATTATAGATAACAGCACCCTTTTGTATCCTATAACATTTTAATCAAACCCAAAATCGGGTCCAATTGATAATGACAATATTTTGTGTCACCGCAATGGCTGAGTAGTGGTAAAAATAATATTTTAAGGAAATGTCATGTCTATTCTGTTTCCCTATTTTTTATTTGCCAATGGCAAATGCACAAAACCGTGCGAGGCCAAGAAAGAAAAATAAAAAGGAAATGTCAACCTTATTTTGAGGAGCATACAGTAAGTACATAAGTTATTTTCTGCTGCTGCCTGCCATCTGTTGTGGAATTGCTGAACTTTTTCGTAAATCGAAGATGGTAGATTCAAAATACGAAACGTCGTAAATACTTTTTTTATCTATAGCAATTCGCCAAGTCAAGCGTGCGTAAAGAAGTTTTACTTAGTAATAAACCGATCTAAATTTAATACCGACTTTTAATAATTTTCCAGCTTTAAGTGTCTATTAGAACGCTACTATTAATTTAATATTTTAATTACGTACCTATTAGGTACCTACCAAAGTGGGCACCTACCTTATTTTAACTTTGGCATTTAAATAGCCAAACATCCATTTTCACCCATTAAAATGGGTGAAAATGGGTTAAAATCGGGTTAAAACCCAAATCACCCGGTTATAACCCAAATGGGTAGAATGGGTTTTTACCCATTACCCATCTCGACTCGAGAACCAGGCATTGTTTATGCAAACAGTAATGTAATCGATAATTAAAGGTAAGGTGTTAATTTATGATCAATAAATATGCCTACTTAACATTTCCATACATCAGTATGCCAACAACTCGCAAAAACAAATGTGTCAGGCAAAATATCGAAATATTTCAAGTGGGCCCTATTTTGTTTTGAGTAGTTTAGAAGTAGGCACAGCAAAAACTTACTTCTAAAAAAATAACGCGACTGCAGTACCACGAGTGCTGCAGGAGTTTATAAATAGGCGGCGGAGACCATTTAACATCAGGAGGCCCGTCAGCTTGTGTGCCTACAAGTTTATTAAAAACAAAAACCGGTCAAGTGCGAGTCGGACTCGCGCACAAAGAGTTCCGTACCATTATCTATAAAAACGAGCAAAAATATCACGTTTGTTGTATGGAGGGCCCCCTTAAATATTTGTTTTATTTTAATTTAATTATTTATTTTTAAAGTGAATATTTATCTTAACATTCTGTGAATATTTAAAGCATCTACCTGTTACCGTTATCAATATCAAGCAACCACGAGCAAAAAAATCACGTTTGTTGTATGGGAGCCCCCATTAAATATTTATTTTATTCTGTTTTTAGTATTTGTTGTTATAGCGATCACAGAAATACATCATCTGTGAAAATTTCTAAGAACTTGAATAGGTATAAAGATATTTTATCAAAACTCACGATGTGTAACAAAAACTTTTTGGAAATCGTCTTTTAACAAGTTTTTATAGTTCTTTTTACACTGTAGAAGAGTTCTACACATTGCCTATTATTTAATTTTGATAAACTGAATGTATTATACAACTAATTAATTATATTTATGTTAGATATTTTAATAATGCTTAATATTTAATTTATTGCTTACCTATATAACTTTTGTGTTTTTGACTTGTAACTTGGCGTTTTATATAAGAATTGTATTGTATTATTTCAATCTTGAATCATGCAGGAGGATACCAGTACTACGTGGCGATAGAGATCGTAAACTATATAAAGGTATAAAAAGGGGCTTGATTATCAAATTATGATCTTTCTGAAGGTAAACTGTTGGTGAATTTTTCAACCTTAATTATGAATTAAGCATAGCCACAATATCTGTCGTCCTGGAAAGCTGTGGGTGGCCTATGTTCAGCAATGGACGACTTGTGGCTAATTGATGATGATGATAACCTATACCTAAAACAACACTTACCTAAACTAGTTAAAAGGGTATTCTGCCTTAATAAATAAAAGATTATTAAATAAAGAAAAACAAAATTTATTATTCGTAATTATTAGAGCCATTCGATAGATACTTAAACTAAATACCCAGCACTTCATTCCTTCTTCTGTTTCATAGTGGAGGGACCCGGTTCGGCTTTTATCTTTCTTTTAGAAGATTTTACTTCATTTTTTGCTACATCTTTCTCGATTTCTCTTTTTTCCAGGGGATCGTCTTCAACTTCCACCTTCATTACTTCTGTATCCGATGAATCTACCTCAACTACTTCTTCCTTAATTATTTCTGTATCTGATAAATTTAGTTCCTCCTTTTCGAACTTGACTTGAACATTTTTAGTGTCATCACTTATCATAACTTCTTCGTTCCAGGAACTCCAGTTTAGCTTTTGCATCATAAAACGATTGTGTGGAATGAATGCTTTGTACGCATTTCCCGTTTTTTTCAATCTCAGCCTCGTGTTAAGAGATCTTTGAACGACATGACATCCAACCACACAATCGATCTCATACATCGAATCTTCTACAACCTCGATCCATTTTTTCAGAGCGTCTATAATATCACTGTTCCTAATTACCATTCTTGAATCAAAGTAAGTGCTTACCACAAAATCTGGATGTAGTTTATTGATGCTTTTCAAAGCTGGATCCAAGATTGTTTTCATCACATTATTGGCTAACATTGTTTTTGGGGCTCCATGTAAGAGAAAGATTTTTGTGAGTTCTTCGGAGACCTCAGCGATGCTTTTCTCGTTTAAAGTTCGGAGTATCAAGAATTCTGATTCTATATCTTCACAAACTAAAATGAACTTAGGTCTGAGGATATAATGGCACTCTGATTCCATGCATATAAGTTTTACACGCCACGATCTAAGATCACGATCACGAGCCGTTAAATACTCGAAGTCATTTTCAATAAAAGTGTTGGAAAGCATCTGGCAAACGTTACAAACAGTTACAAGAGCTTTCACGAATGTACCTGGGAACGTCCAATATACTTTAAGGCGTTCGTATATCTGTCTGTAACCCTGGTGGTGAAGTTCTCTGTGAACTGGTGCTATGATAGCGAAGCTATTTTCTAGAGACATTACTTTTCGATAAATATTGAAATTTAATCTATACGGTCGTTTTAGAATGAGCGTGTCAACGCCATCTTCTTGAACTACGTCATATTTTCTTCCACAATCTGCTGGATTAGATTTTAAGTCACTAATAACTTCCTGAATATGCGCGTTAGTCCACTGGAACGCCGACGAATTCTTCGCTGGAGCTTTTTTCTTCGTAATTTTATAGTATTCCTTCTCCACAACTGCACTATCGAAGAATTGGTCCAATATCTGTGCCAAACGTGTTTGTTCATTCATTTTCACAAAACTAAATCACTAACTCTAGGACGCACAATATCACCAACATTCAATATAATACTGACGAGCGCGGCGGCCGGCGCGGTGCGGAGAATGCGACGGCGTGCTAGAAAGAGTTAGACATAGCTCCATTAAATACGTAAGAGCGAGACAGATACAGCACAAAGCGGCACTAACCGTTAGTACGGGTGTCACAGAGTTCGTAGTCTACCGATAGCGCTCGAGTAGGTACGATTGGTAAGAGAGGGGGCTATTCATGGGTGTTGTGCAATGTAGAATTTACAAATTATTTTAATTTACATCTTAGAACGATATTATCATTTAATTAAGGTAAGTTTATTTACCATTTTAATTTAACTACATATTTATATTAATTTACAAATTATTTTAATTTACATCTTAGAACGATATTATATTTTAATTAAGGTAAGTTTATTTACCATTTTAATTTAACTACATATTTATATTAATTTACAAATTATTTTAATTTACATCTTAGAACGATATTATATTTTAATTAAGGTAAGTTTATTTACCATTTTAATTTAACTACATATTTATATTAATTTACTAATTATTTTAATTTACATCTTAGAACGATATTATATTTTAATTAAGGTAAGTTTATTTACCAATTCAATTTAACTACATGTTTATATGAATTTTGTTTAATAAAACCCAGTTCCTCCTATTAAGGTATTTAACTAAACTTTAATATATAAACTTAATTTTATAAATTATATCTATGACTTTAGACAATTTGATTTTATAAGACTTTCTATATATTTAACAAATTACAATTACTTATGCATTTATCATCTGAATAAATTATATTTATTATTAACGCGTAAATAAAATTATTAAATAATGATGTACATTTCACACAGCGCCGCCTCGCCCCAAACTAAGCAAAATAGTAAAAGAAACAATAATCTGTTGAACAATCTTATTATTATTTATTAATCTTATATTTATTATCACATATAAAAAAACTTTTGTGGCGTGAATATCACATCGAATCGGTGGCGTGGCGTACGAGTTTATATTCACATGAATAGACTTCTTTAAAGTATGGATGACGGCGCAGCTGACCTTGTGAAGTTGTGACGTCACAGTCTGCGCGCGACTGATAATTTTGAGCTTTATTGCTAAGCAGCGTAAAGTGCCGTTTCGCGAATAATAATTTAAACATCGCTAGGTGTTTGATAACATTCTATTCCGTTTTATTTTTGGGTGTAACTTTTGCTCTAAAATATGATTTAATAAATAAATATTGCTGGACATTTCACAATGCGTTATCTAGCCCGAAACTAAGGAGAGCTTGTACAGTGGGACTAAGATAACTGATAGATTAACTACTTATTGTATATTTTTAATAGACTTCAAAAAAGGAGAAGGTTCTCAATTCAACTGTATTTTTTATGTTTGTTACCTCAGAACTTTCGACTGGGTGAAGCGATTTTGATGATTTTTTTTATTTCATTTTTTTCCAGTTCTGACAATTAGAATCTATTAGAAAATCATATAAGTATTAAATTTGTTTAATTTTTATGTTTGTTACCTCAGAACGATTTGGAAATATCTTTTGTTATTTGAAAGGATATACTTTCAGATTGCTGATTGGTCCCATAGTTTAATCGAAATCGGTTTAGTAGTTTGGTTTTTACTGTTATCTGAAGTCGGTTATATTTTTGTTAAAAAGTTACTTGTTTATGTAAATACTAACAATAAATAATACTTATACTAGGTATATAGATAAACATCCAGACCCGGAACATATACCTGTAGACCATTCAAACATTTGCCCCGCAGTGGGACTCGAACCCACAACCTCCTGCGTCTCATTTTCTTTAAGAGTAGATAAGTTTCTTGGGAAAGGGCTCGCCCGGGGAATAATTACCACCATACCTATTTCTGCCGCCAAGCAGCATTGCCGAGTTTCGGTTTGAAGGGTATGTTTGCCGGTGAAATTACACATGAGGCTTTTCACCTGTATGCCTCAAGTTCAAGAGCAATGCGTCGTAGGGCACGTTTCTGAGGTGCGTGACCTGTGAGGCAATATTTTATAGGCGATGGTTACCACTTAACATCAGGTGTGCCATTATGTTTGTTCAATCTACAGATAGTAAATAAAACCGGGCATGTGCGAGTCGGACTCTCGCACGAAGGGTTCCGTACCAGTATCTATAACAATTGCAAAATAATCACGTTTGTGGTATGCCCCCCCCCCCCCCCCCCCCCGTAAATATTAAGTTTAATTTTAATGTAATTATTTATTTGTGTGTTTTATAAGTGAATAGTATAACTCAATATTCTGTGAATATTTCAAGCGTTTACCTGTTGCCGTTATCAATATCGATCAAAAAAATCACGTTTTGTATGGGAGTATATATTTGTTTGTTATTATTATTTGTTTTATTTTAATTTAATTATTTATTTTAAAAGTAAATATATAACTAAATATTAATTCTGTAAATATTTTAAGCGTATAACGTATATCAAAAACGTTCAAGCAAAAACGAGCAAAAAAAAATCACGTTTGATGTATGAGAGCTCCCCTTTAATATTTATTTTATTTGTTTTTAGTATTTGTTGTTATAGCGGCAACAGAAATACATCATCTGTGAAAATTTTAACTGTCTACCTATTACGGCTCATGAGATACAGCCTGGTGACAGACGGACAGCGGAGTCTTAGTTATAGGGTCCCGTTTGACCCTTTGGGTACGGAACCCTAAAAAGCCGGCTTTTCGCCCACTGCGCCACACAGATCGTTAAGTCAGATTCGGCCCTAGGTAATTGGTAATACTGTAGGTACCCATATATTCAATGACCGTTCTAGAAACATCCCTGGTTCACACGTGGTGGAACTCAGTAACTGAGTTAGCAGCTCCATTAGCTCCATTTGGTGTCGAATGGAGTTAAACCGCGATCTTTTCAAAAGCAGTCATCGTAATAACGACCGCCATGTGACGGCGAATGTCCGTTGTTTTAGAAAACTAGTGACAACTGTAAGCCTAACTGCAAGAGGTGGTTCGATTTTGTCGCGAGACATGTTTTTGCATTTGTACGGGTATTGTGGTAGTCTAAGTATATGCCTAGGTACCATGATATGACGACCTCCTTGGCTCAGTAGGCGAGTAGCTGGCTGAGACGCAGGAGGTAGCGGGTTCGACTCTCGTCGCGGAATTAATAAGATAACATAACTCTTTATTGTACACCAAAGTAATATACAGAAAATAATTTTTACAAATAGATTTAGTATAATGGGTGCTCTTATCACTAAAAGCGATTTCTCCCAGGCAACCTTTGTATAAACAGGATAATAATTGATATTATGACGGCGGTGCATCTATATAATATTAAAAACATACCTACGTACTATAAACCTATTAATGTATGCATTATCTACAGATATTTGTTCCGGGTCTGGGTGTTTCTATATATACCTAGGTATTTATAAGTAATTAAATATTAAAAAAAATAATACTCAAAGGTAAATACTTATAAGTACCTATTCTATCAGTTGTCTGGTTCCCATTGTACAGGTTTTGCTTAGTTTGGGGCTAGATAGCAGTATTAAATCAGCCACTGGTGGTACAGCTTTTGTGAACGAGCTCGAGGAAGTGGGCACCACCACCTTACCTTTATCTGCCGCCAAATAGCAGTACTTGTGCTGTTGTGTTCCGGTTAGATGGTAATGGTATGCTCCTGTAATTACTGGCACATATGCATAACAGCTAAGTCCTATAGTATGACAACGTATCCATATAGAGATCAAGACAACATAATACCTTGTTTTGAATTCTATGTGGATATCCATGGGCTGCAGTAGCCACTTAATATCTAGTGGACTGCATGCTCGTTTGCCATATAAGTTGTGTAAAAAAAAAAGTTACTTCTTTCCGCAGTGGGCGTGATGAATAGTGTTAGATGGGGCATTTTCCTTAACTAATACTTTCCCACTGGGCATAGGCCACATTTCTCTACATCTCGCGATTACTCGCCACCTCCCACCAGCCATTTTAAGAGGTATCAAGGTCGTCAACGCTTCGGGGGATGTCATTTTTTAAATTACCTACTAGGTAAAAATACCTGTTAATATTTTAGGATATCTTTCATAGGATCAATATCCCACTAATATTATAAACGCGAAAAGTCTTTCACGCAAAAACTAATGAATAAATTTTAATTAAATTTGGTATACTGATAGATTATGACCTGGATTGACACATTTCAGGCTACATTTCATTGACAAAACACGCGCGGGAAGCCGCTGGCGGAAGCTAGTAGTAAAAAAAAGGTAATTAGTACTAGTTAAGTTCATTCAATTATCCTTACCTACTTTACGAGTAAAAAATTAAAGTCACTGCTTGCCGTCATCTGAAGGTCGTCGCTATGTTGACAACCAGAGCTTTACACTAGTGGAGTAACACATTTCTAATTACCTTTCAGGAGAATCCTATTTAAACAGGGTGTCCCGAAAGGGGGTGTTAAAAACCATTTTAAAGGTATTGATGACTTCCAATCAGAAGGCAGATTTAGTTACAAATATTTTTTTTATAAAAACGTCTAAATCCATGTCGTCATTTATCTATAAATCAAATATCATCGAAATTGGTCCAGCCTTTTAGCCTTGAAAATGTAACAAACAGACAGAGAAACAGAGAGACTGAGGCTTTTAAATTTATAATTTTATGGTATTACTATGGATGCACTTAGGAAGGTACTGCATTGTTATAGGCGATGGTCACCACTTATCATCAGGTGGGTCATTTGCTTGTTCCATTTTCTTCCATTTTATAATGTAATTTTGAAGTGAAAACTTCTTTAGGCGCGTTGGGCATTTTTTGAGATGGAAAAAAACCATTGAACTCGCGACACTGTTGCCGTTACCCTTACCGACACCTCTGTTCAATGAAAAAAGTTTTTTAGTCGCGTTGGGCATTTTTTGAGATGGGATAAAACCATTGAACTCGCGAAACTGTTACCGTTACCGACCCCTCTGTTTAAACCTAAGTATCTCGTAATTGTTCAAGTTTTCACTTCTGTCGGCACTCCCGGAGTGCCACTTTTTTCGTTGTTGATAGAGCGAAGCGAGATTTTCAATCAACTTGGGCAAATCGACGTTGTATGTATGTATGTTTGTTTGTCCGAGGATAACTTTAGAAGCGTTGATCCGATCATCGTGAAATTTGATACATAGGTAGGTAGTGATGGCACAATTTTGATGTGACTAAATGAAATAAAAATGTGGGGAGTTGTTGAGATATTGGGTTTCATGAAGGTTAAAAAAAAATTAAAATGAGACTTTATAGGTCAAATGAGACGTCAATTGTTAGGTCCTCATTAGTACATTTCGACCCTGTTTTTATTTTTAGTAAAGTACTTGCAATTTTTTAGTAATTAGCCTTAATAAAAACTAAACTTAGTCAAAATTCACAGGGTACACCAGTGACCCCACAGTGCTGTAATTTGGTATGCGTGCAGCATTTGTAATTTGGTAGGCAAAAGTCTGAAATGCAGAATAATGCAATTTGTACCCAAAAAAGATAAACCAAATACATGAACTGCCGTTACCTGTAATTTCAATGAAGCTGTAGGTCAAGTCTGTGGTTATTATTTCGTGGCAATATTTTGGTAGTTAAAGATTATGAATAATATTTTTTTTATGGTAGTCTCGCAAGATCAGTTTGGGTCGAACCACTAGTTACCTACAGATCAAAATATTTCTAGAATATTTGGATAACTTTGGGGTTGTAGTTATTACAGAGATTTTAAGCTGCTGAAGACATTATCAAGGTATTCTAGAACAATATTATTTTAATTTATATAATTATTTTCCTCAACATTAAGCATAAACCGACATTTTAAACAACCCTTGAGTAATCTTCTGTCAGGCCACACCTGTAACTGACATAACGGGATTTATAATCGGATGTGACGTCTCTCTCTCTCGTTATGACAGTGACAAGGACGGATTTATTGTTATTATTTTATGACGCGATAAAACCTTTTGAAAGGTGAAGTCGATTTAACAACGCTCGAGAACTGTTACCAGACTTGCCAGTTTGATCCAGTTTTGGATAGATGCGGCCACTATTGGCGTAAAAAACGCAAACTCATGTTGTCTGACAAAAAAAATGTTTTATTTTAGTAAATTGTAAATCTAGTGAAGTGCGAGCTGGCAAACTTTTTTGTTATGTAAGAACAACCTATTAGACCAATTTAGTATTAAATTATTAGTCATTATATCAAAAAGTTCTGTTGTTCAGTTTACGTCTATTATCTTTTTTTATTATAGGTAAATTATAGGTTAGCGTGTAACCACGATCTCACCTGATGGTACGCGATGATGCAGTTTACGATTATACACGCTTGCTTAGAATAAACCTATTCACTCTATTGTCAATATTCTATTATTATCGGCGCTTATCTGGGTCAACGCATACGCATTGCAATTCAGCGGGGCAATGCAGCCAGTGTCTTGGGGACACTTCCGCCCGGTAGTGATCTGGAGCAGTTGAGCTATCTATAGTTTGTTTGTAACGGTCTTTAGATGATTCAACTGTTTATTCTGTATTTTTAACCGACTTGAAAAAAGAAGGAGGTTCTATGTTTGGCTGTGTATATGTTTTTATGTATGTTCACCGATTTTTAAGTCAAGTTATGGACCGATTTTCAAAATTATTTTATTATTTAAAAGGATATACTTCAGATTGGTCCCATAGAATTCTCATCGAAATCGGTTCAATAGTTTGTTTTTTCTGTTATCTGAAATTAGTTATATTTTTGGTAAAACTTACTTGTTTTTGTAAATAATTGTATTATTCTTTCTGTTATTAAATATATTTAATCATTATTGGTATTATCATACCAGTCCCATCGCCTTAATCATCATCGCCTTGTCAATTAGGTTCTTCTTAAATAACAAAATGTTTTGCCGGCTTGCACGTCACTAGATTTAAAAGGAAACTTTTCTTAAAACTTTTAACAAAAATTTAGCCCCAAATGATCTTTATTTACATTATTTAAGTTTTCGCTAGCTCTCAGCGATTCAAAGCTCTTGCAGAACAACAAAATGTCCTGGTACTTCGCCATCTTTTTCAATCAAGTGTCCAGAAATACTTTAAAACTATCCTTTAAAAAGCCACAAACCCTAAATCGCTCCGGTGGCAACACAGTAAGTTCGAGGCAGGATGACAATTAATAGAGAGAATCGCTTTGAATGTTTTAGCCGATCGTAATAATTTTGGACTTGAATGACCTTTATACGTACACACGGCTACACATCAAGCAATATTTCCAGTATAAGCTGACCTCGCATTGTGTAGGCTTTTCGTGGAATGAGAGGTCAGCTTATACTGTAAATTAATAGCTTGATGTGTAGCCGTGTGTACAACACTCGCAGCCAAATTATAGCCTGCTTAATTTAGATGTATTAATATTACATCTAAATTAATTAATAATCTTACAAAATAACATTACATTACATTACATATAAAAAAATATCTGTAGCACTCCCGGAAGTTCGTGGCGTTATCCGCGCCGCGTGCCACCCTAAACTTGAGTATTGTAGTTTATTAGAAAGGGTTCATAAATAATATTATATTAATAATATACATATAAATTCTACTGCATGCAAGTGTGTTTGTCACGTAACTCCTCCAAAACAGCTGGACCGATTTAAATGACGACCTCTGTGGTGCAGTGGGCGAATAGCGGCCTGAGACGCAGGAGGCAGTGGGTTCAATTCCCGCCGCGGAACAAATGTTTGCATGATTTACAGATATTTGTTCCGGGTCTGGTTATTTCTGTATATACCTAGTCAGGTCATAAGTATGGTCACACAGTAAAAACTTTTCTTTTAGTATGCTGGCCACAAAAAAGTTTATAGATTTCGAATTTCGAATTGTCACTAAAATAAAAATGTATACCTTTTAGAATTTTACTCATTTTTAAATATGGAGTGGACGCTTAAAGAAGACCGTGTTGCAGTTATTGCGTTGCATCGTTGCGGTTACGCGCCAATTCAAATTTTTGACATACTGAAAAATTTGAATATAACCAAAAGATTCGTTTATCGCGCCATCAAACGATACAATGAAGACTCTAGTGTAGATGACAGGTCAAGAAGTGGTCGCCCTCGGTCTGTTAGGACTCCAGCAGTGATAAAGCTGTGAAGGCGCGAATTCAAAGAAATCCCAAACGTAAGCAGAAACTTTTGGCCCTTCAGATGGGGTTAACAAATTATGTCACAGTAACAGGTCACAGTTAAAATTGATAACACAGGTTTTCAAGTAGAGACCACGCTCGGGAAATCGCAGTGTCAACTGGCTCCCCAGATGTAAAGAGAACCTGATGAAGGTTTCTGAGATCCGATATGTGCAGGATGGACAGGACTGATCACTCTGGTAATCTATGGGGGAGGCCTATGTTCTGCAGTGGACGCCCTACAGCTGATATACAAGTAACAATGAGTAACAATCGTTTAAGTTTTTTTTAACACGTTATAGAGATATTTATTCAATAACTTTATTCAGAAAACTAATACATATTGCAATATCTTTTACACAATTACAAATATTTTAGTTATGAATGAGCAGATAAGGTCTGTTATTACTTGGGCCGGCGCGCGCACGGCAACTCGTCTCGATCTCACTGAAGGGAAAGGACATGAGGGGTGAGAGGAGCCGCACTAGTGGGGTGCTATAACCAACGTACCTATAGAGATTTGTTTGACCACAATCTCACCTGATGGTAAGCGATGATGTGGTCTAAGATGAAATACGAAGAGCTAGAAGACACTTATTCACACATACCTTAAAGAGCCCCGGGCTTTTCCGTGCACCTGCTTGTCCTTTAAATAAATAAATAATGCTGGACATTTCATACAGCGCATCTAGCCCCAAACTTATCAAAGCTCGAACAATAGGAGCTAGATAACTGACAGAAAATTCATATAATTTTGATGATATACTCACAGAATACGGGCCTAAAACTGGGATATCTCCTATAGTTTCTTTATGTCCAGGACAAGCGTTTCCCCACTTATTAAATGTCAAAGACTACGCCAAAAGATAAAAATCTGAAGCAGAAAATTCAACAACGCTACGAAAATAGAGGCAGAGTATCGTGTAAGATGTTCATTTATCATAGTCGGTACAAAGTGTTCTCGAGAAATTACACACTGTGTCGTTTTGTTACTGGACGCAACGTCGTGTAGTGGTTACTAATCACTAGGCGATTGCTATATGTATATGTGCCATTGTATTGTATATGTGTATTAACTTTCTTCTTCTTAACGACCTCCGTGTCGCAGTGGGCGAATAGCCGGCCGAGACGCAGAAAGTAGCGGGTTCGATTCCCGCCCCGGAACAAATGTTTGCATGATCTGCAGATATTTGTTCCGGGTCTGGTTGTTTTTGTATATAATAATATTAAAAATGGAGAAATATGAAAATGAAAACATTTATTTGAGACGTTCATTTACACACGTACAAAATAAAAACACAAAAGAAGATGGTGACTAAGTTGTAATGTAGAATTTTGACTTCTGACTCTAAGAAGTAGGTGGGTGTAAATAGCAAGATATAAAGACATAGAAGGACAAGAATGCCAAAAATAGAAGATTACAGGTTAATCAAAAAATATTACAATATACGTATTACGTAATTATAAAAAAAGTATACAAGTATTCTATCAGTTATGTGGTTCCCATAGTACAAGCTCTGCTTAGTTTGGGGCTAGATAGCGCAGTGTGAAATGTCCAGCAATATTAATTATTATCTATTTATTTTTCTCAAATTATTTTTTTTTGAAAATAACCCACAATTTATACGTTTTAATTTAAACCATTTGTCCCTGGCTTCATGTTAACCGGGGCTCTACGCGGATATTTCTGGGTGAATTTCTGTCTTAGAGTCGGTGCATAACTGGGTCAACGCAATTTAGTTAACAGGGCAATGCAACCAGTTTCTTGCGGACAATTCTGATTGGCAGTGATCTATATACCTATATAGTTTTAAATGGTCCTTAGTAGTCTTACATTATTTAAAACCGTGAAAAATACGCGGTATTAGTATTTTTAGGGTTTCATACCTCAAAAGGTAAAAAAGGAACCCTTATAAGATCACTCTCTTGTCCGTCTGTCCGTGTGTCACCACCGATTTTCTCATGAACGAGTAAACCTAGCAAGATGAAATTTATACTAGATACTGAAGTCTATAGTCCCTATTAGGTGTATAAAAATCAAGGTCCTGAGTCAACACAATTAAAAGATATGGGCAAATTTAGATTTTCACGAAAACTTGTAAATACCAAAATTCACCTTAATTTTTAACTTATTTTATTTTTCGGAATTTTCCCTTTACCTGAGCTGTAAGACCTTGCTTTTCACCAAGGAAAAAATCTAACAAATAAAAAAAGTGGAAAATTAAAGGGTAATCTAATCCCCATACAAATATCCCCATACATACATAGTTGACGCCAATTTATGATAGTCCTCTGAGTTGAATGGGGGCACCAACCTCAAATAAGGTAAATAAATAAAATTGTGCTATTGAATAGAATAAATGTTTAAGTGGGACTCCCATACAACAGACATGATTTTTTGCTGTTTTTATAGATGATGGTACGGAACCCTTCGTGCGCGAGTCCGACTCGCACATGTCGGGTTTTTTGTGATATTTATACAAAGAACGATTTTCGGATTTTTTCCTTGTGCTGTAAGGTAAGACCTTATTTTGCCATATTTCATGATCATAGTTCAACGGGAAGTACCCTATAAGTTTTAATTTATTTGCGAGTGTCAAAATATGTGACATAAATGGCCATATTTTTTTGATTGCGTTGACTTAAAAGCATTGTTAAAGCTCAAAGGAAAACCAAAATATTTGATGTTAATTTTACCTTGATTAATCCACGCGTTTCCTAGATAACGAGACGGACGAACAACAAAGTGATTTGTAATGCTTTCTATTTTTTCTTTTGAGATACAGAACCTTATTTAGTTTAAAAATACCAATGTTTTATTTAATTTTCTAATCCAGAACCAAAACAGTTCCTGGTTCACGGTAAACGCAAGGTATTATATTTTATAAGTTCACCACTTTTCACGCTTTTCTCTGAATTTTCACGGAAATAGGTGAAAGTTTCCGTGTTTCCACAGAGCGCTTCAACTACTTAGTATCTACAGAGTGTCACTGAATATGTATTGTTTATCGGTTAACTAAAACATCGAAACAATTTTTACCAAGTGGTCAAAATTCGCAGTTTTCGGAAAAGTTCTGTGTGTCAGCTATTTTAGGTGGAAACCCCTAATGGCCGGTTCCTATATCCGTCGGTAACCGACTACGTCTCGTATCTCCTTGAAAAAGTGTCAAACTAGTGTCAAACTTTTGACAGGTTTTCAAGGAGAAACGAGTCGTAGCTCACCAACCCAAACATAGGTACCCGCTATTAGAGAAACACTTCTTTCATGTACACGCGACCTCCAGTTAATCTATATACATATGTATATTCATGTAGGAAATTAAACCGCATTTTGTTTACTTCAATACAAACGTATAATATAAAAGAACAATATCATTTTTCCATCATTTTTGTATGCATAAAATCTGTAATTTTAGTTTGTTTGAAACACTTCTGTCGTGCATACACATTTTGTAATTCACGTTGGATTTTAATCAGCGTATCGTCACAATTTCCCTGCATGTGGAACTCTTCATTAAAAAGAACAATCTTTCGTAATACACTAACAGCATTGAGACCGTCAATCAAAGTTGGCACTGTAAATTGTTCTTCCGAGTCTTCCTGTTCATTTTCATTTTCCTCTTGATCTTCACGTACAATATCATCCTCCGTAGCTGGTGCACAAATTGCAAAAGACTGATCTACATCAATGAACTCGTCTGTTTCAGTAGTAGATAAAGCAGGTCGTAAGTTTTGGGCTAATTGAGCCAAAGAAATATTGTCCTTTTCATCATCGTCAATCACATCATCTGAGGTTCTTGTTATAAGACTTGTAAGATCGTTAAAACCTGCATGCCCAAAGCAGTTAGCGATAGTCTTTTGTGAAACTTTTTCCCATGCTTCTGATATCATCAAGATGGCATCAAGAACCGTAAAGCTGTTCTGATTATTACTGTCAATGCTTTGTATTAACTTTAACACTTGCAGTCTTCTATAATGAGATTTTAAACATCTTATTACACCTTGGTTCATAGGTTGCAGTACAGATGTAACATTTGGTGATCAGAACACGAGTTTAATACACTTCAGATTAGTAACAGCCGGATGAGCAGGACAATTATCAACTAAAAGAAGAACTTTCTTATTGTTTGCTTTTAATTCAGCGTCCCAGTTTCGTAACCATCTTTCAAAAATTTCCGATGTCATCCATGACTTCACATTGTTTTCATACGTTACCGGCAGTGAGCGTATGTTTTTAAAGCATCTTGGTTTCTTAGATTTCCCAATAACTAAAAGCTTCCTTTTACAGGATCCTGTCATATTTGCTGCAACCATGATCGTTAGTCTCGTCTTGGACATTTTTCCTCCCGAACAATTCTCTCCTTTGAATTTTAAAGTCCTGTCTGGTGTCATATTGTAAAAAAGTCCGGTTTCGTCTGCGTTATAAATGTCTTCTGGACTGTAGACATCGCATAATGTAGGCCACTTTTGCGTAATCCATTCGTCTACAGCATCTTTATCCACACTGGCAGCTTCACCACTCATTTTCCCGCCGACAATGCCATGTCGAGCCCGGAAACGTTGAATCCAACTAGACGAGCAAACAAAATCTTCACCAAAACGTTGAGCAAAATCGTTTGCTTTTTGTTGAAGAATTGGTCCATTTATTGGCACATTATTTGTCCTTTGATATTTAAACCACTTTAACAAAGCTTCCTCAATCTTCGTATGCCGCGTTGTTCTGGCTCGTTTCATTTTCAAAAAATTCTTGTCGTAAAGGATTTGAATTTTCTCCCATTCTTTCCAAATGGTTGAAATTGTCGAGTGTGATACACCATATTCTTTTGCCAGGTCTTTGTTTGGAATTCTTTTCTCTAGCTTTAAAATAATACGCAATTTTTCTTCGATATTGATTTGTTTTTTTTTGCGACATGTTACAATTTTCACAGTTAACTCAACAATATGTTTTGGTGCGTCTTGTGTAAAGATAAGTAACAAACTGACTTAAGAGATATGACGAAGCGGGCCTTGAGGTATGCATGTGCTTTGTTTCTAAGAATTACAAAAAACCCTAAACTTTGTTTACTTTTACGATAATATCCATTGACTATTATACTGTGCCAGATGTGGATACAGTTACCTATTCAAATTGTTTACAATACAGCTGAGCCGGTCGTTCTACAGATATAATTCTCCGAAAATATTAACCAAATGTGGTCGCTTAATGCGGTATGTCGTAGTAAACAATGTCGTAAAAACTAATGTTTTCGATAAGGCGGTCATATAACATTCAGCCAGGACCTTTGATTTTGGTCAATTTAACCGGTATGTTGTTCTAAACGATGTCGCCATAAACGGTTTTGTTTGTATTTCCAATATGTATGTATCTGTTGACCGGCATTACGTACCTAGGCTTTCCATACAACATCGTCTTTCTCTACTTTCTTTAAATACATTAAGCGTGTATTATCCCACTAATATTATAAACGCGAAAGTTTGTATGGATGTTTGTTACTGTTTCACGTCGTACCGGCTAAATCGATTTTGATGAAATTTGGTATGCATGTAGATTATAACCTGAATTAACACACAGGCTACTTTCAATTGACAAACCACGCGTGCGAAGCCGCTGGTGGAAGCTAGTACATAATAAACCTTTCGGAAGATTTCCCAATTTAAAGAGAAAATAGAATCAAAATCCACAGCGTCAGTGCTTGTGCGGCCTGCACCCAACGGCTCCTTGCAACCTTTATCAGGTCGTCTTTCCATCTAGTTCCATCTAGTGGGGGGGGCATCCTAATGTGCGCTTTCTAGTACGTAGTTTCCATTCTAGAATCTTTCTGTCCCATTTATTTCTATTTAGAGATTACTGATTGATTTTCGTTTATCTACACGAAGGTAGATTCGTACCAAAATCTTTATAGAACATAACATCCTCATTTAATCCCTAGAAATTGAACGTAGATCAGAAAACCATCCTATTCCACGTCAACATGAGTTCGATCATTGCTGGATAATGTCACTTTTAAGAGTGTGTTGCTGGTTGTCTGTGTTATGACAAATTTTAATTAATCTACATAAGAGGTACGCATGACTCTAATACTAGCTTTTAACTCAACCTGAATTATATTACCAAATAGTAGTAGCTAGTAACCTCCGAATAAGAAGTCATAAAAAGAAAGCGCGAATGCATCAAATATTTAATTGCGCAACGCCAAAAAGTGACATTTCGCGATCATTCTAGTCACAGTGAATGCCGAATATGATGCCACAAAGATAGCACCAGGCGCGGAAGTATCATCGTAACGCATCGTCACTGTCGCGCGTTGGTCGGTAACACGTGACCTAATCACACGATGATCTTTATGGCGGGTTCCTATATCCGTCGGTAACCAACTACGACTTGCATCTCCTTAAAAACTGTCAAACTAGTGTCAAACTTTTGACACGTTTTCAAGGAGAAACGAGTCGTAGCTGGTTACTGACGGATATAGGAACCCGCCATAAGCCAGGGTAAACCCCAAATAAAAGATCAAGCACGTAACCCGTTGAGATCCCAAATAAAGGAAGCTTCCGAGTGGTTCTCGAATCGCCAATTAGTATTCAGGAAATTTTGTGAATGCGTACTGCTGATTCAGAGTTTATTCATCTGAATTTGAATACAGAGATCAAAAATTATTAGATGTTATTCGGAGCTAATTTTACTGATAGTACGCGATGAAATTATTTGATTCATGAACTCTCTGAAACTGAAAAATCGCTCGCAATGAGGTCTTTTCATTTTCGATTTAAAAAGAAAAACCTAGTTCTAACTAGCGTAATAGATGGCGCTGTTTGGAGATGCGCAAAAAATATGGTTTATGCCAAAATCTCAGACACAATATCAAAATTAGTCTAAAACAAACTAACTTCGTAAACAAACACAAATGTTGAAAGTAAAATAAATAAATAGAAATAAAAAAAGCCTTTTATTTCTTACAGTAAGTATATAAAGTTTTACAAATAAATTTTTTTACCAAACCTATCTTCGTTCTATCTTCTAACTTTGGAATCTAAACTTTCGTCTTACTTTTCTAAAGTGTGTATGTGGTCGATCGTTAAGAATCCTTTTCTAAATCCTGCTTCCTCTAAAATTCATAATCATTTATATATACATATAATAAATTAAATCATTTTTAATGAAAGAAAAGAGTTTGTAAGGGCAAGGTAGCAGACTTATTGGTCTGTAATTTGATATTATATTGATCGTGTCGCCTTTTTTTATATATAAGAATGACGTTCGATTCAGACCGTTCGTCCCAATGACGGTGATTCGGCATTTTTTAAGGTTCGTCCGTCTGTCTGATCGTCTGTCACCAGGTTGTATCTCATGAACCGTAACAGTTAAATAGTTGAAACTTTCACAGATGATGTATTTTTGTTGCTTCTATAACAACAATCACTAAGAACAGAATAAAATAAATATTTAAGGGGGGCTCCCATACATCAAACATGATTCTTTTGCTCGTTTTAGCTCGATATTAATAACAGCAACAGATAGACGCTTGAAATATTCACAGAATATTTAGTTATATATTCACTTTAAAAATAAATAATTTAATATAAAAAAAAAATTAAGGGGGGCTCCCATACAACAACCGTGATTTTTTGCCGTTGCTGTAGAATGGTAATGGTACGGACCCCTTTGTGCGCAAGTCAAACTCGCACTTGGCCGGTTTATTTTTTATTTTTATTATAAGGTTGAATAGATTTGCTAGAGGGAAGCCAACATTGCGTGAGCTTGCATTTATAGATTCACTACAAATGCACACAGGAATTATATACAGGGTGGAATCTTTTAACCATACCTGTACTCTAAATACTGAAAATAGCAATTTAATTATTTTTTTAAGCATTGCAATTCAGCGGGACAATGCAGCCAGTGTCTTGGGGATACTTCTGCCTGGTAGTGATCTGGAGCAGTTGAGCTATCTACAGATCATTTGCAACGGTCTTTAGATGATTCAACTGTTTCATTTGTATCTTATTGTAAATAATTGTTTATTATTTCTAAAAACTATAAATAAAACTATTTGTAACACATTTAACACATTGTGGCAAATTTTACTCCAAGGAAATATTCCTATAGTTTTAAAAAGAAGCATAAATGCATTTAAATATTTTTATATTACGCTTGTCACACCAGGGGGCCAACCTTAACCTCTTATAGCAATATTAAAACAATATTACACAGATATTTCGTATCATGACCCTCAATTAGTAAGCTTACTTTATTACTGTAAAGGCGAAGCTGTTTTGGTGACGTCACCATAAATCGATCACTCAAATCGTTTCACATTAGATCTCAAATAACACGTAAAATTATCCTAAAAAGTAAATAAATCGTGTTTATTTTCGCAATGTTTTATACTGAACGTGGTGTAATCACTAGAAAGCATTAAATATACTACTACTAATATACTATATCGCACCTTGATAAGAATAGTGACACTAACCAAAAAACCATTTTTTTCAGTAGAAGCATTTAAAGTTTTACCAAACAGTAATTATGAGTTTTGCACCAGAAAGTATAAAAAATCGATATTATGTTATATTTTTATTGTAGAGAGCATTAAACACGACTATAATGTTTTTTTGTTTTTTGAAAAAGTATTTTTAAATAACAGATTTTTTCAAAAAACCTTTTTAGTGACGTTATACCATTAATGAAAATGTTCAACATTTCCTACTTCATGACAACCAACCGACACAACGACAATACATAAAATTTAATTTTGTAAAGAATAAACTGTTTTTATTTATAAAATATTTTTTTTTAAAAGTTTAATACAAAATACTTAAACATTAACTTGTTTGCGATGGCAACAGCTAGGATAATCACATTTTTATAAATATTTATAGTCTTTAATTTTTGTTACAAAACTTCAACAAACTTAGGTGATAAAAATGAACATAAAAATTGTATTAACAGGTCATGTTAAAGATAAACACTAAAATTAAGGGTCGTGTTTTATATGCTTTTTTGCATCAAATAGCCCGGAAAATAAAGTAGGTAGATCTAAAAACAAAATAACTATCAAAATAGTAAAAAGTTAGTAAGAATATCACAATCATTGTGTAATTACTAAATATAAATTGTACTTAACTAATTGTGATCAAGAATATTACTTTATCACAATAATTAAACTTATTCTTAAAGGATTCTATCAAAATAGGAAGAAACGTAATAATTAGGAATGAGATTTTGATCAATCAATGAGGAATTTGTGGGTTATAAATAGATTTTATTTTTAATGATTTTACTGCATACAAATATAGAGACAACATGTACTGGTTTTTTTGTTGCCCACAACAATTGTCAGAATAAAATATAAAATCGAAGTCTGGATGTATTATGGACATTTTTTCTAAATATTTGAACACACACGTCCCAATTTCATTAACTCCTCTGTGACCTTCTATTTCTGTCCAAAAATAGCATTCAGTGTGGTCTTTTCCCAGTTCAGAAATAGTGAAATTTAAACAGTTTAATTTGCTTTTATAGTAAAAGATTGATATTTCTCCTTTAGGCAATGTCATAACCGCCTGCAAGTCATAACAAGATAGTATGCAATTATTCATTTTCTTATCATTTTCCTTCTCTATTCTACTTTCATCCTTTTCTTTTAAATGACCTTGATATTTCTCTTCCATATTTTCTTTTATATCTGCAATCTTATACGCTGTGCAAAGATCACATTGATCTTTTTTGGGTATGAAAAAACTGATGTTAAACTCCGTAGGTATTAAAAACTTTTCTATAAATATGTATTTTAACAAATTGTATGTTTTTTTCGATGCAATCAGCTTTATAATCCCTGTATAAATCTGCTAGAGTCTTTCCTCCGTCAATAAATTCTCTTGAAGTCTGTTTGCGTAAATAGTGACTTTCAATTCGTGGTATACTATTGATGTGACGTCGTACTTCATTTAAATTGTCTTCAGGAATTGTTTTTTTATTATTGTGTTTGCCCCTTTGCTCAGGGGCCACTATGCCGAGTTCGTTCTTCTTGTCTATCACTGTTCTAATAGGTCGATCGCCAATACCAAGAGTATTTTTAAAAAATGTTTTGCACACTCTAGTTTTTTTACCATTTACTTCGAAATGAAATGCATTCTTTGGTTTTCTGTTACTATTAAGCCTCTTGTACTGATACTTAGGAAATACGTTAACTAAATTCTGAGCTATCTAATCTCTTTGACGTGATAATGAACCAAGATTCCAAAACGAGTCAAATAAGAAGGAACCAATATCAAATCCGAGGTTATGGCTAGAATTATCTTCATTTGCATTTTGGTTAACATCGTCTTCATTGCGGGTTAATTCACAATTATTATTGGAGGTCTGGTGTGCCGTTGGTATATTATATGCGCTTTCTAAATGGACAGGTTTAGTCTGAATACCATGACACGTTCTTTTTTTATACTTTTCTCTATTATCTGGTGTGTCCTCAAACAGTCTTCCAGAAATATTCTTCAGTTTGTTTATACTCGCATTTTCTAAAGGCATTTTAAGTCTGAAAACAAGCAAGATATGGTTAAAATTACTCATGTTACTAAAAAGTAACTCGAGTAATTACTAATATAGATAATATCTTCATAATAAAATTATTTACTTAATTTACTACTCGTATAATAAGTATTAAATCATTGAAATAACCAAAACCAAAGTTAAAATTTATCCCAAATAGAAACGACTCTAAACAAAATTCTTAGTTGGTCTCGGTGTTATTTTTCATGCTTACTGTTTGGCATAAAAGAAGAATGACACTAAAAAAATAATGACAATCATCAACTCAAATACTTAAAATTCTGTAACACGAAGAGTGACACTAAATAAAAAATGACAGTATGTCGTTCCAATTTTATACAAACCCTCTGTTTGGCTTATAGGAAGAAAAGCACTAAAGAAATAATGACGTTCTGAGTTAATCATCGAATCAAATACTTCAAATTTTGTAACACGAAGAGTGCCACTAAATAAAAAATGTCAGTAAGTCTTTACAACATAGCAATTTTTACAAAATAAAATAGCTTAATACACGACGCTTAACAAAATGTGACGGTATTCGTATTAAAGTTAATTCGTACTTACGAAGTATGGTCAATCCAAATCGCCTTTAACCAAATAATGTCACTATGGAATACACCAGATGAAACCGTTTTTGTTAACTTCACAGTCACGAATGAAAAAATGGCGGTCTGTCATAACAGATCGTATCAACATTGTCGATAAAGCAGTTCGACACTAACGCCATCTACCGATAAATATTATAGTTACAACGATTGGTGTCTTTGGAAAAAAATAGTATCTACGGGCGCTGAGAGATGGCACTGCTAACAGAAAAACATCATTTTTCGTATAGTGACGGTCTTCTTATCAATGTGCGATATATTACTTATTAGGATTATAACAGGAATGTATAGAAGTTTTGTGGTTGAAATCGAAGTAATGTTGCTACAAGCTTGAAACAAAGCACTCCTGAAACATGGTTTTCTAAAAGATTGTGGTTGGGTTGGCGTGCTGGAATTCGAACTAATATTAAATAAAAAAATAACACCCGGTATTTTTATGGCACCAATCTAAAGGGTCACTCGTAAGAATCAAATCTCTGTTTAATTTTTTGTTTTTAACTTATAAAAAGTAGTTTCACTAAGTTATATTTCGCGGTTTTCCTTTAATTTAAGATACCATGTATACGTATACATGGTATCTTAAATTAAAGGAAAACCGCGAAATATAACTTAGTGAAACTACTTTTTATAAGTTAAAAACAAAAAATTAAACAGAGATTTGATTCTTACGAGTGACCCTTTAGATTGGTGCCATAAAAATACCGGGTGTTATTTTTTTATTTAATATTAGTTCGAATTCCAGCACGCCAACCCAACCACAATCAACCATGTATACGTATACATGGTATCTTAAATTAAAGGAAAACCGCGAAATATAACTTAGTGAAACTACTTTTTATAAGTTAAAAACAAAAAAAATGTAGAGATGGCACACACAAAAAAGGAATAATTAAAAAATATACGTAGCTGATTAAAGATTAATATTTTTGATAAGTAGGTTTAGGTTATTTTTTATACATTTATGTACCTCATTGTACTCGTTAATTACCGAATAAATCTAATACAGTGTAAACTCCATATAACGTCACTCGTTTTAACGACAAACTCTCTAAAGCGTCAAAATTACTCGGCTTTGGTTGGTTTAGCTTGTCTTGCATACAATGGTACACTCTGTATAGCATTACACCCACTCTCAATAACGACAACAATTTGTAATAAAAAGTTCTTTTTAAGTTGCCAAATTAGTAAAAACTGCGCAGCTGTGTATATCCTTTGGTCGTTTTATTATCCTAGACCATAATAAACTCGACTGTTGGCATCATACACACCAAACTTTCTAAGACATCCGTTCTTTTGTTTACAAAATGGGATTGCTTGCACATTAAGCTGCAAACTGTTGTTAGTAGAAGTGATGGATTTTATCTATACGTTGTCATATTCTTAGTAGCTCACAAACTTTCAAATTGTAAACATAAACTGTAAAACGCAAGAGCGTTCAAATTAAAACAGATTTTTATTGTAGGTACTATTTAACAAGACAAATCAGAAATAAACGTTTTCTTTTTCTAATACAGATTTTACTTCTCTCCATTTAACGACAACTCTCTATAACGTCAAAATATGCTCAGTCCCTTGAGTTTAGTATGTATAGAGTTAACACTGTATATAAAAATTTGTTTTGTATATTTGGTAGGTATGAGAATAGACCGTAAAAAAATTTCACCCTCCTACCCACTCCCCCCTTTATTAATCGTGATTCTAGTATTTTTGTATCAACAATAATAAATAAATATTGCTAGACATTTCACACAGCGCTATCAAGCCCCTAAACTAAGCAGAGCTTGTCTATGGAAACCAGTTAACTGATAGAACACTTATATTTTTTTTGTACATACATACTTATAATGTTGTTATAATAAACATCCAGACCCGGAACAAATATATGTAGATCATGCAAACATCCGCGGCGGGAATTGATCCCGCTACCACCTGAATCTCAGCCGGCTAATTGCCCACTGCACCACGGAGGCCGTCATCCAATATCCATATAACTTTACCGTCTTTCATTTACATTATAGACAAGACAAGAGTGTTATATAGATAGTTTTCATCCCGAAGTTCCCATATGAATGCAAAATTATAAGCGTGTGAAGCCGCGGGCGAGTCAGCTAGAAATTAATAATAAGCAAAGCATACTTAAGTACTGCAACAAATAATTTCTAAGAAACCCCTAATTTTTCACAAAAACATTATCCTTATAACTAACTACCTGTAGTTTTCTTGGGAATACCTACTTTCAACGTGTGCCCTTTGGGATTTCAGCTTGATAAATATTTTTTAGGGTTCCGTACTCAAAGGGTAAGCCGGAACCCTATTACTAAGACTCTAAGAGATCGCTGTCTGTCTGTCCGTCTGTCAACAGGCTGTATCTCATGAAGCGTGATAGACAGTTGAAGTTTTCACAGATGTTGTAGTTCTGTTGCCGCTTAACAACAAATACTAAAAACAGAGTAAAATAAATATTTAAGGGGGACCATACAACAAACCTGATTTTTTGCTCGTTTTTGTTCGATATTGATAACGGCAACAGGTAGACGCTCCAAATATTAACAGAATATTTAGTTATATATTCACTTTAAAAATAAATAATTTAATAATATAAAACAAATATTTAAGGGGGGCTCCCATACAACAAACGTGATATTTTTTGCTCGTTTTCATAGATAGTGCAAAGGAACCCTTAGTGTGCGAGTCCGACTCGCACTTGGCCGGTTTTTATTTAAGTTTTGTAGCCAAGGTAACATTATCATGAACCTTTTTCTCCTGAGACTTATCCTCGTTAAGTCTGCATAACGGTAACTGAAATAATTATAGCAACAAGCATCATCATTATTCAGCCTTTTTTCCACATCTACGTTTTAAGCACACCGGGGTGCCGACAAGCCTCTAACCGTAAAATACCGGGCAAAACGTTGCAAAACTGAAACCAAATTTTGTTTCGCCATTATTTCTCGGTTCGCGGCGTAATCGGTCGGCTAAGGCCATATGTGACCTGGAGATTGAACAAGCATATGTCCCACCTGATGTTAGGTGGTAACCATCGCCGATTATAACAAAGTATTTCCTTACGAGCTTACCCTACGATATACTGCCCTCAACCTGAGGCATACAGGTACTCGTATAAAGTCTCTATTAAACTTAAAATATATACCCTTAGGTGAAGTAGGTATTGGACATATTTCTATAATGGTACATATTTTTTTATTTATAAGTTAGGTCTAAACAAAACAGCTCTTCTATTATCTATCTTATAAAATTGCCCGCGACTTCGTACGCGTTACACTACTAAATGTTTAGTTAACCTAGAAATAAAGCTAAACTCGCTGTTGCAACTTGACTTGACACCCCATTTTTATCCCATGGGAACTGATTTATGGGATAAATGGTAGCCTATGTGGTGATCCAGGTTATAATCTACGTATGTACAAAATTTCATTGAAATAGATTTGGCCGTTATGGCGCGATTGAGTAACAATCAAACAAACAAACATCCAAACTTTTGCAAATATAATATTAATGTGATTTTGTCACCGACATACTTGAGAATTATAGCATTTGACACATAATACGAGTATCTTTGGGCAATCGATAAGCGTTTTACTTGTCAAAAACTACAAGAGGACTACCGAAGAGAACAGCAATGATGATAACGATGCAGCCTCTCAACACAATAGTTGACCGTTGAGCTAACCTCCAACAGCGCGCACGTAGCAGTGCGCAAGTAGACGGTACTTGCGCACTGAGGGCTGCGGCGCGTAGTGCTAAGCGAGACGCAGTGCAGAGCAGATTGCATTCATCTGATGGAGGTTCACAAATTGAAACAAAACATCGTCGGTGGTAACGCCGATAAAAAGTTACGTGATAAATCCCGTATTTATAATATTGATTGAAATACATCTTCGTGATTTCTAAGTAAAATTCGTATAAGTTGGTCAGGGGGTGATTTTCAAGTAACAAAATAGGGCCCGTCCCTCAGCGAGTTACAGTATCGCTATTAGCTGAAGTGCTAGTTTCTCTGTCGTAAAGAAATATCAAATAGTTACCTAGTTACTAAATACCTCTGCTTTGATACCAATTATTTTTCTTAACAGAGGATTTATCATCATTTGTGAGTTCTAATATTGATAAATTATTTAGGCACAGTTGCACGTGACATAATCCCAGGAGAAACTAAGAATTACCTTGCATAAAACTGGCGAAATATCAGCACACTTAAAAACTAATAAATCATTGATGACCTCCGTGGGCGCAGGCGGCTGTGACACAGGTGGTAGCCGTCAGTCCGATTCCCGCGACAAAACAAATGTTTGCTTAAATCTACAGCTATTTTTTCTGGGTCATTAAATGTACATATTATACATATTCCATCAGTTATCTGGTTCCCATAGTACAAACTCTGCTTAGTTTGTGGCTAGATAGCGCTGTGTGAAATGTTCAGTAATATGAATATAGAAAATATCGCGTTTACTAAAAATAATATTCATAACCAGAGATTACTTTGAAAGTTAGATCTACAAATTGTAATGCAGAGTTAGCGTGAGCGGACTATAACACGATTATTTTTATTCTCCTGGGATAAATTATTTGCTTCGTTAGGCTAGGCATAAGTTTTGGCTAACTAGATCTAGTTACAGTTTTACAAAGTTTTTTGATCTGGTCTCAAAACTCAGGCTGAGATAAAAAGTTACTCATCCCACGTCGACTAAGCGTCACATCTCCTATGAGTGTTTTGAAAGGAGAGCTGTTATAATAATAATAATATGCTGGACATTTCACACAGTGATATCTAGCCCCAAACTAAGCAAAGCTTGTACTATGGAAACCAGACTACTGATATAATACTTAAACACCTTTTTTTTGTAAATACATACTTATAAAGAGCTACAACCAGACCCGAAACAAATATTTGTAGATCATGCAAACATTTGTTACGCGGCGGGAATCGAACCCTTTACCTGTTATTGATCAAGCAAAGCGAGATCTCTAAATTAACTTGGGCAAATCTGCATTGTATGTATGTATATTTGTTTGTCCGAGGATAACTTTTGAAGCGTTCATCCGATTATCGTAAAATTTGATACATAGGTAGGTAGTGACAGGTTGTTGAGATATTGGGGTTCAAGAGGTGAAAAAACGGAAAATGAGACTATTACGTAGAGTGGAACGTCAAATGAAAACACTTTATTAGTACATTTAGACTGCATTTTTATTTTTAGTAAATTCTTTATAGTTGTTGAGTTATTAGTCATAATAAAAACTGAACTTTGACAACATTCACAGGGTACACCAATAACCCGACTGTTATTTGCTATGCGTGTAGCTTAAGTGACACAAGTACTCGTATAGGCAAAAGTCTGAAATCCAGAATAACTGATATTTGTACCCCAAAAAAGTATATCCAAATTACATATACTCCCGTTACCTGTAATTTGAATGAAACTGTAGGTCATCAGTAGTTTGTTACGCATTTCGTGCCACTATTTTATTGGTCAAAGATTAAGGCCGGCTTGCACAACGTAATAAAGACGTAATACGAGACTAAACATGTTTAAATTTTACGTATTTGTTTGATTTGACAACTCTTTAAATCATATTTAGCCACTAAATACATTTAGGCATCGTTGGGCGAGTTGTATTAAAAATATTTTTATTGTGTTTTGGGTTACTCGCGAGATCTCAGTTCGGGGCGAACTACAATTAAATCTATAGAATTGTAATTAAATCTTTAAAAAACCCAGACTAGAAACTTCTAAGTATTTGTTACGTTTTCACGACAAGATAGAGCAAAAAACAGACAGTAATTTTTAAATTTAAAATATCAGTCATTATATCAGCTATCGGACGTCCACTGCTGAACATAGATCTCCCCCATACATTTACAGAGCGACCAATCTTGTGCGAGTTGCTGACGATACGGACAAAATTTATTAGGACACAGTCTCCCAACTGGCACTTTTGATTTTAATATTTTTTACTGTCGATTCGGACACCATCAAATTATTGAAGCTGTTGAGTACAGTCAGGTAAAAAATGTTTAAGCAAAATATAATATAATGTGATAAAGCAAATCAAATTGTTTTGCGAGCTTGTGGTATAATGGTCACTTAAAAATATCTTAAATAAAGAAATAGACAGAGTGTGACCTTACTATGCATCTATTTCGTCATCTTGCTGTGCCGCCGCCGTGCCTCGGTAAAAACTGGTTTTTTAACTGACTGTATAATGCAGCTATTTTTAATGGTGTCCGAATTGACAGTAACAAAAATATTAAAATCTAAAGTGTCAATTGGACCATTACGTCCCAATATATTCTGTCCGAATCAACAGCAAGTCTCTTGTGCGACCTACACCTAACGGCTCCCGGAAACGTTTATCTGGTCGTCTTTTCAGTTAAAATAATAATAATATGAAACTTTTTTATTTTGAAGGACTAACTATGTTAGCCTCTGAGGCCGATGCAGCTTAGCCGAACTTTAGCGAGTGCCAAGGGCGCTCAGCCCAGTAAGATTAGTTTGTAACACAGAACATAAAAAATTGTGTGCTGTGGTTTGTAACTATGGCCAAAGACGTCTATTTATCTCGGCTAGTCTGTCTCAAGGATGATACCCGACACGCGAAACACTCTCTAACGATCATTAAGTACTCAATGAATAAAATGTGTATTAATTCAACTAAAAAAAATATTTATTTCAAATAATCCCTTATTTTTAACCTGCATGGAATTTCATCATATTTCGGAAAACAAGACATCCATAATCTATATACCTAGTCAGGTCATAAGTATTGTCACACAGTAAAAACTTTTTTTTTAGAATGCTGGCCACAAAAAAGTTTATAGAATTCGAATTTCGAATTATTCATGAAAATAAAAATGTATACTTTTTAGAATTTTACTCATTTTTAAATATGGAGTGGACGCTTAAAGAAGACCGTGTTGCAGTTATTGCGTTGCATCGTTGCGGTTACGCGCCAATTCAAATTTTTGACATACTGAAAAATTTGAATATAACCAAAAGATTCGTTTATCGCACCATCAAACGATACAATGAAGACTCTAGTGTAGATGACAGGTCAAGAAGTGGTCGCCTTCGGTCTGTTAGGACTCCAGCAGTGATAAAAGCTGTGAAGGCGCGAATTCAAAGAAATCCCAAACGTAAGCAGAAACTGTTGGCCCTTCAGATGGGGTTAAGCAGAACCACGGTGAAAGGGGTGTTAAATGAAGACTTAGGGCTTCGGGCATATCGAAAAAAAACGGGACATCGTTTGAATGCTCGTCTAATGGACCTGAGACTGAAGAGATGCCGCGCTTTGTTGAAGCGGTATCCGGGAAAAAAATATCGGGAAATTCTTTTTTCGAATGAAAAAAATTTTACCGTAGAAGAGAGCTACAACAAACAAAATGATAAGGTGTACGCACACAGTAGTGAAGAAGCGTGCATCCGTATTCCGCATGTCCAACGAGGTCATATTCCATCCTCGCTCATGGTATGGTTGGGAGTTTCTTATTGGGGCTTAACAGAGGTACATTTTTGAGAGAAAGGTGTAAAAACGAATGCAGTTGTGTATCAAAATACAGTCCTGACGAACCTTGTGGAACCTGTTTCTCATACCATGTCTAATAACAGGCACTGGGTATTCCAACAAGACGACGCCAGCTCATAGAGCGAAGAGCACACAAGACTGGCTGGCGGCGCGTGAAATCGACTTCATCCGGCACGAAGACTGGCCCTCCTCCAGTCCAGATTTGAATCCGTTAGATTACAAGATATGGCAACACTTGGAGGAAAAGGCGTGCTCAAAGCCTCATCCCAATTTGGGGTCACTCAAGACATCCTTGGTTAAGGCAGCCACCGATATTGACATAGACCTCGTTCGTGCTGCGATAGACGACTGGCCGCGCAGATTGAAGGCCTGTATTCAAAATCACGGAGGTAATTTTGAATAAACTTTAGTGTCATAAGAATCTATGTTTTGTTAAGTTCATTTTGGTATATAAATGGTTACATCATGAATAAACTTGTTTCAATTATTTTATATTAAACATGTGACAGAATTTATGACCTGACTAGGTATATAGGTATAAAAGAAAATCGTGTTAATTACACTATTTATAACTTAAGAACGGCTGAACCGATTTCGCTGAAAATTAGTGGGGAGGTAGCCTAAAACCAGGAGACGGACATAAATAAATCTATATTATATATATATATATATATATAAAATAAAGTCTTGTTAGTTACAATATTTATAACTCAAGAACGGCTGAACCGATTTGGCTAAAAATTGGTGGGAAGCGGATACGGACATAGAATACTTTTTATCCCGTTCTTAGAACCAGGAGATGGACATAGGATACTTTTTATCCCGTTCAACCGCGTTCCCGTGTGATGTGACAAAGAGCGTCAAAGAGAATACAAGTCACTATAAAACGTGATAGGTATAACAAAAACGCATCTGACATGGAATAACAAAACGCAAATGACAGTTTATCGTAGTTTTGTCTATGCTTAAGTATGGTTGTAAATATTTATATGTATTATAAAAATTGGGTTAGTAATGATGACCGGGGACAACAATTAACAATTCTACTAGGGTGACGTATATTAACAGCCCGCGTTATATGCATGTCAAGGCGGTACGAAGTTCGGCGGGTCAACTAGTAATATTATAAATTCATAGCACAAAGGATTAGCAAGCGCTCGAAGAACTAATGGCCCATGGGGCAAAACTATCCTCGAGTGTAGACCATGCTGAAAAGCTCAGCATAGCGATGGTTTCCCACTAGAGGTAAAGAGAGTGAAAGAGGTTGCTGGGAGGTGTAGGCCGCACAAGATCGGTCGCTCTGGAAATCTATGGGGTAGTCCTATGTTTAGCAGTGGACGTAATGTGGCTGATGTGATGATAATGATGATTATAAATGCGATAACTCTGTCTCTCTGTCTGTTACAATTTCATGTCTGGATCGATTTCGATGAAATTGGTAGCTATTTATTATATTAAGACCTGGAGTGAGATGAGGACAAACATATTGCCCTACATATATTGATGATTTAGGAGCATCCTAAGTTATCAATAAATAGTTACTATAAGAGTACCAATCAAGGATATAGCTAGACAATAATCTAAGCCACTATACAGTAAGAGAGTAATAAATACGAGATATATCACGTACCGTCTTATCGGTGTATCGACCGACAATGTTGGTGTGTTTGCCTGCACCGAGAGCTACCGAAGAGAGCAGCAGTGGTGATGATGATGATTACGCAGCCTGTCAATACGCCATCGTTGACGCAATCCCCACCACCACGCCCGTCGACTCGCACGCAGAGGGCTGCAGCGCGTAGTGCGAGGCGAGACGTTATTCGGAACGGTTAGCACTCACCCTGATGGGAGTTCACGAATTGAACCGAAACATTGTCGGTCGATACACCAATAAGACGGTACGTGATAAATCCCGTATTTATAATAATGATTGAAATCAATCACTGTGGTTTGAAGGGTATGGCTGCTGGTGAAATTACCGGCACATGAGACACGTTAACGCACGTAGGACAGTGCATAGTAGGGTACGTTTCTAAGTTGCATGGTCTACGATTCAATTCCTTGTTATAGATTAGATCTGATTATTATTTAATGCATACCATAAAACAAATGCAAGTTAAAAATAACACCGTAAATCTATGGTAGTAGCGATCGTTATTTCCTATTACCTTCATGTCGTATAAAAAAAACCAGAACTATTTATAGTAGATCTGAAATTCCCTTGAAAAGATACCGCTTGCTTACTTACATACTTTATTCTCTCTAAGCCGTGAAGGAAAGCCGACACTCAAATAAACTAACTGAAGTCAACCAAAAGTTAATATTCAAACAAAAGAACCGATATTCAACGTAACAACGATACATATTTACATATCTACCTATCATGTTATTCCGAAGTCAGGTCCTTGGAGAAAAGCCCTTTATCATCCCTATTTGATTTGCCCTCTGGCAGATAGGGTTGGAGAGGTTAAGACTTGTATTCGGCCAAACATAAATGATTTTTTAGGGTTCCGTACCCAAAGGAAAAAACGGCTCCGCTGTCTGTCTATCTGTCCGTATGTCACCAGGCTGTATCTCCGTGATAGTTAGACATTTGAAATTTTCACAGATGATGTATTTCTATTGCCGCTATAACAACAAATAACAATAACAGAATAAAATATATATTTAAAGGGGCTCCCATATAACAAAAGTGATTTTTTTGCCGTTTTTATAGATACGGAACCCTACGTGCGCGAGTTCTAATCGCACTTGGCCGGTTATTTTCTTATGACGTTATACTACGTATTTTGTTATGTACAACATTAAATATAAACACGGGTTTGACTAATGGCTAGTATTGTTGTAAATATGTTTTTTTTAATTCATTACCATTTAAATTTTCAAACAACCTTAAAACCAAGCCCTAAAATAAATATGAAACAGTCGGTATAAAATATGTAAATAAAATTAATTCATTATTTACGATAAAAATTTACGATTTACGTTAAAAATTGTTTATTGGAAATGTATGGATTTACCATCATAATTGTCAGCCCTTCTCATCCCACTGCTGGGCATAGGCCTCTCTTCGTTGTCGCCGTTTATAATGTCGTCGACCCCTCTTGCCGGTGGACGACCTGCGTTCCTGGTTACATCTCGAGGTCACCACTCAGTCAACATCCTACTCCATCTGTCATTACCGCGCCTGGCCACATGTCCTGCCCAACTCCATTTAAGTCCCAATATACGTTTGCTAACGTCAGTGTGATGCCGAGCATGGCGCGCTTCATGTATGCATTACTGGATAAATATTCATACTACCTGTATTACACCTACCTCTAAAATCAGTTAATACGATTCCGGTAGTATTTTAAAATAATGTCGTACATAACATAACAAGTTGTAAATTGCCAAGGACCTTGAGCGTTGACTTTGAGTTTCTGAAGTTTGAACATAGTCGGACGCATCACATTTCACGCGTCTTGCTTTTTCATAGAATATCTGATCAGAAAGGTCAAAGATAAAAAAGTACCTACAATATGTAAGTAACTCCTGTGATTCGAACGGAAACTGCGTGACTTACATACCCATTTTTAAACCCCTATACAAACAAACGGATATTCTATTGTAGTACTGGGCAAAGGTCTCCCCCAGCTCCTTCTATTTGTCTCTGTATTTTGGAGTCACCCACCACTTCTTCTTGTAAGCCACAAGGTCGTCCCGCTGGCACTTTCTCGGCTGACTCTGAGGCCGCCATCCGTTAAGTACCAAGAGTGTGCTGACAATGGCTACCTATTGGGAAGCATTCGATGACATTAGGCTTGCTATTGACAACCGTAAACTCACTCTTCTTTCCCTGTTAGACTTCAGTAACGCGTTTAACTGTGTGGATCACGATATTTTGCTGGCCGTCTTACGCTCTATTAATCTTTCTCAGTCTTCTTTAACTTGGTTCGGCTCATATCTCTGCAGACTCGAGCAATATGTTCGAATTAATGATCTGCCTTCTGACTGGTGTAAAATCGAAGCAGGTGTACCTCAAGGCGTTCCTTCACCTCTCCTCTTCTCTCTTTTATTAACACTCTGGTATCGGTAATACATCACACATCCTATCCTTTATGCCGATGATGTTCAGTTATATCTCAGTTGCAATACCGATGAAATTCTATTTGGAACTGTGTATGACTGGACACAACAATTTGGTCTACTTATTAACCCCAACAAGACACAGGTGATAATAACTGGTGGTAACAGACAGATTGTCAAATGTAATCCTAACACTCTTACTCCGGTTAAATATAATAAAATTCCCCTGCAGTTCTGCAAGGAGGTTAAAAATTTGGGCCCATCATATTACCCAGATTAGTAGGAGGATGTATGGTACTATGCATACTCTGAAACGCTTAAAACGTTTCTTGCCCTAATCTACGAAGACCACACTGATTTATGCGTTACTCTTACTCATCCTAGATTATGCAGATGTATGCTATCCCGATGCTACGGAAGAGAAACTGTGCAGGTTGGAGCATCTGCAGAATCTCTGTATTCGCTATATCTACGGCCTACGAATATATGATCATATCTCGGTATTTCGTCAGCAGCTAAAATGGCTTTAATCAGAGCTCGTCGAGATGCGCACATGCTATCCCTCCTGTTTAGTATTCTTTGCAATCCTCTATCTCCCAGCTAGCTCAGAGAGCGATTTGCGTTCGTATCAACTGAGGACAGAGCGATCGTCTCTTCGTTTCCAATTGATGACTCCACAGCATAACACGGCTACTTACTCTGACTCTTACACCATAACCGCTACTCGTCTCTGGAATAATATGCCACCAAACTATTTCGAGGCTACTTCAGTAGAAGCATTCAGATTGAGAATCTATAGGCACCTTCTCGGTCAAGCCGACCAAAAATGAGCAACTTATTCTTTCTTTAGCACTTCTTCTATTGTTATGTATGTTTGTATTTTTATTTGATATTGGTATAGTTTAGTCTATGATATAAAGTATTTAAATATGTTTATTTAAGTAGCATGTACCTTTGCTATTTTTATTAGTCCTGTGAAAGTTTTCATTAGTTCCCTTTTATGTGCACTACCATCCTACACATCTTTGTCTACAATACACAAAGGTTATCTGGAAGAGAATGCTCTTAAGCATTAAGTTCACCTTTGTACTAGTTTTATAAGTGCAATAAAGTATTTTCAATAAATTCAATCAATCAATCATTCGATTGACGTGTCCCGCCCAATCCCAGTTATGCTGGACAGATTTGTCTAAAATAAATTTTATGTTTTTTTTAATCGCCGCAAAATGTACGAGCTGGACTGGGTTTGAATTCGCAACCTATCTTTTGACACGAGGATGCCACGGGCTGACTCTTGAACCCTAAAAATTATTAATATTTTTGCATCTGACGAATAATATCAATATCTCAAAATGTATGGTTTCTTGTACTTAATTGTAGAGAAATCCACAATACTATTAAACCAACAAGTACTTCAGAAAACAGAAAATCGAAAAAATGTGCCCGAGCCTTTGCAAATTGAAAAGCTTGATGATTTGTTTTGACGACTCCCGTGGTACAGTGGACGAATAGTCTGCTAAGACGCAGGAGGTAGCGGGTTCGATTCCCGCCATGTTTGCACGATCTACAGATATTTGTTTAGGGTCTGATTGTGTCTTTATATATTATAAGTATGAATTATAAGTATGTATTAAAAAAATGTATTTAAGTATTCTGTCAATTATCTGGTTTCCATAGTACATAGGCTAGATAGCGCTGTGTGAAATGTCCAGCATTATTTATATTTATTTATTTTTTCATGGATCCCGTCATTCGTTTGGACTGATCAGGACTCGTAGCCAACACGCGGTCTCGTCGTAATCTGTATATTCCTTTGCAAAAATGTTGAAGAAATATTCACTCTAAATCGCACGATGTATATATGTATGTGATGTATATGATGTGTAGTACTTTACTATGAGTCGAGTCAGTGTTGAGTTGATTGTACGTTATGATACTGACTCCGTCTTTTTGTAACAAACCAGTTTCTTCTCAACTCTACTCACAGTTTCTATAATAGTAACCTCAGGTAGCTCCAACGAAATTTGATTAAGGGATACAATAGGTGCTCAAGAGATTTGCCCTGGCTATGCTTAGTTTATAGCGAACTGGTTTATTTATGAGTTACCACATGGGAACAGGTATATGAATTAATTCTAGGATCACTTCATCATCGCGGGACGATGAATAATTTCCAAAGATTATTTGTAATGAAATTCCAATTAAATGAGCTTTTTGTTTGTTCGTGGTTAAGATAGATAAATAATTCGTTAAAGTTACTCCAAATTACAATAACTTAACCTAGAAAACTTAAAGACTAATACGTGGTGATACAATGGAGGGTAATATCGCTTAAAGCGATCTCTTTCAGGCAACTTTTGGATGGACTGGATTGAATAAACATAAGAGGAGGCGGTGTTACAATAAATATATATTTAAGTAGGATAAAAAATACAAATAAACCTATATACTAAAATAAATAAATATAAAAATGCATAACACGTAAAAATGTATTTAAAGGAAAAATAATGTTTACTTTAAAGAAGCTGCTCTGGACTACAGAATATAACAGAGTGTAAAGAAGGATCTGCAGTCAGACATTACGGGCTCTAGATTATTATGGCGCCCAATTCAGCCGAAAATCTCAAGCAGCGCAAATTATGGAAGTCTCGACAGAGCTTACGTATTTAGGCCATTTGGGGGTCAAACCCCGGCCCATGGGGTAATGGGGCCCTTTGAGAAGTCGAAGGTACTATTAACAAGGGCAAGGTGTATCTAACTTTTAAACATTTGTGTTTGCATGTTTTGAATGATGCCAACTCAACCCTTTTTTGGTTTGACCAATAAGGGACATAAGTCCTGTTATTTGGGCTAGAGCCTTGTCTTTAAAAAACATTTAATAAGTAATGTAATTTTTGCGGTTTTTAATAAGTTAAGAAGAAAATTTGTTTTTATGGTTAGTTTTACTGGTAATTAGTGCAAAAACAAGTAACGCCGTCCTCCTTGCTATTAGCCCCTGGTCACTGCAAACAAAATCCACCCACGCTTCGCGAAGTAGAAGCTCACGTGTGATCCGAGAGCTGGCGCTTATGTTGGTCAACGCATAAGCATTGCAATTCAGCGGGACAAAGCAGACAGTGTCTTGGGGACACTTGACACTTCCATATTGTAGAGATCTGGATCAGTTGAGCTATGATAAAAGGATTTAACTGTTTATTTTGTATATTTACATAGATTTGTATATAATTGAAAGTTTATTTTTTCTGTACAACAATTTAATGCTATCTTTTATTATTGTGTTTGTTATCTGTAGTCTTATCCGTAAATACCATGTATATACATAGACAGAGCTGAGCAAAATACATGCTTTGCGTACATTAAAATACAAATTACAAAATACAGTCAGGTGTTAGGTATTTGACAATTTGACTTACAGTACAGGTGTGGTGTTGCCAACTTTGTAGATGGCTTAACTATGCCATGATGTGACGGTCTCCATTTTGCTTACAATTAGTAACGAAAACTATCGAGCGCTCTCTCCAGTAGAATGCACTATTAATAAGATCGCTAGATGTATTTATGTTCAGATGTATTTTGAAGCCATAAGTATTTGGAATATTAACTAATAAATACCTTAGCGTCAGGTATTTGAAATACCAATTACAAATTACATTTTTACGAAGTAATTAAATTACAAAATACGTATTTGTATCCCCTGGACATAGACAATCTATTTCACTACATTAGCACACAATAAACGATACAGCGCCCAATTATTCATTTTATTTCTTTCTGTAATAAAAAAACCACTTGACTTGCAAATTATTCCAATACGTACCTTGTAGGTACTTTCATCTCATTTACTTATCAAAGTTCATAATTTTAATATCTAGATTGAATTCGATCTTTGATTAGTATTCATGAGGTTTTATAAAGTCGTCGCGTTCACTCAAGCAAGACGCATGAATAAGCCAATATTAATATTCTGATAAAAAAATGATTGAAAACAGTAGACTGTGTATAATTTGATCAATCATATTCAAAAGGGATATAAAAACCTCATCATCAACATCACAATCAGATCTCTCTACCTCTCTCTCTCTTTCTAAGAGTTTGGTAGGCTGCTCAAGGCAATTTTGACATGCATGTTTTTTTTAAATATCACGAAATGGTTTAATATTAATGACTAGCAACCCGGCCCCGGCTTCGCACGGGTGCAATGCTGATACTAAATATACTACAAAAATGCTTTATATACAACGTTCATAGCTTTTTTGTCATTAGACAATACAAACATGTTTTCTTTAGAGGTTACTCTTGTAAGAGTATTTAATTGGAAGCGTATTTTGAAAGAGTATAAAGAGTATTTACGACATCACATTGTGATTTGTGATTGTAGTTATGGATTACGATTATCTGAAATAAATGAATACAATAAAATACAAAACATTAGAAACCTCTAAAGTTATCAGTGTTTCTCTACTATTTCATGCATGTATTATACATATAAACCTTCTTATTGAATCACTCTATCTATCAAAAGAAACCGCATCAAAATCCGTTTTGTAATTTCAAAATCGCTTCCCTCTGTCTGTCCATACATAGGGACAGACAGAGGGAAGCGATTTTGTTTGATAATATGTAGTGATAGTGTGATAGTCAAAATGAAAGATATAAGAGAAAAAAACAGAAAACGGCTGATAGAGAAACAAGTAAGAAAATTAATGTTATGTCGTCCTCAGTTAATATGGTAAACAGACTGGAAATTATTATAAGATGATTTCAAAAACATATAGGTATCAATACTGTTGCAAATATCTGGTACAGCACACCGTACTAATGTTTCAATACTGAAAGAGCTCAAGTTCTAATGTTTCCAAAGACTTTTCATGACATGTCAACGCCGACAAATAACCCGCAGAAGCTCGGACAATTTAGAACCTCTAATGGTTACATGAAAGGTTGATGTTAAAACGCTTCGTGAAAGAAGCCCTAACCCGACAGGCGACCCGATACTCGATCAAACATGTCGCGGTGTGCTACAGACGCTACAGAAGAGTGCTACAGAGTGCTCTACAGAAATTGGCTGAGAAACACAGTGTAACTATCAAATGGACTAAAGCTCACGGTTCCTGTCCAGAGAACAATAAGGCAGACTCCCTAGCTAGAGAAGGAGCCAAGCTAACACGAAACATAAATGATATTAACCTCTACAATCCGCCAATAGCGGAAATGAAAAAAAGACCGAGAATGAATTCCGAACAGGAGCACCATAAAGACTAGGAACGTAGAGCTGACTGCAAGCAGACAAAGACAATGTTTCCGGCAAAAAACAGGATAACAATAAACACCTTGTTATAAATGAAACGCGAAGATCTAAGGATGATGTTGGGAATGATAAAGGGACACTCAGAACTTAACCATCACCTCCTGAACCGGAGCCACGGACAGTAGACTGTGTCGCGGATGCCTTCGAGAGGAAGAGACTGTGGAGCACGTGATACTTCACTGCACTGCCACAAACGACGCCAGAATGAGAACGTGTCTACAAGGAGTCATCGAATCATCATCCTCCACCAACACCGCTACTACATCAACATCTGCTGCCACCAACCCAAATTCCTACTTCGTTACTTCAAGGAGTTGGGATGGCTGGGGTTATGTTAGAAGGGGGGTAATGCACAATACACCCCAATGCGGAACGTCAGTGCAAATCTTTAATTCCCTCCACCCCAGAATTAGAATTCCTAACCGATGGGCGGAACACGTATCCGAATAGAGATGCTAGTCAGTGCAACTCTCCAGCAGGCAACTGGTAGAAACCGTTACGAGTCAAGCACTGAACAAGCTTTACTAAAGAAGTTACGAACCTCATTAATAAGAGTACAATAGGGAGCAGAATAACAAATAAAATAAAAAAACGAGTGTGCTTTAGACCACATGACTGAAGTAATACTTCTTTTTCAAAATATTAATTTATAAAATTGTTCAAGTACGACATGAAATTACGAAAAATAATCAAACGAACTACTGACTGAGATATATATGTATATTTCACGGACTGGCTATGAGAGGAAGATATACAGAAAATGTGCGTGCGTACCTCTTTCTTTTGCTCCTACAGTGATATACGAAACGTAACTCTCTCTCTTTCTACCTTCACTAACTTAAATCTCCCTCTCAACTTCCGTTCGCACTTTTCGTAACGCATTCACCAGCTTACTCCCCAAGTCAAGCGTGCGAAAAGATGTTTTACTTCAAAAATACTAAATAGCTGCATTCGGGAAGTTTTTTTAACTAAATGCTTGTTTTATTCAATGGTAAAGCTTTTCATCATTCACTATTGTGATAAAGAAAAGCATAAACCTTTTCATTAATTTCAACTCTCTTTACTATTTATATAAATGAACAAACATTTTCTTAATGAATTGACGATGCAGCATAAAACAAACAGGACTTGACATCTCACTTAGTTACTAAAAAGAAAATGTTGATAGAAATAAAATAAATTTACCGTCGGTTTCAAAGGAAACGCAACCTCACTTGTAAGTGGTAATATCCACAAGACGCTGCATCTTAAGACTAATGTACAAGTATAGATAGCAAATAAATACGATTACATGACTGTGTACAGTCATATAAAAAGCTAAGATTGCATATATTTTCGTTTGTTTTGAACCTTGCAAATTTGTTCATAGCCCTTTTAAAAAATATATGGGACTAGCTGACCAATCCGCAAAATAAATTTACCATCGGTTTCAAAGGAAACGCAACCTCACTTGTAAGTTGTAATATCCACAAGACGCTGCATCTTAAGACTAATGTACAAGTATAGATAGCAAATAAATACGATTACATGACTGTGTACAGTCATATAAGAAGCTAAGATTGCATATATTTGCGTTTGTTTTGAACCTTTCAAATTTGTTCATAGCCCTTTTAAAAAATATATGGGACTAGCTGACCAATCCGCAGCTTCGCACGCGTAGTTATTCAATAAAAACATTACCTTTCTTCTAGGCAGCTGGGTAAAAAGTAGCCTATGTCTCAATTCCGGTCATAGCCTATCTATATACTAAATTTTATCGAAATCGGTCTAGTCGTTTAATCGTGAAAACGTATTAAACAGACTAAGAGACAGAGTTACTTTTAAAGTTTCGGCAGCGCATGCGCTGAAAAACATTTGACAGCTAATTTTTGTACACCTTGGGTTACATTATTGAAGTTTTAGAAGCGTTCTCTAATTTTTTTGCAATAAATATAACCTATGTTACTTATGGATAACGTAGCATTTGAATGGTGAAATAATTTCAGAAATCGGACCTGTTAGTTTTGAGTTTAATCGTTACAAAATTATAAATATTTTCTCAATAAAATATTATTTTTATTTTATTTATTTATCAACAAAATTCACAGCTCTTAAAAATAAAAGTTTACAATGCTTATGTGTCTATCCTACAGCCAAAAACGGATTTACAATTTATAGATCTTTTTAGAGAATTTATAGAATTACATATCTCCAACGGCTATTGACTGGTTTCGTAGTTATTTGTATGGACGCCGGCAGCGCATCCGTATTGAAGATAATTACTCTTCATGGTGCAGCCTTCCTGCTGGTATCTCACAAGGCGGCGTCTTATCTCCTCTCCTCTTCAGTGTTTTTATTCATTCAATATCTCAAAATATTTCTTCTTCCTACCACTTGTATGCAAATGATTTACAAATTTACACACAAGCCCCGATTGACAACATTAACGGAGCTATCAGTTTAATAAACTCAGACTTGGACAGAATTTGTGACTGGAGCAAATCCTTTGGTCTTACCGTAAACCCTAAAAAGACACAAGTGATCATAATCGATAGTCACAAAATGATTCCTAGGCTAGATTTTGCACAACTCCCACCTGTACTTTTTAATGGAACACAAATAGCTATCAGTCAGACGGTGAAAAACTTGGGAATTATCATGGACACTAAGCTATCATGGGTACCGTGTATTGCTGAGATCAGCCGCAAAATGTTTGCTTCTTCAGCTTCGTTGCGTAGACTTCGTAACTTTTTACCGACCGCCACCAAAATAACGCTTGCACAATCCCTTCTACTCCCTATCTTAGATTACGCCGACGCCAGCTACCTCGACATTTCCGAAGTCCAAATGACTTGAGCGCCTTTAAAACCTTTGTATTCGGTTCATATTCGGCTTGCGCAAGTATGACCATGTCTCAGAATTCCGCGCAAAACTCAAGTGGCTCCCTATACGCCTTCGCCGGAATGCACATATTCTATCACTTCTTTATAACATTCTCTATAATCCCACTTCACCTTCTTATCTAAAGGAGCGTTTCGAGTTTCTGTATCAGGGACACTCTCAAACCCTTCGTTCTTCCGAAGCTCTACAGCTTCGAACTCCCATCCATAGTTCACAATTTTATGGTAGCTCCTTTATACGAGGGCTGCTATTTATGTATCCGGAATAAAATAAAATAACTATCATTGACTGTTAAATATGGTTTTATTGCTTTTCAAAATATTCGCCATGATGATCAATGCACTTTTGCATTCGGTGAAACCAGTTTTCATAACACTTTTTCCAATCGGAAGACGGTATCTCCAAAACATGATTTTTGAATGCCTCAACGGCTTCTTCTCGGGTTGAAAATCGTTGACCACGTAATTTATTCTTCACGGTTGGGAATAAAAAGAAGTCGTTGGGTGCCAAATCAGGGCTATATGGCGGATTACCCGTTAATTCCACCGTTTCACCCTCCAAATATCGGGTCGTTTCACCCGAAGTGTGACAGCTTGCATTGTCGTGATGGAGAATGATTCTGCGTTGTGGATTATTCTTCCTGATTTCTGCAAAGACTTCTGGCAAACAAATGGTCGTGTACCACTCTGAATTAACAGATTTACAATTTTCTAGGGGTACAGTAGCCACGTGTCCATCTATACAAAAAAAAACAGGCGACCATTTGCTTCAAAGTGCTTTTCGCACGAGCAACTTTTGTTGGGTTCGGCTCATGTTGGAAGACCCAAACTGTTGACTGTTGCTTAGTTTCGGGGTCATATGCATAAATCCAGGATACATCACCTGTGTAGATATTATATACAGCTTTTGATGCACCACGATTGTATTTTTTTATCATTTTTTTGCACCAATCGACACGAGCCTGTTTTTGATCTATTGTCAAGTTGTGCGGTATCCAACGCGAACAAACTTTTTTTGCAGTCAAGTGTTCGTGTAATATCTTATGTATACTCGTCATACTAATGCCCAAGATCGCCTCTATCTCTCGATATGTCACATGACGATCTTGCATTATTAGTTTACGCACTGCGTCGATGTTTCGTGGCACAATAACTGATTTAGGCCGACCATCTTTAATTTCGTCCGTGAGCATACGACGTCCACGATTAAACTCACTAAACCAGTGATACACAGTAGTCTTCGATGGTGCTTTATCCCCAAAAGTTGAACTGAGTTGATCGATACACTGCTGTTGAGTTAGACCACGTCGAAAATCATAAAAAATCATCGCACGAAAATTTTCTCGAGATAAATCCATTGTGATAATGACACGCAATTTTTGAAATCGCGCCACACAATGAAAACAATTGACAGACGGACGAAATAACCTGCATTCTACAGCCAAAGAGTTCTATTTTCAAACGTGATAATTTTTTTTTAAATATTATTTATGCAGTGGCCAGTTCCGGATTCTTAAATAGCAGCCTATGTAGTACAAGCTGTGCGACTGTGGAACGCCTTACCTTTGTCTGTAAGGTCATCCCAATCTCTTCCTATTTTCAAAGTCAAGGTATACAACCATTTCCTTTCGTTGTCTCGTAACTGCTAGTTAGTGCTTATGTTATTTATCCTCTTTATGTAGTGTAGTTTATTTTTACTTATATTATTTGTATGTATTTAAGTTTATGTTTATTATTATAATTAATAGGTAAATTTTATTTTGTGGGTTCTGTTTATATCTGTAGGTACTCTTACACCGCCGTCTTTTGATTTTGTTTATCCTGTCCATCCAAACGTTGTCTGGAAGAGATCGCTTTTAGCGATAAGACCGCCCATTGTACCTTTATTTGTTGTTTATTTCCATTATTACTGTATTTTTATTTGGTGTGCAATAAAGATTATTTCATTCATTCATTCAGATCTAAAATTAAATAACGACGACAATCACCAAAAAAGAAACATACATCCATCTATTTATATTAGAATCTATCAATCCATACGTTTATCTGTCTTTAAATGTATTTATGTAAATAAATTGATAATGTTATATGTGTAGATAATGTTACTGGAGGAGCCGTAACCGCTAATCGAGAGCGTTATCGTGCCACGATAACGGATGAAAAGACATAGCAGTAACAGTCTCGGTCTACGAAGTCTTGGTCTTGATGCGAACTGCCAGCAAATAATGCTGGACATTTCACTCAGTTCTATCTAGCCCTAAACCAAGCAAAGCTTAAACTACGGAAACCAGGTACCTAACTAGAATATAGATATTTTTTTTGTAAATACCTACTTATCATTTACAGAAAGACATAGACATAGACAATCATTTATTCACTACATTAGCACACAATATAAAATTTAGTTACATATTAGGAGAAAGGAAATACTTAAAATTAAACAATTAAACAGTATAAACGTAAAACAGAAAAAAACCCAGACCCGAAGAAAATATCTATAGATGATAAAAATATTTGTGTCTCGGCGTGAAACAAACTCGCAATCTCCTACATCTCAGTTGGCTCAGTTGGCATTTGCTCTCTGCAACACGGAGGTCCCTTAAGCATGAACTGTTAGAATTTATTTGCTATCCGTACTTGGCAAGCTTTATCAAACAATTTCCGCTATGGCTATGGTTATTGAAGCGCCCCGATGCAGTGCGAAACTCTGTGGACTCTGAACTTTATCTCGCCACTTACTTTATTTTATTGTGCATGAAGGAACCTCTGCCAGGAGCAATGAATCTTTTCACCACTCTGATGCTTTTACTGCTGCAAAGGACCATTTTAAAGCTATGATTAAATCCAGGCAAGACAAAGGCTGTTTACAGAGACGAGGCAAAGAGGTCATAAGTAGAAGTCCAAAGCGATAGTAGATATAAAATATGAACGATTCTTATTGCGGTGCAGCGTAAAACTTTTTAGTGCAAACTTAGTTTTTTTCGTATTTTTTAAAGTTCTGTAGTCCAAATGGGAACCCTATAGTTTCGCTATGTCCCTCTTTCCGGCTGTCCGTCCGACCAGTTGCAGCCGTTTTACTGGTGAACTATTTTTGGCATGTTAATTCGTTTGAGTAACACCTAGGTAGTTATGGAAACACAAAAAGGATTTGTTTATTACAACTTTCATAGTAGTTAATTCTCCCCCCTCCCCCTCTCCCCATTAGTATTATTTGAGCAGTAGACTTAATTTACAATCACACTAATATTATAAATGTGAAAGTTTGGATGTTTGGTATTGTTACTCAATCACGTCGTAACGGCTAAACCGATTTCGATAAAATTTCATATATACGTAGATTATAACCTGGAACACCACATAAGCTACCTTTTATACCATAAACCAGTACGCATGGGATAAAAATGGGGTGTCAAGTCAAGTTGCAACAGCGAGTTTAGCTTTATTTATAGGTTACCTACACATTTAATAGTGTAACGCGTACGAAGTCACGTGTAACAGCTAGTTAACTTATATATGGAACACTCGGTGAAACATGGCGATAAAATTACTTATGCACACTGAATAGGTAGCTTTTTAATTGCATCGAAACAATCAGGTAGGTATGCTTGAAGAATTGACGGCCGTTGGGGCAGAAAGGTTCTAGAGCGGAGACCACGCACTGGAAATCGCAGCGTAGTACGGCCCTCACTAGATAAAAAGACGACCTGATAAAGGTTGCTGGGAGCCGGTGGGTGCAAGCCGCACAACATCAGTTGCTCTAGAAATCTATGTGGGAGGCCTATGTTCCGCAGTTTACGTTCTGGGGCTAATACAACGAATCAGAATATAATTAAATTTAATATATGTAACTGTAATTTGCACGCCGTTAATTAGTGAATTATGTGAAACCTATCTATAAACATGTTTAACATGCTTCTAGTAAATAAATTTCATTCCATTTCAGTTCAAATATGTATTTCATTTTTAATCCTTACCAATGGACCGTACACTGCTGAAAAGGTTACTGTAATAACAAGATGCCTAGGGTTACTAAAGCTTCTTAGCTATAAGCTTACTCTTATTTTTTTTATATCATCTCAAAAATTGAGCAAGTACAAAAAACTGTATAAGTTTTCCTGTAGATGGAGCTAACGGCACCGTAATCTGAATCATCTCACTAATTTCGACCTAGACGTGAAATGGCCTGGTAGCACAGTTGGATAGTGCATCCTCGTATCAAGAGGTTGCGGGTTCAAATTAGCTTGACTAGGCTTGAAATTTTTAAGATGATTTTAAAAATCGTGGTATTTTCCGTATGTGTTCGGATAACACTATAAATAAAATACTATTTAACCCTTATTTATCACTTTACTCTTTTAAATAGATAAGTGTCAGTTTCTTAATCCCCAACGGACTGCCCCACTACCGGGGATTATGAACAAATAAAAAATTATGCGAGACATAATCTTCTATTGCGCTTGGAGATTTATGCAACCACATCGCTCACTGCTTAGTGCTATATTGTGCAATTTTGATCCGTTCCATGAAAATCTATCAACAGTACCCCAGGCTTCGTTTTCACTAGACATGTGCGAGGTAGCTAAGTTGTAAAAAATCACCAGTTGCTTTATTTGCCTCACTTAACGAATATTTTGACCGAAGGGTGCGAGTAGGTACGCATCCAACAAATATACGTTCTACGCCGAGAACTCACGTTTAAAATTGTCGTGTTTATTTAATAAATAAATAGAAATCTCTATTATAATAATTATGTAGGTTAGGATGAGACATCGTTATGGGCCGTAGAATAAGTTATTGAAGATCCTGTAACTATTTTATTGTTGCCTGAATTGAATTGTTTAGGTATTATAATATTGGGGCTCAAGTGGAGTTGGGCAGGACACTTGGCCAGACGTAGTGATCCTAACAGGGTCCTAACAGAGTGGAGGCCGAGAACTGGGCATCGAAATAGGGGACGTCCACCAGCGAGATGGGTCGACGACATCCATAAGACCGTGGGTTAGACTGGCACAGGATCGGGAAAAATGGCAGAAACAAAACTCTCTTTGGCCTCTGCCTATGCCCAGCAGTGGGTCAGGTATCCTATTGATTATTTATTTCCTGGGTCACAGCTTAGCTTTCCCGCGCAGCTCTAATATAAACGCACACTTAACGTTTGAAAAAATACAGCACACACGTGCCCGACGAGATACAGTCTCAAACTAGTTCGGATGGCAGGGTCTTATCGAGCTTGTCACTTCATGAATGTAACTAATCTGATAAATACAGAAATTTAAAATAAAAATCATAAAAGTTTTTACTTCTCACAGAAAATAACAAGTGTATATTTTCTGTGAGAAGTAAAAACTTTTTTACTTTATTTTACTTACATAATAAGCTACTTTTTAGGCGACTTCTAAAAAGGAGGTTCTCAATTTGCATGTTTTATTTACTTCTCTTAGCTGTTTCGGGCAATACCACAAATATAACTAGGCTTGGGCTTAGGATCTTTTTATTGTTAGCTAATTCAGTACTACATAGTTTATCAATAATATTATAAAACCGGGATTTATACGTACCGTTTTATCGGTGTTTAGACCGACAATGTTTCGGTTTAATTCGTTAATCTTCATCTGGGTAAGTACGATCTGCTCCGCACTGCGTCTCGCCTCGCAGATAGTATATGTTTCTATAATCTTTATTGTACACAAATAGATTACAGAAAGCAACAGCTTACAAAATGGACATGTACAAAGACTAGTTTAGTTATAAGAGTTGTCTTCCAGTATTTGAAGATGGAGATAGTTATATTGGTGGATACGTGCACAGAAAAGGACATTGGAGTAAAATACTAATAAATACATATCGTTATACATAATATATATATCATAGTAAATACAATACTTATACATATTAAAAATAATACCTATAAACTATAACTGCATTATAGATAAATATAATACAATATACATGTAATAATCTAAAGGATTACAAGGATAGGTTGCTCTTTGACTCTAAGCTTAAAAGTGCTTAGTGATAGACTTGCGCGGATAGAGTGTGGTAGATAATTCCACAGTTTGACTCCATAGACAGTGAAGGCCACCATAGCGACTGAAGGAATGAGTATGGGTTTTAAGAAAGAGGGACATTGATGTTTGATTTTAAAGTTCAAGGATGCTTCGCCACAAGACATTATACTAGGTATTTTTATAATTATTGTATTAACGTGAAAAAGTTTGTATAAACCTTACACATAGAAAAAAAGAAAGAAAGAAAATACATTTATTTGCAGACATAACAAAACAAAGACATACACAGTAACAAAAATAATACAACAGTAGGAGTAGCAATATAACAAACAAAATAGAAAACATAAAATATACATAGGCAGTTAGTACGTCCAGGTTATGAGCGTCCGCAAACTAGGATCTGGCTCAGCATTATGCGCCACGCACTAGTAAATACGAGTACGCAGCGCGCTGATCTTCCGCCGACTCCTACATTCAGTACCGGATAGTTCAATTTTATTCAAAATAAAATTATATAAACGAAAGAAAAGATAAAGACAAATATATAAAACAGAAATATAAAGGATATTGAACCTGTATGTATGTAAGTATGTTGGCAAGTCGTTGTCGTTTCAGATTGAGGAAGTGTGGGTGTTAATGTTTAGTGTAATAGTTGTTAGCGAAAGTATGTAAAGTGGGTTTCCTAGGTACATATGTACCTCTAGGTCATAGGTCATACCTCTATGTTGTTTAGTGTAATAGTTGTTAGCGAAAGTATGTAAAGTGGGTTTCCTAGGTACATACCTCTAGGTCATAGGTCATACCTCTATGTTGTTTAGTGTAATAGTTGTTAGCGAAAGTATGTAAAGTGGGTTTCCTAGGTACATACCTCTAGGTCATAGGTCATACCTCTATGTTGTTTAGTGTAATAGTTGTTAGCAAAAGTATGTAAAGTGGGTTTCTTAGGTACATACATCTAGGTCATAGGTCATACCTCTATGTTGTTTAGTGTAATAGTTGTTAGCGAAAGTATGTAAAGTGGGTTTTCCTAGGTACATACCTCTAGGTCATAGGTCATACCTCTATGTTGTTTAGTGTAATAGTTGTTAGCGAAAGTATGTAAAGTGGGTTTCCTAGGTACATACCTCTAGGTCATAGGTCATACCTCTATGTTGTTTAGTGTAATAGTTGTTAGCGAAAGTATGTAAAGTGGGTTTTCCTAGGTACATACCTCTAGGTCATAGGCCATACCTCTATGTTGTTTAGTGTAATAGTTGTTAGCGAAAGTATGTAAAGTGGGTTTCCTAGGTACATACCTCTAGGTCATAGGTCATACCTCTATGTTGTTTAGTGTAATAGTTGTTAGCGAAAGTATGTAAAGTGGGTTTCCTAGGTACATACCTCTAGGTCATAGGTCATACCTCTATTTTGTTTAGTGTAATAGTTGTTAGCGAAAGTATGTAAAGTGGGTTTCCTAGGTACATACCTCTAGGTCATAGGTCATACCTCTATGTTGTTTAGTGTAATAGTTGTTAGCGAAAGTATGTAAAGTGGGTTTTCCTAGGTACATACCTCTAGGTCATAGGTCATACCTCTATGTTGTTTAGTGTAATAGTTGTTAGCGAAAGTATGTAAAGTGGGTTTCCTAGGTACATACCTCTAGGTCATATGTCATACGTCTATGTTGTTTAGTGTAATAGTTGTTAGCGAAAGTATGTAAAGTGGGTTTTCCTAGGTACATACCTCTAGGTCATAGGTCATACCTCTATGTTGTTTAGTGTAATAGTTGTTAGCGAAAGTATGTAAAGTGGGTTTTCCTAGGTACATACCTCTAGGTCATAGGTCATACCTCTATGTTGTTTAGTGTAATAGTTATTAGCGAAAGTATGTAAAGTGGGTTTTCCTAGGTACATACCTCTAGGTCATAGGTCATACCTCTATGTTGTTTAGTGTAATAGTTGTTAGCGAAAGTATGTAAAGTGGGTTTTCCTAGGTACATACCTCTAGGTCATAGGTCATACCTCTATGTTGTTTAGTGTAATAGTTGTTAGCGAAAGTATGTAAAGTGGGTTTCCTAGGTACATACCTCTAGGTCATAGGTCATACCTCTATGTTGTTTAGTGTAATAGTTGTTAGCGAAAGTATGTAAAGTGGGTTTTCCTAGGTACATACCTCTAGGTCATAGGTCATACCTCTATGTTGTTTAGTGTAATAGTTGTTAGCGAAAGTATGTAAAGTGGGTTTCCTAGGTACATACCTTTAGGTCATAGGTCATACCTCTATGTTGTTTAGTGTAATAGTTGTTAGCGAAAGTATGTAAAGTGGGTTTTCCTAGGTACATACATACCTCTAGGTCATAGGTCATACCTCTATGTTGTTTAGTGTAATAGTTGTTAGCGAAAGTATGTAAAGTGGGTTTTCCTAGGTACATACCTCTAGGTCATAGGTCATACCTCTATGTTGTTTAGTGTAATAGTTGTTAGCGAAAGTATGTAAAGTGGGTTTTCCTAGGTACATACCTCTAGGTCATAGGTCATACCTCTATGTTGTTTAGTGTAATAGTTGTTAGCGAAAGTATGTAAAGTGGGTTTTCCTAGGTACATACCTCTAGGTCATAGGTCATACCTCTATGTTGTTTAGTGTAATAGTTGTTAGCGAAAGTATGTAAAGTGGGTTTCCTAGGTACATACCTCTAGGTCATAGGTCATACCTCTATGTTGTTTAGTGTAATAGTTGTTAGCGAAAGTATGTAAAGTGGGGTTTCCTAGGTACATACCTCTAGGTCATAGGTCATACCTCTATGTTGTTTAGTGTAATAGTTGTTAGCGAAAGTATGTAAAGTGGGTTTTCCTAGGTACATACCTCTAGGTCATAGGTCATACCTCTATGTTGTTTAGTGTAATAGTTGTTAGCGAAAGTATGTAAAGTGGGTTTCCTAGGTACATACCGCTAGGTCATAGGTCATACCTCTATGTTGTTTACGCATAACAGCGTAGGAATGTGTAACAGCTTCTTGGCTTCACCATCATCTGATGAGGCCAGGAGACTGCTTAAAATTTACCTCTCTTCGCTGGAGGGCTATACTTAGGTAGGTAGTTAATTGTTAGTTTTTTGTCTTTTTAAAAAAATAGATGTAATTTGATAATCAGACTTACGGCAGTGACCTAACCATTGTCTGGTTAAAACTCCCACGTTAAATGAAGAATTAAATAAAAGATACACCTAGGTACACAGAGGTACATAATCAATCGATTTTGATTTAAAGATTACGAAATCCCTTTGCTTTCACTTAGATGTAATCTTGTAAAAAGGTAATGATGTTGATAAAACGTAATATTTGTATGGGATATAATTTGATAGACGCAGGTACAAAGTAATACGTCAACCTTATATGACCGGTCAAAAACTAATAACGGTCGGAGTTTAGTTAAGGTTAAGCCAACAGAATTGCCCCCAACGTCTCTTTTTTCATGTTAACATGCATAACACAGTTTGTATAAAACATGAGACAGGAAAGAAATTGCATTAGCTATTTCATATAACCCTAGCCTTCGTACTATGAATGGGATAGCCTAGAGCTAACATGTATTATAATGACGGAACTTATAATGAATATAAAAAGAGGTTCCAAGATGAGGAAATATTTTTCTTGTGTCAATAACTTTTCTTCCCGCTGAGCCCTTGTGTCCCCACTGGGGACCAGCGATAACCCGAATTTTTTGAAGCCGAATGTGCGGGGCACAAAACTCGTTAATTGGCTATCAAATGATTTGTTTTAAAAAAATAGCGATAATCATAATTTTATTAGTAGAAATAAAGATAAACTCGCTGTTGCCCCTTGTAGACTCCATAAAGTTAGTGAATCGTTTAAAGGGCAAGGTATGCTTATAACAAACTCACAAGTGATGTTCAAAAAGTGACGAAACAAAATCTTTACAAAAACGCCTACTATAAAATATCGGACTATTTAGATGACAGAATAACTCTGGATTGAAATTGCTCCAACTCGTTCAAAAATGTTACGATTTAGAGGTAATTTATTTCCTTTATTGTTATGTATTCTAGAAGGATCATTAAAAAACAGCCCGCCTTGCTTCTTACCTTTCATTCCTCGCTTGGTCGCGAAGGAACATGCAGTAAAATTGCGTTTCAAAGTGTACCTTGTGATTTTTTAATGAATAAAAAAGATTTTGACTTTGACTTTCCTAAGAACTGAAGGGCGTTGGATAATAAAGGTACTCATATGGAGAATGAAGATCACGAATTGATAAGCACGGTCGAAAAACTACCTATTGTAGGTTGCTGTATTAGGTGCAGGCCGCATCGTTCGCAGTTCGATGTACCGATTCGGACGCGGTTTTCATTTATAGAAAGCTAGTTCAACTGTGTTAAATCATACCTATGTCAGTTTAACCCCGATGCCAAAAGGTCGGGGTTTTAAATTTTTTCTGTTTACACTTGTGTCATCATTATTGTGACTACATCAAAACTAACTAAGAAGTAGTAATTTTTCAAACTTCCCCCATTACTGTACTTAATTACTGATTCAAACGGGTAATTATTTATAGCGTTTGTGCCTTTTTATATGTTATATCGACGGTTCGACTGTGTTGCAACCTGTGGTCGCGGGCTGTTGCAATACAGTCGAAACGTCGGGATAACAAATAAAAAAGGTACATATGCGATAAATACCTGTTTAAATCAAATACTAAGAAGTATCTTCGTCACCATATCACACAAATAGAAGCTTAGAAAATGTCAACGAGAAAATATTCTTACCGTATTTATTAAGAACTAACTCTCAGTTTATGCCTGTTTTGATGCTACAATAAAACGAATATGGACAAGTGTGAGTAAATTACGAGTCTTAAGGTTTCAGAGCTTTTGATATTTTATTTCAACGTACCGAAGAATAAAAATTTTGTACCTATTCATAAAATCTTTGTACGTGTTCGTTTTGTAGGTTAAATTTTCTTTATTTGGTATAAAAAATAATAATGAAATAATCTTATCGTTAAAAAACTAAGACATTTGCATGACTCATTAGCTATTGAAATCTATGGGCGAGGCCTATATTTAACAGTGTATGTCTGATAAAGATAAGATATAGATAAATTAATTAGGGTTAATTACTGATTAATAAAATACAACAAGGCGATAGAGTTAACTTTCTTATAAGGAACGCTAAAAATGCTAAAGGTAATTGCTAAGGAACGTAAGGAAACCAAGAGGTTTTGTGAAATTCAAGGAGTTTTTATGGTTGGTAGTAAAATGATGCTTAGTGATGACAATGATGTAGAAGTTGATGGGAGTGATAAGTATTTTATTGTGCTTCCGAGCCCTTCCTCTTTCAGTCGTGAAAAGGTAATAAATAACTTTTATTGTAGAGACTTGTACACACGGCTACACATCAAAATATACATTTCCAGTATAAGCTGACTTCGCATTGTGTAGGCTTTTCTTAAAATGAGAGGTCAGCTTATACTGGAAATGTATAGCTTGATGGGTAGCCGTGTGTACCTTCGTGCTCTATTTGTTATTTTGAAACCCCGACAAAATGAGAGGTGTTATAAGTTTTTCAATTATATCTGTCTGTGGGACTGTGTGTAATGACCTAAGGTGCTGAGACGTGGACGCTTACAGTAGGACTAGTCCACCAATTTAACGTTGCGCAGCGAGCTATGGAACGGGCTATGCTTGGAGTTTCTCTGAAGGATAAAATTCGTAACGAGGTTATCCGACAGGGAACCAAAGTTACCGACATAGCCCAGCGGATTAGCAAACTGAAGTGGCAGTGGACTGGCCAAACATGCCGGTGAATCGACAACCGTTGGGGTACGAGTTCTTGAGTGAAGACCGCGTGTTGGAAAACGTAGTGTGGGGCGCCCCCCGGCTAGGTGGAGCGATGACATAAGAAAGGTGGCGGGCAGATATTGGATGAGAAGAGCCGAAGACCGGGCTCAGTGGCGCGTATTGGGAGAGGCCTATGTCCAGCAGTGGACTAATGTAGGCTGATGATGATGATGATGAGGTCTGTGTGTCTGCGTGTGTCTGTCTGTGGCCTAGCAGTTCTCAAATACCCTAGTTAAACTGCGAAGCTAAATTAACTGGGGTGGTTCTATCAGTTTATTAGCGATCACATGTCGGTTTTTACCCCTGAGGCAGAATGTCGAGACCGGTTTCTTTTTTAATTTTTTAAAAATTAAATTGTTTAAATATAATGGAATGAAATTACATTTAATGCACTTTGTCCATTTCTCTTTCTTAATCAAATGATGTCAACTTTCATTTAGTGGTTCACTGCGGTTATCTGTTTTGGATTGATATGAACGAGGTATTTGAGGCCTTGACTCATTTAGTCATTTATTTTTAGAGCGGCGATTGCCAATTACACTAATTAATTAATTAACTCACATCTGCAATGCTTTCGACGATGGACCAAGTCACATAACACAAATTTTATGTTCTGGGGGCCAAGTGACCAATCGCTCATCATTTTGTTGGATACCTTCGATGATAAGCTTCTGAGGCTTCTGTGGAAGACCTGCGATGCTGGATAAAGCAATGAAGGTCTTCATTGTGTAAGATAAAGAGGTTGCTTTGTTGGATGTGTAATGCCGTTCGATTTAAAGTGCACTCTTTTCTTATATACTAATTTGCAATAAGCTGACCCTTTTTGTAATAATACATTTTTAGAAACAAAAAGAGATTTAAAAAAAGGATGCAATCTCAGAATGAAAGATATTAGGTACTCACCTGACAAATACTCACCGATTATGAAGTCCTATAATCGGGTTCTGATCGAATAGTTTTTGTGAGTGACTATTGGCTCAGGACTTGAGTGAGGGACTTATACTTATACTTTTATTGTTGTTGTTTCAATTTTGTTTGTTTTATTGCGCTTAAACTTTGTACTAACCCATGTGACATGTTTGATTTAAGTTTTATACTAATACCTAGATATGGATCTTTGACATCTGAAAATTTAATTAATGAGTTGAATTAAGCTGGAAACTTGCATCACCTTCATTTTGGCATTCTAGAAGTTGTCTCAAAAAACTCGTATAATCTGGCGGCTGCGTTGTAAGTTATTCAAGGTCATACAGTCTGTCACCGCATTCACGACATTAATTTAAAACACATAAATATTTTTTTAACTGATTGTAGAGATTGGTATCATACCGGTAGCTTAATTATTTATCCAGTAAACGATAAATTTCCAATTAACAATTGTTAACGTTAATCGGCGGTGCCTTTGCACCGATGCCGCTTAGTCAGTTACACAGGTACCTACATGATGAATGAATATGATTTGGTTATCTATTTTATACCGGCAGTTTTATTGATATTTTAGGACTTGAAATTTAGGTAGATAGAAATTTAAAAAAATGTAAGGCAATAAATTTAAAAATAAACAGTATTTTACATTAATACTATCCATCAGCTCTACCCGCGATTTAAATTAATGTCGTAAATGCGGTGACAATATACGGTAAACACAAAAATCAATTTTTCGCTATTATCTCGGTTTCTATAACTCCAATTATGTTAATATTTATAATAAAATTTTATTACAGAAAATTAGCAATAAATTTTGTTTCAAACATTTTTTCCGTTTCTGAGATAGAGGGCGGAGAGGGCGCAGTGCTTGCATGAGTTACGACGCTGACACGACGTTTTATGAGACTTTTGAGACATTTTTTAGAACGCCAAAATGAAGGTTTTTACTAGTTTCCAGCTTATTATCTCTTATTCCTAGGGGAAACCCCTAATTTGACTGGACTAAACCCATGACAATTATCAAAGTAAGATTACCTATTTACCTCAGTTAAACACTCGCCCACTTTACAATATACAACACCTATCTAGTAAATCTTCGCAATCCTCTTAACCCCATTAGGGTAGCGGTTAGTGCCTGGGGGTTATTGTGATTTACCTGTCGGATGCTCGGATACCGTTACATACAGCATCTCAGGATAATTTAGAGCGACCGCACGGCATAGTTGTGTGGATAAGCGGAATCGAATTGGACAGTGTCTAGTTGCAGTACTATTACGTGCTAATATAATATTTCCATTTCTTTATTTTCTCGATGACAATTCTAATTTGATAGTTGTAGTGTTGTGACCAAATAAGTAATGATATCGATCGCGACAGTGATGATTCAGCAGATTTTGATTAAAATAAATAAATAAAGATTACCTGTCGTTATAATTATTTCGTTTCATTGTCGAGTACCTACCTATACCTACTTATTTTACAACAGCTTTAAAATTTTTAAAGAAGTTGGCATTATCAATCAAGAACTAATACGTGTAACATCTTGTAATTAAATATAATATTAGTTAATAAATTTGTACAAAAGTATCCGGCAGTAGTTTAGTTTCTTACATTTTGTAAAAAAATATCGGGTCTGTTATAGTGTTACGTTTTTCGATAGCTACATCCCTATCAGTTTCTCCGACTCTGGTATAATCTTGTACGTGCGTAAACGTACATAATGTAAAAAAAGACGCTCGTTTAAGTTTTCACAGGAGCTGTCATCGAGAAAATATAGAAATGGAAATACTTATAGATATTTTTATATAATGATCTGATGAAACTAGGCTAGTACTGAAATAGTAATCATTTTGGTAAATTGACTATATATTATACTATACGTCATCATCATTGACAGCCCGACTTCACTCACTGCTGGGTATAGGCCTACCCAAGTTAGTGCCAATAACTTTTTGATAATTAGTATACAATCAGTGAGTATTTAAATGATAAACAATGGCATTGCATTATCTATTATTATTTCTTAGTTATCCATACATGGGAGAGGGGTGTGGAAGTTGCTTACATTGGACTAATAAAATTTAGAAGTCAAACAGTCATTGACACGAAAGAAGAAGTTACCCATACTTAAGTATGGAAATTAAAATGTAGAGTATGAAATGAAATTAATATAATCATATATGACATGTAATGTGCAAATATATAAGAATATGGTGAAACTGTTTAATTTTGTAGCTTCTGTATAATTCTAACCATGATATGGAAAATAAATAAATCTTTAATCGTTAGTTTTTTTTTATTTGGTGTAAAAATAAAATTCAATTTAGAGTGTGTTTAAAAACCTAAGGATTTGAACAAATCTGGTAAAATCTAGAGGACGTCTCATACACAAAACAAGTTTTTTGTTGAAAAATTACTTAATCAATACAAGCTTTTATATAATTTATACAGACCAGGAATCATCCTTCGCCATCTTGTAGGTCCCGCCATATTGAATTTATAGTATACATCTTAGATGGACCCCCTTATTTTGGATTGAATGTGACGTTGTATTAGTTTTCGTGTTCTCTTCAGCAAGCCCTTTCATTTGATACCCATACTGTGGTATTGCAAGAAAACTTTAGAAAAAAATTGGAATTAGAATAACGTCACAAAACTAAGCATGTTTTGTCATCTAAAGTAAGCGTGTATACCAAATTTCAGCTCAATCGGTTAAAGATAACCGATTTAAAATTCAGTTGCAAGATTCCACCTGGACATACATACATACATTGTAAGTTAAATAAAACCTTGTAAAAAAAGAAACAAGCTTGTAAGTTTTATTAGTCGCAGATTGGACTATAATTTGACGACTTCCGTGGCGCAGTGGGCAAACAGCCGGCTGAGACGCAGGAGATAGTATGTTCGATTCCCGCCGCGGAACAAATGTTTGCATGATCTACATATATTTGTTCCGAGTCTGGTTGTTTTTCTATATATTATATGTATGTATTTACAAAAAATAGTATCTAAGTATTCTATCAGCTATCTTGTTCCCATAGTACAAGCTCTGCTTAGTTTGGGGCGGTAGCGTTGTGTGAAATGTCCAGTAATATTTATTTATTTAATTGTATAGCTCAACGTATAGTATTAACACCCTCAAAATACTCAAACTCCAGAAGAAAACCAACCTAGAAAAAGCTTAATACTAAAAAAATCCTGATGTAATTAAAAAAAAAGGCTTTGATATACAATTTTAGTTTTATTAAAAGCTTACTTGGATGCAAGTTGTCTAAGACAGTCTCAGTGGACTTCCATGCACTTTGCCATCTTCGTTGCTAAGTAACTTCTCTGAAGTACTTGTCTTGGTAAATCAAATTCTATTCCGTAGGGTTTCAAGGAGTTTCATCATTGCAGTTTCTAGATGAAATCTTTCCACTATATTGTTTATCCAAAAGGTCGGAGATCGATAATAGTAAATAATTAAAGAATACTGAATATTTCACATAAAGCTATTTAGCCCTATATTAATATAAATTTTATGAAATTATTTGTTTGGAAATTTTCGTAATTTAATATGATCATTATTATAAATACGGGACTTATCTTTCGGTCGAATCACCGACGAAACGGTACGTAATAAATTCCGTATTTATAATAGTAATTTATTTATTTCAGGCATTAATTTATTAAGACACATGCATTCAGGTGTTAAGCGAAGCTCTAAGAACAAGTTAAATGATTTATTACATCAGTTATCTGGATTGTTACCAAATATATTTAGTTGTAGTCTATTTTGGACCAATATTGTAAAAACAGAACCCTTATGATGCGACTTTGTTCGTCCGTCTGTCACATAGTTTTTTTTTATAAATTTGCCTTCAAGTTTTCTAAATACAACTAGATGATGCTGTTTTTGGGTTTCTAATATATATGGAAGTGGGATTGGTAAATTTTGAATTTACTTGTTTAGGCAGTCGTGTAGAAAAAAAAAGTCTATCATATTCATATTTATATATATATATATATATATACTAGCTGTTGCCCGCGACTTTATACGCGTTACTCTGCTAAATGTGTAGGTAACCTAAAGCGAAACTCGATGTTGCAACTTGACTTGGCACCCCATTTTCATCCCATGGGAACTGATTGGGACAATGACTGGGATATATGGTAGCCTATGTGGTTATCCAGGTTATAATCTACGTATGTACCAAATTTCATCGAAATCGGTTCAGCCGTTACGGTGTGGTTGAGTAACAAACAAACAAACAACGAAACAAACATCCTAACAAACATCCATATTTTGCACGTTCGCGAGTCACCAAAGCCTTGTGCTGAAAATCAGCGTTGTAAATTAGTTTACAGCACATGCTGAGCTCAGGCTTTTCGCATAATTCTGTACATGGCAGCATTTCTCCATACATACACTTTAATTGCCGTATTAAGTATTATTTTTCCTCCTGTGTGTATGTTTTTTTAGTGTGTATAATTATGTAAGTTTATGTGTTGTGTCTGCTTCTTTTTGTACAGTTTATGTGAATAAATGTCTTCTTTCTTTCTTTCTTTCTTTCATCCTAACAAACATCCAAACTTTCGCATTTATAATATTAGTATGCTTTGCGACACGAAATGAGATACATACAAATATTAGAAGATTAAAGTTGTATATATAGGTATATATTAAGTAGTAATCTAAATCACATGAACCTACCCTATTAGAACGTGCCTAAAATATCTAGTGACTAAACATGTTTATATTTGACGTATTTGTATGATGTGACAACTCTCTTAATCATATTTAGGCACTAAATACGATTGGGCAACGTTGCGCTAGTCGTCCTTAAAATACGAACTGCATTTCGATTTTTGAAATATAAACTTGGTAGACAGTTTAATAGTCACTAAAGGTCTGAGATAGCAGGTGGAATGTAAAACTCCGTAGTGTTTTATTTCATCATACATAATTGCAGTCATAATACAGTAAACAAAATGGTGGCAAACCAGAAAGAGTATACAATAACACACATAATATAAAATTATTTACATGATTAAATACAGAAGAAACAGTTGAATCATCTAAATACCATTGCAAACGATCTGTAGATAGCTCAACTGCTTTAGATCACTACCAGGCGGAAGTGCCCTCAAGACCCTGGCTGCATTGCCCCGCTGAATTGCAATGCTGATGCGTTGACCCAGATAAGCACCAGCTCTCGGATCACACGTTGCTTCGACCAGACGCACAGAAATAATTTTGAAAACGCGATGGGCCCCGGTAGGCACCCATGGACCCAGGATCTCGACCACAAATCGCTCGAAAACGTAAGCTCTGTCGAGACTTCCTTCGGCTGAATTTGCCACCGCACCAGCCCTAACTGCTGTACCAGACAGATGAGATGGTGCCAGAGTATCGACGCACGTGGCGTCCCACACCAAAGGCCTACCCTTCTCCCAAGGTACAAGAGAGAGTACAAGGTAGAGTGATACCAAACAGACAGTAAGCTAAACATACCTAAATCAAATCATATACATTATTCCACTTACTCGTAATGAGGTCTTGAATAATTATTTCTTCAAGATGAGCGATAAGATAGGTTGATAAAATTGTAATCACAATAAATTGACAACATCCGTGGCGCAGTGGGCGAATAGCCGGTTGATACTCTTGAGACACAGGAGGTAGCGAGTTCGATTCCCACCGCGGAACAAATGTTTGCATGATCTACAGATATTTGTTCCGGATCTGGATATTTATATATATATATATATATATATATGTATTTGGCATATATATATATATGGAATGGAGACCACGGACCGGCAAGCGCAGCGTAGGACGTCCACCTACAAGATGGGCAGACGACTTGGTAAGAACCGCAGGTCGGCGTTGGATGCAGGCCGCTTCCAACCGCAGTTCCTGGAGATCAATGAGGGAGGCCTTTGTCCAGCAGTGGACGTCCTACGGCTGATATGATGATGATACGGGAGCGTGTGCGATTAGCTGCTCAGAAAATCACAGAGCAAAGAATTGCGAACAGGATTAAAAGATCTTTTATTAAAAGGTGCAGAGCATGCATCAGAGCACGTGGTGGCCTTTTCGAACACCTTTTGTAATAGTAAATTTAATAAATGAAATGCATTTAAAATGTATTGTTTCGTTTTATTTCATTACCGAATTTTAAACTAACGTTTAACTAACTAGGTGATTTTAAGTAATGAAGTAAATTTTAGTACTATTTGTAATTTTATAATAATTAGCTCTACCAATTTTAATAGGAATTACTTTTGAATCAACTTGTGGAAATACCATGTAATATACCATTTCGGAATCTCGATGAAATAGGCAAATTTTTTTAATATTTGGCATTCAAGTGACCATACATTTTTTTACACCACAGAAGGGTAAAGGTCAGGAAAACAAACGAATGCAAGTAAAATTTTAGTGAAATCTTATTTTAAAAACATAACTGTGCTTGTGTTATAAAAATAAAAGTTTCCATTCGATAGCACATCTATCCAAGAATACTATCCAAAAAATAGATAGAAAAAAAATTTCATTTGCAGTCTTGGCGCCAAAAATAGTGACGAAGGGTGAAATATTTCTTAAATTTCGAAAATGTCGAATATCTCGAAAACCGAGGCACTTTTACTGAGCATAACAAATATTTTTCTGAACCGCCACAATGGCCCCTACCCGCAGGTACCCTATTATCCACTCATTACGCCACACCCTGTATGTATTTACAATAAAAAATGTATATAATACATACTATATCAGATAACTGGTTCCCATACTACAAGCTCTGCTTAGTTAGAGGCTAGATAGCTTTTGTGTGAAATGAAAAAAAATCCGGCCAAGGGCGAGTCAGACTCGCGCACGAAAGGTTTCGTACCATCTATCTATACTATAATATTATTAAGAGGAAAGATTTGTATTTTTGTATTTTGTATGTATGTTTGTAATGAATAAACTCAAAAACTACTGATCTGATTTCAAAAATTCTTTCACCATTGGAAAGCTACATTCACTCTGAGTAGCTCCAGATTGGTCACCTAGTTATCTATAAAAAGGCAAAAATATCATGTTTGTTGTATTTTAGCCCCCCGTCAATATTAATTTTATTAGTTTAAGCGTTATTTTTAGTTTTTGGTTTGCTATGTAAAGTATGTATCTTATTTATGTTATGGTTATGATTTCGTGTTAAATTCAATAACTATTGCGTAAACGATTATATGTAAGTAGGTAGATAAAAGTTATTTTTATTACGTAACTAATTTAATTTGTTTTGTAAAATTTGTTATATTATGATGATAATGACTTTAAGATTAAGATCTAATCAGGATATTAAATTATTAAAGTCAATTAATATAATACCTAAAGTCAGTGTGTCTAAAGCGTACATGAATATGCGAAAAACTAGCGCTCGGACGAGACGAGTCTTGGTGGCTTTTATAATGTTCCTATGTGTCCATATCTTCTTCAGTTGGTCCATTGTCGGTCTAGAAATCGCTTTATTTCATCAACGCATCCTCCATTGTTTGTAATCAATGCTCTAAGATAAACGTATGATTTGACAACATCACAGTTCGCCATTTCTGTGACTTCCGGCGAGTTGTCATTGACGCGGTCCACAATCATCATCTTCTGTTTATCTTGAGTCCAAACTCGAGGCTGATGATTTCCATCTTACGTAGAAGGTCTTCCATGTGGCAAATACTAGTTGCAAACTAGATGGTGTCGTCTGCGTACCAGAAGTTCGAGATTTTCATCCCTCCACTCGCTATATAATCCGTCAAGTTCTCGAGGACAATTCTCATTATTAAATAATATTACTATTTACACAGAGCTATCTGTGGAAAAATTATATTCTCAGATTATTATCGCAGATTTAAAAACAGATAATAAATAAACGGATTGATAAATGAATGGTGTTATGAGTTTTAAAATCTAGATTGCAATTTTTTGTTTGCACTTATTTGACTTGATTAGTACAATTTGATAACCAATTATCTATCAGATAAGATCTCTTTATATAAATTAGTATAAAAAGGTGCACTTCCAATATCAAATCAACAAAATAAATTTATCTGACCTGCAAAATGAAGGCATTTATTACTTTTTCCCTACTTATCGTCAGCATCGCTGGTCTTCCTCAGAAGCCTCAAAAGCTGATCAACGCAGGCATCTACCAGAACAACGAGCGACTGATCACTGGATCCATCGTCGACGCCATTGCAGATGTGAGTCAATCCATCAAAGACTCCGGACTGGACCCTCTCCATATCGAACAGAAAGACGGTACATACGCTCTTCCTGTGCCTGTCCTCTTCGACTTCCAGGGCACGTTAGAAGAACTTCTCCTCACTGGACTCAGTAACATCATAGTGCATGACATCGACTACAGTATTATCAGAAACCGTCTGACTTTCGATATCCGTCTCCCTCTCATCGAGTTTACTCTCGGTAAGGCCTCCAATGTCGTCACTTTCTTCGGAAGAACGACTGAGTCATATGCCAGTGGTCGGCTTGCTATTGTTGGCATCAAACTCGATGGTAACATTCGAGTTAGCATCGGCGTTATCTCCGGCATCTCCATCAGGAGCATAGACCTGAACTCTAGTCTCGGCGGCATCCAGTCTAACCTGCAGGTCGTGATTCGCGGCAACGACTACTCGGAGTTCATTAACAGTTATTTAGGTGTCACTGTTCCTAATACTCTGAAGGAGTACTCCAAAGAAATTAATGAGCTTCTTGAAATTGTTGCTACGGAAGTTATTGAAGCTAATTTGTAAGGTGTTGTTTATTAAAGTTTTTGTTACTCAGGCGGATCCTGGTTAATTAGTGTTTATGTGTTTAGATAGATATAAAAACCTTAGTTTATATTGATTAATTTTCTAGGTTTTTATTAATTTGTTGTGTATTGTGATATTTCTTTTAATTTATACATTTTTGATTTAATAAATAAAAAAAAATCAAATCAAACTTTTCCTCCGTCATATACACCAAACTTAACCGATTCATGCGAACGCTAACATATTTTTCCTGCTTTTTTCCCACAGTTTCTATAATAAATCAACTGCACTAATCGTTACATCCAATAATTCATACTCAATCAATAGTCTACTATCTTGTCAGTCAAATACTTTATTTCCCATGGGATTGAGCGTTTGTTTACCGCCAATATTTGGACTGCGCAGCTCAAACAATAACTATTGGCTTGGGTAGATAGATAGTAGTATAATACAGCAAAAATAGAAAAATCTACCCAAAATTTTATGAGGTACATTTATCTTATTAAAGCTAAGTCATGGTTACACTCGTAGAATATTATGTTGTCTAATTCATCTGGAGCATCTAGAGCAGCTGAGCTCAATAGATCGTTTGTAGGGGTCGTAATGAAAAGAAAGAAAGTAAGAAAATCATTTCGCACCTTCGGTAGAACAAGGGACTAATTGCCAAGTTTGTGATTTTACAGGAGAGACATTTTAAGATTTTTTTGTGATCAGAGTCAATTTATCTTCTTTTTCTTCTTCTACCTTGAGGTCATTTCCTTAGTGTGAAATATACCTTATAGTTTTGTGAATAATGGCGTGCTCTCTACAATGCTTAAATATTTATAGTTTTAATTATTTTCATATAAATATAAAAATTTACCCACACTTAGGCCTTTGTTCCACCAACATTCTTAAAAAATAGTAATAATGTCCGTATTTCTCTTCATTTTTATGAGATGTTTTTCAATAAAAATAGCAATTATTTAACTTTTAAATTATTTACTATTAAAGTTTTAATAGGAACCAACAGAGTCAATTACACTTAGTAGTTAACAACATTAAATTCTAAAGTCTTTGTTCTTAACTTAATACAGTCTTTGCAATCTTAAATATTTAGAGAATCAATACTTTTAAAGTTATATAAAATATAGAGACAAAAACAAGACTATAGTAAATTTTCACTCAGATTTAATGGCAATCGAACCTATCTGAGTGGAAAATTCTAACAAAACAAAAATTTCTAAAATCAAAACAAGGTAAGCACAGTAATTACAGCTGCACTCAACGACGTTAATGTTTACTAAAACTACCACTAAGTTTTTTTTATCCTTACTTAGTAATCGTTTAAGCAATCATAAACATCTCTGAGTGCGGCTGTTAAATAATGTACCTTTTTATACGAAAAGTGTGATCGTTCTCATCTTGATTAAAATTAAAAATAAAAGTTTCAAAAATCTTAGGTATACGGTCCCTAACTGTACCTACTCATTCAAATATGGAATCGTTTCTTATTTATTAAACTAGTTGAGCAATTAACGTTTGCCATCGAATCACAATTAAAATAATCCACTATAATACTGTTCATAAAATCTTGGAACAATGTTCGAGGCAATTAACTGCCGAATGTCATCTCTCTTCCGATCGGGGATTGGTAACTTTTCGGTGTACAGCACATTCAGCTTTAAATCTTTTATATCTTTTTTGTTACCGGTGCGGCTTATTTTCACATTAGCTTCTGTCCAGATATCTGATTGATAGCTATATCTGAATTGGTACGTCTCTGAACTTTTAGCGAACTTAATGACTTTTAGCTCAGATAGTTTTATATTATTTCGATCAACGTCTTTGTTTAGGTTTAAATTCACTTCAACCGACAACGATTTCAGATCAAAGAATGAATCAAAGTTCATTTCATTGACAATAAAGCCGTTGCCTGTTTTTTTGGCGTTTCTTATTAGGCTTATGTATTCTGCTGGGCAGTAAATTGGTCCAGCTTTCTTTGCCCTTTTAATGTTCTTTTCGATTACAGAATGAACAGAGTCAGCTTTATTTTGCGTATGTCCTCTAATAAGGAACTTATGTGTGATTGATTTGATTGCCAGTGTATTTACAGCGTAAAAGAACATTGCAAACACGAACCTGAATGAAAAAAGAAAGAAGTTAGTAAATTGTGACCACCAAAGAATTAAACAACTTCTGATTAAAAACAACTACAATCTACATACTTGTTTTTTTGCTGCCCGCAGCAATTGTCGGAATAGAATATTATGTCTTTATCGGGTTGGTTGGTAGAAAGTTCCTCCAAAAACTTATAAACGCACGTTCCTATTTCATTGGCACCACGCTTTGCCAGACCTTCGTGCCAAAAAAAAGCAAAATGTTTTATTTTCATTCAAATTTGAAACCTGAAACAATGATTAAAATTAAAAAATATAATAGAATTGAACCTGTAAGCTTACCATCAATCAGTACTTTATTTAATGCGTATAAGCTACTAGCTTCTGCCCGTGGTTTCGCTCATGTGTTACCTGGATAAAACATAGCCTATAGCACTCCAGGAGTCAGTGAAATAATCTTTGGATGTTTGTCGTGGCTAATCTCCGCCTAATCTCGCCGCCCGGAGATTAGCCACGACAAACATACAAATATTTATAATATTAGTGTAGATTTAAGAAAGTAAGTACCTAAGCTATCTTTACCTACCGTAAAATTGTAGCAGTTTAGCTTCGACTTGTAAAAAAAGGCTGACGACTGGCCAATTGGACATGGAAGGACAGCTTGTAGATCGAATATGGCTACTATGGTATTTGAATCTGGTTGTTTACTCTGTTGTATATCCTTTTCAAGTTCTGATCGGGCCAAACGTTTTTCCTCCATGTGTAAATTATGCTTATCCAATAGTGGTTCCTTGTCTATAGCGTTTTTGAATGCCTCACACTCATCGCATTGATCTTTACGAGGTGCGTATAAGCCAATGTTGAAATCGCTGTTAAAAATTTGGTGGTAAGCGTCATAATTGACGGCTTGTCTGCCAGCTGCTTGTCTAAGGGCTTGGTAGTTGCGATGGAGCTCCGCTACAGTCAGGCTTCCATCTATATATTCTCTGATGGTATTCGCTCTCAAATAATGGCTTTCTGTTCGTGGAATTGAATTAATATGGTCATACACTGATTGTAGAACCTCGTCACTTAATTTACAATGTGAACTGTGCTTTCCACGTTTATCGGTAGCACTCAAACTCAAAACATTATCGAATGTATTGTTTATAACATTGCGTAGCGTTTTTTCACCGACAACCAAAGTATTTAGCAAAAATGTCTTGCATACTCTAACTTCTTTTCCATCTACAACAAAATAGTAGCTCGAGTTCGGTTTTCTAATAGGCTTATTCCTGGGGATGTTAACTGGAACTATGATTTTTCGAGTTGCTGGCTGAATTTGTTTCACACAAGATGCAAGAAAATCTCTTTGTCTTTGATGATCTCCCAGTTCCCAGTAGGATTTGAAAATGTTTTTCCTATTTTCAAAAGAAACTTTAGTCGAACACGAAAGTCTGCATTTGTCATTGCATGGAGGAAGTATGGATTTCGCTGGCACAACTTTTCCTCTCTTCGATGTGTATTCTTGCCCACTGTTCTTCAAACGCTTCGATACAGCTTGTTTCCACGCATGCGTATTTCTTTGACGTTTCCTAGACTGCCTATTAGATTCTGGTGGAACACTTTCATCATTCATGGGCAAAGCAGGTACTTGTTCAATATTACCTGCATCATTTCCCAAACCTGCCGTATTATTTAGGGGCACAGGAGCGCTGCTACTGGAACTAGAGCTGCTACTTGAACTAGAGCTGCTACTGGTACTGCTGCTGCTGCAACTAGTCCTACTTGACGGACTAGGTACAATCTTGCGTCTTGTTTGGCGTGGGGGCTCATAATCAGATCCTTCCGACGGTGAAAAATCTTCGTTCTGGTTATCTTAAAAAATAAATTATAATATAAAACTTTATTATTATAAACTTGCTATACCCGCGCGCGAATCCGTTGGCGATTGCCATAGCTGCAGACTAATTATTCACACTATTTGACCGTAGTTTCTCTCGTTTATTATGTATATCAGTAATCTAGTTAATATACATAACACAAGGTTTTCTTAGCTTGGGGTAGATAATTATGTGTGAATTGTACATTGCTTATTTATTCATACCTGAGATTGCATTTATATTATGCTTTGAGGGTGCGTTTACTGTTTCCGAAATGTTATCATCCACACTTGTAGGGTTTTGATTTTCAATGACATTGCTTTCAGTCAAAGGCTCAGCAATTGTATCCTTGCCCGAGCTTGCATTCATCATTGGCGGGTTTCCTGCTTCCGGAATCGTACTATCCAAAGACATAGTACGCTGATTTTCAAAATCATTACTGTCTATCCATTTTTGAACTATTGTTGAAGGACTAGGCGGGTAATCTGAAAACAAAATATTACTTATACAGGTTAATTTTGTCATTTTAGTTACATTATAATATTACTATCTATAAAAATATATAATGTAATTGACTTATAATTACCTGTTGATGAATCAATGTTTAAAGTATGAATTGGCTTATCTACCTGAAGGTCAACTGTCTGCCTATTAGTTTGGTCATCATTAAGCATCATCAATATTTTTCTGCTACGTGTGTCCCGGGTTCCCATTTTTATCTTAAATAATAAAATAACAAATCAGTAAGTCATAAAACTTAAACAATTTTGCTCAGTATCGTTAATTAATTGGAATGATAATGTCATAACAGTAGTAATATCTATGTAATTATGGAAGCAGTTGGAATGACAAAGGCATACCAGTATTTATGTTCACCAACTAAATTTTTGTTCGGAATTATAAAGTGACATTTGTTTTTAAAACTACGAGATTGTTTACATTTTGGAATAACATGGTCATATTTGATTTTACGACTGCGAGATTATTTACATTTTGGACATACAAAAGCACAACTGATCGAACGACTTTGTACCTCCAAATTATCTTCTAAGAAATGGGCATAAGTAAAGAAAGTGAGACTTTGTTCCTCCAAAACTCTGAAATTAAAAGGGCATATTTACCTTAACAACTTGTACGCTCCAGCTGACAACCACTCTGCGCGCCGGCAGCGCCGCAACTGACCAATAGGATTTTGTCGCGCCAATACGTTTGAAAAAACGCTTCAATGTGACAAAGGCACTGTCGCCCTCTGGCAAAATTAGATGGAATTGAACGAGTGTCTTTGTTCCTCCGGGTAAAAATACGTTTTAAAAGCACTTTGGCATACTTAAGTCATTTTTCGAAAATTTGTTAGTTCGGCCCTTGTTCTACCGAAGGTGCGATTTGTCATACAACACCACATGAAACAAGCAATACAAAATAAAACACTTACTTATTTACTAAGATTATAACAAACTGCTAAGTGTGGAGCGAAAGGGTCCTCAGCACAGCATTTCCTGCAGCATGTTGCCATACTGCAGTGCTGTTCTTCTGCTGAGGCCAGTGTTGACTTCACGGACACCCGAACACTACTTAGTACTTGACTTACTACTTACTAGAATAACATTTTATTTTGTCTTTAAAACTACTACTGTGAAAACAGAACACTTTTTTATTTAACATGTTTTGTTATGTACGTCATTAGTATTAAACACACATCCGGAATCGTATTAACTGGGTTTAGATGTGGGTTTAATACGAGTACCTTCAGTATTTATCTAGTAATCGATACATTTCCAATAAAGATTTTTTTACGTTAATCGGATAATTATACTGATAGGATACTTGTATACGTATTTTTCTTGTAAATACATACCTACTCCTATCTATAAAGAGAAACAACCAGACCCGGAACCGATATATTTAGATCGTGCAAACATTTCTTCCACGGCGGTAATCGAACCCGCAATCTCCTGCGTCCCAGCCGGCTATTCATCCCCTGCACCACGGATATCATCCTTGTAACTAATTTTTATATAAACAATAGATGATTTTGCTTTTTACTTACTAACAAATATATAAAAAACACAAACATCAATTTGAAATTTTAAGACTTAATGTAGGCATTTAATAAAGCTACTAAAATAACTCCTCCTCAAGTTCCTGGATTCTCCGAAGCGTAAGATATAACGGAGACATCTGTTCACATTAATAACGTGAAGGGCACTCGGAAGATATAGGGATATATATTATTACAAATTAATATTATTGAATGAATGGCATCAATATATATGTTTTAGATGAGGTCATATCACAAGCCCGTGACCCACCTGATACCCATTTTATTTAAGGTTACCTGTAACAAATGTCCCACATAAAAAATATAAGTACACACGGCTACACATCAAGCTATACTTTCCAGGTTAAGCTGACCTCTCATTCTACGAAAAGCCTATACAATGCGAGGTCAGCTTATACTGGAAATTTATAGCTTGATGTGTAGCCGTGTGTACTATCACTTTTTTTCAAATTGGTTCATTAGACTAAATATAACAAAAGTACGAAGTAACCAACAATACTTAAAATAGTAAAAAACAAGAGCTTCCCCAATAAAGATTTATGTTTTCATAATTTGTTCCCTCCAATTTCCCACTTCTTAAAGTCGTAACTTTGTGTTTACGAGACCAAGCCGAGCTCTTCGATTCTATATTTATAGGGGACCCTACCAGGTACGGAATGAAGTTACAAACGACCCACGTGATGACCAAAGACTGTCTAATACGCTTTCCTCTCTGATACAATGTTAGTTTACATAAATCATCTTTATTTTCTATCTACAGTTTATACTAATATTATAACGAGGAAAGATTTGTATTTTTGTGTGTGTGTGTATGTTTGTAATGCATAAACTCAAAAACTACTATACCGATTTCAAAAATTATTTCACCATTGGAAAGCTACATTCATCTAGAGTGACATAGGTTATATGTCTTGCTAGAAAATATTAGGGAGCCTTACTAAAACTTAAGTAACGTAACCGAAGGTGTAAAAAAGTGCCCTAAAACGTCTTTCGTCGCATACGCTGCGGAAACTATTGATGATAGAACAAAAGTATGTTACATAATTATATTATAGAACATATCAGTATCTACAAAAATAATATTATAAAGAGTATTTGTTTGTTTGCATTGAATAGGCTCCGAAACTACTGGACTGATTTAAAAAATTCTTTCACCGTTGGGAAGCTACACTATCCCAGCGTGACATAGGCTACTTTTTTACTAAACTGCGCACAAGAAGGGTTATATTTTTAATGAAATACTACGCTTACGATGCTACGGATTGGTCAGCTAGTTTCTTATAAACACTTAGGCACCTAGTACTGGTTGGGTAGGTACCTGTAGTCTAATACATATGATTCTATTGTATTTTTCCTATCTGTCTACTATTTTGTTCGTGATCCGTTCTGTTTCTTTGTGTGTGTTAAATAAATGTATATTCTGTTCTATTCTATAGTATTCATTTTATAATATGTAAAGAAGATAAGTCCGTGTGATACTTTTTATTTGTATTACTAGTGATATAATTTAAATGTTCTCGTGTCTTTAATACACTAGTTGTAACTATTCGCACGCGTAGTTTTTCTATAAAAACATTACCCTACTTCTGCGCAGTTGGGGTAAAAGTAGCATATGTCACCCTGGGATAGTGTAGCTTCCCAACACTGAAAGTATTTTTTAAATCGGTACAGTAGTTTCTCGGAGCCTATTTAATACAAACAAACAAACAAATCTTTCCTCTTTACAATATTAGGAAGTATAGATTCATGATGTTAAGTGTATCAAATAAATAGTTTACTTACTTTGTGTATGTTTAGTATTTTATAAACGGTTTTTCATCACGCTTGGGTACCCCCAATAGTGTTATTATTATTTGGACCCTTCACTTCTTTCCACTCCACTCTATCATCTCTTTAACCGCCAACCGTAACCAATAAAAAAATGCAAAGGTTAGTTGACTTGTTTGCAGCTTAAAATCAAAGTAAACAAACTCAGTTTAATTTGTTATTTTTTAGAATTTATACTAAAACTAAATCTACTCCACACCTTTAGGTATTCGCATATTTGTGTCGTAAAAAAAGAACATACACGCCTGATGTAAATCCGTTTTGATGTCAAAGTAAAGGAGATGGGATAGAGATGCACCAACGATAATAAGTATCGATAAAAAGTATCGATAAAACTTTTGGCACGGAAAATTGAAGTCAGCATAAAGATTGAAGACTTTTGACTCAGACGAATCTGCTCTGCAATGCGGAAATTCACGTGTACCAGATAAAGTTTTTAAAGGGACCTACATTTCGAAAAAGAGATTGGCGAAATCGAATCCAAGCGATATATACAACCATGCATGATAATCATCATGAGTAATTAAAAACCCGTCAAGTGCAAATCAGACTCTCGCACGAAGGGTCCGGTACTATTATTTATAAAAACGGCAAAAAACCATGTGTGTTGTATGTCTATTTTAATTTAATTATTTATTTCTAGTGATAAGTTATAGGTATAACTCAGTTATAGTTATAACTCAGTTATAGTTATAACTCAGTTATAGTTATAACTCAGTTATAGTTATAACTCAGTTATAGTTATAACTAAGTTATAGTTATATATAAAATTATAGTTATAACTCAATATTCTGTAAATATTTTAAGCGTTTACGTGTTGCCGTTATCAATATCGAGCAAAAACGAGCAATAAAATCACATTTGTTGTATGGGAGCCCCCCTTAAATATTTATTTTATTCTTTTTTTAGTATTTGTTGTTATAGCGGCAACAGAAATATATCATCTGTGATTTTCACTTGTCTAACTATCACGGTTCATGAGTTACAGCCTGGTGACAGACGGACAGACAGACAGACAGCGGGGTCTTAGTAATAAGGTCCCGTTTGACCCTTTGGGCACAGAACCCAAAAACAGAATAAATAAAAATTTAAGGAGGCTCCCAGATAAAGGTTTGTGTGAGTTGGGTGCAGGCCACACAAGATTGGTCGCTCTAGAGATTTAAAGGCAGACGAGAAGTTTAGCAGTTGACGTCTTATTGCTCATGATGATGATGATGAACCATACGCCGTAACGCCTTTTAATTAAAATGTCGCGTTTCTGCTAAAATCGTTTCAATCAATAATAAGATAATTGACCAGTCACTTTATCTAAATAATGGCCTCAATTAAGTTTCGAATTGCATGGCACCAGGAATTGCCAGGCGTGTTTGAATTACGATGGTGGCTAAATTAATATGCTATTTTTTATTCGATTAGATACCACAGTAAAGTGGCAAAACGAAATGAAGGCATAGAAAACAGTATTCCAGAATGTATGTAAATATTTTTGGCAGTTCCTCATATTTATGTTAAGAAATCTCTTGCACAGCTTTGAAAACTTCGAGATTTATTTCAATATTTTTGACGTTACCGTCTTATAAATCGATGAACGCCGGCTGCACGCACGAAAAAGTATCGCGTTCCGCCTGAGCCGAGCGTGCAAGCGAGAGCGCGGAACAAGCGATACAGAGGCACGATCAGCCTAAACGTTCGGCTTGTGACGCATCTATCTCTCTTCCACTCGTTATCATGTAAAACTATTGTCTGTAAACCAATTTTACAGACATCCATTTTTTTTATAAATTCAGGGTTTTTTTATACAGTTTATATGGCAAACGAGCATGCAGTCCACCAGATGTTAAGTGGCTACTATAGCCCATGGATATCCACATAGAATTCAAAACAAGGTTATGTTGTCTTGATCTCTATGTGGATACGTTGTCATACTATAGGACTTAGCTGTTATGCCTATGTGCCAGTAATTACAGGAACATACCATTACCATCTAACCGGAACACAGCATCACAAGTACTGCTATTTGGCGGCAGATAAAGGTAAGGCGGTGGTGCCCACTTTCACAAAAGCTCTACCACCAGAGGTTTACCAAGTACCTTTTTATAGGTGTTACGACCGACAAAACGTAAGGTGAGTCGGACGACACACTGATAAATATTAACAAATAAAACCGAAGCACTGTCGGTTGACCAATAAAATGGTACGTTATAAATCCCGTATTTTTAATAATGTTCTCAATACATTATATTATATTAAGAACAAAGTCGAGAACCTATCTCGACTAAAATAATTCTCATGATAGACATACTCATATTACTCAGTAGCATAAATAGATTTAGAATAAAAATGAAACATTTATATAACCGACATCCAAAAAAATCAGTACAAGCGAAGGAATACCTTTGGCTTACCTTTGACTTTGAGTACCTCCGTGGCGCAATTGGTGAATAGCCGGCCGAGACGCAGGAGGTAGCGGGTTCGATTCCTGCCCCGGAACAAATGTTTGCATGATCTACAGATATTTCTTCCGGGTCTGGATGTTTTGCTATATAATATGATAATTATTAATTTACAAAGAAAAAGTATTAAAGTATTTATAAGTTGTTTGGTTCCCATAGTACAAGCTTTGCTTAGTTTGGGGCTGGATAACACTGTGTGACATGTCCAGCAATATTTATTTATTAATCTGGATCAAATAAGTGGGTAGGTAAGTGATGACATTGTTATCTGATTTGTACCATTATAATTTTGTACACTATATTTGATAAACATAGTACAGTTTTAAGTGTAGCTGACATCTGTCACACTAATATTATAAATGTGAAAGTTTGGTTGTTTAATTATTTATTTGTTTGTTTTTTACTCAATAACGTCTTAACGGCTAAACCGATTTCGATGAAACTTTATCTATGCGTAGATTATAAACTGGATTACCACATGGGTTTTCTTTTATCCCATAAAGCAGTTCCTATTGGATAAAAATGGGTGTCCAGCAGATATTTCAACAAAAATGCAAAAATATAAAAGATTACGGCAATACAAATACCTAGAACATCCCGCGCAATTTCCATCGAAAAAACACGATTTAGATATAGGCGAGTTGCGAAACGATGTCTATTGGTATTTAGTGCCTAAAATATGATTATGAGAGTTGTCACATCATTCAAATTCGTCAAATTTAACCATGTTTAGTCCCTAAATAAGTTTAGGGATCGTTTTAGAAGCCAAGCTAAGAAACTTTGTTTTTGAGAATTGGCCATTTGGTCAAATGCTATATGACTTATCGATTCTAGAGCAAATGTCCCAACACTATAAGTAACAAATGGCGGATGCAGATGGCGGAATTACCCAGAACCTATAGCTTCTCCTTTTGTCTCCATGTTAAATGCACCCAACTCATCCGTGTTTTCGAATAAATAACTTATTTTTAATAATATATGTCATGTCTGACAACCAAGGGAGTTTTTTATTGATATTTTAATTTGGAGTCGTTGGGGCAGAACAGTTCTAGTATGGAGACCATGCATGGGAAATCAGGTGGAACTGCCCCCCACTAGATGGAAAGACATGTTTATTTTATTTATTCATTTATTAATTACAGAATCAACAGCACTTGTTAACAATGTAAACAATCTTTATAACTAATGCTTAATGCCAATATCAGATTCTCACTTTTTAGACATAACTTTTAAAAAATTAGTCACATAGAGAAAATGATTATGAAACATAGTAGATTAATTAAATATTTAAGGAATTTAGTAATTTAGTAGAAACGCATTTGAAGAACGAAAGAGACGGAGGGATACTGTGTAAATGTGTATACTTGAGGGGGTGAGGGAGGGAGTGTAGTGTGTGTTGAGTGTGACCTGATAAAGGTTGATGGGAGCCGTTGGATCAAAATTAATAAAACCTGGACACTTAAATACCAGTAAAAAGTAAAATCAATTATCATTTTAGAGGTCCTTCACCAAAAATACAAAGTGAAAATGTTTTCCAATGGGATGAGCTGATCTTTATCACTCACAAGAACTACGCCAGTTATGCTAGCTTTCTATCTAAAAAACCGTTTCCAAATTGGTCCATCCGTTCAGGAATTACGGTGTCACAGACATACAGCCAGACAGATAGATAGACAAACAGACAGACAAACATCCATTGAACATGACATTGACAGCCATGAAGGACATTCATGCAATAATTTTAATCTGTAGTACACCGCACTCAGTTATAACTTCACAAATTTATTTCTTTTCATTTCAAAGGTTGCCTGAAAGAGATTACTGTCAGCGATAAGGTGGCTCATTGTTTTGCCTTTTTAGCTATATTTTACTGTTATATTATTGTGGTTATTACAATAAAGAGTTATCTTATCTTATCAGCCGGACGTAGGCGTCAACTTCATTATAACACCTCTCTTTTCGCGTCGGGATTTAAAATACCAATGTATGTTTAGGATAGTTACTTATAGCTAACGGAAACAGTAAAACTATTTTTTGACGTTTCGGGACCGATTGCTGTCGTGTGGCTGTCGCTAATTTTACGTAATTGTAGTTTTTTGGCCGGACTGTAGTTTTTTTAGTAACATCTTTTCGCTCGGTTTGTGGGCGTGATTTTTTTGGCAAAAAGGACGGAAATGTGTAACAGGATACCGGGGAAAAAGCTTTGACTGATGAGCGCGCGCTATTTGATTTGACCAATGAGCGCCCGCGGTGGTCAGATGTTTATTATTACGAGTTTTTAATACGGCATCTTTCGTTTAATATAAAAAATAATTTGTCATGGAGGTTGTATTTCATCATAGCATATTATGAATACAATAAGCCTCATTCTATTTTTAAACTTACTTACGGTTAATCGCGTTTACGGAGCTGTTATCGAGTTTTCAATGACCAACTGTCATTGAAAACTCGATAACAGCTCTGTTCAATTGTCTGTCACACCGAGTGATGATTTCGGTTAATAAGATTAAGATTTGATTTGTGTTTTATATTAAGTTTGAATTTTTTTTAATGGTGTACAATAAAAAAATATATTGTCTACCAGACTCGCGCACGAAAGGTGCGCGGTTAATCTATAAAACCGAGCAAAAAAATCACGTTTGTTGTATTGGGGCCCCACTTAAATAATTGTAATATTTTAATTTATTTATTAACTTTTAAAGTGTATATTGAACTAAACATTCTGTGAATATTTAAAGCATCTACCTGCTGCCGTTCTCAATATCAAGCAAAAACGAGCAAAATAAAATTCATTTGTTGTATGGGAGCCCTCCTTAAATATTTATTTTATTCTGTTTTTAGTGTTTGTTGTTATAGTCGCAACAAAAATACATCATCAGTGAAAATTTCAACTTTTTAACTATCACTGTTCATGAAATACAGCCTGGTGACAGACGGACAGACAGACAGATAGACAGTCGGACATACAGACAGCGGAGTCTTAGTAATAGGGTCCCGTTTTACTCTTTGGGGACGGAACCCTAAAAATGATAGTTGTTAAAATACACCCTGTATATCTCTACTCATTCGAAGCTCCGAAAAACAACTAATCATCGTCAATATAACTGCTTCATCTGAAACACTACGCCATAAAATTATGCACCTTAAAATATGACCACAGAATCTCAGGAATGCGAACGCAATAACTTTATTTTTGTACCGACCCGTGAGGTTACAATGCACGGCTATTGTTACTTCACATTACACTGAATAACCGAATAGGTTGATCTTCATAATGTTGATTTCATTTAAGTTGCGTTATCTTAATATTATGTTTAAACAACTATTATAGTAGTTATTTCCCCGAAAATATTTTTTTAAAAATTAATAGGTTAAACCAATCACTAAAAGAGGTTAATAGGCTTAATAGGTTATACAACACAACGTTAGTGGTATATTTAAATCTAAGTAAGTCTAATTTAACTGATAATTTAGTAAAGTCAGCATGTTAACGAAGTAAAGTCAACAAAATAATTAAGTTAAATATATATAATCAGGTCAAATTTACCTTTATAGTTCAACTATTTTTATTTCGTTAATTCAACAAATCATGTCGGTAGGTGCTATACTAACCTAAAATATAAGTTGAAAAAAATTAAAACAACCTGTTCGGTTTTTCAGTGTAGGAAAAGGCCGTAGGTATAATCATCCTCCCACCTTGGAAACGATATAGTCGCGCCGTGAGGGGAATTTCATGCCTCAAACATTGGTTGTGAAACAGTCTCAATGCATAGTTTTTTTATGACCTCTAGATAGAACAAGCATATGGCTTTTTGCTCATGTTATGTGGTAATCATCGCCTACAAAGTATTGCCTCATAGGTCATGCACCTTAGATATGTATCCTACAATGCACTGCCTTGCGTCTATTTCACCGACGATAGTAGTTGCGGAAATTTTAAAATTGTAAAGACAATAGGACAATATGGAAAATTACGACCTCCGTGGCACAGTGGCCGAATACCTAGCTGAGACGCAATGTTCGATTCTATTTTTTTTGTAAATTATAAGTATTTATTTACAAACATAAATATATTTTTACTTAGAAAACTTTCGTGATTAATTTCAATCATTATAATAAATACGGGATTTATCACGCACCGTCTTATCGGTGTTTCGAACGACAATGTTTCGATTCAATTCGTGAAACTTCATCAGGGTGAGTGCCATCCGCTCCGAATAACGTCTCGCCTCGCACTGCGCACCGCTGCCCTCTGCGCGCGAGCGGACGGGCAGGGTGGCGGGGATTGGGCCAACGAAATCACAGCGCGTTGACCGGCTGTGTCATCATCATTATCATTACTGCTGCTCTCTTCGATAGTTCTTGGTACAGGCAAACACATAACACTAACTATGTCTCTACCAGGTTCACTCACTCTTCTGTCACTTGCATCATGAAGATATGGCCTCCAGGCTGGCGGTAGAATTCATCCTCTAGCCCAGTTAAAGTTCGGCACTCGACTTATTTCTATCGTCTCTCGGATCTTGCGAGGAACGAAGAACTTCTCTCTCGCTAAAACCCGGGCCTTGTCGAAACGTATGTAGTGCATCGAATCAGAGTTTAGGGAATGTTCCGCCACTGCAGAACTGTTTGAGTCGACATTCTTCATTGCACGTATGTGTTCAGTCAACCTAGTAGATACGTTTCGTTTTGTTTCACCAATGTAGCATTTACCGCAGTCACACGTTATCATATATACTCCGGGGACGCCCAGAGGGTCTCTGTCCTTCGGCGAACGCAGCAGCTGTCTCAATTGTGTTTGAGGATGGAATATCGTCTTGCTGCTGTACTTATGGCGTAACAAGTTTCCGATCTTATCCGTTAATCCTTTTACAAAAGGTAAGTACGCTACTGCTCTATTTACCGTTGCTATGCGTGATCTTGTGGATGTGTCCGCAATTCGACAGCTCTGTCTCCATCCGTAGCCGTTTTGCGACAGAGCTATCAAATTGCGGACACATCCACAAGATCACGCATAGCAACGGTAAATAGAGCAGTAGCGTACTTACCTTTTGTGAAAAGATTAACGGATAAGATCGGAAACTTGTTACGCCATAAGTACAGCAGCAAGACGATATTCCATCCTCAAACACAATTGAGACAGCTGCTGCGTTCGCCGAAGGACAGAGACCCTCTGGGCGTCTCCGGAGTATATATGATACCGTGTGACTGCGGTAAATGCTACATTGGTGAAACAAAACGAAACGTATCTACTAGGTTGACTGAACACATACGTGCAATGAAGATTGTCGACTCAAACAGTTCTGCAGTGGCGGAACATTCCCTAGACTCTGATTCGACGCACTACATACGTTTCGACAAGGCCCGGGTTTTAGCGAGAGAGAAGTTCTTCGTTCCTCGCAAGATCCGAGAGGCGACAGAAATAAGTCGAGTGTCGAACTTTAACAGGGATAGAGGATGGGTTCTACCGCCAGCCTGGAGGCCATGTCTTCATGATGTAAGTGACAGAAGAGTAAGAGAACCTGGTAGAGACATAGTTAGTGTTGTGTGTTTGCCTGTACCAAGAACTACCGAAGAGAGCAGCAGTGATGATAATGATGATGACACAGCCGGTCAACGCGCTGTGATTTCGTTGGCCCAATCCCCGCCATTCCGTCCGTCCGCTCGCGCGCAGAGGGCACTGGCGCGCAATGCGAAGCGAGACGTTATTCGGAGCGGATCGCACTCACCCTGATGAAGGTTCACGAATTGAACCGAAACATTGTCGGTCAAAACACCAATAAGACGGTACGTGATAAATCCCTTATTTATAATAATGAACATAAATATAAATAAGTATTCTTTCAGTTACCTGGTTCCCATAGTACAAGGTTTGCTTAGTTTTGGGCTAGATGGCGCCGTGTGAAATGTCCAGCATTATTTATTTATAGTAGCGTATAGGTACATAACTATACCAAATCTTGACGACTCAAAAACAAGATGATCCTAACGAAAAATGTTAATGAATGACTAATTTAAGTTGGACTCCGTATTCGTAAAGTGATGGTAATGCCGGTGAAAATCTCACCACACGCTCCTTCAGCACACTTTGTCTCTGAAGCCGAAGTGTGTCGATATGCAATGTGCCTCATTATTTCCGATTACTGTAGTGACCGAGACTGTAAACTGACTTTGATAAATGACCGGAGATGATGAATAGACATCGTCAAATTAGATTTTTTGAGGTTGTCGACCTTTGGTCACAGGAACGGCGGTAATATAGGTATCTGTTTAATAACGGTCATTTTAATGCAGTAGTATAATACTCCGTTTAAAATATATTTACTTTTTAAACCCATATTTTTCGCTTTTAATACGACTAAGATAAAAAAAACTGCGATTTTTCGAAATTTTAGTATTTCATAAATTAAACACTTTCTAACAATAAGCTATTTATGAGGAAAAATCTGAGGAATGACCTCTGTGGCGCAGTTGGCGTTAGCCGGCTGAGACTCAGAAGGTAGCGGTTTCGATTACCACCGCGGAACAAATGTTTGCATGATCTACAGATATTTGTTCCGGGTCTGGATGTTTTTCTATTAAAAATAAGAATTTAAATACAAAACAAAACGTGTAAGAATAAGAATAATCCATTATCAGTTGTCTGATTCCCATAGCTGCTCTGCTTAGTTTAGGGCTAGATAGCGCTGTGTGAAATGTCCAGCAATATTTATTTATTTCTTAAATTCTTCTTCTAAGCGTGTCAAGAGTTCTACGTTTTCATTTAAACTATGTTGGACAGGTGTTTGGCCACAACAATAGCATTAGGTGAGGCGGTTATTAGGTCCTCGATCGTTAAGATGTTCAGACACAATGGGCACATTAGCAAGTGCTGCATTGACTGCGCGGGATCATCGCAATCGCACCGCATGTCAGGGTCAATTTCTTAAATTGCCGTGCGTAAGTGTGACACTACATGCGATTGTGAACCAATTGAACAGGTTACACATCAGACATATCTTGGCGTAATTATAGATCAACGTTTTAACTGGGGTAAGCATATCGACCTTGTCTGTAATAAACTTAGGGCAATTCTAGCGCAATTCTACATAGTGAAATACAAAATCCCATTACTGGAATGAAATATGAATAAATACCAGTAATGGATACTTCTAAATATATACAAAACACTCGCAGAAAGCATCATTTATACGGCTACGGACGCACCTTTAGTACTTATTTAGACAGAATACTTAATCTACAGACGCAAATATTAAAAACAATAGTACCCAAAAATGTACGAGCTAAATATAGGCATGACTCAGATGGATTATTAAAGTACTGCGACATAACACCCGTGCACGATAAAGTTAAAATACAGTTACTTGTAGAAAATTTATTTGCCTACGAAAAATACAGAACTCATAACATAATGACAAGACAAGTAAAAACAAAAAAACTATACACAAGTAAAGCTAAAAATTTTTACGCAGAAAGAACTACAGAGTACATTATACCTAGACTAAAAAATAGCATTTCAATGGAACTGAGAGATACAATTAACCATAAAAATATAAAAAACATACTCAATGAACTTTCTAAAAAATAAGATAACAAACAAAAAATTGACTAAAATATTGTACTACTATATCATTAACAAATATATATATATATATATATATATATATATATATATATATAACATTACATCATATTTAAGTAGGTATATAACTCTGTGACTATTGTACTATTTACAAATATATAAAATATAACTAAATAACATATTGAGGTAAGTATATGTATAATATGGTGTCATATAATATTTTATTCATTCATAACGACTGAACTGATATTTGAAAAATTGTTCCACAAAGTTTGCCATTTTAGAGCAACCTGTATGTTTGTGCAGATAACGATGGAATGTGAGCCGGCGCACGAATGACGTACAGAACAAGACTTGATTATAAAAAAAATTTCGCACATGTAAAAATAGTTTTATGTATACTAAAGAGGAATGTCAAATTCTCACTTATGACTAACCTACTAAGGTTTTATAAGTGTAATAATTTTATAAGTATATGTTTTTTTTTAAATAAATAAATAAACAAAAAAAAAAGTTTCGCAAATTATACCCAACTTTAAAAAAAGGTTCTCATTTCGTATGAATATTTTTTTATGGATGTTCCCCGATTACTGAAGACGCCTGGACCAATTCGAGAAAATCTTGTTTTTTTATTCTTCCCAGGTGGTCCCATTGCCAGGAAGTCAGAAGCTGATGATGGGATCCCAAACTAGGGCAACCCTCAAAAATTATAGGGACGCATAATTTGTTTACTGATTTTGAGTTTCTGCTTTCTGTTATATTTATCATAAAATGTAACTAGTTTATTAGATGCAAAACTCCAACTGAACATCTTGTTTGTTTGTTTTTTTTTATGTTTGTTACCTCAGTAGCCTTATTACCTAAACCAAATTGCTGTCGCTTCGCAATCGCTAGTCAGGTCATCCCTTTCACACGTGAGGTACGTACTATACGTGTGAAAGGGATGACCTGACTAGCGATAGCGAAGCGACAGCAATTTGGCTTAGGTAATAAGGGGGCCGAACTTTCGACTGGGTGAACAGATTTTGATGATTATTTTTTTATTTGAAAACTGGTGCTTCCCGTGTGGTGTCATTTGGTCCAGTTCTGATAATGACATCCATGAGAAAACCACATAAGTATTACATTTAATTATTGATTAAAACGGGTATTTATCGCGTATGTTCATTTTTATAGAGTCAGCCCGAGACCATGATTGTTGCAACACAGCCGAAACGTCGTGATAACAAATAAAAATGTACATACGCGATAAATACCCGTTTTAATCAATAATTATGTACAGTGATCGAGAAAGTTTGAAAAATACTAGTATTACATTTGTTTAATTTTTATGTTATGTTATGTTTGTTGGCACAGAACTCTGTAATATATCAACCGATTTAGAAAACTGTTTTTTTTTTATTTGAATGGATATACTTTTAGATTGATTCCATGGAAATTTCATCAAAATTGGTTAAGTAGTTTAGTTTTATATTTAAAAACAAAAGTTTATTAAATAACTATAATAATAATTATAATTATAACAATAAAAACTACAATTAAATCAAATAACAAAAACTAAATTTAAAATAAACATATTAGTAAAAAACTGCCTTTAAGTCTCCATCTGCAGGTAAGGTGCCCAGGTTTAGTTTTTAATATTATCTGAAGTTCGTTATAGTTTTGTTAAAAGTTACTTGTAATAAAGTGTGGTTTACTTCTATAAATCATACCTCTTCGGATTATTACACATAACATTAGAAATACGTAAGTTTTAATGTTTGTTACTCAAACACGTCAAACTGATTTTGATGAAAATTGCTTTATTATCATTAGGATTTGGGTTGAAACTTATGCTTCGTTTTACTGTCAAACCACGTGTGACCAGTCGCGAATGAATGCTAGTCATAAATTTACTTACATAATCAAAGCTTTTTATAAACGACCTGGAGATGGAGCAGACTTAAGACCCACCAGTTAAATGGTAACCATCGCCAATAACAAAATAATACTTCATAAATATTGATCGATCGAAGCGAGATCTCTAAATCAACTTGCGCAAATCGGCGTTGTATATATATATGTATGTTTGTTTGTCCGAGGATAACTTTCGTAGCGTTGATCATTCTGAAATTTTATACATAGGTAGTTAGTGATAACATAATTTTGGTGTGACTATATGAGTTAAAAATGTGAGGGGGTTGTTGAGATATTGGGGTTCAAGAGGGGTAAAAAAAATTCAAATTAGACTTTTAGGTCAAATGGGACGTGAAATCAAAGGTATTTGTTAGTACAGTTTAACTTCGTTTTTATTTTTGGTTTAATTTTGTAGTTTTTGAGTTATTACCATAATAAAAACAAAACTTTGACAAAATTCTCAGGATACACCAGTAACCCCACAATGCTTCAATTTAATATTCGTGTAGCTTTAGTGACACAAATATAGGCAAAAGTCTGAAATCTAGAATAACTGCAGTTTCTATCAATAAAAAGAGATCCAAATTACATAATTCCCCGTTACCTCTAATTTGAATGAAACTGTAGGTCAAGTAGATTGGTTTCTTTATCGTGGCACTAATTTGGTCAATGAATATGGAGGGCATGCAGAAAGATCACTAAACGTATTTATGAAACTAGATATGTTTAAATTTGACGTATTTGTATGATTTGGCAAATTTTTACATCATATTGGGTTGGGAAAAAGTTTTTTTTAAGAAAATTCAAAACATTTTTTAATATAGTTTTTTTACATTTAAATAAAGTATGTAGGTACTATTTTGTTCGACAACTTTTTGCCATCTTGTAAGTAGGGACATGATCCCATTGCTATAGAAATTTTGGGGCTTCTGATCAAAATACCGCGACAAGTAGTTTTGGCAGTCCTTTCGTGACGTTAACCTGACACTGCCTAAAGAATTCTGAAGAGACCGAAACAGGTGGAAATCTGAAGGTGCAAGGTTAGCGCTATACGGCGGATGTAATAACACCTTCCAGCCAAACTCTCTTAATATTTGCTGTGGTTAGCCATCATGATAACGCTAGACCTCACACATCTTTAGAATGTGTGAGGTCTAGCGATATCATGATGAAAAACCATACCCCTTCTGTTGATGAATTCCGGCCGCTTTCCCTCAACTTCTTGCTTTATTTTCATCAGTTGTTCGCAGTAGAGTTCAGAATCGATAGTCCTGCCTGGTGGTAACAGCTCATAATGGATAATGCCTTTCCAATCTCACCACACACCTTGTTGCGAGTTAACCCGGGTTTCGCCACAGTCTGTGAAGCCTGACCGGCCTTTTTCACACGTTCTTGTCGTACGGGATCCACTTTTCATCACCAGTTATCAGCTTCTTCAAAAATGGTTCGGTTTCATTACGTCGTAATAAAGAATCACAAATGAGTACACGGTTCATTAGGTTTCTTTCAGTGAGCTCGTGGGGTACCCAAATATCGAGCTTTTTTGTGTACCCTGTTTTTTTTCAAATGTGCTAAAACTGTTTTGTGGTCAATTCCCAGTTTTTTAACTACGTCGTAACTACTGATATGCCAATTTTGCTCCACTTTTTCAAAAATGACATCAATTTTATCCGTAATAGGGCGACCAGAGCGACGTGTATCTTTGACAACAAAATTTCCGGATTGAAAACGCTTAAACCAAATTTGTGCTATTCTCACAGACACTGCACTAGATCCATAAACATCGCAATTTTTTTCGCGGCTTGCGTTGGATTTTTACCTATTTTGTAGTAAAGTTTTAATATGTATCGAATTTCTTCATTAGATTCACTCATCTTTACAGTACGAAAAACAAATAAAAATCACACATTTTCCTAATTTGAATTTGGAATAATCTTCTTTAAAATTTAAACTTTGAATGATACCTAAACCAGCCAGATACAAATAATATAGCTAAAGAGATTTTATAACAAGTTCATACTAACTATAATGCGAAAAGCTATTATTTAGCCACTAAATACGTTTAGGCATCGTTGTGCATGTCGCCCTAAGAATAATATTATATATACATATATTGTTTTTCGGGTGGTTCGTGAGATCTCAGTTCTGAGCGAACCACTAGTTGTACTAAAAACGGGATATTTACCATGATTTGTGAGTTTTTTAGTAGTAGATAGTGTTCATAACCATGATAGTTTCAAAAATTATATTACATCATAGGTCACGCGCCAAAAACAAAGAAAAATGTACCTAAAAATATAAGACTTAATGCAAAATCCATTTTATACCAGTAATCCGTGACAAGACTTCAGAGCAGTTTAAATAAATTTATATCTACATGCTAATACAATACGTGTTTATATTATAAATCATGAAACACACGCCAAGAGGGCTATCAAACGTTTTAGCGTTTAGTTTTATAGCCACACGCTTCATCCGGTCTATTTAAATCAAGACGGGACAGTTATGAAGCAGATGTCTGTAAAAATATAACCTCTATAATCAAATATCTCTATCTTCAAAGGTTTGCTGGAAGAAAACTCTTATTAGGGTTAAGCTCGCCTTTGTACATGTCCATTTTGTAAGCTATTTTTATCTGTAAATCTATTTGTGTACAATAAAGAATAAAAAAAAAAAAAAAAAAAAAAATATTTTTATTTATTACGTGAAGGCCATGAGTAAAGGACCAAGTTTCAGTGCCATAGGTCATCACTGGAAACACACACTGGTTGAAGACTTTAGTCTTCAGGCTCTGGGGAATTTTGGACGAGAAGATATCGCAAAGTTTCCCGAACGCTGCCCAGCCGAGTTGGATTCTTCGTGCTACCTCTTTGTCAAAGTTGGACTTACCTAATTGGACAGTTTGTCCTAGGTATACATGTTCGTCGACAACTTCGAGGCACTGAAACGTGGTCCTTTACTCATGGCCTCATGACCAAGCTCAAGGTCGCTCAACGAGCTATGGAGAAGGCTATGCTCGGGGTTTCTTTGCGTGACAAAATCCGCAATGAGGAAATGGGCAGAAGAACTGAAGTTGCCGACATAGCTCTCAAAATTAGCAAATTGAAGTGGCAATGGGCAGGCCACATTGCTCGTAGAACTGATAACCGTTGGGGAAGAAAGGTTCTAGATTGGAGACCACGAACTGGAAGACGCAGCGTAGGTCTGCCCTCCACAAGGTGGACCGATGATCTAGTAAGAATCGCGGGGAGCCGTTGGGCGCAAACGGCTACCAACCGCTCGTTGTGGCGATCTAAGGGGGAGGCCTATGTTCAGTAGTGCACGTCTTTCGGCTGATGATGATGATGATGATGACTACGTGAAGAGAAAACTTTGTACCCCTTTTTAGGGTTCCGTACCCAAAGGGTAAAACGGTAACCTATTACTAAGGCTCTGCTGTCTGTCTGTCTGTCCGTCTGCCACCAGGCTGTATCTCATGAACCGTCATAGTTAGACAGTTGAAACTTTTACAGATGATGTATTTCTGTCCGGTTTTTAAGTTTATTACGCGCACGGAAAAGATTAAGATTTGGCATAGTTAAAGTTTCTAGAAATAAGAAGGGCCAAATGCTTAAATTAATCTTAAAACCAGACCAGTATAATCTTGGAGTCTTCAAGTCAGAGTGAACAGCTTCTTTCTAGGCAAGCGTACTTATCATCAGGTGAGGTACTGTTTAAGCGCTTGACTGTCATCAATAAACACATGTTAATTCGAGTGCAGTGCACTGACAATTAGTTCATTATAATTCAGCGGCAGCTTTTTATAATTTTTGAAGTAAAACTTCTTTAAAAAGTGTGTGATTTAAGAAAACCAGATAAGGTTTTGTAAACTCACTAAACTCACTCATAGAAAGAGAGAGAGCTACGTTTTATATATTACTGTAGGGGCAAGAGAGAGAGGTGCGAGCACACATTTTCTTTCTTTCTTTCATAGCCAGTTGATTTGTCGCATCTCCTATCCCAATTTAGCCTAAATTATACAAACTGCAAAAAAAGAACACTCCTTCATGCTGTATTATAGAATTCATTTTGCTATACATAAAAAAAGTATTAACGACGTTTCGTATTTTGAATCTACCAGCTTTGATTAATGAAAAAGATCAGTTATTCTACAACAGATGGCAGGCAGCAGCAGAAAATAACTTATGTACTTACTGTATGCGCCTAATAAGGCGCGAAATAAGGTTCAAATTTCCTTAAAACATTAATTTATACATATATATATAAACACATTTGTATAAATGGAGCTAAAGAAGTTTTACTTCAGCCGTGTGGTCTAAAGCACACTCGTTTTTTTATTTTCTGTTTTTATTCCTCGATCGAGACCGAAGATGTTTCACGCAGATGTGTCAACACTACCGCCTATACTGTGATTACAGTGCGCAAATAAAGCTGAAAGCTACTGAGAAAGTGGGTGAGTTTACAAAACCTTATCTGGTTTTGTAAAATCACCCACTTTTTCGTATGTCACACGCGAGAGGTGGGCGATTTACGAACTTTTACCTTTGCACGTCCTGTGAGACCTCACGTCAGCACTTAAAGGTTAAAGGCACTAATGATATTCTAAGTTATCTGAATGAATCGTTTTTAACGAAAGTTTTTTAAGACGTTAAATGTTTAATTTAGAGGAATACTAGTTGTTGCCCGCGGCTTCTTTCTTTTCTGTGGTGCAAAATACATATATAAACTTTGACATCCTATTTTTATTCCATAGGAACTGATTTATGGGATAAATGGTAGCCTATGTGGTGATCAAAGTTATAATCTACGTATATACCAAATTTTACTGAAATCGGTTTAGCCGTTATGTCGTGATTAAGTAACAAACAAATATCCAAACAAACATCTAAACTATCGCTTTTATAATTTTAGTGTGATAGGGTTATTGAATCCTGACTATCCTGGAGTAGCAATGGATTTTGTCATTCGAAAAATATATCTCTGCATTTAAAGAAGCTCGAAACGGCGATGAATATATCGCGTTCGTAATATATTAAGCTGCGATGGGCTTGCAACCTATCGCGTTTGCAATACGAGGGCATATATCAAACGTAATGTTTGAACTGGGCTCTGACTACCTCCTTGTGGGGTATATTTATGAATCTGTATACTGAGTTAGAGATCTAATTATATCCACCGCCTTGACATGCATATGACGTGGGCTGCCAATGTACGATGCCCCGGTAGAATTGTCAATGAGCCATCATTAGCTGCATATATGTATAAAAAAAATTCTACATATTTTCTTATTGCGTAAATTTTTCCGATATTTAAATAGACGGGGCGGATCTAACAAATCAAAGATCTTCCAAATCGGTCACGCCGTTCTTGAATTATACTCGTAAATGGTGTAATTAACCCGACTTCATTTTATTTTATTACTAGTTGACGCGCCGAACTTCGCCTTGACATGCACATGACACATGAGTCAAACCTGTTTTATTGGATTCAATTTTATCTACTGTTCCTTATAATTGTTTCATGTGTACCAAATAAATGATTATTCTATTCTATTCTTTTCATATGACGCGGGCTGCCAATGTACTTACGTCGCCTGTAGAATCGTCAATCGGCCATCATTATGATGGAAAATGGATTTTATTTATTATTATTTTTTTTGTATTTTTTTTTGATATTTTAATAGTGATTCTGCTATGCGGGGCTGAGACAAATTCAACAAATCAAATATCATCAAAATCTAGTCGTTCTTGAGTTATAAATGATGTAACTAACCCGACTTTGTTTAATATATCTAGATATAGATTATTATTATTCATTCCTCGTCCCGGCTACGTTCCGACTTATCCTAAAACGATTTTAAATGTCATATAAGCTATAAATTTATGGCTCGAAAGATCGTTCTGTACTTCGCCTATTTAAAGTATCATTAACTCCATTAGTGGAAAGCATTTACGACGCTCTTTTTAGATGTTTTGTAAACATGAAAGTATTCACTCTCTCGCTTCCCTTTTGAAGTGTATTGAATAATTTATTTTATTTCTTGTATTGGCTGTGTACCAACGTAATATTAAACCTTTTGATATGTGAAACATTGGTATGTACAGGAAGTTTTGCTTTGAAGAGGATGCTAATGAGAATTTGATATTTATTTCGTCTTGACTGTGATGGTAATTGTACATAGTTAATGGAGTTACTACATTTTGTATGAGACTTGGAATAGTTATGCATTACAAAAGATATTTGTTCCGTAAACGGGATATTTACAAAAATTTTTGAATAAAAAATTATCTCGTTTTCAACCGGCTTTAAAAAAGGAAGTTCTCAATTCGACTGCATGTTTTTTATGTTTGTTACCTCAGAACTTTCGACTGGGTGAACCGATTTTGATGATTCTTCTTTTATTTGAAAGCTGGGCTTCCCGTGTAGTTCTGTTTCCATTTGGTCCAGTTCTGATAATGGCCCTAATGAGAAAACCATATAAGTCTTAAATTTGTTTAATTTTTATGGTATGTTTGTTAGTTCAGAACTCCGTTAAATATTAACAGATTAAAAAAAATAGTTTTTATTTGAAAGGATATTATACTTTTGGATTTTTTTTTTGAAAATTGTTTGAGTAGTTTGTTTTTACTGTTATCTGAAGTCTGTTATATTTTTGTTAAAAAGTTACTTGTATTATTAGTACAAATAGTGTTCATAAAATATTTTCAAAAATTATTACAAAAGAGTTCGAAAATATGTAATGAGTTTAGGTTTGTGACTGGTAGGTGTTATTTGTGTGTGAAAATTAAGTTTATAATATTTTAAATCCGATTGCAAGTATATCGGATCAGGTTTTAAACATAGTTTTAATTTATTTATCAAGCTAGGTTTATACACAAGGTACTGTGGAATGTTATTAATATATAATATATGAATTTTTAGTTGAAAAGAATATAATAGAAAACGCTTTATTGTATACCACACTTAAATTAACAAATCATATTTAAAACACTTAAAACTAGACATGCAATAGTACAATTGACGGTCTTACTGCTAAATGCGATCTCTTGCAGACAACCTTTGGATGGACTGGATTTTACGAGAATGTTAAAGGACGGTAGCTTTATAACTTAAGCTTGAGTAAGGTCACATAAGAAAAACAAAAGCTAAGGTCCTCTTCGGACAATTTATTAATTTTGAAAGAACCACCCCATTCTGCCCCTCTATTCTGTATTTTGATAATTATCCAATGGCTAACGTTTGACAAGGTAACCGCTAAGAATTTCTCAAAGTTACTTTCAAGAACTCACAAATGTCCTCAAGAATTGTCAAATCACACAGTGACTAACTCTTGCTAGGTGACTTTCAAGATAAAGGATAGGTAGGTTGGAAAATCTTAGCATTTTTAAGGTATTTTAGAGGAGGAGCGTGGTAGGTCAATTTTCGACACTTTCTCGAAAAACAATGATTTCGATGATTTTCACTTAGTAAAAACCTAATAATTTTGGTTAAAGTCCTGTTTATCAACTGTTTTAAGTCAAAGACCTTAAGTCAAACATAACATTATGCTTGTCTAGGGTATATTCTAGAGAAGGCGCAAAATCTAAAAAAAACATATGCGCTTTAGACCACACGACTGAATAAAAACTTCTTTTCAAAATATTAATTTACAAAACTGTCCACACGTCTATAGTTCGATGAGTATAAATGTTTATTCTGGACAGACACAACTCGCACTCGCACAGTAACGTTCAAAAATATACGAAACGTAACTCTCTTTCTATCTTCACTAAATTATATCTCTCTCTCACGTTCCGTTCGCACTTTTCGTGACGCATTCACCAGCTTACTCTCCAAGTCAAGCGTGCGAAAAGAAGTTTAGCTTCAAAAACAGCTAACTTAAAGTCAAACTATAAAGTTACAGAAATATTACCTTATTAATAAGCACTTTATATTATTTTTTCATAGGAGAGTTGGTAATTATCATCGTTGGAATCACCCCGTTCTGGCATAAAATATAGTTTCAGGACACCTTTTATAACTAGTGTTTTGTATTAGATAATAAAATCAACGTTATTATGATTACTTCCCCTGATTCGTCGGCCTAACTTACCTATAAATAGCATCTAACCAAAGGTACACATTACCTAAGCCATGACTTCTCGTTAGGCTAATGGCCGATGTCATTTGTTTTACGAGGGCATTAGTCAATACTACAAATGATGCTAATTTTCAACGTTTCGGGAAAATCACGGAAACGGTATGAAGGCCTTGATAAATGACATGAGTTTGACGCAAAAAAAAAACTATAAAATTGTTTTTGCGAGATACTTGGCGGTTTAATGACTACCTGGATGTGATGGTGGAGCCAGGTAAGATTCAATAGTTCCATTTTAGATTTCAAAAGAAGGATTTTTTAAATTGTTTTAACGAGACGTTTGTTGATATAGTTGATAAATTGGATAACACAATAAGATAATTGCATTCCTTCAATGTTCAAAATGTAAAACGCACTGGCCATCACTTTTAACCAGTTAGATAAAAAGTTTGACTACTGTAGACGTTTAGAAGTTCTATGCAAACAAAATCGTAGCGGTTACATCTTTTTTTATGAATGCATTCAAAAAAATGTATGTGAGTATTCTATCAGTTATCTGGTTTCCATAGTTCAAGCTTTGCTTAGTTTAAGGCTGATTAAAACTATGGGAATCGCCATTATTTTTTTTTTATTTTTTGAAGATGATTATGAACCTTATTTAGTAATAGCTGGTACCCATGACTTCGTCTGCGCAGGATTAGTTTTTGGTTGCGTATTGGGAGGTAGGAAGCAAAAAGCCAATTGTGTGGTATATTTGCCCCTGGATTGTGAAAGTCGGACAATATCCTGGCATCGATACAATGTTATCCGCCCCAAAAGATGTCATATGGAAGCATGTATTGTATTTTCTTATGTTTTTTTATATAATAGCGAGACTCGTCTGTTTCATCAAAGAAAAGTTCTTTGATAGGTTAACTGGCTCGTCCAGTGAAGAAAGGACTACTTTTCCCCCCGAACAACACATGCCTGCAACTTCCTTTTTCCATTTAAGAACACCGAAAAATCTGCATTATTTATTCATCGCTTCTATGTTTATAAGCTTGTGGCTTTCGTAATCAAGAGTCTCGTCATACTCAAATGCAGCCGCCTCGAATACCGCCCACATATTTCTTGTGAATATTAGACGCTGCTGTTGTGCCCTTTCTGCAACAGTGCGTCTGTAAAATTCAGCTTCTTCAACGGTTTCTGTAGCTTTTTGAGACGCCAGGTAAGTCACCTGCCGAAGACGCCGAGCTTGGGACTGTTCAGGTATCTCAGCAGCCCGTTGAGATGCCAGATAATCAACATGTTGTCGACGCTGAGCTCGGGACTGGTCCGGTGTTTCATCAGCTCGTCGAGATGCCAGATACTCAGCGTTGTGTTGACGTCGAGCTTGGGACTGTTCAGGTATCTCAGCAGCCCGTTGAGATGCTAAATACTCAGCATGCTGTCGACGCCGATCTTGGGACTGTTCTGGTGTCTCCTCAGCTCGTCAAGATGCCCGATTTTCAGTGTTTTGTTGACGCCGAGCTTGGGACTGTTCTGGTGTCTCAGCAACTCTGTGAGCTGCCTCACGTTCCGTTTGTTCAAGCCTTCATAGTTCGGCTTGTGGAAACGGCTCGTTAAGTCTAGCTACTTTCACAGCTCTAGCTTAATTAGAGCTTTGCGAAAGATTAGACTTACGCTTTTGCGGCAAAATTCTTAGTAGGTACTTTTTCTACACCTTCAAATAATACAGTACGCAATATATACAAAAAATGCAATACCTGCCTATTCAATTTACATATTATTTAAATAATTAATAATCAATTTAAAATTATAGCTACATACTAATTTATATCGAAAAAACTATTCTTATTTCCTATTTGAAAATCAAAATCACGGTTTGTAGTATTAATTATTCTAAAATTATTAATTTATTTTATATTACCGATGTAACTACTTTAAGACAATAATAAAATAAAAACGCAGTAATTCGTTCTAATTCGTTACTAATTAACTATTACTATAAACACCAAAATCAACTAAATCTAACTAATATTGTAAACATTAAAAAAAACAAATACCAACCTAAGTAATTAAAATAAAAACCCTAATTTGTTAGAAGTAAAAGTAAAAGTAATGAAACCTCATACGTGTAACTCCTAAACACACAAAAAACCTACCAATACCTATCTATTACTTTACATAGGTACAGTGCGTATATAACAACATACTAGAAATATATTATAAATTTTTATTGGATTTATGGTTTACTGTTTTGGCGATAATTGCTTACTCATAAAAGCTAGATATATGCTGTCACGGACTTTTTAGTAGGAATAATCAAGATAAATATTTCTCTTATACATTATTTACGTGAAAACTACAGTTTTTGAAGCGTACGCCAGAATAGCTTGCAGATGGCAGATTTTTTTCCGACTTACTTGACAATTAAGGTTTTATTTTGGACTTTCACATAATTCACACATCTTTAGAAATTATAGCCTATGTGTTATTCTGATGTATAAGCTATATTATAGTAAAGTTTCATTAAAATCCATTTGGTAGTTTTTGCGTGAAAGAGGAACAAACATCCATACATACAAACTTTCGTGTTTATAATATTAGTAGGATTATTGATCGAGCGAAGCGAGGGTTCCTATATCCGTTGGTAACCAGCTACGACTCGTTTCTCCTTGAAAAAGTTTCAAACTAGTGTCAATATTTTGACAGGTTTTCAAGAAGAAACGAGTCGTAGCTGGTTACCGACCGATTTAAGAACCCACCATTTATCAACTTGGGCAAATCGGCGTTGTATGTATGTATGTTTGTTTGTTTGTCCGAGGATATCTTTCGAAGCGTTGATCCGATCATCGTAAAATTTAATACATAGGTAGGTAGTGATGGCACAATTTTGGTGTGACTAAATAAGCTAAAAATGTTGCGGGGTTGTTGAGATATTGGGGTTCAAGTGGGGTAAAAAAATGAAAATGAGGATATTAGGACAAGTGGGACGTCAAATGAAAGGTATTCATTACTAAATTTAGACTCTGTTTTTATTTTTCGTAAATTATTTATAATTTTTGAGCTATTAGCCATAATAAAAACTAAACTTTGACAAAATTCACAGGGTACACCATTGATCCCACAGTGCTGTTGTTTGGTATGCGTGGAGCTTAAGTGACAGAAATATAGGCAAAAGTCTGAAATCCAGAATAACTGCAATTTGTACCCCAATAAAGACTCCCCACTTTACATGAACTCCCGTTACCTGTAATTTGAATGAAACTGTAGGTCAAGTAGTTTGGAATTTATTTCGTGGTACTATTTTGATAGTCAAAGATAACAAATAATATTTCTTGTTTAATCGGAGACTCGCGAGATCTCAGTTCGGAGCGAATAACTTACCTAATTGTTTAATACTTTGTTGTCCCTAACAAAGAAACATAAAAAATAAAATAAATTATACAGTTCCTGGTGTAGCATAACGACTGCAACAGCTGTGAGAATAATGCAGCAGCAGTGTATGGGACAGAAATTAAAGACCTACAATAGTCTGCCCAATATCTTCCAAGTCTTTTAGCTTAATCTACAGAAAATACATCGACAATACACGCAGAGCTAATTAAGCCACTGGATTACTCACGGTATTATCCTACTACGTTTTGACGTGTAAATACTCACTTAAAGTATAGGAGTAAAAAACCCAATATTCATGGCCAGGATTTCAATCCACATACTCCAGATCAAAAGTCAGGATACATCCCACTAGACCAGCAAGGCTTATAAAGACCCCACACAATTATCAGAAGAATAGAAACGTGGGCGAAAATTTTAAACATACATTTGCGATAGGATCGGCATAATATTCCCATCGCGCGAGATTGTATCGAGTCGCGAGATTCATAATTTATGAACCGGGAATACCTAAGGGTAGCGGTGATATATGAACCCGGGAATTAGGGGAACTGGATACGAAAACGTACAATAGTAACAAGCAAAACTAAAAATCTCAGATATCCTAACTCAACTCTTGTGAATTTTACTCTAGTCTTTCAATCTCTGGAGGGCAATGTTTGAAACCCTTGATCTGGGGGTCGAAGAATACAGTAAGTATTCTTCGACCCCTAGATGTATGCTTCAATTAAGTCTACTTTTTGCATATTTGACAATGCCATATAAGGACAGATAAGATTATGCAATGACTGATGTAAAAGTCCGACAGTTGCAAGAACCATGTTCGAAATTCAAAATTTTTCTAAAATACGAAATGTTTTTGAATTGCTTATGAGAGCATGGAGTTCCTAAACTTCTTAATCGCTACAGTATTAATACTTTTTTAATGTGCAATTAGAATCTAATAAAATGTTTGTTGGAGGAATTTTGCTTTGTCCTGTTCTAGGAAAATACATTTTATCAAATTTGACTAACTTCCGCTGCTCAGATTTTTTTATTGGGTACAATAAAATGATCCTTATATAGGACTGCATCGATCGGCATCAAAAAAAAATTACCAACCTGATTCATTTTAAGGCGCTACTCACGCTTGACCAAAAAAAAATTAATGCCAAAATGTTTTTCTTCGAAAACGAGCTGATGTTTTAAAAGAAACTGCACCTGTATCTCCTCTGGTTATGGGTGCTGCCATACTGTCCCAGTTAAAAAAAAACACATTGTATAGATTGATTTTGACCTAGATACAAAGATAGGCTACTTTTTAATTACCATGCTTGCTAAGGGCGGAAGCTAGTTATAAATAATAATATATACACAAAAAACTAGTTTAGTTCTTTGTCTAGGTTAGGGCTAGATGGCGCTGTGTGAAATGTCCAGCAGTATTATTATATTTAAAACAACCAAACACGAAACCTGTATGACAGAAATGAAACATCATATTTTTATGTGTTAAAAAAACAATTGTATAACAGACGTAAGAAGAAAGTAGGTAAAATAAAAATATGAAAGAATTAGGTTTCTTAAACAGTAGTTACGTATAACTAGATGAAAGATATTTCTTTAGCGACAACACAGCCCGTTTTAAACAACCTGTTTTGTTATGTATGACATTAATTCAAAACACACCAAGAATCGTATTAACTGATTTTAGGGGTGGGTTTAATACCGGTAGCAGTAATCGATACATTTCCAATAAACAATTTTTAACGTAAATCAGCGGCGCCGATGCCGCTTAATCAGTTAACGTACTAACATGATGGATGAATATGATTTGTTTACCTATTTTATACAGGCTGTTTCATTGCCATGTTAGGGCTTGATATTAAGGTTGTTTGAAAATATATTGTTATTTAGATGGTAATTAATTTGAAAAGTACCTAATTTAATAAACTACTAGCCATTAGCCCTACCCGTGTTTTCATTTAATGTCGTACATAGCAAAACACGTAGTATACTATCATATTATGTTTTTCTTTTATGTTTCTAGCTTATAATGTACTAGCTGACCAATCCGCAGCTTTGCACTAATAGTTTTTCAATAAAAACATTACCCTCCTTCTGCGCAGTGGGGTAAAAAGTAGCCTACGCCACCCGGGGATAGTGTAGCTTCCCAATAGGGAAAGAATTTTTTAAATCGGTCCAGTAGTTTCGGAGCCTATTCAATACAAACAAACAAACAAATATTTCCTCTTTATAATATAAGTGTAGATATAGATGATAGGTACTTAGATAGATGATGTCTTTATTGCACACTATTAAAAATACACAAATAAAAGAAAAGTACATTTTTAAATAATAGGTATAATAAGTTTATCGCTAAAAGCAATCTATTTTAAAGAATTTTCATTCACTTATTGATTCAAAACTACATATATGAATGTTGTAACTACGCAAGTTTACGGTGACAATAATTATTTGTTGTAGTTAAACCTACTGAATTACTATCCAGCAGTTTGCTTTTGCAAAACAATACCAGTAATGAAAACAAAACATAAAGTTGGAATACTAATAATTCTATAATGTTTTCATATCATGAATTATTAATACACGTACGAACAAATATTATTTCAAATTCCATTACAGAGAAATAGTTGACAAAAAGGATTGAATGATGCCAATTGCATGGCATGCATTGTCATGCTTTACAATAAATGGCGCCCTACTTGCCAAACTAAGTTTGTGAATACTTTTATCTTGGCAATACTTGCTCTTCCTTATGATTATATCTACTTACAGAGATGTCAATTAAAAACAAATTAAATGAACTAAAAAAATAAATTACATTACATTAAGTACATACATTATCTGACTAAATATTACAGTTTTATTTTACACTAACTGACAAATCCGCAGCTTCGCACACGTAGTTTTTCAATAAAAACATTACCCTCCTTCTGCGCAGTTGGGTAAAAAGTAGCCTATGCCACCCGAGGATAGTGTAGCTTCCCAACAGTGAAATATTTTTTTTAATCGTTTCTGTAGTTTTTGAGTTTATTCATTACAAACATACACACAAAAATACAAATCTTTCCTCTTTATATTATTATTATATATACCTAGTCAGGTCATAAGTATTGTCACACAGTAAAAAAAATTCTTTTAGAATGCTGGCCACAAAAAAGTTTATAGAATTCGAATTTGGAATTGTTCATGAAAATAATAATGTATACTTTTTAGAATTTTACTCACTTTTAAATATGGAGTGGACGCTTAAAGAAGACCGTGTTGCAGTAATAGCGTTGCATCGTTGCGGTTACGCGCCAATTCAAATTTTTGACATACTGAAAAACTTGAATATAACCAAAAGATTCGTTTATCGCACCACCAAACGATGCAATGAAGACTCTAGTGTAGATGACAGGTCAAGAAGTGGTCGCCCTCGGTCTGTTAGGACTCCAGCAGTGATAAAAGCTGTAAAGGCGCGAATTCAAAGAAATCCCAAACGTAAGCAGAAACTGTTGGCCCTTCAGATGGGGTTAAGCAGAACCACGGTGAAAAGGGTGTTAAATGAAGACTTAGGGCTTCGGGCATATCGAAGAAAAACAGGACATCGTTTGAATGCTCGTCTAATGGACCTGAGACTGAAGAGATGCCGCGCTTTGTTGAAGCGGTACACGGGAAAAATATCGGGAAATTCTTTTTTCGGATGAAAAATTTTTTACCGTAGAAGAGAGCTATAACAAACAAAATGATAAGGTGTACGCACACAGTAGTGAAGAAGCGAGCAACCGTATTCTGCGTATCCAACGAGGTCATTTTCCATCCTCGCTCATAGTATGGTTGGGAGTTTCTTATTGGGGCTTAACAGAGGTACATTTTTGTGAGAAAGGTGTAAAAACGAATGCAGTTGTGTATAAAAATACAGTCCTGACGAACCTTATGGAACCTGTTTCTCATACCATGTTCAATAACAGGCACTGGGTATTCCAACAAGATTCGGCGCCAGCTCATAGCGCGAAGAGCACACAAGACTGGCTGGCGGCGTGTGAAATCGACTTCATCCGGCACGAAGACTGGCCCTCCTCCAGTCCAGATTTGAATCCGTTGGATTATAAGATATGGTAACACTTAGAGGAAAAGGCGTGCTCAAAGCCTCATCCCAATTTGGAGTCACTCAAGACATCCTTGATTAAGGCAGCCGCCGATATTGACATGGACCTCGTTCGTGCTGCGATAGACGACTGGCCGCGCAGATTGAAGGCCTGTATTCAAAATCACGGAGGTCATTTTGAATAAACTTTAGTGTCATAAGAATCTATGTTTTGTTAAGTTCATTTTAGTATATAAATGGTTACATAATAAATAAAGTTGTTTCAATTATTTTATATTAAACATGTGTCAGAATTTATGACCTGACTAGGTAGTATATATTATATTATTATTTTTCATTTGTAGACAAGGCAGGCAAGATCACTTGATTTCAGTTAACATAGGAATTAGGATTCAAACTATTCCTAATTAAATAATAGTGGTGTGTGTTCGTGCCTGCCTTGTCTACAAATGTAAAATAATAATATCATCATCATGATGATGATGATGATATTATTATTTTACATTTGTAGACAAGGCAGGCAAGATCACTTGATTTCAGTTTACATAGGAATTGGGATTCAAACTATTCCTAATTAAATAATAGTGGTGTGTGTGTATTGCTGTGTGTTCGTGTACTACCTTACGTTTTTTCTATCCAGTCCATCCAAAGGTTGCATGGAAGAGATCGCTTTGAGCGATAAGACCGCCCATTGTACCACCATGATATAGTCTAAGTTTTCTAGGTTAAGTTATTGTAATTTGGTGTAACAATAAATAAATATCTATCTACCTTAAATAATTATTTTTAAAAATTCCTCGGTTTCAGTATATGATAAAACCTTCAGCCAGTTAGTTATAATATTTTTACAATTTCTTGCGGAAAGATCATAAATCTGCAACTTGTCATTGGCTAGATTGTAGAGGCCGAAGCTTATTATTCGATAGTGTCTCGCAACTAGCGCAGTTCTGTATTGCTTAATAGTGCACACTTGATATTTCCTCCGATTTGTATTACTGTCGATTCGGACACCATTAAAAATAGCTGCATTGTACAGTCAGTTATAAGAACAGGTTTATACAGAGGCGCGGCGGAGGCGCAGCGGAGGCATAGCAAGGTCACACTCTCTCTATCTCTTTATTTGAGATATTTTAAGTGATCATTATATAGATGCCTAAGTATACAAGATGTTGATGTATACCAAATATACGCTATGAATGAAACTTGTGGTTTTTTTAACATTAATGTAAGTCAGCACATGCTCGCAAAGCAATTTGATTAGCTTTATATTTTGTTTAAAATTTTTTTACCTGACTGTACTCAACAGCTTCAATAATTTGATGGTGTCCGAATCGACAATAAAAAAAATATTAAAATCAAAAGTGTCAGTTGGGACACTGTGTTCTAATAAATTTTGTCCGTATAGTCAGCAACTCATTTATTTATGTTTATACGGGGATTCTGCATGCTTTCGAAGTATTACCTACATAAAGAACAAAAATCTGCCTGGTGGTAAGTACAGAAGTTATTTTTTTTTAATGATACTTAGATTCACAATTACATTACTGTATATCATGCATTTATTAACATAATACTGAACTTAAACTAAATTGAATCTACATTATTTAATACTAAACCTTTATAAATATGACTTTTATAAGTTATCTCATAAAAAATAACAACCTAATAAACAACTGAGCACTCTCTGCGCTCGCTAAATATTTGGTTAAGCTGCATCGGCCACAGTGAAATAGATACTAAAAACAAATTCATTATGATCGCAAAAAAGTAAAAAGTTTAATTAATGAATGGAATTACTGATTTAAGTCCGTGGTCCGTGCGTAATGGTGGTTGCACTTGGCGAAAAGTTCTTTCTCGGGTTACCCAGATGATTTGCTGATTTCGGCGAATGGCGCTGATCTGATCTTGCTATTCGCGAATGGTTTTTTTACTGCTATTTTTACACAATAGACTTTCTATAATATTATGAGTTATAAGTACTTTCACGTCTGAAGATATCCAGAAGTCTGTACCCCATTCTCGTTATTAGATTGAATCACGATTATACAGAGGCAAAATTACTTATAAACATTACATTATAACTAATTATCTACCTTCTGAATATATCCTGGATTCAATTAGATTCAACTTTGCTCTTATAAAATAAGTTACGTCAAATTATGTCCCATATTAGATGTAAACTTATTCGCCGACTCTACAAACTTCAAAACTTGCCCTTTCCAGTAAATTTTCGTTTCGCGCAACATATTTTTTCGTTGTCGAACTAGCGCAAAAGTCGTAAATCGATTTTATACAGTGAGTGGTGTCACAGATTTGTGAACAGCTCGATCAGTTATGCTAATTGCTTTGTTTTTTTTCAAGTTTAGGTAATAATTGTTAGAATTCTCTCTACATAAATATCACGTTGGCCGTGCAGCAGCGAGATGGGCAGACGATATGGCAATAACCACAGTCCACAGGTCGACCGTCGAACCAGCTATTTAAAACGTTGGAATGCTGTCGAATTAGAAACCTCAGTTTTGTTGGATTCAATTTCGAATCGAATAAACTATTTAAAAATATTTCAGATTGACCGCAAAGCTCATATCTTTCTGACACGGATTCAAAGGTTGTTATTTTACAAAATAGCGTTATAGAATAGAATAGAATAAAACTGAAGATTCCGATCTGGCGTTTTAAAACAGATAAGGGAGAAGTGGTGCAGACAAAGACAGGGGCCTATACCTAGTAGTAGATAAAGTTTGGTTGTTGATGGTGATATTATTGAATGCTTAAAATAATTCCATATTTTTAATTCTTATCAATATGGAAATAACGATACAAATGTAACTAGTTAACACTTAACGTACCAAACGATTTGCTTCAACATTTCTTGTTAGCACAAGGAGTGGAACTCACTTCTGGCGTATGTTTTTCCGGACCAGTATAATCTCAGCGTCTTCAAGTACATAGTGAATAGGTTCTTTCTGGGCAAGCGTGAGTCTTCGATCACACCTTCACTTACCGCCTTGAGGTAGTGGTCAAGCGCTTGAATATCACACTAATATTATAAATGCGAAAGTTTGGATGATTGTTTGTTTGGTAATCAATCACGTCGTAAGGGCTTAATCGATTTCGATCAAATTTAGTATGTATATATTTATTATAACCTGGATTAACACATAAACTACTTTTTATCTGCTGCGCTGCGCACACAAACATACCGACTAGAATGCAATTCATCTCGTCACACCATTTCGTCACACCTAACCAAAAAAAAATATGATAGAAATACTACTACTACTAAATACTTTTGGTCAGTGCTAACAGATTTTAATTTCAATAACCTACCTAAAATCGTTATAGCTTGAGTGTGTTGGTACCTACTTTTGAAAACCTTTGATTTACAAGTTTCTACAATGTTTTAAATTAAATACCTACATGATGAATGCATGCTTTCTACACTAGCCTAAACTTACTGTTGTAAATATAATATATTTAAACTCAGTTTAAGTGAACTGTGATTTGTTCTTGAGAACAAACTCTTTAAACTGATCTCATTAATCAGGTCCTATGGGATAAAAATGGGGGGTCAAGTTGCAACAGCGTGTTTAGCTTTATTTCTAGGTTACCTACACACATAGTAGTGTAACGCGTACGAAGTCGCGGACAACAGATAGTCATCAATAAAAAAAGCATAAGGAGTCGCAACCCGGTATATCAGACAAAGCGATCTCTTCGAGACAACTATTGGCTAAGTTTAATTTGTTGGTAAAATTTACTACTCATATCATTTTTAAGGTTTGTAAATGGTGCACATTACGCCATAAACAGAGTTTCATGAGACAATACCTCGTAGGAAATCACAGAAAGTGTGCAGAAAGAGCACTTTACTTTATACTGCCACAAACTTTTAGTTTCCTAAGTAATGAATGTATTTTACGACTACATACGAATCTAGAAACTTCATGCCTAGCCTAGTGTTTATCATCATCATCATCATCTCAGCCCACAACCACCCACTGCTGGGTATAGGCCTCGTTGTTATCACGCCATTCTCTCCGGTCCTGTGCCAAGCGCATCCATTGCCTTCTCGCAACTCTCGCGATATCGTCCGACCATATATCGGCTGGTGGTTTGCCAACTGGTCTGCGCCCTTCATGCGGCCACCACTCGGTATTTATATATTTTGTAATTATTTTTTTCTATTTTATTATATCAAGTAGGTTTTTGTTTTTACTAGCTTCCGCCCGCGGCTTTGCGTGCGTGGTCTGTCAATAAAAAGTAGCCTACGTAAATTTGGTATATGGGTAGAATATGACCTGGATTAAAATCCAGGTCATATTCTACCCATATACCAAATTTTATCGAAATCGGATCGGATCGTGATTGAGTAACAAACAAACATCCAAACTTTCGCATTTATAATTAAGTGTGAATCGTACCTGTCAACGGAGTTAATAGTTACTTATTTGTGTTTTTTTTTGAGTTCCGTACCCAAAGGGTAAAACGGCACCCTATTACTAAGGCTCCGCTGTCTGTCTGTCCGTCCGTTTGTTACCAGGCTGTATCTTATAAAGCGTGATTAGATAGACAGCTGAAATTTTCACAGATGATGTATTTCTGTTGCCGCTATAACAAAAAATACTAAAAACTGAATAAAATAAATACTTAAGGGGGGCTCCCATACAATAAACGTGATTTTTTTTGCTAGTTTGTGCTCGATATTGATAACGGTAACATGTAGACGCTTGAAATATTCATAGAATATTTATTTATATATTCACTTTAAAAATAATACTTTTAAAAAAATTTAATTAAATAAAACAAATATTTAAGGCGGGCTCCTATACAACAAACGTGTTTTTTTACTGTTTTTTTTAAAGATAATGGTACGGAACCCTTCGTGCACGAGTCCAAATCGCTTTTGGCCGGTTTTATTTCATTTTAAGTTAGCATGCCAACCTTTATCGCCCCCTCAGCTTGGCAGGTAGTAAATACTATTAGCATTAAGCCCACCTTTTGTACTGTATATTTCAGGTGTATTTTAAGTAATAAATAATTTTTTATTTTTAATTTAGATAAATAACGTGCGTAAGTCGTGTAATTTGATCGCTTATGCTCTTTGTATAACAATGTACTATTAATCATTATTATAAATACGGCATTTACCACGTACCGTTTTACATGTACATTGTCGGTCGAAACACCAATAAAACGGTACGTGATAAATCCCGTATTTATAATAATGAATAAAATGAATTACTAAAGTTTTCTAAGTAAAATTTACTTACTATTAATCTCTGATAACCATATAAAACACAAGATCCACAAGCTGTTCTTATTTTTTTGTTACTTAATTTGTTTTAATACAACCTCAGTATGGCTTTAACCCAGCTATTCTTTGTTATCCTGTAGCTCTGACGTGAGAGAAGTGATTAGGAGGGTGCACAAGCATTGTCGCGGTATTCCAGATTTTTGAAAACATTTCGGTTTATTCCGTATCCATTGTTTCGCGAGATAATGATTCGAGAATGTTTTCGGAATGAGAGCGATGTAATGTTTTTTGCTGGGATATTTTTGGCGAAATATTCGTTATTTACCCTATTTATGACGCTTATCGTGTACTGTTAGTTTGAAAGTAGCGCCAGTGTTAAGCAGTATTATATTGTGCTGTAATGTAAGATTTATTGCGTACCTATGTAGATGTATGTTTCCGTAAATGTATATAAATTACTTAGAAGTGACCTGACGACTTTTTATCCGTGAAAACACAGCATCTTCCTATTCTATATATCATATTTGCTTAATTATTATATAGAATATATAATTGTATATATGATATTTATTATTATTAATATCAATTTTCTAGTATCGTAGTAACAGTTTGCTTACTTTAGCGTTAGATGTAAAATGTCCAGCATTTATAATTAACTGGTTTGAATGTCGCTTAATATATGTGTCGTCACTTAACGTTCCTTGAAAATTTACAATGAACTCGTTCGCAATTGGCTACATCAAAAACTTATTCTAATCCAACAGCAATCTCAGAACACGTGGCCACACGTTGTAGCTACATGCATTTTCGATGTGCAAACCACCGATAAAGGCGCATTTGTTATCCCATACGGCAATGTCATCAATTATTAACGCTCTACAAGCGTTCATACAGAAATCTGAACTTTAGGATGTACACAATAAAGTTCAAAATATAATCTGGTAAATTCTAAGTAGCTGTGTCGTCCATACATATTAATAAATTAATAGAGGGTACGACACCCTTACAATGTCGCGAACGCAGCAAGCGAGGCTTATTTTAATTTTAAATCAACGTTAAGTTATGCTAATGGGCCAAAAGTTATACGGGGATATATAGCAAGTTGGAAACAAAAAGCTAGCAGGTGCCAGTCGAAATATATTTAAGCGGGCCACATAATATAACGACAGGGACATAGACACTATAACTATTGTAAACATGGTAATCACTGTAAGAAAAACTGTCGGATAATAAAAAAATGCTGGACATATCAAATAGCGCCATCTAACCCCAAACTAAGCAAAGTTTGTACGATGAGAACCAGATAACTGATAGAATACTTGTATTATTTTCTTTGTAAATACATATTTTTTATTATATTTAGAGATAGAACCAGATCCGGAACATATATCTGTAGATTATGCAAACACTTGTTCTACGGTGGGAATCGAACCCGTTACTGCCTGGGTCTCAGAACTGCGCCACGGAGGTCGATAGTTTTGTAATAATATATTTAATAGTCATTAACGTAGCATTTACTAACGTTGATCCGTGACGGAATCTACAATCATAATGGATTAAACGCCATAGAATTTGCATTTGCAAAAGCGAGTAAAAATGACGGTTTTTCTCAGAACATATACTTACTGAATAGATAAATATGTGGAGTCTATCCGTTTTTCCTGTTGATGTACCCCACACTCTTTTATTTTGGAAATCGTGGGTTATTGTAAGTTTAGGAGAGAGCTTGTGTTGGTTGCGTTCGTATTTAAGCTGTTGAGCAGTATATTGTACAACCCACGAGTTTTGATGTGATGTACATTCCCAATAACTACATCCGCGCGCAGCGACACAAACTGTTCCATATATCCAAGGATTGAACGAACATGATGAAGAAAGCGCCACTAACAAGGATCCTTCGCATAATAATTGAACTAGTTAAGAGGAAGTTTTTGATTTCTTTGACAAAATTCACAGAAAAGATAGCTCAGTATCTTAATAGACAGTAGGTAGTGAAGTTAATTTGTAATATCTATTTAGTAAATAATTACAGTTATAAATCACACTAATAGTCAACAAGGTTGTCTGGTACATATCGCTTTTAAGCGATAAGACCGCTAATTATATTACATAGTTTTACGGTGTTCTTTTGTGCTGTATTGTTTTCTTGGTGTGCAATAAAAAAATTATCTAATCTTATATTATAAATGCGAATTGGAAGAATTGGATGTTTGTTTATTTATTCATTTGTTTGTTTGTTACTCAGTCACGTCGTAACGGCTGGACCAATTTGTATAAAATTTAGTATGTACTTTGTATGCATATTACAAATGCGAAAGGGAAGGACGAAATCCTTCGTCAGTAAAGGAGGTCACAGATTTAAACGTAGGAATAGGCCGATACGAGTACCACAGACAGATACCATGCCTTTTTATCATATAAGAACTCATCTGTGGAGTAGTATGGATTTTGGGTTAAGTTACTTTTAATAGATCTTCTAAATTTGTTTTTGTTTAGCGCTAAAATGTCTTTCGGAATTTTATTGTACGCAGACTCTTGTTGTCATCATACAAATGTTTATCTTGTATTTTCTACCACTTTCCTTTAATATACGAATTCAATTTAAACTGAAATGAGATTTGCATAATTAAAACCTTTATTAATAATTCACACGAGTTCAAGCTCAGAATTTCGTAATGAACATCAACATTTGTAATTTCCGTTATATCATACTCCGTTACCTTAGGCGGTGTTGATCATGTCTTTGGTTAATTTGTGGCCACCTTGCTCTAGGTCAATGCCCAGGTTTAATTATGAACTCACTGAAAAGGAACTTGCGATTTTACTAAGAAACCTTTCGTGGTTTACTTTCATAATTAATTTAAGTACCTTCACTTACCATATTATGGGTGTTACGACTGACAATGGTTTCAGTTTAAACTGTGAGTCTCTATTATGATGAGTTTCTTTTGGCCCTGTGCTGTGTTCCTAAGGCAGAGTTGATCATGTCTATGGTTAATTTCTGGCCACCTTGCTCTAGCTAGATCAATGACAAGGTATGAACTCCCTAAAAAGGAACTTGCGATTTTACTAAGAAAATTTTGTGATTTACTTTCATAATTAATTTAAATAGCTTCACGTACTCGTATATTTTTATGGGTGTTATGACTGATAATAGTTTCAGTTTAAATTGTGAGTCTTTATTATGATTAGTACTTTTAGCCCTGTGCGTTTGACTTCGCAATGAGGGTTTGTTTTGTTACCAGTAGTGAAATACTAATCGAAAGTAAAGGAAATATAATTCAGTGTGCCTTGTGAATACCAATGTATATTTTGTTATATTATTACGCTTAAAAAATTATATGATTAAGTACGTATGATCTAGTATATAGCTGTTAGTGCATATTTTTTTTAACTGAGAACAAAATATCTCTTAATAAATAAATAAAAGGCATTTATTTACACACACCTATTATGATAACAGAAGTAAGTAGGTACAATAAGTACTAAATAAAGCTAGGTAGGTATAACAGTAAGCCTAATTCTAAGAAACATTAGTACATTATTGTAGGTAGCACCAAGGTAAAAGGTGGTGGTAATAGATCGAGGGCTCAGCTACGCTGGTTTTTAGCCTCGCCTTGGCAGAATTATTTGCAGCTGCCGCCGCCACAGATAGGGTTCTCGGGAACAGTCAGCTTTATGCACTGAATTAACAAGTAGTAATTGAAGAAATAACTAGACAATTACCGCAACCCCATCGCGTAAATATTTTAAACCAGAAAAAAAACTATATACACACGATACATAGGCAAACTTACCATTTTATTCCAGCTAACCTTAGTGCAGTGTAGATTAACCGGTTCAGACACTTATAAATTTATTCTAATAAATAATAGCTAGTAACTAAAATAAGAAAAGGTATAAAAACTTAAACCATTGGTATTTTGTCCTCTAAAACTTGTATTAATAGAGTTTACTACTTTTAATTTAGTATATTCGTCTAAATTACTCAAAATAAATATTAAAATCGATCTCACTCCAGTCTACTCTCCCTCCATCAGGCACAGTTGGGGTATTAAAGATGTTTTGTCACAGCGCGAGACTTCCCCTAACTTGTTTGGAATTTGTTGAATAACATTAATGAGTATATTGTTCAACATGTTTGCAGCGCGTTTCCCCGGCAATTATTAAAGTTGTTTATTGAAAATTAAATGAAAATAACGCAAAAATGTGTACGTTTTTCTTTTTAGACTTCATATAAGAAGGCATCACGTTTTATACCAGTATTCTTTTATTGTGTAAAGTGTTTTTTTCGTGGAACTGTGAAACTACGAGTACTGATCTAAAAATGTTTTTCAGAAATTATATTATGTTTTTCCCAAAAGGTGTTATCATACAATGTCATATGATGTATAACGTATATTCGAATATTTTATCTTTAGTGCAAATGTTATTCAAAAAACATAATGGCAGATATTAAATAAATAAATATTGGTGGACATTTCACACAGCGTTATCTAGTCCCAAACTAAGCAGAGCTTATACTATGGGAGCCAGATAACTGATAGAACACTTATATACCTTTTTTTTGTAAATACATACATAAAATATACAGAAAATCATCTAGACCCGGACCAAATATTTGTAGGTCATGCAAACATTTGTTCCACGGCGGGATACGAACCCGCTACCTCCTGCGTCTCAGCCGGCTATACGCCCACTGCGCCACGGAGGTCGTCTTATTAAGAAAAAGCCAGGACTTTGTATATGAGTAGACTCGTAGATAGAGGTAAAGTATCTTGCTTACCCTATATCAATATAAATACAAATATTTTTATTTTTCAAATCAGAACTAACATGTATGTACATAATGAGCTCCGCACTAGGTGTAACACCTGTATCGCGGATACCCTGTATAGATATGCAGAAGTTAAATTATAAATATGCAATAAACTATATTTTTTCCGAGTTTTTATCTGCAACTATTTAATTATAGGCATGAATCAATTTAAGTAGGTCACACTAAAAGTTTTGCGTATCTCGAAAAACAACATGTTATAACCAAAATATTATGTTTATTGCTTTTCAAAATACTCTCCTTACATTTTAAATATTTTTTCATGCGATCGAAGCATTTTTAAAACAGGTGGACCACAGATCTGAAGGCATGTTTTCTACGTACTGATTGAACGCTATCACTGCCTCTTCGGAGTTGGTAAACGTGAAACCTCTCATCAAATATTTGATTTTGGGGAAAATACAGAAATCACAGGGTGCTAGTTAAGGGGTTATGTGCAGGATGGGTGACGAGTTATACTTTTTCGGAAACTAAAAATGACTTTGTTTTACTAAGAAAACTTTCGTGATTGATTTCAATCATTATTATAAATACGGGATTTATCACGTACCGTCTTATCGGTGTTTCGACCGACAATGTTTCGGTTCAATTCGTGAACCTTCATTATGGTGAGTGCGATCCGCTCCGAATAACGTCTCGCCTCGCACTGCGCGCCACTGCTCTCTGCGCCTGAGTGGACGGGCGGGGTGGTGGGGATTGGGTCAACGAAAGCACAGTGCGTTGACCCGCTGTGTCATCATCATTATCATCATTGCTGCTCTCTTCTGTAGTTCTTGGTACAGGCAAACACACAACACTAACTATGTCTCTACCAGGTTCACTCACTCTTCTGTCTCTTGAATCATGAAGACATGGCCTCCAGGCTGGCGGTAGAACCCATCCTCTATCCCTGTTAAAGTTCGGCACACGACTTATGATGATGATGTGTTCGCAATAGTACGAAGAGATAGCATAGAAACCTTAATTAGATCTAAATTGTAAACATCCTAAGATATCCTTCACGGTAGAGCTGGAAAAAGATGAATGCCTACCGTTCCTGGACGTGTTGGTTATACGAGAACAGACAGGGCGAATTACACTTACAGTATACCGTAAGCCAACACACACAGACCGGTATCTTAGAGCTGACTCGCACCACCATCCAGCTTACTTAGCCTCGGTACAGCGTACTCTGATTAATAGAGCACTAAGGCTATGTACGTGAACCGCGAGCTCTCACACATGAAAGGAGTGCTGGAACAAAACGGTTACGGGTGGAGACAGAGCTGTCGAATTGCGGACACATCCACAAGATCACGCATAATAACGGTAAATAGAGCAGTAGCGTACTTACCTTCTGTGAAAGGATTAACGGATAAGATCGGAAACTTGTTACGCCATAAGTACAGCATCAAGACGATATTCCGTCCTCAAACACAATTGAGACAGCTGCTGCGTTCGCCGAAGGACAGAGACCCTCTGGGTGTCCCTGGCGTATATGTATATTATACCGTGTGACTGCGGTAAATGCTACATTAGTGAAACAAAGCGTAACGTATCTACTAGGTTGACTGAACACATACGTGCAATGAAAAATGTTGACTCAAACAGTTCTGCAGTGGCGGAACATTTCCTAGATTCTGATTCGACGCACTACATACGTTTCGACAAGGCCCGGGTTTTAGCGAGAGAGAAGTTCTTCGTTCCTCGCAAGATCCGAGAGGCGATAGAAATAAGTCGTGTGCCGAACTTTAACAGGGATAGAGGATGGGTTCTACCGCCGGCCTGGAGGCCATGTCTTCATGATGCAAATGACAGAAGAGTGAGTGAACCTGGTAGAGACATAGCTAGTGTTGTGTGTTTGCCTGTACCAAGAACTACAGAAGAGAGCAGCAGTGATGATAATGATGATGACAGAGCGGGTCAACGCACTGTGCTTTCCACCCAATCCCCACCACCCCGCCCGTCTACTCTCGCGCAGAGAGCAGCGGCGCGCAGTGCGAGGCGAGACGTTATTCGGAGCAGATCGCACTCATTCTGATAAAGGTTCACGAATTGAACCGAAACATTGTCGGTCGAAACACTGATAAGACGGTACGTGATAAATCCCGTATTTATAATAATGACTTTGTTTTGTTGGCCGTGTGTGAAGAAGCGTTGTCATGATGTAGGAAAACGCGGCTCATTGGTGGTCTTTCGCGAACTTTTTCTAACACCCTGGGTAAACAAATGGTAGAATACCACTCGGCATTAACGCTGTTTTAATTTTTAAGTAGAATTATGCAGATGGAACCCATAGCTGAAAAAAAAACGCGTTCATTTTTTTACCAACGTTTCTCGCCTGCCTCACTTTTGTTGGCCTGGTCTCATTTTCAAACACTCATTCACAAGATTACTGTTTTTTTCGGGTTCAAACAATAAATCCAAGTTTCGTCTTTTGCGATAATGTCATAAACAGTATTAGAATGTCCGTGGTCGTACTTCAGTAGCATCTGTGAGCACCATTCCACGCGAGCCCGCTTCAGCTCCGCTGCCAGTTCATGAGAGATCCAACGACAGCAAAATTTCCGAACTTTCAATTCTTCGTGTAAAATTTTCTGAATTTGGCTCATACCAATCCCCAATAGTTTTGGAATTGTCTCATATGTAATCCATGGGTTTTCTTCAATTAGCCGATTAACAGTAGCCACATTATTTTCATTGACGGCAGTTGAAGGCCGCCCGTCACGAAATTCGTCATGTAAAGAAACCCGACCTCTCTAAAATTCAGCAAACCATCGCCTTACTGTGCTCAAACAAGGTGCTTCTCTTCCAAAAGCATTTTGAAGACGCGCGGCACAGTCTTGCGGAGAGAATGAACTGTTTTAACAGTTCTTTCTCTCATATGTGTCATCATCATAAAAAATCATCGCTCAAAAATATTTTCAACGTAATTCTATTTTCGTTGCGTACGTAGAACTTTGATGTGTTATAAAAAACAAATTTCAAAACAATTTTAGAAACAATTAAAAAATCTTGGAATTGACAAATGATTTCCCGCGAATTCTTTTTTTTTACTAAGAAGGTTGCAACGTTCCAAAAAATATAACATTCGAAATTCAAATAGTTCCGATTAGTTAGAAGTTCAAAACATTTAGTGTGCCTCATGTATAAACAACTTATTTCAATATCTCTAAAAAAATATATTAGAAATACACAGCTACCATCTGGCCACCTATCCTCATATCTTAGATCCTAAGCATTCCCAAATAAGCTCAAAAACCCGAGGGCTAGTAATTTATCCCGTAACACCTGGCCTCTTCATTTGCTTAAATATAATACGAGAGGTAAGCAAGTTAACGCTATAAGGGAGTGGCTCTTATTGTTGATTTTAAGTGCCCTGTTTAGAGATTTGCATTGTTTATAAACTATGTAGACCAGTACTCAAATTATTTTAACTTTTGGCTGCACTACAATTTATAAAAGCAACAATGTATTTTAGTAATACCAAACTTTGCGTTAACAGGCATCAACATTAGATGAATTTAACTGGATTTAATAACGAGAGTTGGCTTCAGATTGTAATTATTGAAACGAATAAAAGTTTTCTTAAATTTAAGATTGAAGAATATAAGTAGTAACTTAATTCGGTAGTAGAATGTTTATTTTTAGCTGGAAACAGATTTTACTTAAGAAATATTTGTACTTTATTAGAAATCTCAATGTCCACTATCTCATACCAAGACTGGTATTAAAATGTGATGTCTAGAAAAGATTGCACATCATCATCATCATCATCCACAGCCTGACTTCACCCACTGCTGGGTATAGGCCTCCCCATGTTTGTGCCATCCACCACGATCCTGGGCTAGTCTCACCCACTGATGGCCCACGACCTTTACGATGTCGTCCACCCATCTCACTGCTGGTCGTCCTACCCTCCTATACCCGCTCCTCGGCCACCATTCAGTCACTGCCCTGCTCCATCTGTCATCACCACATCTAGCCTAAGACCATTTGAGCTCTATAACTCGAATCCCAACGTCATGAACCTTTGTTTGTCTATAACCTTCTTCGAGATTGCACAATGAAAATATATTCCGTGTGTCTCGCATTGGCTCCTTTCGAGTACTTACATGGCTATTTTTTAAACAGCTGAGCCAAAATCCACCTTCTTGCAAACTCACCCTGCTAAATAATCAAATATAAGCATGCCATCACTATTTTATATGAGTCAAAACTTATCCACAAACCCACAACTATATAAATTTGTTCCAACTTGTCTCAATAAATAACTAGCGAACCATTTGAATGTAAATTCGAATACACGATTCGTCTGAACAAAAGCGAAAAGCCAACACATGTTAATAGTGAGCTAATCCATGCCAGTCGTGGCTTGCCGCGTTTCAGCCATTTAAACTATTACTACAGATTGAATAAATAAGTGGACGTATTAAGGATTTTAAATAAACATAATTTTAATAAATGTTATGCTCCTTACTTAATATTTCAACATTGAATAATTCTTCTTCTTCTTAGCGTGTCAAGAGTTCTACGTTTTCATTTATACTATGTTGGACAGGTGTTTGGCCACAACAATAGCATTAGGTGAGGCTGTTATTAGGTCCTCGATCGTGAAGGTGTTCGGACACAAAGGGCACATTAGCAAGTGCTGCATTGACTGCGCAGGATCACCGCAGTCGCACTGCGTTAAGTTAGGGTCCCTGAATCCCCATTTGCACATAATATGTCTGCAGCGGCCAACCTGGGTGCGGAGCCAGTTTAAGGACTTCCAGACTGGCCACGGCAGATCATGCCCGGGTGGTAACTGTTCCTGTGGGGTGATAAATACAGGCTACTTACTGGGGAGTTCCTTTTTATCCACAGTGTGCGTCTAGCGGAAGCCGGGTCATCGCCCGTGGCCCTTGTGAAGCGTTGAAAGCTCTTACGACTTTTAAGCGGCCTTGTGGGATGTGAATAATTTTAAAACTACCTCACCTGATTGCAGTTAGATTGCGGTTAGATGGATGAGACAGAAACTTACGCATTTGAACTTACACTTTGGAGCACATTGCCGAGTTCCGAAGTTATTGTACCTGCCAGATTTGCCTATAAACCATTAACACATCACAACATACCTGATAGTATTTTTACGTTTATTATTATTTATTAATTATTTCGTGGTATTTGCTAAAAGTTTCTAAATTCATTTAATTGTACATATGTATATATATTTAAAAAATATATCATAATTACAAGCACATGAGGCTTTACACCTGTATGCTTCAACTAGATGGACGCAGGGCAGTGCATCGCATTGCACATTTCCAACGTGGTCTACGAGGTAATTCTCTGTTATTTATAGGCGATGGTTACCACTCTAACATCAAGTGGGCCATAAGCTTGTTCCATGTGCATTAAGCATTGAAAAATAATAATATATGAGTTGTGATGTTTAGGGTTATTAATCGAAAATAAAAACACACTAAACCGTCACAGCTCCCTCTAAAAAAACGAGTGTGCTTTAGACCACACGACTGAAGTAAAACTTCATTAACTCCATATATATGTTTATTATTTTACATGTACATAATATATAAATACAGTGTAAACTCCATATAACGTCACTCGTTTTAACGACAAACTCTCTAAAGCGTCGTAATCACTCGGCTTTGGTTGGTTTAGCTTGTCTTGCATACAATGGTACACTCTGTATAGCATTACACCCACTCTCAATAACGACAACAATTTGAAATAAAAAGTTCTTTTTTAGGTTACCAAATTTGTAAAAACTGCGCAGCTGTGTATATCCTTTTGTCGTTTTATTATCCTAGACCATAATATACTCGACTGTTGGCATCATATACACCAAACTTTCTAAGAAATCCGTTTTTTTGTTTACAAAATGGGATTGCTTGCACGTGTAGCTGCAGACTGTTGTTAGTAGAAGTGATGGATTTTATCTATACGTTGTCATATTCTTAGTAGCTCACAAACTTTCAAATTGTAAACATAAACTGTAAAACGCAAGAGCGTTCAAATTAAAACAGATTGTTATTGTAGGTAAGAAAACGTTTATTTCTGATTTGTCTTGTTAAATAACAAGACAAATCAGAAATAAACGTTTTCTTTTTCTAATACAGGATTTTACTTCTCTCCATTTAACGACAAATCTCTATAACGTCAAAATATGCTCAGTCTCTTGAGTGTCGTTATATAGAGTTTACACTGTATATTAATTATCTACAAATGTTTAAATTAATATGGGTTTTCATTGATAAATTAATATTTTTGAATCGGACTTAGATTTTTATTCATTACTTTCATTATCGGATACATCAGTAATTCCTGATGTAGATTAGATAACAACACCCTTTTGTATCCTATTACATTTTAATCAAACCCAAAACTGGGTCCAATCTATCGATAATGACAATATTTTGTGTCACCGCACTGGCTGAGTAGCGGTAAAAATAATGTTTTAAGGAAATGTCAACCTTGTTTCAAGGTATTTCTTTCCTTTTATTTCAGTAAGTACATAAGTTGTTTTCTGCTGCTGCCTGTCATCTGTTGTGAAATAGCTGAACTTTTTCATAAATCGAAACTGGTAGACTCAAAATACGAAACGTCGTAAATACTTTTTTATCTATAGCAAAATGAACTCTATAAAACAGTATGAAGGAGTGTTTTCTTTTTACATTTTGTATAATTTAGGCTAGTTTGAGATAGGAGATATGCGACAAATTAACTGGCTATAAGAGAAAGAGAGAATGAAAAGGTCTCGCACCTCTCTCTCTCTTGTCCATACAGTAATATACGAAACGTAACTCTCTCTCTTTCTATCTTTACTAACTTATATCTCCCTCTCAACATCCATTCGCACCTTTCGTAATGCATTCACCAGCTTACTTCCCAAGTTAAACTCGCGTAAAGAAGTTTTACTCTAATAAAATCAGCGACAACAATCGGTTGCGAAACCTCAATTTGCTTATAGCGTTACCCGCCAAAGTTATTGTTGATTTTAAGTAATTACGGATCATAGAATTAGCGACCCTCGGGTCTAAGATTACAAGTGGGATAAGATTGAGGTATGAAGCCAAGTTTAGTGGAAATTAGTGCAACCCTCGTCGTGGGGCACAACATTAATTCGTGCTATTTGTTACAATATTTTCATTAGAGTCCTAGACCGTCCCTGTATCTATTAACGACTACCACACCGTTCTTTTGTCCGCGCCCCTCTGTGGCCGTAAGCCGAGTATTGTCTGTGGATTTGAACAACTGGACTCTACATTGTGAATGAATTTAATAATGGCTATTTTGTAGTATAACTTAACCCCAGTCAAGCTAGATTAATGAAATGTAATGAGATTTTATTGTAAAGAGATTATGTTATGATGAATGAGATACCTACCGAAATATATTTGCTCATAGCAATAAAACCGGTGATTGTGTACTTCGGATTTTGACCAAGATTTTATTGTAACTAACAAATGTATATATGTAGCTGTGGGAAACATGGTATCTTTATTTTTTGATACGTATACAATAAGAAAAACGCTTTATCTTTCAAAAAAATACATTGCACGGTATGAATCTGATGGTTAACGGGCAGACCTTGGCAGAAGTCTCAATACAACAACCCTAATAATTATCATTCTGCTTGTTGTATGGTATTATAATTTAAATACATGATACTCAAGGATATAAGTAACAAAGGTATTGATTTAAAAACACTAATTATTATTAAAATGTCAGTAAAACAATTACAAATACGCATCTGACAACTAAGACGTTCCCAAGTTAATTCTATACATTAAGCTAATAAGATATGATATTTCACAAAAATTTTCAAGGCTGTAAAATACATCGAAGGTCGATCTTAAATAAATAATGAGTCCTATACTGTTTTTGTTTTTGTAGTTGATTGTTAACATGGGGCACACTAAAAGTTTTCCACTTCTAGCTAATCGGAACTATTTGAATTTAAAATGTTATATTTTTAGAAACGTTGCAACCTTCTTAGTAAAAAAAAATTGGCGGCAAATCATTTGTCAATTGTTTTATATCACACCTCAACGTTCTACGTACGCAACGAAAATGGAATTAAGTCGAAAAGATTTTAGAGCGATGATTTTTTATGATTTTATAACTTCTTTCTCTCCGCAAGACTGTGCCGCTCGTCTTCAAAATGCTTTTGGGAGAGAAGCAGATTGTTTGAACACCGTAAGGCGATGGTTTGCTAAATTTTATAGAGGTCGGGTTTCTTTACAAGACGAATTTTGTGAAGGGCAGGCTTCAACTGCCGTCAACGAAAATAATGTGGCTACTGTTAAGCGGCTAATTGAAGAAAACCCGCGGATTACATATGAGACAATTCAAGGACTTTTGGGGATTGGTATGAGCCAAATTCAGAAAATTTTACACGAAGAATTGAAAGTTGGGAAACTTTGTTGTCGTTGGATCCCTCATAAACTGACAGCGGAGCAGAAGCGGGTTCGCGTGGAATGGTGCTCACAGATGCTACTGAAGTACGACCACGGACATTCTAATGCTATTTATGACATTATTACAGGAGACGAAACTTGGATTTATTGTTTTGAACCCGAAAAAAACAGTAATCTTGTGAATGGGTGTTTGAAAATGAGAACAGGCCAACAAAAGTGAGGCAGGCGAGAAACATTGGTAAAAAAATGATCGGGTTTTTTTTTCTCAGCTATGGGTCCCATTATGTACAATTCTACTTGAAAATAAAAATAGTGTTAATTCCGAATGGTATTCTACCATTTGTTTACCCAGGGTGTAAGAAAAAGTTCGTGTAAGACGACCAAAAAGCCGCGTTAGGAGAACGCGGAATGACAACGCTTCTTTCACACGGCCAATAAAACAAAGTCATTTTTAGCTTCCGAAAAAGTATAACTCTTTACCCATCCTGCACATAGCCCCGACCTAACACCCTATTATTTCTGTATTTTCCCCAAAATCAAAGATTTAATGAGAGGTTTCGCTTTTACCAACTCCGAAGAGGCACTCAGAAGAGTGCGTTCAATCAGCATGTAGAAAACATGCCTTCAGATCTGTGGTCCTCCTGTTTTAAAAAATGGTTCGATCGCATGACAAAATGTTTAAAATGTAAGGAGAGTATTTTGAAAAGCAATAAACATAATATTTTGGTTATAACATGTTGGTTTTCTAAGTTACGCAAAACTTTTAGTGTGACATACGTACAAACAGACAACATTAATAAAAACATCTTACCTTTCCAAATTTGGAGTACCACACGGCAATGTGCCGCAGTTTTCATCTACTGTCCTTGGCACGATATTTTCAAGCAATCTCAGGTGGAAACTGAAAATATTTAATTAATAATTTTGTATAGGTAATTACTTACTATAATATATTTAATATAAAAGATTTATTACTAATATTGTAAAGAGGAATGATTTGTTTGTTTGTTTGTTTGTATTGAATAGGTTCCGAAACTACTGGATAATTTTTTTACGGACATTTTATTAATAATTTTTGTTTTTAGATCAATACTTTTGTTACATATATCCTTGAGTATCGTGCATTTAAATTTCAATACCATAAAACAAGCAGAATGATAATTATTAGGGTTGCAATAATGAGACTTCTGCCAAGGTCTGCCCGTTAAACATCAGATTCATACCTTGCAATGTATTTTTTTTTTAATTGAAAGATAAAGGATTGTTCTCATTTCACACGTATCAAAACAAGATATCAATTTTTGCTCGGTTAAATAAGTAACACATTGTTCTGGAACTTTACTGCAGTTAGTAGTCTATAATGGACATCACTCTCCGAGCACCACTTAAACGGGATCTAATACGATGTCCGTAATGTCAAAAGTTATAAAATGCAAATATAGTTAAAAGTATCGTTCAATTCAATGAAATTGCATATTGGGTCTTCAAATTTGAATGTTTAAACTAAGAGTCGCATCCACTTCAACACAGCAATGCACTAGTAATAACGATCGCACTCCAAGCTCTAGAGCCGATGTTAGGGCTGCCTGAGCTGGGTTTAAATAAGTTATTGTTTCTGGGTGTCTTGTAATTATTCAGCCTGTATAGTCCCACTAAAGGGTAAAAGCCTCCCTGCTGCTTCAACGCTTTCCTCTAGCTAATTCGGGCCACTCTTATGGTACGTGAGAGTACAAACGTTACATAATTATTATATAGTTCTATTTATCTATCTCCATTCTATCAACGGACAATCAGATGCTCTGCGGTGCGCCACCGCTTTATGCGCCACCGCTTTATGCGCCACCACTTTATGGTACAAATACTTTACGTTATGGTAGAACACGCGCAAATCGGTTCTCTTCGACCTTTATTATGCGCACCGCCAAAGAGTGGAACGACTTGCCTGAGTCTGTGTTTCTTGATAGCTACAACCTGGGTATCTTGAAGTCGCGAGTGAATAGGTTTCTTCTAGGCAAGCGTGTACCATCGTAGACTGCATCACCGCATACCATCAGGCGAGATCGTGGTCAAACGCAAGCCTATAATGTAAAAAAAAATATAGTTGGTACAATTTCAGCTCAAATCCTTTCCTTGTTCAAACTTTACAACGTGGACGCTCAGGAGCTTAGGCGTCAGTCAAGCTCGTTCCATCAACTCATAACAGGTCTAACACACCGCTGCACAAGTTATACAACCTGAGACATACTTACACACCAAATGCATGTGTTTTGATCACGTTGAAATTAAACTTAAAAGAAAGAAAACTCTTGTCAGGATTATGTTTAATTGTTTACGTCGATTTTGCAAGCTTTCTGTCTGTAATACTTCCTGATTTTTACCCACAATACAAGATAAAAGAGATATGATTAAGATTTTTTGATTTTAGAGAATAAATTAGTAAATAAACAGACAATAATGGATTCGAGAAGGAATGGCGGGAATCTGCCAAGGATTGCGATAGGTGGAAAAAGTTGGGGGAGGCCTTTGCCCAGTAGTGGGAAAATGTAGGCTGGTAAAAAAATAGAATAAAGGTAGAGGTATCTGGCAGCCCTAGCATTGATTCGGATTTGCATAAGGCGAGACAAGGCGTCCGTTGTGAAGCGTATTTGCAACTGCGTAATGCAGTTGCAAACAATAGATATATGATGGATTGAAGTATTCAAGCCTTTGTTTGAACATACATTTGGTTTAGGACAGATTTGTAGGAAAAATCGAGAATCATTCGATCTTTCTACGAGTTTGTTCTATGAGTTATTTCCTTTTTAAAACGTGTACTTTACACTACAAAAATGAGGCAAGAATAACGTATAACTACTGACATTTCAGGGTATAAGGAACCTGCTGGGTTGTTTTCAAGTAAAATTAATAAAAATATATAGCAATTTATGAACAAAGTGCTATCCATACTCACATTTATTTAGGAGTTCTGCAAACCAATTAGGAACCCTTAACGTCTGTTCATATGGGCCACAACCACACCACAGTGTCAAAGATCTTTGTCACTCTGGCTAGTGTGAACGGGAAGTTGTGCTGTGGCCGCGAGCGGTATTTACCACACGTTCGCGACACAGTTGAACGCGACTTCAAAATGCGGTACGTGCGAATGCAGGAACTATACGTTTCCATACGATTTTGTGGCCTGCCACATTTTTGTTGCTGTAGTGCGGTTGAGCGGGTGCTTATTCTGGCAATGCCCGTCTTTTTTATATCCGGGTGGGTTACTATCATTTTACTTGTAAACTATCAGTGCTATTAAGTGATGGATCCTTCATCTAAAAATAACTCAGTACTCCATTTTCGACCACACCATCACTTACCATCAGGTGAGGTAGCTATAGATAATATCTTGAATGCAAAATATAATCAAACAAACCGAACAAAAAATAATGTTTAAACCATAGCTACATTATCGCTAAAAGCAAACTCTTGCAGGCAACCTTTGGAACCTTTTGATGTATGGTAAAACGTTGTTATTTTTTGAAGTAAAACTTCTTTACGCACGCTTGACTTGGGGAGTAAGCTGGTGAATGGGTTACAAAAAGTGCGAACGGAAGTTGAGAGGGATATATGAGTTAGTGAAGATAGAAAGAGAGAGAGAGAGAGAGAGGTGGAGCGTACATTTTATTTCTCTCATCTCTCATAGCCAGTGCATGAAGTATATATTTATATATCTCAGTCAGTAGATCATTTGATTATTTTTCGTAATTTCATTTCGTTCTTGAACAATTTTATAAATTAATATTTTGAAAAAGAAGTTTTACTTCAGTCGTGTGGTCTAAAGCACACTCGTTTTATTATGAAGTAAAACTTCTTTACACACGCTCGACTTGGAGAGTAAGCTGGTGAATGCGTTACGAAAAGTGTGAACGTGAAGTTGAGAGAGAGATATAAGTTAGTGAAGATAGAAAGAGCGAGATAAAAAGAAGTTTTACTTCAGTCGTGTGGTCTAAAGCACACTCGTTTTATTATGAAGTAAAACTTCTTTACACACGCTCGACTTGGAGAGTAAGCTGGTGAATGCGTTACGAAAAGTGTGAACGTGAAGTTGAGAGAGAGATATAAGTTAGTGAAGATAGAAAGAGCGAGATAAAAAGAAGTTTTACTTCAGTCGTGTGGTCCAAAGCACACTCGTTTTTTTAAACTCCTCTTTTTGCGTCACGTGTTAAGAACCTATATAGTTCACCAATTAGATTTCTATTTAAAAACTGCGTCCAAATCGGTTCATCCATTTGTGAACTACGAGGCCACAGCCAGACACACACATAGATGGATATAGCCGTCAAACGTATAACAATCATCTAATTGCGTTGGGGACGGGGATAAAAAAATCTATGTCATCCACGAGATTTTTACCACCCCTGATGTCTTTCATCGCGCTATCGACAATCCAACACGTGCCAATACCATAACGAAACCGTAAAAGAGCCCATAGTTAATAGCTAATGGGGAACTTTTTGCTACAATTGATAGGTGGTGTGTGGTTGCAAAAAAGAATACTTTTATTTGTGTACGGAAAAAGTACAATCTCATGTATCTAGTAAGTTTTAGTTAAGAATCCAGAGTAGAAACATCTCTTTTGCATCCTTTTTATATATTTAACGTTAAATTTATGCAAATTTAAGGTAAGAGTAAATAAGTTTCTTCTAGATCTTCGTGCTTCATATTAGACCACGCCATCGCTTACCATCAGGTGAAATTGTGGTCAAACCAAGATATATCCAGTTATAAAAAATGCAACAGGCTCGTTTTAGAGTTGCACGGTCGAAACAGGAACCCTTAGACTGAAACCACACTACTACGACCCACAGTTGTCCTAGTTGGCGCAGCCACACTGCAAGCGAAGCACAACCATAGCTACTAGCATATCATTGTCTTTTCCCAAACGTTCTACACGGGCAGCCTGTGGTTCAAGTACACTCTAAAGTACATTAACACACTTCGCGTCCAATTAAATATTGTTTTCTGGATGTTGTTGGGCCTCCCGCGGTTCTGCAGTGACTCGGGTATCCGCGCGGAGGCGCGCACGGCTGGGTTCATTGCCTGTATGAGAAAAAAGGCAGCCTCATTGCTTACAAGAGTATTCGGGAGTACCAACATCATTCTGAGGACAATAGCAAACAGGTAAGACGGCCCTCTCTACAAACACTGCATAGGGGTTCTGTGTAGGTAGCCTAAGCTTTGTGACACGCTACAATTTAATTTTAATTTAATGTAATTATTCACTTTAATTTACATATTTTTTACTTTACCAATGAAATTAACATTATACTACCAGCATTCATAATTAATTATTACATCAGAGATAGGAAACCCTTCTGTACATAGGTCTCCGTAGATTTAACACCCAATGATTCTAGCAACTTTTATGACGTCTTTCCAACTAGCCTTTTCTTGTGCGTGGTCTATCGGGTAACTTTCTGCCTTAACAGCTGTCAGTTCATGTTACTTTTGAAATTCATTAATAACTTACGTCAAGATTTTAATGAATTCCTTTGTCAGAGTAGATCAAATATTAATCCAGTTTGACCCTTCAACATTCTATTGTCAAAATTGACACAATGATTATCTAAACTATACTATTATTTCAAAGATTTGTTCATAATATTGGGGTTTATAATTGAGTCACTTTTATAAATACGGGATTTATCACGTACCGTTTTATAAGTGTTTTAGTTTATAACAGTGCTGCTGGCTACTGAATAATAATACTAAATAATACAAATGCTGGACATTTCACACAACTCAACTAAGCAAATCTATGGAAACCAAATAATTAACTAATATAATACTTTGATTTTTTTATATAAATACCTAAAATATATAGAGAAACATCTACACCCGGAACCAATACCTATAAATCGTGCTAACATTTGTTCCCCGGCGGGAATCGAATACGCTACCTCCTCCGTCTCAGCCAGCTATTCACCTACTACGCCACGGAAATAGTCGTGAATCCCTGTATTTCAAGTTACGGATGATACAGATAGACAAATATATGAAGGGAACATTCGTCGAAATCCAAAAATGTTGCCGTAGGGTTACAAACACTGCGTTTGACAGTTATTACGAAATCTATTTGGATGGGTACTTCAGTTCTCTGTATTATACAACCTGTTTTGTCATGTACGACATTAAACTAAAACTCGGGTAGGGCTATGTCTAGTATTGATGTAAGATTTTGATTGAGAGGTTTTTTCAAATTCAAGACCATAAAAAATTATGACTATTCAAACAACCAAGTCTATTATTTCCTAACGTAACAATAAAACAGCCTATATAAAATAGGTAAACAAATCATATTCATCCATGATGTAAGTAGGAACTTGTTAAACTGACTCGCGACATCGGCGCAAAGGCGCTGCAGATTTACGTTAATTTTTTTTATTGGAAATGTATCGATTACTGGATAATTATTCAAGCTACCAGTATTAAATCAACCTCTAAAATCAGATAATATAATTCCGGAGGTGTGTTTTAAATTAATGTCGTACATAACAAAACAGGTTGTATAACATTCTGGATGAAAACTTTCTTGATTGATTTCAATCATATTTATAAATACGGGATTTATCACGTACCGTTTTATCGGTGTTTCGACCGACGATGGTTCGGTTCAATTCGTGACCTTCATCAGGGTGAGTGCGTTCCGGTCCGAATAAGGTCTTGACTTGCACTACGTGCCGCAGCCCTCTGCGTGTGAGTAGACGGACGCGGTGTTGGGGATTGCGTCAACGATGGCCCAACGTGTTAACAGACTGCGTCATCATTATTAACATCACTGCTGCTCTCTTCGGTAGTTCTCAGTACAGGTAAACACACAACACTAACTATGTCTCTACCAGGTTCACTCACTCCTTTGTCACTTGCATCATAAAGACATGGCCTCCAGGTTAGCGGACCCATTCTCTATCTCTGTTTAAGTTCCGCACACGACTTATTTCTATTGCCTCTCGGATCTTGCCAGGAACGAACAACTTTTCCCTCGCTAAGAACCGAACCTTGTCGAAATGTATCAGAATCTAGGACATGTTTCGCCACTGTAAAACTGTTGGAGTCGACATTCGTTATTGCACGTTTATGTTCAGTCAACCTGATAGATACGTTTTGCTTTGTTTCACCAAACATCCTGTTGAAACACTGATAAAACGATACATGTTAGATCCCCTATTTATAATAATTATCCTGGATGAAAAGTAGGTAAAGTTAGATTATACCTGTAATCTCATGGTGTGTACTGTTCTCTCATGAATAGGTTTCGTGCCAGTTGATGGAAGTTTGTGGGGTAAAAGTACTCATCAAAACTTTCAAGCAAAAATATCAAAAAACAAGATTGATTTTAATTATTTTTTTATAAGCTCCAATCACACAGACATATAAAATCTTCTAACTAATAACACCTCTTTTTCTGCATGGGTTTAAAATCAATAAATCTGTCAGCACGTCTGAAAGCGCGATTTCAATAAAACACAATCCAGAGGATTAATTATAAATTCCTCTCTGAATTATATATGGGGGAACAAAGAGGGTTATTCCGATACATTGAAGTTGGAATCCGTAAATTTGATGGATAATACAACAAGAGGCAATAGTGATTTTGTACCTTATACTGTACCCCATAGGTACCCCTAATATTTTTTATAAATTCTGCTGCACATTTTACCCAGAACCAAATAGTTAATAGAATATTTTTTTTTATTTAACTGTAATGTGTTCCTGTCTTGTAATAATGGTTCTCTCTTACCACGGTTTACTTGGAAGAAATATTTTAACTGCTTTGTGTCTTCTATTTTGTCTATTTTTTTATAGTGTACAATAAAGTGTTTTCATTGATTTATTTATTAATTTACACATTTAATAGAATAGAATAATATATATTTGCAACATCAACACATTTAGAACACAAAGTACAAAAAAAAAACATTTGCCTTAATAGTCTATTGAAATTTGACGAGATTCAAGTGCGAGAACTAACGGCCGATGGTGCAGAACTGGACGGCAGTGAAAAGCGCGTAGGACGGCCCTACACAATATGGAAAGACGACCTAATAAAAATTGCTGAGAACCTTTGATTGCAGGATGCCCAAGATCGGTCGCTATGGAATTCTATAGGGAAGACCTAAGTTCACGATATGGACGTTCTATCGGGTCCCAATTCCACTACACCAATCACTTCACTAGGATAATGGTATCGTAACAAAATATCGACTATTACCTTTTGGTATTATACTAACACTATTGTTTTTAACGACCGCCTTATGACAACACATTGAAAATTTGGCAGCATATGACAGGAACAACTTCATAATCATTAAAATGGTATGGTTTCTTAATCGTTGGGCCCCAGAGATGTGATGATTTTAATTAAGTACCGAAATTGACCTTCAGCTTTCAGACTACTCCAGCACCCTACAATGAACATCAGACATCAAGCAGTATTTCAATGACAAAATGACGATTTATTGTGACGTCTAACTAGATGAGTTTAAACCAAGGTTTAAACTATTGTGATGGGATTCTCGTGTTGTTATGGCGGAAATTGGCGTAGCTCGGATCTTTGACGATGGCAGGCAATGACAAATCTATTTTCCATTTGTGCCAAAGTCTAGGGTTAAGGAAATTTAAGTTGTGTATAAGCCATAAGTATGAATGAATTTACGGGCATTCATTTAAAACTATACATTCAATTAAATAAATAAATAATGCTGTACATTTCACACAGTGCTATCTATTCCCAAGCTAAGCTAAGCTCGTTCAATGAGAACTAGAGAACTGATAGTTAGGTACTTAAAATTTTATTTAGAAGGAGCTCGTCTGTCATCTTGAAATTAATGTTTTTCTTTCTTTCATTTTAATCTCCTGTACCGACCTAAAGGGAAAGGATAATTTGACAAAGAATGGATATAACGTTTGAGTTCTATGTTATTAACAAATAATATGGGCAATTATGTTGACACAACTTAACGTTATTTAGGTTTGACAGCACTCAAATTATTGTTATCTATTTTTTTTCTATTATTTTATTTCCTATTTTCTAGGTTGGTTCAAGTAGGTGTCAGTTGTAATTTAAGTACAAAAAATTTATTTATTTTTTGGCAATATTAATATTATTAATTTATTTATAGAGGCAATAATGAACCCATTTTGTTAGTAAAAAGCTTAAATCTAGGGGAGTTAGTTACTTAACTACTTTATTAGTATTTAGTCCTCTGTGTGAGCTTCCACATCAGAGGACAGTCGAGTTTGTTGGCGATGACGTTCAGGACGGTGTTGCTGCTCTCGCGTACCGTGCGCAGAAGTGAGGCTGTTTTTTACGTCAGATGACGGTGAACATGCCTGAGGCACTACTAACAGCGCCCTGAACGCATTATTAAATTGAACGCGCAGAGCATTGTAAGCCCTTTGCGTATACTGAAACCACATATTATCTACTTTTTAATGCTACATGGAGATGGAACAAGCTTTTGCTCCACCTGATGTTAGGTGGTAACCATCGCCTGTAACAGGTAACTGCCTTGTAGGTCACGCACCTTAGAAATATGTACTACGTAGCACTGCTCTGCGTCCATCAAATTGAGGCATACATAAGGCTTCATGTGCCTGTAATTTCAGTGCAGGCAACCATGCCTTACAAACTGAATCACAGCAATGCTGCTTGGCGGTAGAAATGCGGTGGTGGGAGTACTTCCCAGGGCGAGCCCTTCACAAGGAACTCTACTACACTTACTTTACCGTAATATTTTGTAGGGGCAAGTTAAATAGGCTTTCTGTGCAATGAGAAGTCAGCTTAAACTGAATTTTTATAGCATGATGTGTAGCCGTACTAAACTGTATAAACGTTTGTGTTAAATTAATACATGCTCTTTTTTATTAAATTGTTCCCATCATCATCATCATTCACAGCCTAACTTCACCCATTGTTGGGTATAGGCCTCCCCAAGCTTGTGGCGTCCGCCACGATCCTGCGCTAGTCTCACTAACGAGAGCCCGCGACTTTTACGATGCCGTCCACCCATCTCGCTGCCGGGCGTCCTACCTTCTATACCGCTCCTCGGCCACCATTCAGTCGCTGCTCTGATCCATCTGTCATCACCACGTCTAGCCAAGTGTCCCGCCCAAGACCATTTGATTTCCATAATTCGAATCCCAACATCATGCACCTTCGTGCCCCCAATATAAAACAAATGTAGATTAAATTGTCCATTTAAACATTCTTGTTAAATAAACCGGCCCAGACTTACATAAAGGATTATAAGTAAAATAAAAACCAGCCAAGTGCAAGTCGGACTCGCGCACGATGGGTTTCGTATCTCTAAAAACGGCAAAAAATCATCATCATCTTTTGTATGGGAGCCACTCTCAGATATTTATTTTATACAATAGCACAATTTTATTAATTTACCTTATTTGAGGTTGGTGCCGATTAAACTAGTCCGATTAAGTAGTAGTAGTAAATTGTATGAGCGCCCATACAACTATGAGGACTATCTTAATTGGCGTCAACTATGTATGTATTTTTAAATTTTTATTAGTTTTTATTTTGGAAAATTTCCTTTATTTGTGCTATAAGACCTTGCGTTTTGCAAACTTTCGTGATTCTAGGTCAACATGAACTACCATATAGGTTTTCGACCCAATATAGGGTACTTCCACACAAGTTTAGCACAAGTAAAAGGAAAATTCCGAAAATTAAATCAAGTTGAAAATTAAGGTAAATTTTGATACTTAATTTTGTTTTTTTTAAATATATTTACTATTTTAACAAAGATTAAAGTTATATGTTACAACTATAGCATCTAAAAACCAGTGAGGTTTGTGCCAGTGCTATCGTGGGTTTACATCACTAGGTGTTATTTACTTAGCAATAAAAACTATATAAAAATGTAAGTAGGTAACTAAGCAGGAGCCAGGTAAGTACTTCTGTTTATGGTTTAGTTTAGTAATGTTATGAATGAGCAAAGAAAACTAGACTTGACTCATAAAGTAGTTCCTTAGTTTAAATTTTATATTTTTAGGTGTCAAATTATCACGCACGTCAGAGGGTAGGGTGTTGATAAGCCGAGGAACAAGGTAGCTGGCCGTCCGTTCGCCGTAGGCATTGTTAGCGCGCGATGTACAAAGCCGATTCCTAGAAATAGCTCGAGTGTATACTGGGTGTTCGATTTTATTTTTTAATGGTTCATTACAAGTTTTCACGAAAATCTAAATTTGCCCATATCTTTTTATCATGTTGACTCAGGACCTTGGTTTTTATACACCTAATAGGGACTATAAGAGCTCAGTAACTGGTATAAATTTATTTTTTTTAGGTTCACCCGTTCCTGAGAAAATCGAAGGTGACACACGGATGGACAGACGGACAAGACAGTGATCTTACAAGGGTTCCTTTTTTACCTTATGAGGTACGGGACCCTAAAATCAAAGCAAAAATAAGTTTTATAAACTGTTGTAAAAATACATGTCCTATTTAGGATGTCTGCTCGTTTCTCAACATGAGTCAATAAAAGGCTTAAAACTATTTAAACCTTTGGACCGGAGGTCGCAATTAACTCGGGGCCTAAACAAACCGACCAGTTAGCAACTTACTTTCGCTGGGCACAGAATTATTGTGTTTTTATCAGTAGACACACAACACGACATTTTTATCAGAATAATCTTTAATATTTTATTTTTTACAAAATAGAGGGGATGAAAAACATATTAATTTATAAACAAAAAAAATAATTCAAAGAGAAAGTGACATCACCTTCTTTCTACTGAAGAAAATCGCTGATAAATCGAGTATTTAAAGTGTTAGTTTATTCAATAAATAGTAATCTATGTCAAAATAATAAAAATAAAGATTTCAATACAGAACAGCTATGCATAATGTATATTGTAATGTTGCATAATGTTGCATATTATGCATAGCTGTTCTGTATTGTTTTTTGTGTATTGTAATGTTGCATAATATGCAACATTATGCATAGCTGTTCTGTATTGTTTTTTGTGTATTGTAATGTTGCATAATATGCAACATTATGCATAGCTGTTCTGTATTGTTTTCTGTGTATTGTAATGTTGCATAATATGCAACATTATGAATAGCTGTTCTGTATTGTTTTTTGTGTATTGTAATGTTGCATAATATGCAAAATTATGCATAGCTGTTCTGTATTGTTTTTTGTGTATTATAATGTTGCATAATATGCAACATTATGAATAGCTGTTCTGTATTGTTTTTTGTGTATTGTAATGTTGCTTATTATGCAACATTATGCATAGCTGTTCTGTATTGTTTTTTGTGTATTGTAATGTTGTATAGTATACAACATTATGCATAGCTGTTTTATTAGTATTATTTTTTTTTAAGTTATTCTTTACGCACGCTTAGCTTGGGGAATAAGCTGGTGAATGCGTTACGAAAAGTGCGAACGGAAATTGAAAGGGAGATATAAGTTAGTGAAGATAGCAAGAGAGAGAGAGAGTTACGTTTCGCATATTTTTATGTGTTAATGTGCGAGTGCGAGTTGCGTCTGTCCAGAATGAACTGATCGACCTACAGATGTGTGGACAATTATGTAATTGAACAATTATATAATTAATATTTTGAAAAAGAAGTTTTACTTCAGTCGTGTGGTCTAAAACACACTCGTTTTTCTACTAGCCCGTACTGTCCCAATGCTGGGCAAAGGCCTGCTCCTCTTCTTTCCACTTATCACGGTCTAGAGCCAGATCTCGCCAGTCTATTTGGAAGTACAGGTCGTCGCTCCAGCGCTTTTTAGGCCTTCCTCGGCGTCGCTTTCCGTCTTTAGGGATCCATATGCTTGTGACCTTGGCCCACCGATCGGGTTGCATACGGGATAAAGGTCTCGCCCAGTCCCATTTCAGCGTTGTAGACTTGATTTCTAAGTCAGTGATGCCTTTTGTATACATAATATTTTTATGTTAAAAATGTTGGAACTATTTATTAAAAATAAAGCAAATAGGCTGGTTAGACTCACAGCTACTGTGATCATAATACATAAAGTTTTTTAACTTAGCTTGCTATCAGTTGTATGCCACCATACGTACAAGTAGGATGTTGAGAGTTCGACACAGGGTTTAAAATTGGAACGTTAGAGAACTCTCCCTACTGTTACTTATCATCATAAAATAAAGTGTCTAGCGTTTGTAAATATGTATATAGGTCATCGCCTCTATGAAACTTTGAGAAGCAAAAATTCTGTGAATTTTGCAGATTTTCCCTTAAACTTCACTCTTTTGTGGCCTGTTTTATATATCAAGGGTTCGGTTTTTAATATGTATGGATACAAAACGGTATTTAACCCTCATGATAAAGCACTGGTCCCACCGCCGACGAATAGCGAGAATATAATTGAGGCGTATAGAACCATAGGCAGCTATATCCACTTCCGCTCATTTTTCATAAAACAAAAAAAATGCCTATTTCACCGTATTTTTTCCATAAATAAAAGAGAAAATCTCATAAAAATTACTGTAGGAATATAAAACTATGACAAAAACACTCCGCCGTCCCTAATGGTGGTATAAGTAGTTATTGAATAAATGAATAATTATGTGAAATGAAATGAAAATGAAAACAATCAAATGAATAATCAAAATGAGAATGAATATGAATAAAATCCATTCTCAAGTGAAATTAGACACAATACGGACTTAGCTGCCTTTGATTCTATACGCCTCACTCATATAATCTCTCTCTCTCTCTTCCCAGCTATGTATCCCACATGGTGGTGGGGTCAGCTTTCCTGGTCGTTCTTCTCCACTTTGCTCTATCCTCGCCGTCGTCATCAGAAACTTGGACCTCTCTCATGTCTTTTAATACTACATCTCTCCACCTTGTCTTGGGTCTACCTCTAGATCTTCGACCGGGGATGGAAAGTTGTAGTGCCGAATTCCCTACGTAGTCAGGTGGCCTCCTCTTCACGTGACCGTACCATCGCAGCCGACTCTCCTGCATCTATTCAGCGATGTCGCGCACCCCCAGGCTTCCTCGCACGTACTCGTTACGGATTTTATCGAGCCTGGTGACGCTGCACATCCACCTCAGCATCTTCATTTCGGCGACTTGGATGGTATGTATGTTCTTCTGCGTTACGGCCCAAGTTTTACTTCCATACGTTAAGACTGGTCTTATGATAGTCTTATAAATAAGACCTTTAAGTTTTACTGTCGTTCTTTTGTCGCAGGTGACACCTGTTACTTCTCGCCATTTTAGCCATGCTGCGGCTTATTGGTGCTGAATATTACATTCCACTTGCCCATCGATGTTGATCGGGCTATTGTTGCTTGGGTCTGATTCATTGAACGACATGAACTGGGTTATTGATATACTCAGCATTAGGCCACCGGTCTGTAACTGATGCTTCCACAACAAAAGCGCCTCTTGTAACTCAGCACGGCTCTCAGTGCAAATTGCCACGTCGTCAGCATATATAAACGTCCACAACACTGAGGTCTGCGCGGCCTCTGTGAGTGAATCCAAAACCAAGCAAAACAGAAAAGGACTCAGTACTAAGCCTTGGTGAACGCCTTCTGTGACCGCTTTCGGTTTTGTCTCGCCCACTACCGTCCGTACCATTGACCTCGCTCCCCCATACATGTCGGCGATAATGTTGACATATTGTTCAGGAACATTCTTCTTGCGAAGGCTCCACCATATCGTGCCTCTAGGCACCCGATCAAATGCCTTCTCTATGTCAAGAAATGCGACATACAATGGTCGGTTTTTGACGCGATATTCCTCAGAAATGGTGTTAAGAGCAAACATCGGGTCGGTGGTTGATAAGCCAGGTACGAAGCCGTAGTGATTGCTGGATAGAGAACACTCAGATCTTAGGCGGCTGTCTATCACTCTTTCGTAAAGCTTCATAGTATGACTTAGGAGCTTGATTCCGCGATAGTTTTTGCACTCGTACTTCCTGCCTTTTCCTTTGTAAATCGGAACTATGGTGCTCAATCTCCATGCGTCTGGCATTTTAGAAGAGAGGAGCACACAGTAAAAGAAATTTGTAAGAAGTACCATTCCTCGCTCGCGTAGACATTTCCAAGCTTCTACTGGGATACCATCAGGTCCTATGGCTTTCTTGTTTGACATTTTATGCATAGCTTTCTTAACCTCACTTAGGTGTATTGGAGGTATAAGTCCTATATTATTTTCCATTGCTGGAAGCTCTGTACTAGCTAGATTTGGGTTCAGCAGCTGTTGGTAATATTGAGACAAAGCTGTAACAATATCATTGTCCCTGTAACAAGTCACCATTTGATCCTTTGAAGGTTTTACACCTAGCTGGATCCTTTGTGCCCTGACAACGCTGTTTTACGAGCTTGTAAATTTGGTTTTGGCCTTCTTTGCTGTCTAACTTCTTGTAAAGGTTTTTTTGGGAGTTTCCTTGTTCTATTGCTATTACTTTCTTGGTGTCTTTCTTTACTGTCCTGTATTTTTCTTGGTCCTCAGGTGTTGGGGTGGATTGCCAGGTCTTAAAGGCAATTTTCTTTTTCTGTATTGCACACTGCACTTCCTCTGTCCACCACCAAGTTTCTCGGCCTCACTCATTTAATAATAACAATAATGTAATATTTATTGCACGAAGTATGATTATATGTCAAATTCTATGTCATGTAAACCTCAAGGCTGGGCCGAGAGTAAAGTTGTATAGAATTTAATAATGCCCTCGTGGGCATAATGCAATTTAATTTTGGAACCTCATCTGTATTAAAATTTGAAACAAAGAGTCCCACACAATAAGAACTTATTCGTAAATCGAACTAACCTCTATACATAATGCACCAACCTAGATTTGGTTTTTATTGTCTCGCAGAAAGTGTGAAATGTAGAGTATTCTCCTCGTGAATAAAGCTGTTTGCATCTTGGGTGTGCTTATGCCCCTTTCTGCAGTCAAGATTTAAGTAACTCCCTCGCTCCGCTCGTGAGTTAACTCTAGAATCCTTCCTCTAGAGTCCTTGTGACGCAAGACATTGCTTTATCGCCTCGTTTAATAATCTACTATTATCAGGTCAATACAGTATTATTATATCGCAAGTTGTCATAATTTTATAATGAGAAGTGAGTTGAGCTAGAAATGAGTTGGCGAGCAAGTTCATTCTTTTATATATCTTGCCGCTCCCACAAACCAGTGGAGAGAGAGTTCTCGCCGAAATGACATCAACGATCTACTATGAATACTTTATTCTTTCGTTGTTCTTTATTGTACATAAAATGGACATGTACAATGGCGAGATTAACCCTAATAGGAGTTTTCTTCTAACAAACGTTTGAAGATAGAGATAGATGATTATAGTGATAAGTACGTGCACAGAAAAAGGAAGTAGAAAAAGGAGTAAAAAAACTATTAAATAACTAGGTGATACTCGTATGTATGTAAGGAACTTTCATTCTTATAGCAAGAACTATCATAAAATGCATTACTATTCATCATAATTATTTAATTAGGACGGTTAGCGTAGCAAAATCTATAAAATAAAACTGGATTGTACTCACTCGTAAATACTATTTTTATTTCACAACTAGCTTCCGCCAGCGGCTTCGCATGCGCTGTTTGTCAACAAAAAGTAGGCTAAATGTTAATCCGGGTATAATCTACGTACATATCAAATTTCATCGACCTCGGTTCAGCCGTTACGACGTGATTGAGTAACAAACAAATATCCAAAGTTTCGCATATATAAGTGTGATTAGAACAATTTGTAATTTAATATTTACCCGTCATGTTTTTTAGAAAAACAACTGAATGACTGAAATGCGAACTGCCGTCGTCACAAACCAAAAGAGAGTAGCTCCGTCCGTCCGTCGCGTCGCCGCGTTGGTAATACCATACGGATTTCTGGCCAGTCGGCAAAGTTTACAGGCGCTACAAGGAAGCGGCTACTAAGCAATCCCTCAAATACATAAAAGTGTTAGGTTTTAAATTTACTGTTTTATGTATGTTAGTCTTTAAGGTATTTATAGATATGGGCGTTGTTATCATTTTTGTACGTGCAAATTCTTGCCTGAAATAAACGTTATATTATTATTATTAAAACAAACACATAGGTAAGACGGTGTATTTGCAAAAAACTCGCCTGTGGTTGGGTATGATTCAAATAACGATGGCTTTTGCTGTTTCGAAGACAAATCACAGCTAATTAATATAACTAGTGGTTCGCCCCGAACTGAGATCTCGCGAATCTCCCAAAACACAAAAAAAATATTCTTAAGGCGACTCGCGCAACGATGCCTAAACTTATTTAGTGGCGAAATATGATTTATGGAGTTGTCACATCATAAAAAAAAGTAAAATTTAAACATGTTTAGTCGCTAAATACGTTTAGGGATCGTTGTGCAAGCCGCCCCTAATATTTGACCGATAAAATAGTGCCATTCAATACTTAACCAATTAACTTGACCTACAGTTTCATTCAAAATACAGGTAACGGGAGTTCATGAGTTTTTAATCTTTTTGGGGTAGAAATTGCAGTTATTCTGGATTTCAGACTTTCCCTATATATGTGTCAATAAAGTTACACGCACACTAAAGTTCAGCACTATGGGGTCACTGGTGTACCCTGTAAATTATGTCAAAATTCAGTATATATTTTGGCTAATAATTCAAGAACTAAAAAACGGAGTCTAAATTTACTAATGAAGACCTTTCATATGACGTCCCACTTGACCTAATAATCTCATAAAATTTGTTTTCTTACTCCAATTGAGCCCCAATATCTCCAGAACCCCCCAATAGTTTTAGCTCATTTAGACACACCAAAATTGTGCCATCACTACCTACCTATATATCAAACACGATGATCGGATAAACGCTTCGAAAGTCATCCTCGGACAAATAAACATACATACATACATACAACGCCGATTTGCCTAAGTTGATTTAGAAATCTCGCTTCGTTCGATCAATAATCATACTTATAATATAAATGCGAAAATTTTGATGTTGGTGGTTTGTTACTCAATGACGTAGTCACGCCTGAACCGATATTGACGAAATTTGGTATGTACATAGATTATAACCTGGATTAACACATACACTACTATTTGTTGACAAACAACGCGTGCAAAGTCCCTAGCAATTGACAAATATTTTAGTGACAAATTTTAGATACTTACCTATTTACTTTGACAAAAGATTTGAATGTTTTCTTTTTAAAACAAAAATTTTTAGGAAAAATAAAAACTGGGTCGAAATGTATCAAAAGATACCTTTTATTTGATGTCTCACTAGACCTAATAGTCTCATTTTATTTTTTGTTTACCCCTCTTAAGCCCCAATATCTCAATAACCCCCCTACAATTTTATCATAATTAGTCACACCAAAATTGTGCCATCACTACCTATGTATCAAATTTAACGATGATCGGATCAACGATTCGAAAATTATCCTCGGATAAACAAACATACACATATACAACGCTGATTTGCCCAAGTTGATTTAGAGATCTCCTTTCGCTCGATCAAAAATATTAAATCAGTATTTGAATACCTACATGAGACAATATTAATCAGGAAATTCTTAACAAATCATTAAAAAAACAATATTTTGACAACATGTTTCTCATATTGACACGGAATCGTACATTAATTGTACGAGTACGTTAAGGGAGAAAATTATCAAGAAAATAGTCGATAGCAAGTCGCTTTCTCGTCGGCGGTGTGTCAAGTGCCTAACTAAAGCATTTTACATTAGCTATCTATAGACGATGATTTAAAAGCACCGTGTCACATTTTGGTGGATGTAAGCAAATGGACGCAGCCTTTTTAATATCTGGGACAGGTTTATAGATGAAAAAGGCTTACCTAGCATCTATACTATCATCTCAGTGGATTTAATACATTTGACAGTGATATAGGTAACAAAGTAAGTTCTAGGAAAGGCGCAAAGTCTACATTAATAACTGGCCAAGTGCGAGTCAGACTCGCGCACGAAGGGTTCCGTATCTTTATCTATAAAAACGGCAAAAAATCACGTTTGTTGTATGGGAGAACCATTTAAATATTTGTTTTATTTTGATTTAATTATTTATTTTTTAAGCGAATATATAACCAAATATTCTGTGAATATTTCAAGCGTTTACCAGTAGCCGTTATCAATATCGAGCGAAAACGAGCAAAAAATCATGTTTGTTGTATGGGAGTCCCCCTTAAATATTTATTTTATTCTGTTTTTAATATTTCTTGTTATAGCAGCAATAGAAATACATAATCTGTGAAAATTTCAACTGTCTAACTATCACGGTTCATGAGATACAACCTGGTGACAGACGGACAGACAGACAGCGGAGCCTTAGTAATAGGGTGCCGTTATACCCTTTGGGTACGAAACCCTTAAAACCGCTGATTTTAAGTCATACTAGAAAGTTTATGCAAATCCTGAAACTATAAATGTTTAAATTATAATTAATTTCTATGAAATGTTGCTAATTTCCATGGTCAGAATCATAATTAAATACTAGTTCCAGAACATCCTATATATAATGTAATCCTGGAACTAGATACAATAGACATTATTGATTAAAACAGGAATTTATAGCGTATGTACCTTGTTTATTTTTTATCCCGACGTTTCGGCTGTGTTAAAACAGTCATGGTCTCGGGTTGACTGGAGTACTTGCTGCTACCGTCCAGAAATGTGAGTAGCTGCAGCAACTACCCTCACTTGGTCTTCAGAATTAGAAATGTCCTCGTTCATATTACGACACACTACACTAACCGTATCTACGCACTGAGACGACTGATCACGACGCGCACACCTAACAATCACCGGGTTCCAAGACGCTGAGAGTCTATAGATACAATAGATTGAGGGTGGCTTTCATTTATCAAAAACTAGGTGACCGGCGAACTTCGTACCGCCTTAGAATTAATTGTGATGTGTTTATGTTCATTATTGTCTGTGTCCTGTGTTTTCTGTCATGTATACATATACGAGTAATTAGCTGCATCTACGTATGAGACAATGAAATTTCTTCATAATTTTGTTTACGTAAATTTTCCGATGTATTTATTTTCGTAAGTATAATAATATAATATAAGTATAATAGTTATTTTGCTATTCGTAGCGGAGACAAAACGAAACAATCAAAAACCAAAAAAAAATCGATACTTATAGCTGTTCTTGTGTTTTAGATGGTGTAACCAACCCGACTTTGTTTTTATATTTAAGACAGATACGATGACATCTGTCGCTAGTGACATCAACCCCTAAGTATTGGGTCCTGGCGGGTGCGCGGGGGTAAAAGAAGATGAACCAGATCTCTGCGATGTTTATGCGTAATGTACAAAACCAGACTGCAAGAAGTAGACCGGCAGCTCGCGACAGATTTTATCGATCAATCGTACCATGTATGCCTTTTAAGTTTTTGATTATATAGTAGGTTTAACTAATAAATGGATTTAAGCGAGATCGTGAGAGCGGGACATGTAGCGTTCAATGCCATGTGAAATCACAAAAAAAAATTATAATTTTTAATCAATCGTATCACGTATGTCATTCATGCCATGATGAAGTTTATGAAGAATAAATATAGTGGACCAGCATTGGCATACGTGTAGGTCGGGTCCCTGTGGCTGAACTCAATCCTCGCATTTGCAAAAAAATTACATTTAAAAATTATATTTTATTGCGATTTCACATGGCATTGTACGCTACATGTCCCGCTCTCATGATCTAGCTTAAATCCATTTTTTAGTTAAACCTACTATATAATCAATAACTTAAAAGGCATACATGGTACGATTGATCGATAAAATCTGTCGCGAGCTGCCGGCCGGTCTAAAGAGTTACGCCAGTTACGCGACACATAACATTTGCATGTCACAACTCGTTAACAAACTAACAAACCTCAATTATACACATCAACGTACAGTGTTTAGTAAAAAAGGTTGTTGTAAATAATTACTGAAAACGGGTATTTATCGCGTTTATGACGTCTCGACTGGCAGCCGTGGTCGCGGGCAAAAATACACATAGTACAGTTTTAAAAATACTACGCGACATAAAGTTTTTTGAAGTAAAACTTCTTTACGCACGCTTGGCTCGGAGAACTTGGCGCGGGGCTACGCATTCACGAGCTTGTGAATGAGTAACCAAAAGTGCAAACGGAAGTTGAGACGGAGATATAAGTTAGTGAAGATAGAAATAGAGAGAGAGAGAGAGTTCGGTTTTGCATATTTTTATACGTTAATGTGCGAGTGCGAGTTGCGTCTGTCCAGAATGAACATAGACTGATCGACCTACAGACGTGTGGATAATTTTGTAATTAAACAATTTCATAAATTAACTAACTGACAACTCCGCAGCTTCGCACGCGTAGTTTTTTAATAAAAACATTACCCTTCTTCTGCGCAGTTGGGTAAAAAGTAGCCTATGCCACCCGGCGATAGTGTAGCTTCTCAACAGTGAAAGATTTTTTTAAATCGGTCGATTAGTTTCGGAGCCTATTCAATAGAAACAAACAAATATTTCCTCTTTTTAATGTTATTATAGATATTTTGGAAAAGAAGTTTACTTCAGTCGTATACTCTAAAGCACACTCGTTTTTTAATATTAGAATCAACATCAGCATTACCATCCTACTCATAGACCGACTACTTTTGAAGACAAGCCTCCTGAATAGATTTCCAAAGTGACCAGCAACTAAAGGCTCCCAGCAAACTAAATCAAGATTTAAATTTCAACTGAAAATCATATTTACAATGTGTTATTTTAGTCACATCAATAATATTCTCAACTTGAAATCCCTAATCCATAAACATGTCAAATTAAAATCCTTCTCCATAATTTATTACTTCATCTTTCAGTTATGATAAATGACGAGCGAGTGTGAATGGCAATTTTATTAGTCACGTATCACAGATATATATATAAACATATTATTAATAAAATTCATAAACATATTAATATATTACGTGGATCAATCGTATTTATTAGCAGTATTAAGTCTATATGTGCACAAAAAGGAAATGGCCCCCAGTTCCCGGCAACTCTGCTATTCCTGGCCAAGGCGGCGACCATGGTAACGGAAGGCCGCCCATCCCAACAACTCAATAATTGTCCTCAGTTGTTGGAAAAAATGTGTTTAGAGTCCCTCGCAGAAACCTTCGTAAACCAATCCTACCCCTTGTACCACCACTCCGTACCACTGTTCTCGGCTCCAACTCGCCCATTCCTAGGATTAGCAACGGCTTCAATAATTACTGTACTCAGATTGATATTTTTTATATAAAAATTTTCATATTCCGGCAGTTCTTATCTAAGAACTTGCCAAACTAAAAGATTTATTGGTAGCAGTAGTGTGTATTTTTATAATTTTGTGTTTTCTTTCTTTACTTCACTAATTCCATTGTTTGTCAAAATTTACTAGTGTTACTTTGTTATTGTTACTACCTACATAATTTACTAGTGTTACTTTGTTATTGTTACTACCTACATAATTTACTAGTGTTACTTTGTTATTGTTACTACCTACATAATTTACTAGTGTTACTTTGTTATTGTTACTACCTACATAATTTACTAGTGTTACTTTGTTATTGTTACTACCTACATAATTTACTAGTGTTACTTTGTTATTGTTACTACCTACATAATTTACTAGTGTTACTTTGTTATTGTTACTACCTACATAATTTACTAGTGTTACTTTGTTATTGTTACTACCTACATAATTTACTAGTGTTGCTTTGTTATTGTTACTACCTACATAATTTACTAGTGTTACTTTGTTATTGCTACTACCTACATAATTTACTAGTGTTACTTTGTTATTGTTACTACCTACATAATTTACTAGTGTTACTTTGTTATTGTTACTACCTACATAATTTACTAGTGTTACTTTGTTATTGTTACTACCTACATATTTTTAGTGCATGCGGTGTTTACCTATAATTGGTTGTGCAATTAGTACCTACTTAAATTAATCTTTAGTTAAGCATTAAATATTGTTACAATCATTGGTAGACCTAATAAATAAAATTAAATAAATGAATAAACTCTGTGGCTGGCAAGGATTGGATGATAAGAGCTGAGGATCGGGCTCAATGGCGAACCCTGGGAGAGGCCTACGTCCAACAATCAACTGCTATAGGTTGATGATGATGATTAAGTCTAAGAATTTAGTCTTTGGTGACAATTCTTTCAAAATAACCTAAAGATAAAGACAAAAATGATTTTGATGAGGTTGTAAGCAAAGCCGCTATTTGCGAATTTTTAACTTTCGTTAATTTTCATACTTTTTAGTCGCTTTGCAATCTATAATGGTAGAAACACCTTTTGTTACGTTAAATGTTGCATTGAAAGAAATCGAGATTAGTTACTATAAATAAATAATAAATATTGATGGACATTTCACACAGAGATATCTAGCCCCAAACTAAACAGAGCTTGTACTATGGGAACCAGATAACTGATAGAATACTTATACACTTTTTTTTTGTAATTACACACTTATAATATACCTAGTCAGGTCATAAGCATTGTTACACAGTAAAAACTTTTTTTTTAGAATGCTAGCCACAAAAAGTTTATAGAATTCGAATTTCGAATTGTTCATGAAAATAAACATGTATACTTTTTAGAATTTTACTCATTTTTAAATATGGAGTGGACGCTTAAAGAAGACCGTGTTGCAATTATTGCGTTGCATCGTTGCGGTTACGCGCCAATTCAATTTTTTTACATACTGAAAAATTTGAATATAACCAAAAGATTCGTTTATCGTACCATCAAACGATACAATGAAGACTCTAGTGTAGATGACAGGTCAAGAAGTGGTCGCCCTCGGTCTGTTAGGACTCCAGCAGTGATAAAAGCTGTAAAGGCGCGAATTCAAAGAAATCCCAAACGTAAGCAGAAACTGTTGGCCTTTCAGATGGGGTTAAGCAGAACCACGGTGATGCCGCGCTTTGTTGAAGCGGTACGCGGGAAAAAAATATCGGGAAATTCTTTTTTCGGATGAAAAAATTTTTACCGTAGAAGAGAGCTACAACAAACAAAATGATAATGTGTACGCACACAGTAGTGAAGAAGCGAGCAACCGTATTCCGCGTGTGTAACGAGGTCATTTTCCATCCTCGCTCATGGTATGGTTGGGAGTTTCTTATTGGGGCTTAACAGAGGTACATTTTTGTGAGAAAGGTGTAAAAACGAATGCAGTTGTGTATCAAAATACAGTCCTGACGAACCTTATGGAACCGGTTTCTCATACCATGTTCAATAACAGGCACTGGGTATTCCAACAAGATTCGGCGCCAGCTCATAGAGCGAAGAGCACACAAGACTGGCTGGCGGCGCGTGAAATCGACTTCATCCGGCACGAGGACTGGCCCTCCTCCAGTCCAGATTTGAATCCGTTAGATTACAAGATATGGCAACACTTGGAGAAAAAGGCGTGCTCAAAGCCTCAACCCAATTTGGAGTCACTAAAGACATCCTTGATTAAGGCAGCCGCCGATATTGACATGGACTTCGTTCGTGCTGCGATAGACGACAGCCGCGCAGATTGAAGGCCTGTATTCAAAATCACGGAGGTGATTTTGAATAAACTTTAGTGTCATAAGAATCTATGTTTTTTTAAGTTCATTTTGGTATATAAATGGTTGCATAATGAATAAACTTGTTTCAATTATTTTATATTAAACATGTGACAGAATTTATGACCTGACTAGGTACTAGCTGACCAATCCGCAGCTTTGCACGCGTAGTTTTTCAATAAAAATATTACCCTTCTTTGCGCAGTTGGGTAAAAACTTTTCTATGTTACTCAGGGTGAATGTAGCTTACCAATGGTGAAATAATTTTTGAAATCGGACTAGCAGTTTTTTAATTTATTCATTACAAACATACACAAAAAAATACAAAAATACGAATCTTTCCTCTTTATTATATTAGTATAGAAGTATATATAGAGAAACAACCAGACCCGGAAAAAATATCTGTAGATCATGCAAACATTTGTTCCGCAGCGGGAATCAAACCCACTACCTCCTGCGTCTCAGCCGGCTATTCACCCACTGCACCACGGAGATGGCAAGCTATGCAATAGCACAACATAAGTTTATTAAAGTGTTTGTTTTTCATGCCAAAAACAATTTCACATTTCTATGGTAAACATTTCAAAAAATTATTTATTATGCTCATCAAAATAACCCCTTTCACTTTTGTGCGTATATTATAAAACATCCTATTTAATTTAATCTAACTGATAGTATACTGATATACATTTTTTGTAAATACATACTTAGAATATAAATAGGAGAAACAACCAGACCGGGAACAAGTATTTGTAGATCATGCAAACATTTGTCCCGCGGCGGAAATCGAACCCGCTACCTCCTGCGTCTCAGCCAGCTATTCGCCCACTGCACCACAGAAGTTGTCATTAGTTGAGATTAGATTGGTCTTAGATTTCAGCAAACTGCATTTTATTTTATTTCACTAATCATGATAAATACCCCGTTTTTATGGAAAATAGTGTTGATAATTATGACAGTTTCAAAAGTAAGATAATTTTTTTATTACTTCATCAGGTTTGTTAACGACTAGCTAATGAATCTTGCAGCTTCGCACGCGTAGTTTTTCAATAAAAATATGATACAATTCCTGAGTAGTTGGGTAAAAAGTAGCCTATGTCTTTATCCCGGTCTTAACATAACCTATCGATATACTAAATTTCATCGAAATCGGTCCAGCCGTTTAATCGTAAAAACGTAGAAAACATACAAAAATACAAACTTTTCCTCATCATAATATTAGTATAGAAGGAGGTTTTGTATATCGCTGAAACTGACCTCGAGATCGATGGTAAAAATGTGTTAATAAATGAATTGTTTATTATATTTTAAGTAATAGTTAGGTAAAGATGAAGGGACGAGCTCACTAATTCATTCGAATTGACGACCTCCGTGGCGCAGTGGGCGAACAGCCGTCCGAAACGCAGGTGTGAAATGTCCAGGAGTTATAAAAAAAACACGGCGGATTGGACCACCTTGGCGCTGGAAGGATGCGACTGGAAATAATGAAGGGAAGTCTTTGCCCAGCAGTAGGATACAGAGGGCTGAAATAATAATTAATAATAATAAATATTGCTGGACATTTCACACAGCGCTATCTATCCCCAATCTAAGCAGAGCTTGTACTATGGGAACCAGATAACAGATAGAGTACTTATATACTATTTTGTTTAAATACATCCTTATAATACATATAGAGAAACAACCAGACCCGGAGCAAATATCTATAGATTATGCAAACATTTGTTTCGCGGCGGGAATCGAAGCCGCTACCTCCTGCGTCTCAGCCGGCTATTCGCCCACAAATTATAAAATTAATATTAAAGGGCATTTACATTGATTGATTGAAAATACTTTTTTGCTGTTATAAAACTAGTACAAAGGCGAATTTAATGCTAAAAAGCATTATCTACCAGATAACCTTTATGTATCGTAGATTAAGATGTGTGAGTAGTGCACAAAAAAGTAACTCATGAAAACTTCCACAGGACTAATAAAACTTCCACAGGACTAATAAAACTTCCACAGGGCTAATAAAACTTCCACAGGACTAATAAAACTTATAGCAGTGGAAAACGATCTCAACCGTTAGATATTTATTGATATTAATTTGTTTTGAAAAATAGTACCATACATTTCGTAGACGCTTTATGCATAAAGATTCAAATATCAGACATTTCTTTGAAATATTGATTAAGTACACTGCCCTTCCGACACACGAATATTTAAAGAAACCACATCCGACATTTTAGTAATCAATCATAATGATTAATGAGCTGTTATGTATATCGAAATAGAACTGTTTAGCGACCTGCATTAAATATGAGAGATGTTACACTTGGGCTCCATTCGAAGAACCCAGTCTTCACACATATTGTAATTTTTGAGTTGTTCTTTTAATAGGGCTTGAGATGAGACACTAATATTACTTTGTTATTTTATGAGCCACTGGATGTTTTAGGCTGTAAATAAGATCTCAACTTAGGCGTGAAGCTAGTACAGTCAGCGTTAGAGTTGTCTCAAAATAGTGTACATATTCTTAACTAGTTCACCAATCCGCAGCTTCGCACGCGTAGTTTTTCAATAAAATCATTACCCTCCTTCTGCGTAGTTGGGTAAAAAGTAGGCTGTGTCACCCGGGGATAGTGTAGCTTCCCAAAAGTGAAATATTTTTTTAAATCGGTCCAGTAGTTTCGGAGCCTATTCAATACAAACAAACAAAAAAACAAATCTTTTCTCTTTATAACATTAGTATAAATAATCAATCATAATTTCAACTTTTGCACTTGCCAACGTTAAAAACGTACAACCTTTTTTATTATGTACGACATTAATTTAATACACACATCCGGAATCGTATTACCTGATTTTAGAACCGGTATTAAACTGGTAGCTTGAATATTTATCCAATAATCGATATATTTCCAATAAACACATTTTAACGTTAATCGGCGGCGCCTATGCGACGATACCGGTAAGTAATCATGGAATAATTTTATTTGTTTATCTATTTTATACAGGCTTTTCCAATAATATATTTCTACTTTTTATTTTTTACATAGTTTTTCCTAACTTTTTGCAGCTGTCAACGTTCACTATTTGTTCTTGATTCCTTATGTGTTTTTGAACCAAATAAATAATAATATTTTTAAAATAATATTAGACTAGGTTGATTGAAAACTGGATAATATCTACGGTAATGAATATGAAAAAACCTATATTACAACATTACTAGCCCTCCCCGTGTTTTAATGTCGTACATAACAAAACACGTCATATCGTCATATCGTGTTCATAATGGCAAATAAATAATTTTTAATATTGTATGTTTTTTATTTGGTGTAAATATTTCGACTTTTTTATTAACTTGATAATAATGGTGACCCCGTTATCGCAGAGACGGCAACGCGCTGTGGATGTGGCATCGATCCACAATCGATGGAACACCTGTCCCAACAGCTGCACCTTGAGTAACCTCTATGCTGCCACCGGGAAAGAAATAAACGTGGCCAAATACTGGGAGCGCATAATAATAATTCTAGGGTGCGGGGGATAAGATCTGTACTGATGTCCTGCATCGGGGTGTATTGTGCATTACCCCCCGTCTAACCTAACCCCATCTACCCCAACTTTTCAGAATTCCCGAGGTCGAAGATTGACTATGAGTTCATGCAGTCCCGTCTGCAGTCGTGTGTGGCCGTACAGTGCAGCAGCTGTGGCCGTACAGTGCAGAAGCTATGACCGTACAGTGCAGCAGCTATGGCCGTACAGTGCAGCAGCTATGGCCGTAAAGTGCAGCAGCTATGGCCGTACGGTGCAGCAGCTACGGCCGTACAGTGCAAAAGCTATGACCGTACAGTGCAGCAGCTATGGCCGTACAGTGCAGCAGCTGTGGCCGTACAGTGCAGCAGCTATGGCCGTACAGTGCAGCAGCTATGACCGTACAGTGCAAAAGCTATGACCGTACAGTGCAGCAGCTGTGGCCATACAGTGCAGCAGCTATGACCGTACATTGCAGCAGCTATGGCCGTACAGTGCAGCAGCTGTGGCCGTACAGTGCAGCAGCTATGGCCATACAGTGTAAAAGCTATGGCCGTACAGTGCAGCAGCTATGGCAGTACAGTGCAGCAGCTGTAGCCGTACAGTGCAGCAGCTATGGCCGTACAGTGCAGCAACTGTGGCGATACAGTGCAAAAGCTGTGGCCGTGCAGTGCAGCATGTGGGAGCACATTTTTGACGCTACAATTTTTGTATCATTGACAAGACGAAGAAGACTGTACCTACAAATAAAGAAATAACAAGACTTCATAACTTCAGAAATATACTAAGTAAGAAGATTAAGAGAGTGTTTATGAGATCTTATTTCAACCCGACTAAAGCAAAATGAGAGTTATGACTGAAGACGCATTATTTTATTGACTAAGAAAATGTATTTGCATTTCGAATAATATGTACGTTACCGTGTGTATAAAACTTATAGAATAGAATATAACAGAATAAAATAGAATACTCTTTATTGCACACCAACAATATTAAAAATACAAGACACAAAAATAAAGGTAAGTACAATGGGCGGTCTTATCGCTAAAAGCGATCTCTTCCAGACAACCTTTGGATGGACAGGACAAAACAAAATCAAAAAGACGGCGGTGTATCTATGTTCATAAACCTACATTAACTACCTATACTTACTAATAAACTAAACATATTTAGAAATATAATAATATATATAAACTACAACAAAGGAGATGAATATAATGATAAACTAGCAGTGCGTAGACAACCTACTACTACTATTAAACTATCTTTTAAACCCCTTAGATCATCGTCATTTGTTTTATTCTACCTGTTGATGGAACAAGCATATAACTCACCTGATGTTAAGTAGTAACCATCGCCTATAGCAAAGTATTGCCTGGTAGGCCACGCATCGTAGAAAGGCACCCTACGATGCAATGCTCTGCGTCCATCAACTTGAGGCATACAGTAAAGCCTCATGTGCCTGTAATTTCACAGGCAACAATACCCTTCAAACCGAAACACAGCAATGCTGCAATGCTGCGGCTTGGATCCAACGGCTTCCAGCAATTTTTATCAGGTCGTCTTTCCATCTAGTGGGCGGCTGTCCCACGCTGCATTTTCCAGTGCGTGGTCTCCTCATGTGCCCCGCCTACTGCTTCTTCAGCTTGCTATTCCTCTGAACTGTCCTTTGGTTTGTATATTAATCTACTTTTGATTCAGCTATCGGTTCAGCCGTTACTATGTGATTGAGTAACAAACAAACTTTCGTATTTATAACATTAGTGTGATTAGTAAAGGCTTAATCTACACATTTATGTCTGGTATTCTTTATTGACCGATTATTGATGCTCGTCTAATCGGCCTCACTTATATTATTCCCACAAAAGTGAAAATTAACCTATCACTTTAGAAAATTGCCATTTATCGTTGACAAAATGTTTTCAGAAACGGTGTTTAAGGAGTTACAATTTCACCCCTACATAATTACCTTGCCCTTTATTTATGAGGGCAAAAACGTTTAGCACGTATGGCGACTCAACCGACATTTTTCTAACAAAGTCCTGCTTCCAATTACCATGTAATTACCACATGGTGATAATTATGCTGTCGGAAATTATAACGTTATGGCATATTATTAAGTAAATACTACCGCTGTTGATTATACTGACTACTGATAGTAATCATCACTATCATCATCACTACCATCATCGGCACCACCATCATCATCATCACCATCATCATCACCATCCTCATCATCATCAATGGCTGGACTCAACGTGTGTACCACGAGTTCTGCAGGACTTTAAAGACCACTTAACGTCAGGCGGCCCATCAGCATATATGTTTAAAAACTCACCCGCAGCTAAGCATAGGTCTTCCTAAGCAGAATATATTATAAATAAATATGTACAAAACAGATTACTGATAGCACGATGAAACTGTAAAAAATATAAAAATTGTGGAACTGCTTCAACGCTCACCTTCTCAGTCAATAAAGCTATATACATCGTTGAAGCATTTCACGAAGAATGCTATAAAATATTTTAAATGTTTCCACGAAGGGCACCTACAATGTAGTAGCTTCTAGTGATGGGGTATTTTATATTTTTTATCAAAAATTATGATGGATTGTATCAATTAAAAGATAATTTTGATAAAAGAAAACATGTTAATGTTATTATTGTTAGTATCACAATCAGTGTTGGGTTATTCAAATAAGATCAGAAAGGGGGGATCAGCTGTATCTCGGGCACTAAACGTTCCCGGACACTGCTAACCTAGACCGTCTAGTTCCCAATATACAGCAGTATGAAATTTGACAACTGTCATCAAAAATGCAGATCTCATTGATACCTACAATTTGTCTAAAGACACCGCTAGCCTATAACGTCTAATTCCCGAGATACGGCTGATTTAAGTTTGAATAAACCAAACTGAATGTTATACTAACAAAAATAACATTTTAATATTATTTGTCAAAATTATTTTTAAATTAATACAATCCATCAGAAGCTACTACATTGTAGGTGCCTTTAGTGACAACATTTAAAATAACTTTTAGTATTCCACGAAGAGCACCAAGCCAAAATATAAATCGTTGCACTTCGTGGAATACAATTGGTTCTCTTAAAATAGGTGCTCTAAAAATAGTTGCTTTTAGTGGAATGCCTCACATCGTTCCATTTCGTCTAAGCAATAAGAATAATTTAGACTTAAAAATTTTTAGATAATTTATCATTTGTTGTCATGTTTGTGTTATCCTCCTGAATATGACTTTTGGTGCGTGGAATGTACGTACTCTTTTAGACCGACCCAACAACCTCTGCCCAGAACGTAAAACCGCCATTGTGGCTCGCGAGCTCAAACGCTATGACGTCGACATAGCCGCTCTCAGCGAAACACATCTAGCTGACGAAGGTGAGCTTGTTGAACGTGGTGGTGGGTACACTTTCTTCTGGAAAGGCACACCAGCTTCTGAGCCTAGACGGTCAGGAGTAGGCTTTGCTATTAAAACTACTTTAGCCTCTAAGTTGGAAGAACATCCAGTTGCTATCTCTGATCGTGTCATGTCCTTACGTTTCCATCTTCGAAACAATAAATACTTAAATGTTATCAGCGTATATTCGCCAACACTCGACAAAAGTGATGACGTCAAGGACAAATTTTATGAGGAAGTGTCAGAAGTGCTGACTAAAATCCGGCGCTGTGAGAAAGTTTTGCTTCTTGGCGACTTTAATGCTCGCGTCGGACGTGATTTTGAAGCTTGGCCTCGGGTGATAGGGCGACATGGCATTGGTAACATGAACAGTAATGGGCAACTGTTACTAAGCCTCTGTTCCCAATTTCATCTGGGTATTACCAATACCATGTTTAGACTCCCAAATAAATACAAAACTACCTGGATGCACCCAAGGTCCAAGCATTGGCATCTTATTGATTATGCTATAGTCCGTCAACGGGATATAGCGGATGTCAAAGTAACGAGAGTAATGAGGGGCGCAAACTGTTGGTCGGATCACCGACTTGTTGTTACAAAACTATTTTTGCGTCTGAGCCCTTGCCGTAGACCTCGCAGGGCTAAGCCTAACTGTCTTCATCTGAAAAAGCTAGAGTCTGCTGAAATATTGGCAAATTACAGGGAAGCTGTCAATACCTTTACAGCAGGCATACACCCCGAAGATGAACAGTTAGACGAGGGCTGGAAACTGTTAACTACAAATACCATCAATGCGGCTACTGAGATCTTAGGCCAAAAACCTCGTGTCTGTGAAGACTGGTTTGACGAAAATGATAATACATTGACAGTCGCCCTAGAAAAACACCGCCAGCTCCTTCGAAAGGGAAATCAGACAACTGCTTCTGAAAAAATAAAGGAGAGTACTAGCCAAATAAGGAGACTAACTCGAAACGCAAAAGATGAGTGGTGGCTGAACAAGGTTCGCTATATTCAGTGGCTTGCTGATTCGAATAGACTCGGCGATTTCTTTAACGAGATTAAAAAGTTAGTAGGAAGTCCACATCGAGTAAACGTACCACTGAAATCACTTTCAGGTACACTCCTGGTAAGCAAAGGAGAAGTTCTTACTCGCTGGGCAGAACACTATAACAGCTTACTCAATGTGGATCGTTCTGCTGACATAAACTATTTAGCATCACTTCCTGCCTTACCACAAGCCGTAGATCTGGATCAGCCTCCTTCTCTTGAGGAAGTTATCATCGCCATCAAAGCGCAGAAAAACAATAAGGCTGTCGGCATCGATAACATACCAGGAGAACTATTAAAATATGGCGGAGATGAGTTGCACTACAAGATTTGGCAATTTTTCCAGCGCATGTGGGAAATGGAGTTCGTTCCTCCTAGTTTTGGCGTATCACTAATTTGCTCTTTGTATAAAAATAAAGGTGATCGATCTGTTTGCAACTCTTATAGGGGTATATCACTTCTGTCTACTCCAGGAAAAACTTTTGCCAGAGTACTCTTAAATCGTCTTATGGAGCTCTCTGAAAGTATATTGCCTGAAACGCAATTTGGGTTTAGACCCAATCGCGGCACATGCGAGGCCATTTTCTCTCTTAGACAACTGCAAGAGAAAAGCAGGGAACAGTGTCAACCTCTGTTTCTCTGTTTTGTTGATCTGGAGAAAGCTTTTGACAGTGTACCTCGCGAAGCTTTGTGGATTGTGCTTTCGAAACTTGGTTGCACCGACAAATTTATACGCTTGATAAGACTTCTTCACGACAACATGACTTGTTGCGTAACCGTCAATGGTGAGCAGACAGAGCAATTCCCTGTCACTTGTGGTGTAAAACAAGGCTGTGTATTAGCACCCACTCTTTTTGCTCTGTACTTTTCCGTTGTCGTGAGGGAGACTTTACAAGCCAACACCGAAGGGATCCGCATACGTTTTCGCACAGATGGCAGTATCTTTAACCTGGCTAGGTTAAAAGCGCACACAAAGGTATCGTATGACCTCATTACCGAATTGATGTATGCTGATGACCTATGTTTCGTTGCGGAATCTTCTGAGGGACTCCAGGACTTGATGACTCGGCTTGACGCTGCGTGCTGTAGATTTGGCCTCAAAATTAATATTACAAAGACAGAGGTGATGGCCATGGACACTGTTAACCAAGCTCCACTGAATCTGCAAATCGATGGAAAGCCCATAAAACAGGTCGATACATTCAGATATCTGGGAAGCAGCATAACAACAAAATGCGACCTTGACTCGGAGATCAACAGCAGACTTGGCTCCGCTATGGCTGCTTTTGGTAAACTACGAGTCCAGGTATTTCGCTCCCATAACATCAAATTGAGTACCAAGATTAAGGTGTATATGGCTATTGTACTTCCTAACATCTTGTACTCGTCAGAGACATGGTGCCTGTATCGCAGACACATACGCACGTTAGACAGATTCCATCTGAAATGCCTCCGCGACATTCTTAACATCAAGTGGTCGGATCGGGTCCGTAATACCGATGTTCTACGACGGGCTAATGTCTGTGGCATAGAGGCATATTTGATGCGGCGTCAGCTGCGTTGGTGCGGGCACCTGTCTCGGATGTCTGATGAGCGAAGGGCGAAACGCATTTTCTTCTGTGAACTAGAACATGGTAAGCGGAAACGCGGAGGTCAGTTCCTACGTTTCAAAGACGTACAGAAGAGGCACATGAAGAGGTGTTGTATCGATCCGTCGCGCTGGGAGGCTCTCGCTGAAAAACGACCTGAATGGAGGCGTCATGTTCAGGACAAAGTGTACGAGTTTGAAGAAGAAAGGAGGCAAGAACTAGACTTAAAACGAGATCAGCTTAAAAGTCGACCGCCGGCTAATATCAATTACAACTACATTAATGGCGCCTTAACTTGTGTTCATTGTAACCGGACTTTTAGCGCAAAAATAGGGTACATCAGCCACATACAGGCTAAACACCTAGGCCAATAATCACAAAGTCAAGTCTCTGTAGCCGAAATCGGCTAGGAGGATTATTATTATTATCCTCCACGATGTGTCATAATTGCAACAGCTGGACTAGCGACCGCCTAGTAAAGTTCTCATTTTTTATACAACCTGGAGATGGAATGAACAAGCCACCTGATGTTAAGTGATAACTATCGCCTATAATAAAGTTTTGTCTCGTGGGTCACACACCTTAGAAACGTGCCCTACTAAGCACTGCCCTACGTCTGTCAACTTGAGAAACGTTTCTATGTCAGTTATGCTAGAACTGCTTGCTAGAACTGACCCTAAAAATATTTTTCCGAAGATTTGGTTGTGTTAGGTAGGTAGATATGTTCTTTCTTGGCAAGTGTGTTCACTCTTCGACCGCACCGACCCTTTTATAAAACATACAATGGAAAGCGAAGCATAGTACGGCCCCAACAAAACCGAAAGGCGAGCCAATAACGTTGCTGGGAGCCGTGAGTCAAGGCCGCAAAAGTTCGATCGCTATCAAAATCTATAAGGGAGGCATATGTTCAGCACTGGACGATATGGCAGATATAATGATGATGAATATTCATAAATCATTCAAAAACATAACAAACTAACAAATTTTGATTCACCAAAAGCAAGCCATCATTTTGAAACACAATCACCATTTATGGGCTTAGATAAAAACAAAAAGGGAAGATACGGCACAAGCGTCTCGCAAGTGGGCAGCTCAAATTAGGTTCATGCACATATTTTCGCTTCAGTCACAATCGTGTGCTCGTACTACGGCGACTCGGCGCCGCAACTGACACTTGATTCTCTCTCGCTTGCACTAAACGTAGGCTCTTCGCTCTGTCTCGCTCACCGGATTTACACTCCACGTGATGTGACTTACTTTACTAACGTGTGCGTGAGATTATCTATGTAGTGCAGCAGGACTTAGTTTGACTATTAGATAGATAAAGACATTTATTTCGACATATAACAACCACACAGAAACTACATACAGTGGTTAATTAAAGACTGAAAATTAAAAACACGTTAACATAATCAATAAAATAAATGTAAACCAAAAGATACGTACCTACCCTCTATGAACCCTGTGCCGAAAAAGGAGCACGGCTCAGTATTATGCTGAACAATAAACTTATTGCTCTTCGCTGGTTTTCAGCCAACAAACCTGCATTGACGTCACATTGCTTAAATAGTGCTTAAATTTTACAACATAAATTGTAAGAAAGCACTACTGTTTAAGTATGTTTTTTTATACAACTTATATGGCAAACGAGCATGCAGTCCACCAGATGTTAAGTGGCTACGGCAGCCCATGGATATTCACATAGAATTCAAAACAAGCTATTATGTTGTCTTGATCTCTATGTTGATACGTTGCCATACTATAGGACTTAGCTGTTATGCCTATGTGCCAGTAATTACAGTAACATACCATTACCATCTAACCAGAACACAGCAGCACAAGTACTGCTATTTGGTGGCAGATAAAGGTAAGGCGGTGGTGCCCACTTCCTCGAGCCCGTTCACAAAAGCTCTACCACCAGTACATGTTCTGTATTATATTATTCTTATTCTTAAATAATTCATAAATCTATACTAGATCGAGTTGATTGCAAGTGTATATTTTTTTGTGAGAAATATAAAACTTTTTACTTCACTTTTATTAGCAATGTAAGCGCGAACCGTATCTTCCCTTTTGGTTTTCATGTAAGTATATAGGGTGTTTTTGTTATTAGATTGAAACGTGTCGTCGCCTCGGATAAATTGAATGAATCGTATTACGTTATATTTCGAAGCATGTGAAATTGAATAATGGAATTTGTTCGGAGCTTTCGGTCAGAAGCAAGTCACGGTAGTAAATGATTTTATGTCAGTCTCGTAATCAAAATTGATGACAGATTATTGGTCTGTTATTCGTTTCTTTCCGAGTACGTTAGGGGCTAAGGTAAAGTCTCAACATTACGGTAAATAATGGACGACCTCCGTGGTGCAGTGGGCGAATAGCTGGCTGAGACGCAGGAGGTAGCGGGTTCAATTCCCGTCGCGGAACAAATGTTTGCATGATCTACAGATATTTGTTCCGGGTCTGGATGTGTTTCTATATTTTATAAGTATGTATTTACAAAAAAAAATGTATATAAGTAATTTAATAGTGATCTGGTTCCCATAGTACACACGGCTACACATCAAGCTAGATTTTTCCAGTATACGCTGACCTCTCATTCTACGAAAAGCCTACACAGTGCGAGGTCAGCTTATACTGGAAATGTATAGCTTGATGTGTAGCTGTGTGTACAAGCTATGCTTAGTTTGGGGCTAGATAGCGCTATGTGAAATGCCACCTTTAGATAAGGATTAATGCTCTATTGCTTAAAATAGCTTCGTAAATAATCAATTATTTCAAGGGAAATGATAAAAAATGGTTATTGTGGGTTATCCCTAAGAGATAGACATATACCATCGTAAATTTTTTTGTAGACCATTTTAAGGTGTAGCTATAATACTGTATATTAATGTAGGTTACTATACATTATTTTGATCTATCTCGTAGGGTTCAGCCAGCGTTTGCAATGTAAGCGCAAAAAATGTGTTTATTGACGACATCACATTAGCAACCTCTAAAATTATCAGTGTTTCTCTACTATACTATGCATGTATTATACATATGTATAAACCTTCCTCTTGAATTACTGTATCTATTAAAAAAACGCGTATCAAAATCTGTTGCGTAGTTTTAAAGTCAGTCGTCTGCGCGCTCTGTTCGGGTACGGATGAGCTATCGATCGTAAAGGTCATTTTCTCCGCTCAAAAATGGTTTACACCGTGAAGTGCATTTCTTGTAGTATTGTGATCGATGAAATGTTAGCATACGTACAAAACAAAATTTTGATTATTTCGATATAAATAAATATAGCTGGACATGCCACACAGCGCTATCTAGCCCCTAACTAAGCAGAGCTTGTACTATGGGAACCATATAACTGATAGAATACTTACATATATACATTTTTTTTAAATACATACTTATAATATATAGAGAAACAACCATATGAAGATAAGAAAGTTTGACGCGTATTTGTGTTTCTTTTTTCAAAGGTGCTGAAATCACTCGATCGAAAGCGTTACTTTTTGAATCGATGCCTACTGAGAAGCGCAGAATAATACGAAAAAGACAAGGAAAGGAGGATCGTGATGTTGCGGACTTTATATCGTTGTTCACGGGGACAGATCCGGAAGTTATGCCGGTGTTTGTTGCCCGTAATCTGTAAATACTTCCGTGATCTTGGAATGGTCAAATACCAGTAACATTTGACCACCTAGATGTTACGAAACTCCTGAAAGACATACTTATCCTTAAAACAGAAATAAGTGATATCAAAACAAAATATGTCACTTCTGAACAATTGGAGGAGTTGCAAATTGAAATGAGAGAAGGAAAACAGGTTTCGCAGGAATCAACTCCAATTAAATATCGTAATATCAAACACAAGAAGAGGTGCGTGTTTGGATAGTGGACCTATGGGACTTTCACATCTTGATATGAACGATTGACAATAACGGATAACATTATGTGTAATACGTCGAATGCAGTCAACAAAAATAAAGTTCAATCGCAAAACTACCCGCAATTATCGCTAGTGAGAAGCGGCGACGTAGATGCAGCCACAAGGATGGAGCCCGAGGCGGCGGTGGCGGAGGAGAGTGCGGGCGAGGGGCCAGTGTCAGCCGACCGTGAAACTGGTTTGGTATGTGAGCCCGCCGTCAAGAGTCAGCTGTGCGCCTTATTGCCGCGTCCGGCTTGTGCAAACTCAACAGTAACTAAGGCGTTTAGTAAACAACCACAACCGAAGACTACATTATTTGCGGAAACGATGAAAACGGACGAAATGCAAAGTGGTAGAGAGACGAAAGCCGAGAATGAATTATCGTTATCTGGGTACGACAGGTTCATCCCGAGACACGGATGGAAAATTTAAAGCTGCAATTATGAAAGTGCCTATTTTTATTACGAAAGTACATATACATACCACAGCGAAAGATTTAACGGAGTACATACTTAAGAGAACACACGAAAAGATTTCAATGGAGAAAATTTTATTAAAAAAAGAAAAAGATTATAATGCCTATAAGTTTTTTCTGCCGGAGCAGAAAATATAACTATTCTTAAATGATAGATAAACGATGGCCAGAAGGGGTAATTTTTTGCCGTTTTATACATTTTAAGTCAAGGAATATGAACGGTGGCGACACCGTTAACGGCCCGATTTAAATACAATGTGTAGTTCATCATTTCGAATAATAAGCTACAACTGTAAATATGTAAAGCACTCTGTTGACCACATTCGAGACCTGTGCTAGTCGGCAGATATTATTGCATTGCAGGAAACCTGGCTGCTGCCTAATGACATCCAGTTTCTTAGCAGCATTCATGCAGACTTGGGCTGCATGGGGAAGGCAGCGGTAGATACAGTCGCTGGTAAGCTGTACGGGCGACCCTTTTTTTTTTTTTTTTTTTTTGTTGACGAGGGGCAAAATCTGCAACCAGATACCCTACTGCATGGAGGGTACAGTAGGGTTATGTGAGGTTCACGGACTCGTGGACTAACTAAAATCCCCCCGGTGGCCATCTTCGACGCATGTCGGAGGGCTCCGGGATCTCCAAAAGGAACGCACCGGTGCCCCCCTCGCGCTGTGCCTTCGCACATCCAGGGGGAGGCTATCCCCGAACACCACGGTGTTCACAGCGGCACATTGCCACAATGTGCCGCCGCCCTCCCGGGGCCCGTTTAACGGACAGTCGAAGCCCACACTCCGACCACCCACGAACCCGAAAGGTCCCCTGTTTGGCAGGGGATACCACGCAAAGCCCCTTATGGGGCAGGCGCAGCGGGGCGCCCACGGCCGCCTCGCCGTCGCCTCCTTCTCCGAGCGGGATCAGCCCTCTCGCGATCTCGCTCGGCGGCCTCTTTCCGAACCATAACGGTCTCACAGAAAGAGGCCACTGCCTTCCACGCCGTCTCATCTACCAGCATAGTCTCTACTACGCCTGGTAGAGAGAGGTCCTGCCCGATCCTGGCGATCAGGGTCCGCCGCTCCTCGCACCACGCCGAGCATTCCTCAAGCGTGTGCTGGGCGGAGTCCCGATCCCTCCCACAGTGGTGGCACTGCGGTGTCTTTTTTTTTTTTTTTTTTTTTTTCGAATGGACTTATCTCGCTGTTGGCTTCTGAGGCCGTTGCAGCTTAACCGAGTTGCAGCTTAACCGAGAGGCACTGCGGTGTCGGTTCGCGTCCGATCCTATTGTCGCACGGGCGACCCTATGGTGGGGTAGCGCTACTACGGAACAATAGTGTTTTCCAAAAAGTGTCAATCGTGCAAGGTGATAACCCGCGTGTGTGCGCCATAAAAGTGACTATACATCAAAGGTCGTTCATGGTGTTTAGTGTTTACATGCCAACGGATAAGTTGGAAAACATATCAGAGTTCACGGATTGTCTCAGTTTGGTGAGTGCGATTATAAAGAATGACAATGCAAGCTCAGTTTATATGCTGGGTGACTTTAACGACCATCCGAGTAAACTATTTTTTGATGAGTTATCATTATTCAGTAATGAACAGGAGTGGGTATTGAGGTGTTAGGATTGAATTCTAATACATATACTTTTGTTGGCGACGCAAACGGTTCTTGATGCTGGCTAGATCATTGTGTGGTCACCAGAGCAGCTTTAAGTACTATCCTAAGAGTCTTTGTAAACATGATGTCGTATGGTCTGATTACTACCCGTTAATTATAGATTGCAACTTAGAATATATTATACTAGAAATAGTGTGTAGTGACGGTATAAAAATCAGTAACAACGTTGTAAGGACATCAGAACAAATCGACATACATATATAGTAGATTATGTCACGATAAATTAAGACTAGTGGATTTCCTCCATGAGTTTATGGAATGTGCTGACTTTTCTTGTAATAAATTTAATCATAGATATGTTATTGACAAAATGTACATATATTGACATTGTGAAAGTGCTGAGCCAAGCGGCGTCAGATAGTCATACTCGAAAAGTTAAATGTTATAAAAATAAAAAACCTGTGTCAGGATGGAACGGGCATGTGAGGGAAGCACACAGGGAGGCAAGGCGTAAATTTTACTTGTGGGTTCTTTATGGAAAGCCTAAAACGGGTCGTGTTTTTGAAGAAATGCACGAAAGTCGTTAAATTTTTAAATCACATTTAAAATGGTGTCAGGACCACAAGGAGAAGTTAAAAATAGATAAAATATCAACAGAACATTCTTAAACGGATTTCAGTAGCTTATGTAAATCTACAAATAAACTGAATAGCAAACCAAGCCCTTCTGTGATTGTTGACGGGGTCAGTGACCTTAAAGATATTGCTAATGTATTTAAATCCCATTTCACTGTCATTTCGCCTTTGGAGCCGTCACAGTCAGTTTGCGATGCTGGGCGGTGTGGTTGGAAGTTAGGTACTCGGTTTACAGGCAAAGACGTAGAAAGAGTAATACAATCGATGTCGCGCGGTAAATCTCCAGGCCACGACGGACTGAGTATCGAACACCTGAAGCATGCGGGCCCCCACCTTACGGGAGTTATATCAATGTTTTCTACCTTATGCCTGGGGCACTCGTACTTACCTACCGAAATTATGAAGACTATCGTGAAAAATGTTGGTTGGTACATGCGCAGTACCTGCACTAGATGCTCACATACTTACCGCATACACTGTACTTCTTATATGTACATGTTATTATTTTTTGTTTAATTTATATTCGTCTGATAAAATTGCACTTGTACTGACCATTTGACATGTTTATTATTATTATTTTACTAACAATTATGGATCTTTGACATCTAAAAAAAATTTTATAAAAAATCAATTTAAATTCAAGGTCTAAGCATACATAGGGACAGACAGCGGGAAGCGACTTTGTTTTAGACTATGTAGTGATGATGATTGATGAATTATTATCGATACGCTCAAATTGTTAAGACTCTCCATCCTAAGTCTGTCCGACAGCGAAGATAAGTCATCGCTATTAGTCGAGATTTCGATATCGTTAGATAAAATAAGTTTAATTAGAAATAACTTTCAGTGTTACCCGTGAAGAAAAAAAACCGGCCAAGTGCGAGTAGGACTCGCGCACGAAGGATTCCGTACCATTAAAAAACGGCAAAAAAATCACGTTTTTTGTATAGTAGCCCCCCTTAAATATTTATTTTATTCTGTTTTTAGTATTTGTTGTTAAATCGGCAACAGAAATACAACATCAGTGAAAATTTCAACTGTCTAACTATCACGGTTCATGAGATACAGCTTGGTGACAGACGGACATACAGACAGACAGCGGAGCCTCAGTAATAGGGTGCCGTTTTACCCCTTGGATACGGAACCCTAAAAAAGCGATAGAGAAAGAGAAACGATAATAGCAATTGCAGTAAATTGGCAAGTAACGACATGTTGTGTTATTCTTCTTCATCTTCGTGTCAATATGGTTCATATTAATTTAAACATCAAATATTGTTTTGCTAATACTAGGCCACTGCAACAGCGTTATCTGTGGCGGTACCAGTATCCCTCAGGGTGCAAGAATAATGGCACAATAGGCAGCTTAATAAGTATGTCTGAGGGTCTTCTTCTTCTTTCGTGTCAATGGCTATTTGGCTTTTAAATTTGATTAGCCCAATAGAGAGCAACTTCCACGCCCCTCTCTGTTGCCTTGGACAAGTAATTCCGTGTGCAGGTGGTTGTGCATAGAGGACATGAGAACAGATGGACCATTGTTTGTGTGGTGGCCCCGTAGTGGCACTGGCTCCGGAATGGGTCGATGTAGCCCCATTTCCCTAAATTGTCTGAGGGTCTGTACCGCATGGACAACTTTTACTCATACTCATATTTTGCCTGCTGCGACCCACCTGTGTTCACCTGGTTTCAACACGATTATCGTTTCAACAAACGGTTCTTCTCAGGACCCACCCCAGGATCAAAGCAATAACTGTTGTCTTGACTAGACGTGAATAGATTTGCTTGAATAATAATATTTATTACTTTGAATTCATGAGAAGATCAAGAATATTATATATATTTTATGGTCGTATTTTTCCTACAGTTAATAGACTGAATCAGAGTTGACTGGAATCTACCCACTGACTTCACTTGCGTATATTCAGAACAGATTCTACACAGCTTCTGCTACAAAATGAGTCCTAGATTGCCCATCTAATTAAAAATACGATTGAGTCGAGACAAAAGTAATCAAGCAGTATCTTTATTTCTTTTTTTCGGTTCTCAGCACTTTTAATTGCTTGTATTCTTATCTTTTGTATCAACTGAAACTTTATGCTAGTGGTATAATAACGGTAAAATTATATTATTTTTACTATACTAAAAGATATCACCCTAATAATATAAATGCGAAAGTTTGGAGGAATGTTTAGAAGACGACAAGTATAAAGGACTAAGGAAAAGGGGAGGTCTCCCAACGAGTGACCTAGACTCGGCTCCTACCTATGTCTGATAAGGAAGAATATTTCTTATATTTATAAACAATTGGGACGCAATGGAACACTTTGTTAAGTCATGATAGGTACTAAAGTAGGTATGGTATAAGGCCATAGTATTATTACAACTAGTGGTTCGTCCCGAACTGAGATCTCGCGAGTCTCCCATAAAAACAAAAAAAAATCGTATCCCATAAAAAATGAAATAAATATACAATAAATTCTATGATTTGACGTCCCATTTGACTTAATAGTCTCATTTTAATTTTTTATACCATCTTGAACCCCAATATCTCAACAAACCCCCTAACATTTTTATTTCATTTAGATACACCAAAATTGTGCCATCACTACCTACCTATGTTTCAAATTTCACGATGATCGGATCAACGCTTTGAAAGTTATCCTTGGGCAAAAAAACATACATACATACATACAACGCCGATTTGCCCAAGTTGATTTGGAGATCTCCCTTCGGTCGATCAATTAGGTACATAGGTACAAAGGAAACTTTTGAGTACCTAGAGGCTAAACAATAGACAAAAATGCCATATGAACAAATAGACTTTAATATTCAACTAATGAGACTATAAATATAAATTTAGTCAAGATCTGATTTTTTGGGTTCCGTATCCAAAAGGTAAAACGGGGCCCTATTACTAAGACTCCGCTATCTGTCCGTCTGTCACCAGGCTGTATCTCATAAACCGTGATAGTTAGACAGTTGAAATTATCACAGATGATGTATTTCTGTTGCCGCTATAACAAAAAATACTAAAAACATAATAAAATAAATATTTAAGGGTGGCTCCCATACAACCAACGAGATTTTTTTGCTCGTTTTTGCTCGATATTGATAACGGCAACAGGTAGACGCTTGAAATGTTCACAGAATATTTAGATATTCACTTTAAAAAGAAATAATTAAAATAAAACAAACATTTAAAAGGGGGCCCACAACAAACGTGAATTTTTTTGTTCGGTTTTATAGATAATGGTATTTTATGTAGCACAAGAGTGAAACCGTGTACGTAAGCAAGTATTAAAATAAATATCTGTTTAGTAATTTTTCGTGCTATCTAACACAAAGACTAACTTATCTCGTCGCGCTATCTTCAGCCGAAATACTTTACAAACAAAAAAATAATTGAATTTTCTTTCTTTGGTATTTTATAAAGGTTCTGTCTGAGATATTAATAACTATTTTGCTTTTAATAAAACGTTGTGACTAAAATGGGAAAATAATAAAATCCTAAAAGGAAAGGTTATCACAGGCATATTAGAATTTTCAACGTTATTAAATCCATTACCGAATTATTTTATAGAAAAAACCTATTTTAGCACACCGACTCCTCTCACGGTAATTTCAATCCAGTACATCCAAAAGGTGCCTGAAGGGGCCATTGCATCACCGCGTATTAGTCTAGGTTTTCTAGTTTTCGTTTATTGTATTTTTTGTGTAGCAATATTTCTTATCATATCATTTATTTTCTCAGAAGTATAACATACATGCTATTTACAGGACGGTATGTGAACACTAAATGAATACACTGATCTCCCAAATTAGGTGTAAACCTGTGTTGAGGGATGGTAGTCTCTTTCGTCCGTTTTTATACAGTAGGTACTACATAAGAGTATTATTCAAAATTTAATTATTTATTTATAAGGGACATGCATTAATAACTGTTGGTGACATCAATAAAATAAAATAGATATTGGTTCTTTTGTACTCTCAGTGTGAGAAAATTAAACATTTTGTTTTTGTTTTCTTTAAATAAAACATCACTTGGTCCTTTAATGAAACAGTTTCTCAAAGCCCCTAAGCCTTGTTTCTATAAAAGCGTTGACTGCAATATAACAGCTGCGATGTAGCTATATCTAGCTATACAAGACAATATAGTGTCATATATAGCGGCTGTGTATTTACCCTGCTAGTGCCAATCAATATTCTATAATTATTCTAGAAAATATGTTATTGCACATCATAAACAGCAAAACATTTAAAATTAACATTATACAAATTAATGTCCACAATTGTCGGTATTATCGCTAAGGAGCGATCTCCACCAGACAACCTATAGATGGCATAAATCATGTGAGTTTTGACTAGGGTCCACATACTTAGGTACTTACATACGTACCCGGAATCAGGGCGGGGCGGCGCGGTTGCCAACCACTACAAGCAATTTTTTCACACCTAATCCACCCGTCCCGTGCATTCTGTGCCGCCCGCCGAGCCAAATGAGTACAGCAGCCTTCACATATTATTAAATTTAGAGCACCAAATTCAGACATGCCAAATTAAGAATTCAGAACTTGCTTTACACTTTTAGGGTTCCGTACCTCAAAAATTTAAAAAGGAACCCTTATAAGATCACTCTGTTGTCCGTCTGCCCGTCTGTCTGTCCGTGTGTTACCAATGATTTTTTCAGGAACGGGTGGACTTAGCAAGTTGAAATTTATACCAGATACTGAGGTCTACAGTCCCTATTAGGTGTATAAAATCAACACAATACAAAAATATGGTCCAACTTTCAATAGATTTTCGCGAAAACTTGTACATATATACCAAAATTTACCTTAGTTTTTAATTTGTTTTATTTTTCGGAATTTTCCCTTTACTTGTGCTGTAAGACCTTGCTTTTAACCATAATTGACAATTCTAGGTCAACCGGAAGTACTCTATAGGTTTTCGGTCGAATACCTATAATGGTAGTCCCGTTGACCTAGAATCACGAAATTTGGCAAAAAACAAGGTCTTACAGTACAAATAAGGAAAAATTCCAAAAAATAAATAAGTTGAAAATTAAAGGGTGTCCCCATACATACGTAGTTGACGCCAATTTAGATAGTCCTCTGAGTTGTGTGGGCGCTCATACAATTTAGAGGACTAGCTTAATCGGCATCAAACTCAAATAAGGTAAATAAATAAAATTGTACTATTGAATAAAATAAATATTTAAGGGCTCCCATACAACAGACATGATTTTCTTGCCGTTTTTATAGATAATGGTATGGAACCCTTCATGCGCGAGTCCGACTCGCACTTGGCCGGTTGTTTTCTAATAAGCATGCTAACTTAATAAAGACGCAAACTTCGAGAAGAAAATAGCCCTCTCATGGCGCCTTCAAAATAATTATGAGTCGCCTTGGGCATGGCTCGCGTTGAGCTCGATTTTAATTATTAAAATAGACACAGGAAGTGTTTGGTAAAAAACTCCAGCGATAAATAATGTCCACTAATATTATAAATGCGCAAGTTTGGAAGTTTTTTTATATTACGGCTGGAACGTGGGCGTTGTGTTGGAAGGTGGCTCATTGCAGTCCTGGGGTATGAAGTCCATGGTGCAGGTGCAGGGTACTCAGGCAAACCCGTTAAATCCAGTAGGTAAGCTTGCTTTTATTAGGGCTTCAGCTTGGCGGGTAGGTAAAATGTTCTTGATAGCTATCGGTGTCGGCTATCGGTTACCTAAGCCGAATATCACCGCGGAAGAGCGTCTAGCACTTAGGGAGAACCAAGATATTTTGGTACTTAAGGCCGATAAGGGTAACGCCACTGTAGTGATTAATTCCACTGCCTATGATGAAAAAATGAGGAGTTTGTTATGTGATGATAAGGTGTATAAGCAAGTATCTCCCAAAGTACAACCCAACTGCCAGAGTGACAAAGCGTATAAGAAATCTGATTTCGGAATACAAGGATCTTTTTACAGAAGATGTTTATAACCGTCTTCATAGACCTACTATAGTGCAGTCACCAACGTTGTATGGTTTACCTAAGGTGCATAAGAATAATGTGCCTCTTCGTCCCATTGTGAGTCAGATTGATTCGCCTACCTATTATCTGGCAAAACATGTTACTTCAATTTTGCAGCCTTTGGTGGGAAAGACGACATCTTTTGTAAAGGACTCGCGCCATTTTGTAGACATACTGGGGAGTTTAAAATTGGAACCAGACGACATATTGGTGAGTTTCGATGTGGAAGCGCTCTTCACCAACGTTCCAACAAAGGACTGCCTGAATGTTATACGAGAGAAGCTAAAGGATCACGAACTGCCTGACCAGTACATTGTTCTCCTTGAACACTGTTTAGATGGGAACTTCTTTTTATATCATGGGCAACAACACCTCCAGATTGATGGAGTGGCCATGGGTAGCCAGGTGGCACCAGTTTTGGCTAATATCTGGATGGAGCATTTTGAAACTAAATTAGATCTTACAGCTCATGGTATAAAGTTATGGAAGAGATACGTGGATGATGTCTTTTGCATAATGAAGAGGAGTAAACGAGAAGTTGAACAACTTACTGTATACCTAAACTTCATTCACCAGAATATGCGGTTCACTTATGTGTCATTTTGATGTCGAAGTTATGGTGAAATCAGATGGCCGTCTAGCGCACTCTGTTTACAGAAAGCCAACACACACTGACCGCTATTTGAACGCTGCGTCACACCACCATCCTCGCCATTTGCAATCTGTTGTTTCATCGTTAACAAACAGAGCTTACGCTCTCTGTGACCCTGAACATCTGGAGAGTGAGCTGGCCCATGTTCAGGAGGTTCTAAAATCCAACGGATATGTAAATAGACGGCAGCTAAGACGCACAAACAGAGAAAAACCAACGGAGGTCTGTAGAAAGCCAACGTTTTTGCCATACGTGAAAGGGGTGACGGATAAAATTGGAAATGTGTTGAAAAGGTTTTGAATCAAGTCGGTCTACACTCCTCTCTCAAAGATGGCCAAGCATTTACGGACTCCAAAGGATGTTATACCTCTGCAGATGCCTGGTGTTTATAAGATTGACTGTAGTTGTGGCCGCTCTTACATCGGGCAAACCAAACGTACCATTGCCGAGCGTGTCAAAGAGCATATCGCAGCTGTCAAAAATCGCCAGGTAAACAAGTCGGCGATAGCAGAGCATCTGGTAGACTCGGGACCGAATCATTGGATTGAACTTCATGATCCAAAGGTTCTCTCTAGTGAACGCCGTTATTACAAGAGAATAGTTCGTGAAGCGATTGAAATCAAGAAATTTCCAAATTTCAATCGGGAAGATGGCTATAGACTCTCAGCGTCTTGGAACCCGGTGATTGCTAGGTGTGCGTGTCGTAATCGGTCAACTCAGTGCGTAGATACGGTTAGTGTAGTGTGACGTAATATGAACGAGGACATTTCTAATTCTGAAGACCAAGTGAGGGTAGATGCTGCAGCTACCCGCACTTCCCGACGGTAGCTCTAAGTACTCCAGTCAGCCCGAGACCATGACTGTTGCAACACAGCCGATACGTCGGGATAACAAATAAAAAAGGTACATACGCGATAAATACCCGTTTTAATCAATAATTATGATTTTGATTGATTTGATTTTGGTTTTTGTTACCCCTCCACACCAAAATTACTGAACCGATCAAGCTCAAACTTTGCAAAAATTTAGTTCTAGACTTGGAATAACATGTAGACTACTCTTTATCTCTTAAATTAGTTTCTATGAGATAAAAATGGGGTGTCAAAGTTTCTATAGAAAAAATATTTTGGTCGTCGGTACCACTTGACGCCGAAACCTATCATATCTGTTGTATATTTTTTATATTAGGTACCAAAATTGTAAGTAAACTCTAGTACCAAAAAAATAATACATTATGATCAAACCCCTTGCTCTTTCCGCCGCGAGTAGCAAACAACAACTGAACATACATTTTTTATTGTCTGAATCGCTTTACAGTATGCTAAATTAAGTAAGCATGCTATAAAGTGTCTACTATGTCCAATTAGTGTATTTAACAGATTATGTATAGTTACACTTGTCTACATTTTATGATATATATATATATATATATATATATATATATATAATATATATATATATAATATATATATATATATGTATATATATATATATATATATATATATATTATTTAATCTATTTATGCATTTTATTTTATATTATCTGTATTTTTTTATGAATTGTAATATATACTTGTTCTAGGGATTCTAATCTTACGCCGCCGTCCTTCTGGAAGAGATCGCTTTTAGCGATAAGGCCGCCTCTTGTACCTATGGTTTAAAAGTGTATTTTCTTTTATATGTGTGTATTTAATGGTGTGCAATAAAGAAATTATCTAATCTAATCTATTCTAATCTACATTCAGAGACTTTTTATCGAATGCACTGAGTTTAGCAATGTGTTAAGGCCCGACCCCCTTATTACCTACGCCAAATTCCTCTCGCGTCCGTCGCTATCGCTAGTCAGGCCATCCCTTTCACACGTACACTACCTACGTACTTCACATGTGAAAGAGATGGCCTGACTAGCGATAGCGACGCGACACCAATTTAGCTTAGGTAATAAGGGGGCCATAATGCTCTAACCGCTCCGCGCGCCGCAAACTCGTGTTGAACTCGTAAAGCGGCTGCGTTCCTGCCTGCCATTATTCAGTATTTTATTTCGATCAGTATTTTACCGAGCTAGTTTCACAACTTGCCACTAGATACTATATAAACTAGTGGTTCGCCCCGAACTGAGATCTCGCGAGTATTCCAAAACAAAAAAAAATATTCTTAGGGCGACTCGCAACGATGCCTAAACGTATTTAGTGACTAATTAAGATTTAAGGATTTGTCAAGTGATAGGAATACGTACAATTTAAATATGTTTAGTCGCTAAATACGTTTAGGGATCGTTGTGCAAGCCGGCCTTAACTAATAAAATAGTGCCACGAAATGAGAAACCAAATACAGTTTCAGGACCTACAGTTTCATTAAAATTACAGGTAACGGGAGTTCATGTAAATTGGTGTTTTTTTTCGGGTACAAATTGCAGTTATTCTGGATTTACGACTTTTTCCTATATTTGTGTTATTAAAGCTACACGCATACCAAATTTCAGCACTGTGGGATCACTGGTGTACCCTGTGAATTTTGTCAAATTTCAGTTTTTATTATGGCTAGTAACGCAAAAACTATAAAGGATTTATGAAAAATAAAATCAAAGTCTAAATGTACTTATAAATACCTTTCATTTGACGTCCCACTTGACCAGTTAGCCTCTTTTTTTTACCCCCCTTGAACCCCAATATCTCAACAACCCCCCAACATTTTTAGCTTATTTAGTCACACCAAAATTGTGCCATCACTACCTACCTATATACTTATCAAATTTCACGATGATCGTATCAAATGCTTCGAAAGTTATCCTCGGAAAAACATACATACATACATACAACACTGATTTGCCCAAGTTGACTTAGAGATATCGCTTCGCTCGATCAATAAATATTAGTAATAATAAATATTGCTGGACATTTAACACAACGCTATCTAACCCCAAACTATGCAGATCTTGTACTATAGAACCAGATAACTGATATATTACTTATATACTTTTTTTTGTAAATACATTTTTATAATATATAGAAAAATAACCCGACCCGAAACAAATATCTGTAGAGCTTGCAAACATTTGTTCCACGGCGGGAATCGAACCCACTACCTTCTGAGTCTCAGCAGACTATGCGCCCACTGCGCCAGGGAGATCGTAATAGATGTTTCCTGCGTTTCAAAGTTGGGTATCTTAGGTTAAATTTTGGCCGTGGTTATGACGGCCGCCGGTATTTAGAAAACCGGGGTTTATTCTGGATTTAGAACAAAGACATTCGTCTTGATTTCACACAATTGTTGTGTTAACCCGAATAATAAGTGATTGCTTTCGATTATCGTGATAGGAAAAGTTTGGACTGAATAAGAGAGCTTTTAAGTTAAATAAGTGAGAATATAACCGAGTATAAATAAGGGTTATTTTGCACATTATGACTTTTAAAACTGCTACTACAAGATAAAAAAAGTGGAGGCATGCAATGAAAACGTACTCATTTTGTAAAGTACCTGAACTATTCATTTTGTGAATTTTAATTTTTTCCCTACACTTACTGCCGTGCTCATAACCGCCAATTACATTAATTTAGACTTATATAAAAACCAGCCAAGTGCGAGTCGGACTCGCGCACGAAAGGTTCCGTGCCATTATCTATAAAAATGCCAAAAAATCACGTTTGTTGTATGAGAGCCCCCCTTAAATATTTGTTTAATATTAATTTTAATATTTATTTTTCAAGTGAATATATAACTAAATGTTCTATGAATAATTCAAGCGTTATTAATATCGAGCTAAAACGAGCAATAAAATCAAGTGTTTTGTATGAGAGCCCCCCTTAATATTTTTTTATTCTGTTTTTAGTATTTGTTGTTATAGCGGCAACAGAAATACATCATCTGTGAATATTTCAACTATCTACGACTGACGGACAGACGGAAAGACAGCAGAGCCTTAGTAATAGGGTGCCGTTATACCCCTTGGGTACGGAACCTAATAAAAAAGAGGTCAAGTTAAGCTTTTTATATGGTTGTAGAGGGTTATCTCAAATACTACTGAACTGATTTTGAAAAGTATTTGATCGGTAGAAAGCTACACTATCCTTGAGGGCTATAAAGCTATCTTTTATTGTGATATAAATAGTATTCAGTACAAAAACTCAAAATTTGTAAATGAAAAAAACATAATGAAAAAAAAAGACACTGATTGTCTGTCGATGACAAAGTTGCGTGCGGGTTAGCTTTAATTAACCAGTGGTTCGCCCCGAACTGATATCTCGCGAGTCTCTGATTAAAACAAAAAAAAAATATTATTTGTAATTATTGATTATCAAAATACTGTCACGAAATAAATAATCAATATACTTGACCTACAGTTTCATTCAAATTACAGGTAACGGGAGTTCATGTAAATTGGAAAATTTTTTTGGGTTACAAATGGTAGTTATTCTGGATTTCAGACTTTTGCCTATATTTGTGTCACTTAAGCTACACGCATACTAAATTACAGCACTGTGGGGTCACTGGTGTACCCTGTGAGTTTTGTGGAAGTTCAGTTTTTATTATGACTAATACTCAAAATTATAAAGAGTTTACAAAAATTAAAAACGGAGTCTAAATGTACTAAGATATATCTTTCATTCGACGTCCCATTTGACTAGTTAGCCTCATTTTAATTTTTTTTACCCCTCTTGAACCCCAATATCTCAACAAACCCCAAAATTTTTAGCTCATTTAGTCACACCAAAATTGTACCTATGTATTAAATTTCACGATGATCGGATCAACGCTTCGAAAGTTATTCTCGGACAAACATACATACATACGAGGGCTGCTATTTATGTATCCGGAATAAAATAAAACAACTATCATTGACTGTTAAATATGGTTTTATTGCTTTTCAAAATATTCGCCATGATTATCAATGCACTTTTGCATTTGGTGAAACCAGTTTTCATAGCACTTTTTCCAATCGGAAGACGGTATCTCCAAAACATGATTTTTGAATGCCTCAACGGCTTCTTCTCGGGTTGAAAATCGTTGACCACGTAATTTATTCTTCACGGTTGGGAATAAAAAGAAGTCGTTGGGTGCCAAATCAGGGCTATATGGCGGATGACCCGTTAATTCCACCGTTTCACCCTCCAAATATCGGGTCGTTTCACCCGAAGTGTGACAGCTTGCATTGTCGTGATGGAGAATGATTCTGCGTTGTGGATTATTCTTCCTGATTTCTGCAAAGACTTCTGGCAAACAAATGGTCGTGTACCACTCTGAATTAACAGATTTACAATTTTCTAGGGGTACAGTAGCCACGTGTCCATCTATACCAAAAAAACAGGCGACCATTTGCTTCAAAGTGCTTTTCGCACGAGCAACTTTTGTTGGGTTCGGCTCATGTTGGAAGACCCAAACTGTTGACTGTTGCTTAGTTTCGGGGTCATATGCATAAATCCAGGATTCATCACTTGTGTAGATATTATATACAGCTTTTGATGCACCACGATTGTATTTTTTTATCACTTTTTGCACCAATCGACACGAGCCTGTTTTTGATCTATTGTCAAGTTGTGCGGTATCCAACGCGAACAAACTTTTTTTGCAGCCAAGTGTTCGTGTAATATCTTATGTATACTCGTCATACTAATGCCCAAGATCGCCTCTATCTCTCGATATGTCACATGACGATCTTGCATTATTAGTTTACGCACTGCGTCGATGTTTCGTGGCACAACAACTGATTTAGGCCGACCATCTTTAATTTCGTCCGTGAGCATACGACGTCCACGATTAAACTCACTAAACCAGTGATACACAGTAGTCTTCGATGGTGCTTTATCCCCAAAAGTAGAACTGAGTTGTTCGATACACTGCTGTTGAGTTAGACCACGTCGAAAATCATAAAAAATCATCGCACGAAAATGTTCTCGAGATAAATCCATTGTGATAATGACACGCAATTTTTGAAATCGCGCCACACAATGAAAACAATTGACAGACGGACGAAATAACCTGCATTCTGCAGCCAAAGAGTTCCATTTTCAAACGTGATAATTTCTTTTTAAATATTATTTATGCAGTGGCCAGTTCCGGATTCTTAAATAGCAGTCTATGTATAACGTCGATTTGCTCAAGTTGATTCAGAGATCTCGCTTCGCTCGATTAAAAGGTAATAACTTTTCAGTAGGTACAGTACTTTTAGTAAGTTTAATTGACATTTATAAGTGACATCTCTGAGTATGGAACGGAGCCCTTTCACCGTTGTAAATAATACGAAGTTATAACAAGCCGTGGAAAGCGCAAATTGGTATTTATCGCGTGAACCGGAATAGGTGGGAATTGTGCGCAATTATAAATCATAGGGTAGGTAAGGACTTGCGTTGGCGTTTTGTTAGAGACAAAACATATTGTCATTAATCTATATATATAAAAGAACTAGCTGATCAATCCGCGGCTTCGCATGCGTGGTATGCCAATTAAAAGTAGCATTTGTGTTAATCCAGGTTATGATCTACGCACACACCAAATTTCATCGCAATCGGTTTAACCGTTCTGGTGTAAAAGAGTAACAAACATCCATACATCCATACATACAAACTTTTGCGTTTATAATATTAGTAGGAAGTCGTGTTAGTTACACTATTTATAACTCAAGAACGGCTAAACCAATTTGGCTGAAAATTGGTAGGGAGGTAGCTTAGAACCAGGAGACGGACATAGGATACTTCTTATCCCGTTCGACCGCGTTCCCGTGTGACGTGACATAAAACGTCAAAGTGAATACAAGTCACTATAAAACGTGGTATAACAAAAACGCATCTGACATGGAATAACAAAACGCAAATTACAGCTAAACGTAATTTTGTCTATGATTAGGTATGGTTGTAAATTGATGGCCGGGACAACAATTGACAATTCTACCAGGGTGACGTACCGTCACTGACATTGACATTGACAGCCCGCGTTATATGCATATCAATGCGGTACGAAGTTTAGCGGGTCAACTACTAATTAATAATAATAATACCTTATGAGGTTTTCGCTAAGAAGAAGTTGGGTCAAGGGTCAGATACAGAAGACGGTACTCCTGGACTCTGCACGCATAGTCAGGTTCCTCTCTCTGCAGCCCTAGCCACTGACCGCTTGGGCCTTGCTTCGCGGTCGGTGGTTTACCTTTTTTATAAATTTATTTTTTACCATAATGTTTATTTTTTAAGATAAGTTTTAGTAAAAAATGTATTTTTTATAAACGAGTTTAAAAATAAATATGTGTGAATAATAATAATAATGTATTTATTCAGCAACAAACTTCAGTATTTCACAAACAAAAAAATTCAATGGTTTACTAGGTATAACACAATTCAGGATAGAAAACATAGGTAGCTAAACTAGGATGGACCTGTATGATGGCATACCTATACCTCCCTCCGAACTATGGCTCATAATGGAATGTTCAGTGAATGTATGTGCTAGTGTGGGAGTGTGTTCGTTGCGTGATTTGAGTTCGAGTGTGTGAGTGTATGTCCATGTGCATGCGAGGGTGTGTGGTGAGTGCTTATAGCCCAAGTGCAAGCAAGTGCCCCAAGGGTTCTACGAGCAAATTCTCTGTTATAGTTCTACTCAAACACGCACACACACACGACTCCAGACACGAGGTGCTTCTATGTAACTTTTATTCTTTTAGTAACTATTTTTACATGAAATAATTTCTTTAATCTTTATTAAATTCAATGAGGGTTTAGTCATCATGATTGTGACACCCTCGAAAATACACTATAAACCGAATCGGAAATACCTATTTTAACAACCATAATTATCATCTTGCTTTACTCCGATAACAAGCCAAGATGTTATTACATATACCAACAAAAAACAAAAAAACATCGAAGAGGTTACAAACATTATTCTTTCTGTTTCGTTCCGGACACATTCCACCATAATATGATAAGCATCTTCTATCACATCACACTCAGCACAGTTTGGAAAACTGGTCTTTCCCATTAGATATCCAAAACTATTTAAAGGCATGTGTCCCGATAGAAGCCTTATTAAAGTTACGATGTCAGGTTCTGGTTATATCCGAACTATCAAACCACGGCGATCTAGCTAGGCCTGGTTGCACCGTCCTGTACCATATACGTCAAAATATTCCTTGCAGTCTAATCTGCATCTTGTTTAATTTATCTATACTAATATTATCGAGAGGAAAGATTTGTTTGTTTGTTTGTTTGAAATAGGTTGAGAAACTACTGGACCGATTTAAAAAAATTTTTTACTGTTGGGAAGCTACACTATCCCCGGATGACATAGGCTACTTTTTACTCAACTGCGCATAAGGAGGGTAATGTTTTTTTGAAAAACTACGCGTGTGAAGCTGCGGATTGGTCAGCTAGTTACATATAAAAGCTCGCTGTGATAGGGTAAAAAGTTCATGATGATGCCGTCCACAACAGCTTCTTTAGCGAGACAATTGGCCTCCTCATTGTCGGACAAACTGACGTGTGACGGCACCCATTGTAGCGTGACATGTTTGTTTTTAATCGACAACTTATTAATTGACTCTAATCATCATCATCATCATCATCATCATCATATCAGCCGTAGGACGTCCACTGCTGGACAAAGGCCTCCCTCATTGATCTCCAGGAACTGCGGTTGGAAGCGGCCTGCATCCAACGCCGTCCTGCGGTTCTTACCAAGTCGTCTGCCCATCTTGTGGGTGGACATCCTACGCTGCGCTTGCCGGTCCGTGGCCTCCACTCGAGAACCTTTCGGCTCCATCGGCCATCTGTTCTGCGCGATATATGGCCTGCCCATTGCCACTTCAACGTGCTAATCCGTCGGGCTATGTCGGTGACTTGAGTTCTCCTACGTATCTCCTCATTTCTGATTCGGCCAATAGTGAAGGACCACGTCTCGGTTCCATATGTCATCACTGGTAACACACACTGATTGAAGACTTTCGTCTTAAGGCACTGAGGTATGTTGGACGAAAAGACGTTGCGAAGTTTCCCAAACGCTGCCCATCCGAGTTGGATTCGACGATTCTATTGACTCTAATATTTAGTACATATGTCTCATCGTTTTCAATTTTTTAATAACACCTTTGTTATATTGTTTCAAAACAAAGATCATTATGATCTTTGACGAAAAACGTTCAAATTGGTACCAAGACTAATAAAATAGTGAGACATCGAAAGTGAAGTTATATCCATAAATTTTATTAAATACGAGTTAAGTTAACTACTACATTATATCCAGCAATTCACATTGACGACCTCCGTGGCGCAGTGGGTGAGTAGCCGGCTGAGACACAGAAGGGACGGGTTCGATTCCTGCCGCGGAACAAATGTTTGCATGATCTACAGATATTTGTTGAAGCTGAATGTTTTTCCATATATTTTAAGTATATACAAACAAAAAGTATATAAGTTTTCTATCAGTCATCTGGTTCCCATAGTACAAGCTCTGCTTAGTTTGGGGCTAGATAGCGCTGTGTGAAATATCCAGAAATATTTATTTATTATTTATTAATTATAAACACAATGCACTATTTGCCATTGCCATTCTCTTTGCCCATTGTACTATTTGCTGTGTTTTCTATTTTGTTTCTATTTTGTTTGTTTATATTGTGTACAATAAAGTGTTTTTATTAATTCATTCAATGCAATACTTCAGGCAAACCAAATATACCATAGCCGAGCGTGTCAAAGAGCATATCGCAGCTGTCAAAAATTGCCAGGTAAACAAGTCGGCGATAGCAGAGCATCTGGTAGACTCGGGACCGAATCATTGGATTGAACTTCATGATCCTAAGGTTCTCTCTAGTGAACGCCATTAACACAAAAGAATGGTTCGTGAAGCTACTGAAATCAAGAATTTTTCAAATTTCAACCGGGAAGATGGCTATAGAGTCCTGGAACCCGCGGCCTTATTATCTAAGCTAAATTGCTATCAAGTCGCTATCGCAAGTCAGGCCATTCCTTTCATACGTGAGGTACGTAATGTACGTGGGAAAGGGATGGCCTAACTAGCAGTAGCGACACGACATCAATTTGGCTTAAACAATAATGGGGCCGGTGATGCTAAGTTTGCGAGTCGTGATCGGTCGTCTCAGTGCGTAGTAAAGTACGGTTAGTGTAGTGTGTCGTAATATGAACGTAGACATTTCTAATTCTGAAGATCAAGTGAGGGTAGCTGCTGCAGCTACCCACATTACTCGACGGTAGCTCCAAGTACTTCAGTCAACCCGTGACCACGACTGTTGCAACAGCCGAAACGTCTGGATTAGAAATAAAAAAGGTACATACGCGATAAATACCCGTTTTAATCATAAATTATGTCTTGCGGTCAAATCATTACTCTAGCATTGAGAATATTTTGATCTCTCCTACCCACCTCTCCTACAAACACACACACACACACACACACACACACACCCACTCACACACATGCAGTATTTAACTTAAAATCATACTCATATTTAGAATAAACATTTATTTGTATCGACTTGGTTTGCTTGGTTGTTCAGTTGGAACGTTGTTCGGTTTGGTTTTGGAAGAGGGCGCTGACACTGCTACTTAATTTTTTAACTTTTGCAGTTGTCAACGTTATCATTTTGTCTACTGTACTTTGTTTATGTTCCAAACAGATAATTTTGATTTGATTTTTTTTGAATTTTTGACTTTTTCGGGTAACGCACGACTCGGCCTTCATGTCACAACCCCAAATTGATCACCAAATATTAGGACGCTGTCAGCCAACGGTACAAATAGTCCCAAAAGTAGAAGCCGCTATCATAAGGAGTTTACACACGTAAACTATTTCTTTGCGCAAGTCTAGAAATTAGAACAAATTCTTCCCACAGTAGCTTGCGCATACCGCACAAGCCTTGTAATTGAACAAATTCTTCCCACAGAGGATTATGCAAGCCTTATAAAACAAGGCCCATTAGTAAAAATTAAAGTCCTATTTTGCATATTTTTTAAACAAACGTCTATGAAGGTGTAAAAATAAAAAAAGTATATTCGACGGCATGAATTTTGCGAAATAAAATGCAAACATGAAGCTTATTTATCGTCGGAAACGGGGTAAGTACATTGAAATATAAATCCTCATTTAGAATTCGTTAAGTAGGTCGAATGCTGTACGTAATTGTTATTTTGTGGAATTTATTAATGTTTTTAGGGTAGGGTTTTGGCCTTAGGGATAAATGTGGATCTTTTTAACACATATTTAAAAATGTTTAATTATTTTTGTTATTTTATGACCTTTCGCCGTTTTCTATATTATTAATCATCATTATCATATCAGCTTTAGTACGTCTACATCTTTTGCGTCCAACAGCTCCCAGCAACCATTAATAGGTTGTTTTTCCATTTAGATAAATAGATAGATAATTATTTATTAATACACCAAATTACAATACCTTAACCTAGAAAACTTAGACTAATACATGGTGGTACAATGGGCGGCCTTATCCCTCAAAGAGATCTCTTTCAGGCAACCTTTGGATGGACTGGATTGAAAAACTTGTGAGGACGCGGTGTTACAATACATACTAAAATTGCGGTTTACGATTTATGACGTATTAAAAAAACTACTCACTAGATCTCGTTCAAACCAATTTTCGGTGGAAGTTTGGATGGTAAGCTACATCATATATTTTTTTTAGTTTTATGATTCTCTTATTTTAAAAGTTACAGGGACACACAAACACACACACACACACACACACACATACACATTTTACCACTTTGGAAGTGTCTCTCGCGCAAACTATTCGGTTTAGAAAATAAATTATATAAGAAACCTCAATATCATTTTTGAAGACTATCTATAGATGTATGGATTTGATGAAAAAAAAATTTGAGTTTCAGCTCCAAGTATGGGGAACCCCCAAAATTTATTGTTTTTTTTCTATTTTTGTGTGAAAATCTTAATGCGATTCACAGAATACATCTACCTACCAAGTTTCAACAGTATATTTTTTATAGTTTCGGAAAAAAGTAGCTGTGGCATACGGACGGACAGACAGACAGACATGACGAATCCATAAGGGTTCCGTTTTTTGCCATTTGGTTACGGAACCCTAAAAATGACAGCGCGCAGAAAGCTTCATCTAGCGGTCTTACTCTTTGGAGTCATCAATCTGAAACACCCTAAATATCTCTTTGAGAAGTATGTGTGGGCACAATCCCAATCCAAATATCCAAGCTGATCGTGTACTTTATCTGTCACGCCGAGGCACAGATCAAGTGCATTCTGTGGTTCTTTCAAATTCGCTGCAACTCGTTGTTGGAATGATCTACCTCCGCCTTTGCGTGCTTCTAAAACAGTTAATGTCTTCAGAAAAGCGCCCAGAAAACATTTATACACCGAGCAATTGAGCCAATGCAATTAAAACTCACACAAACACCTTCTCTTTCCACTTACCACTGTGTATGCACGACAAGCTTGGAGATAGGCCGTTCTTTGTTAATTCACTGCCACATAATTCAAGCAAATTTTAACACCTATTTCATATTTAGTCTTATGCCTTTAATAGTTTTATATACCTTTATTTATTAATAAGTTTTCAAAGTACTGCACAGTAATAACTAAAACAACGCCGCAATCTACTAGTGAGTGACGGGCGGAATCATAGATAATAGATAAAACAACATACACAAACAATCGCCGACCGAACGAATGATACTAATAATGATGTTTGCTTGCTACAACAAATGCAGCCACAGACGATGAATCAAACATGTACAGTAAATATTGATTTACGAGATGTTTGCAGCTGCTGTATTAATGAGTATTGATCGTAGCTATTTATTCTTCAATTGTGTTTTTTATGTATTTTATTTTATTGGGTATCTTCTCATTTATTTCGTCTACGTGTTATTTGTATTTAAAATTTTCGATTTGTATTGTCTTGTCAAATGATCGTGTCGTCACTTAGGCCCTGTCAGGAAACCAGCGCTGCATCGTATCCACCGGCACTGCGGATGGTACGAAACAGCTTAGGCTGAGGCAGGGGCCATTTTGTCCCCACACAATACCATCATTGTCAGAGTGAAGTTCAACTCTTACTTTGTTTTTATTGTTAAGTGTGATGTGGGTTCAACCAAATGTATTTTCTTTCTTTTTATGTAGAAAAACAAGAGAGACATAAATAAAAATAATAACCGAGAAAATCTCACATTCGTACGTTTATTCCCAAAAATATTTAGATACGAACATTATATCAAAATACAATTTCATTTCCCTCGAAATACTTATTGGCAGCTAAACATATTCGAAAAAATCTACATTTGTGATTCTTACTTATTTCGGTAAGTAATGTTATTCGAAGCATCTTACAGGGGTACGAAGTCCAAACTATTTAGAGCTTTGTCAATAGGTTTTACGGCAAATAGGTCGCGAAAGTGAGAGGTCTGGTTATACCGGTGATGTTTGATACAATATGCAGTGGAATCTATAGGGATATGATCGAGCTACCCTTAGTTGTCACTTTGAGTTAGTTTGCCCCTCCGGAGTGGAGTGTGTTGGGGCGTAAAAGTCGCTATTGACAGAGGGTGTAAATATTAGGTGGCGGATTGACAATTCTTTGAAATCGCTTATTACGCGTTTAATACGGGGTTCATTTTAATAAGACGTGTTCCACATTTTTACTAATCAAATAGAAATCTCTCTTTGTTAGTATCGATCGTTTAGAAGTATTTTTGCTTGAGGTATGAGATTATAAAAACGTTTAATTTTGCTCTCACAGGGTCTAGTGGGTGATTAAGCGGTTTCGGCAGAATATAGTCCGGTCAATTTAGACATTCGAAGTTACCTAAATTCCCACCAAGCTGAAAATCGGTAAGATTGTTTAAAATATCATTAAAAACAAAATTTGAAAGTTCCCCATCTTTCCCCTGTAAAGAAAAAAATTTATTCAAGGTCAAAGGTAAAAAAAATGAGTTTTTCGCGATTTTCAGCAAAACAGTAAGTTTTATCATAAAAATATTTTTAACAAAAATTGTAGATCATAAAATTATCTACAAAAAATTTATTTATACTTTTTTTCTACGACTCACCGTTTTTGAGATATAACAATTCAAAAAGTTGTAAAAGTTGTAATCGTCATAATATGCACACGTTTCCAGGCTACCTATGAGGTAGTGTACTTAGCGCATTTTTTTTTGTGGTTTCCCCAGTAGGCCTATTTCACGGGTCAGTTTTGATCCTGTTTAATTTGAAACTATTGAAAAATAATGGATATTAGCAGAGAATGAAAAGATAAAAGCAATTTAAGTTAAAAAAATGTAGTGAAATTTAATCGTCCGAGTCGTAACTTTCAAAATCTTCTTCTTGTTCTTCTTCTTGATATTCTTGTTCTTGTTCGTCTTGTTCTTGTTCTTCTTGTTCTTATAGCAGGTATAAGACCCTAGCCACGCACACAATTGAACAGGGGACAGATGTTTTCTCAAGGTTTCAATGGCGTTTAAATTAAGGGACTGGGCTTCATTTTACCTGATATTCTAATAGTTATAACTTATGTATATGTTATATTAGTAGTGTAAGTTACAATAACCGATAGAAAAATATTTTAACATATATTACAACTAAAGAGATGTATATATACGTGGCGTACTCATGCATATTATGACGATTACAACTTTTACAACTTTTTGAATCGTTATATCTCAAAAATGGTGGCTCGTAGAAAAAAAAGTATTAAGAAATTTTTTGTAGATAATTTTATGATCTACAATTTTTGTGTGCAATATTTTTATGATAAAACTTACCGTTTTGCTGAAAATCGCGAAAAACTCATTATTTTTACCTTTGACCTTGAATAAATTTTTTTCCTTACAGGGTAAAGATAGGGAACTTTCAAATTTTGTTTTTAATGATATTTAAAACAATCTTACCGATTTTCAGCTTGGTGGGAATTTAGGTAACTTTACTCTTATTTTTTGGTCTAATTTGACCGGACTAATAACAGCGTCAATTGTTATCCCAGTTGACATAATGCTGAGTCGAGGCCCTTTTGCTGCTATACCACTTAACAAACCTACGTCATGTTTAAAATTAGATATATTAATTGTTTGTTTGTGTCTGTTTTGCATATAGGTACTGTATAGTGGTTGTTTTTAAGTTGATTATTCTAAATATCTGTTTGACTTTGTATTATGTGTGCTATTTGGCAAATAAATGATTGTCTATGTCTATTTAATACCTAAGGGGTACATTTTAATAAGATGTGTGCTCCATATTTTTGTAGATGAAACAGAAATCTCTTTTCGTAAGTAAAGACCGTTTAAAAGCATTTTTGATTGACCATTATTATATATACGGGATTTATCAGGTTACGTTTTATCGTTGTTGACCGACAATGGTTCAATTCGTGATCCTTCATCAGAGTGACTGCGATCCGCTCCGAATAACGTCTCGCCTCGCACGGTGTGCGGTAAATCCCGCATTTATAATAAGGATTGAAATCAATCACGAAACTTTTTTGCTTGAGGTATGAGATAATAACAACGTTTAATATTGGGTTCGTTTTAATAAGATGTGTGCTCCATATTTTATCAATGAAAAAGAAATTTCTTTTCGTTAGTAGTACTGACTGTATAAAAGCATTTTTGCTTGATTAATTGAGCGAAGCGTGATCTCAAAATCAACTTGGGCAAATCTGTGTTGTATGTATGTATATTTGTTTGTCCGAGAATAACTTTCGAAGCGTTGATCCGATAATCATGAAACTTGATACATATGTAGGTAGGTAGTGAGGGCACAATTCTGATGTGACTAAATGAGCTAAAAATGTTAGGGTTTGTTGACATATTCGGGTAAAAGGAGTAAAAACCAAAAAAAAATGAAATTATTAGGTCAAGTAGGACGTCAAATGAAAGGTCTTCATTAATACATTTCAACCCCGTTTTTATTTTAAGGTAAGTCTTTGCAGTTTTTGTGTAATATTAAAAACTGAACTTTGACAAAATTCGCAGGGTACACCAGTGACCTTACAGTGCTGTAATTTGGTATGCGTGTATCTTTACTGATACACATATAGGAAAAAGTATATAATCCATAATTTGAAAATCTCTTGATTATGTTATCAAAGACCATCTTTTTATTCTTCTAAAATGAAGAAGAAAACGAATGAAAATAAATTTATTCGCATCAGAAAAGAATCAAGAAAATATAATTTTAAACAATTAAAACTAAACATATTCAAAAAGAGCGGCTTTATAAGTTTTACGCCTGTTTGGGTGTCTGTCTGTTCCAAATGGATGGACCCATTCGGATGCGGTTTCTTTAGCTAGTTTACTTGGGGTGGTTCGTAGATGTGACAGTTTTTTGGCCCCGACGCAAAAATAGGGTTTTTTTCTATATACTTGTGTATTCCAATATTTCGTATGTACTTATTTATAAGATAAAAGATAAAAATGTTTATTACCAAATGAAAAATACATCATTTGCCACGTTTTTTAAACCAGATACAAAAAATTTTAAAGAGCTTGACAGCGAGACCCAAACTAAGCATGGAGCTTGTGTCTTGGGCTTCTAGAGTGCAGTTTACAAAAGTAGGTAAGTTTATTTGATGTAATATTGCTATTAGGTTACACATTACAAGTTATTAAAAAATATTAGGTAAGGACTCATATGACACTGGACGAGGGACGAAGATTATAAGGGGGAAGGAGGGGGATGTGTGTGCGTGTATGTGTAATTATGGACGCGTGTTGATGGGTGTTGGCGAGTAGAGTGTGCTGGTGTGTAGTGTGTGATGGATTGTGATGCATGTATGAGTATGTAAGTGTAAGAAAGAAGTAAAGAATGTATGAAAGGATGTAGCAGAGTATGTAATTAGATCAGTTCTTCTGTGTCGCAATAAGTTAGGTTTTGTAGCCATTTATGAACCATTTTTTACATGCGTAAGTGGAACAGTTTTTTAAGTCGCAAGCTTTACAGATTTTGTTGTATGTGTGAGGAAGAGAGAATGCAGGACTGCGTCTGCCCATGAGAGATTGTGTGCATGGATGAGGGATTCTATAAGAACGTCTGGCCATTAGATCCTCGTAATCCGGGCGGAGCCTAATGCTTCTGTGAGTCTTTATGCATGCATTTATGACAAAGAGTTGCCGAACTCGAAGAACCTTGAATTCGTTGTACAGGTCATCGGTGGGGAAGCGAAAAGGTCTTTTCAGGGTCACTTTTATAAAATTCATTTGTTTCTCTAATTATTTACGTACGTTCCTGTACGTAGTCTTAATTGTTTTTATTTGTGGAGGTATCATCATCATCATATCAGCCGTAGAACGTCCACTGCTGGACAAAGGCCTCCCTCATTGATCTCCAGGAACTGCGGTTGGAAGCGGCCTGCATCCAACGCCGACCTGCGGTTCTTACCAAGTCGTCTGCCCATCTTGTGGGTGGAGGTATAATTAAGTATAATATATCTGCATAATAACCATTGTAAGTTCTCTGGGAAATATTGATATTATAGTAATAAGACAGTCTTTAGTACATTTCATTCTAATTTTAATATTTATGTTTCAAAAATATATATAAATTTGTAATAAATTTTGCTGGACATTTCAGACAGTGCTATCTAGCCCCAAACTAAGCAGAGCTTGTACTATGGGAACCAGATAACTGATAGAATACTTAAATATTTTTTTTTGGCAATACATACTTATAATATACAGAAAAACAACCAGACCCAGAACAAATATCTGTAAATAATGCAAGAAATAAATGGTTACAACAAAAAATTTTTAAAACTGGTTTGTTATTGTTACATATTACATTTTCAATAGATCTCTCCCTAACTAAACGAAAAAAAAATCTCACGCTAACAAAACCCCACAACATCGATGTATCGCCCGGTGTTTCCGGTGCTCCGTACTATATATCAAGATAAAAACATCGTCCCTATCGAATTACTAACACTTTATGGTACAGTTGTGGTACACTGGACGAGGCTGACGATTCGTTTTGGATTATCCTCGGGACGGCAGACGGGCGATTTTATGCAACATTTTGTAGCAAAGCAACTTTCTTGTTCTTTTTTTAATTTTATTTATTTAACAAAATCCACAGCCCCTATAATACATACAATTATACTACGTGTAACATACGGCTACTAACGGATTTACTTAATATAAAAAATAATTAATAAACAGTCTAAATTAAACTAAAAATACGAAATAAACTAATTACTTGTAAAAACACAAAACGGTTGATAAAATACATAGAATACATATATGTTTATAAGTAGTTATATCATAAATGCATATATATATGTATGTATATACGAGTGCACCATAATAACCAGTATTTTGTGTTGCGATGTTATCATGCATGTGTGCCATCCTCTTTTTGTTGATACTCTTTTAACTTTTTCACACTTACCTTAAATAAACCCGGATTATAGTCTTCAGGAAAAACTCCGTAGCGCAGTGGGCAAACGCCGGCTGAGACGCAGGAGGTTGCGGCTTCGATTCCCACCGTGAAACGAATGTTTGCATAATCTACAGATCATTTGTTTTGATCATGTGTTTCTCTTTAATATAATAAGAAGAAATCAAAGACAGGGAAGAAGAAAAAAATTCTGGACATTTCATAGAGTGCTATCTAGCTCCAAACTAAGTAAAGCTTGTACCATGGGAACCAGATAGCTGACATATACTTAAATACTTTTTGTAAATACATACATACTTTTTCAACTCTGTAGCGACGTGAACTGTGTCAGTATTTATGAAAGTCATTATGCTATTTATTTGTTAAACGACATTAATGAATAGAAAATTTCAAAAATACGTACTATTTTTTTTAAAGTCGTATGTTAAATTGGAATCAGTTTCAATACATGTGCTATTTTCCTACTTTCTATGATACCTTTCTAACTTATTCAACGCGTGATTCGAGGACAAACACAGTGCAGTAATTCATGCACAAAGGTATTTATTTTTTCGAATTTACATTTTAGTGAATGTTTGTAATATAGATTTGATAGGGATTTAGAACCACTACCTATATTTTTTCACGTCGGTACCCTGTTTTTGTGGAAACACCCAAGCCCGGAACAAATATCTGCCTGTCTGTCCGCCTCCAAAGCAGGATTCACTAACAATTCACCCCGATAAATAGAATAGGAGTATGGGAGCCATTACAATTTATGGTTCGTTTGCTTTATCTATGGCTGAGGCAACCAGATACTAATAAAAGTGTATGATAACGTATGGTTTTCCTTGAATCGACTGGTTTTGACACCCTAATAAATTTCTGCTGAGCTGACTGGCGGTTTATCGAACGCTCCATACATGTTATCTTATAATATTTATGCTTAGTATGCTATTCTGAGCTAGTATTGAATCTGACGTTTGTTTGTCATTAATATTTCAAGGATGCAACTAGGTAGGTAGATCGTTTGCAACGGTCAGTTTATTTTTTATTTGATGTAATAGATTGATTGAAAATACTTTATTGCACTTATAAAACTAGTACAAAGGAGAACAAAATTCTAAAGAGCATACTCTTCCAGATAACCTTTGTTGTAAATAAATATGCGTACGTAGTGCACAGAAAATAAAACTAATGAAAAATTGCACAAGAATGATAAAAATAGCATAATTTAGAAATATATCAACCTACTTGTGCCTATACTTGTACTACTGTACTTGTAAATAAAATGTACCCATTAAGCATTCAAAAAATATTCGATTCATCATCATAATCGACAGCCCATAAGTACCCACTGCTCGGTGTATGCATCCCTTTGTAAATGCCACCCTTCCCGATGCTGTTCTGCGTGCATCCAGGAGTTACCCGCGATTTTCTTTTTGTCGTCGATCCAACGCGCCGTTGGACGTCCTGGACTTCTTGGGTCTGTTCTTGACCACCATTCGATCATAGATTTACTCCACCTGCCATCACCTCGTCTAGCCAAGTGTCCTGCCCAGTTCCACTTGAGTTCCACCACCCTTGTTTCGACGTCTTGGATTTTCATCTGGCGTAGGATTTTGGTATTAGGAACTCGATCCAGCAGGTTGATGCCAAGCATGGCTCCACTCCCTAGTGGTGATGACTCCCTAGTGGAAGACAATTTACAAAGACTAGAGCACAGACACCGGGTAGCCAGACTTTTAGTTTTTTACAACATACATTATGGTGAATAAATAATAAATAAATATTGCTGGACATTTCACACCACGCTAGCTAGCCCCAAACTAAGCTGAGCTTATACTATGGAAACCAGATAACTGATAGAATACTTATATACTGGTTTTTTTTTGTAAATACATACTTATAATTTATAGAAAAACATGTGCGCAAGATCTTCATGACCTTATACCTCCTTCCCCCTTCCACCACCGGACAAGCAGACGTACCGAGAAGTACCACCTATAACTGATCGGCATACCACCTTGCCGTACCAAACGATTTGCTTGAAATTTTTTTGTTAGCTTGTGCTACTTGTGTAAGGAGTGGAACTCACTTCCGGCGTATGTTTTTCCGAACCAGTATAATTTCGTAGGCTTCAAGTCCAGAGTGAATAGGTTCTTTCTAAGCAAGTGTGCTCCATCTTCGATTACACCATCACTTACCACCAGGTGAAGTAGTAGTCAAGCACTTGGCTATCATCAATAAAAAAAAATAAAAAATTAAAAAATGGCGCGCTCCATGGCTCTCTGTGCAACTCGTACTCTGTTGGTACATAGTTTCCTTAGTGAGCGCCCAATTTTCGGCACCGTAAGTCATGTTGGCAGGACACATTGGTTATACAGACGGGTTTTCAAGCATTGTGGGATCTTTCTTGACCGAAAAACCAGTTTTCTAAATGCAGCCCACCCGAGTTGTATTCGTCTAGAGATCCCCTTTTTCTGATGCTATTTGCCAAAAAAAAGAATATGTCCAAGATAAAGGTATTTGTTGACTACTGCCAGCTTCTTGCTTCCACCTACCCCATCTGAATTTGGGATACCTGCAGTATTCGTCATTAACTTCGTCGGTTCATAAATATAATTGAATACAATATATATAATTTATTTTCCCTCGGTAAAAGGTTTACAAATATCATTTATATCTAAGGGTCTTACTGCTGAAGTACACCTGTTTTGCGGGAGCCTGTGATAGGTTAAAAAAACCTGTGATACAGCCTGTATCACAGGTTATTTCATAGGGGCACTGGTGACCTGTATCATAGAGGTCACCAGTGCCCCCTTCCACTGGCTAACTTATTAAGTGGTGGTAAATTAAGTGGTGCTTGTAAGTAGTACTAAACCCTTTTTGAATTTTCATTACTACCTTTTTACACCTAAAAAATTGCATCATTTAAATCATACAGAAGTTGTTTTAGTAACTTATTGTTTTATTTTTTATTGACAACCTCCGTGGCGCAGTGGATGTATGGCCAGCTAAGACGCAGGTAGCGGATTCGATTCCCGTCGCGGAACAAATGTTTGCATGATCTACAGATATGCGTTCCGTGTTTGGGTGTTTTTCTGTATATTATAAGTATGTATTTACAAAAAAGTTAGGATACAAGTATGCTATTGGTTATTTGGTTTACATAGTACAAGCTCTGCTAAGTTTGGGGCTAGATAACGCTGTGTGAAATGTCCAGCAATATTTATTGATTTATTGAAGCTGCTAAAACTTTATTTGAAATTACAACGTAAAATAGTTTTGTGACACATTTTATTTTAAACTTGCTTCTTTTTTAAGCTCAAACAGGTTACGATAGCAAACGTATTTTAAAGATGTGTAAGTTAAAAATATATGGTTTAAGTTTTGTGTTGGATAAAAAGCGTGACACGTGAAAGTCACCAACTAGGTGGTATTTTCCTGTCCCACTTTCGTCTCAAAACGCCATCGCTAATTAAGACAGCGGCTAAAACTGAGTGGGCAAAGTACGTGAGACGTCAACATGCCTGAACAAGGTATAAAACGGACGACCTAGTTCTCTAGAACTCTAGGTCAAAGAAGCCAATATCTAGAGGCGACGAGATTAGCTCTGTGGCGATTCTGAAATGTTACTTTTTTGCAATATATATTTGAAAATAGATACTATGCTTTCGGTATTAAATAATTAGATAGTATCAATGTGTAGGTACTACTCAACAATATATATTACTTTAATTAGGTAATTGAATATAAATAAATCAATCACAGTACAATCAAAATAAATCTACAATTAGTTTTGTGTTTGTATTTGTAAATATTTATTCGACAAAAAGTTCATACTAAATGTAATACTGTCACAAAACTCTACCTATCTATAGAAGTATAAAAGTCTACTTGAACCTATAACTGTACAGCCTAAAGTTATTCTAAATCTAAATAAACCTAACTGTGATTTTAGCCATCCAAGGAACTTGTCACACCGCCGGCGCCGGCGAGTAAGCGATTACCTATTCACTATTTTCTCGCTCAAGAAACGAACAAAAGATATAGATTCCGTGTCAGTAAAAGAGACACGTATATTAATAGTTGATCGCTGGTAGTGCACACTGCCCCAGCGAGAAATCACTCTCCACTAATTTGTCGCAGCCCCGGAAATGTAATGAAATGCCCTGGTCTTGAAATGGCTGGAAAGAAAACATAAGGTTTATATTAGTTCTGTGCATAACTTATGATATTTTGATTTTTTTTGGGAAGAGCTCCTACCCACACACATCTAGCATGCGATGCATGCCTAAAAATTATCTTGTTCTTGGAGCAAACTTAAGGATGGGAAAAACTCCTAGTCTTGCAAAGCAGGAGAGGCAACATAATAAGAAAGGAAGGAAAAGGCGCCTATTTCCCCACAAACCCCAATATGTTTGAAATCCTGTTAATTTCAGACTTATTTTTATCACAGATTTAATAAATTCACAGGAATACTCAAAATAAACCTAGAACATTACAATGTATTCAATCTTTAGCTAAGCTACCCCATGATAATTAAACTAGCTAAGCTACGGTATTTAACAAAAACAGTATTAAACATCCAGGACAGATGTGGAGGGTAAGGATCGGGAGGCGTCAGACATAAGACTGGACTTACAGGACCTGATAGACCATGGGTGGCAGGGCTGGTAACCCCCCGGAGACGGTAACCAACGTCTCGGGAGATGCTACTCATTTTTTGTCAGATCGGATGATTTCAAGATATATTATTTAACCTATAGGATTTTCCTACTGCTAGGCAAAGGATGAAGGATATAAAGTAGATGAATTTAAAATGTGTTCGTAGTATAGTCCTTTGTTGAATAAAATATTAGAACTATCACAAAATAAACATAGAAACATGGAAAGGAAATTATTGATTGGTTATGCCGGCAAAAGCGATTCGTTCTCGGCTAAGCTGTGAATGACTATAAAAATACGTATAAATGACTATATGTATCAATTGTTTTAGACAAGTTTCACGTTCAAACCGCTTCCCTCGTTCAATATATGTATTTGAAGAATTTGGTAATTTTTGCGCATGCTCCTTACTTAGTGTTAAATCTATATTATATTTAAACATCACACGAACTACGTACAAACACGAGAAAGCTAGAAAATGTAGGTTTAACTACAATACCTAATTAACCACAAAATTAATTTAATATATCCTGAATGAATGAAAAACACTTTATTGTACAAACACATTAAAAAATAAAAATTACAGACAAAATATAAGACACAAAGCAAATGGTACAGTGGGCGGTCTTATCGCTTTGAAGCGATTTCTTCCAGACCACTTTTGGATGGAGAGGATTTAGTAATGTCAAAGGTATGGTCGGGGTTGCACTTAATATGGATGAAGGGTGTTCAACTAATACCTAAATAAAATACAAATAGACATAAATAAATTATTAAATGACATATACCTAAAAATAAAACTATGATAATAACCTACTAATATTATAAACGCGAATGTTTGTATGTATGGATGTTTGTTACTCTTTCACGCCGGAATGGCTGAACCGATTGCGATGAAATTTAGTATGTACGTAGATCATAACCTGGATTAACACATATGCTACTTTTTATTGGCAAACCACGCGTGCGAAGCCGCGGATTGGTCAGCTAGTATATAATATTTATAATACATACATTACTAAAATACGATAAATAGACACTAATTTATATGCAATACGTTTCTGATATCTAACGTATTCATCAACAGATTGCCTCTGCATAAATACGCCTCGTCTAGAAATATCTACGCTATGCTTATTCAAATTATAATTAGGTATCTAAAATATTGCAATCCTATACCTCTATAACTAAATAAGTTACAAATATACATACTGACTTTACTAACTAATGTATTTTTTTACTGTAATACTAACTTGATACAATATTAACTCTAATTCAACATTTATCAAATCTCACGATATCCGCACTGATCTTAATACTTGACTCGCGTAAGACGCCCCTCCACCCCCTCTACTCTTGAATACCTCCCGGCCGGCATCTCTCTACCCACTTCTCTGCCCTACTTCTTTTACTGAAGTCTTTTGGCGAGTGCAGAAGGTGCTCAGCCCTGTAAGTTTTTGATGAGGCAACTAGCGCAAGGGCACCACATAGGTACGAACCTCGGCTTGGGCAGTTGATAGGATGGGGATAGGAGTTAATCGCCCGGTGCTTGTACCTGGTTTAGGCGGCGACTGAAGGGACTTGTCGACCTCGCCGGCGAGGTCGGTGTATCTGTGAAGTGTTTGCTCTGTCTAATGTAGATGACTCAGAAATCTCTTTCGCGTTAGCGGAGGTGATTTCGCCATCCGGGTCTTCGAGAACGTGTCTCGGACGACGGAGAGTTTTGTTTGCGGGCGGATCTATCGGATAGTCTGGAATGGTATATACCAAAGGATTCGGATGATGAGTGGCAAGTCCATAATGTCGCTACTGACCACTTCGAGCGTCTCTACGCACTATTTATACCGCGCATCACATCCAGAACCTTCTCGATGTTTCCACTAGTAACTAGGAAAGTGTAGGTATTTCAACAAACTACTATTTCTTATTCTGTGCAACTGTACGTAAAAATGTGGTATGTAGGTATATTCCATACCAAGTATTACCTATTCTGTGACAAAGTAGGTATAACTTCGAGAATCCGACTATTGCTTTACTATTACTTAGGTAACAGCCTCGGCGTAACAATATTAATAATAGTGAGTGAATTAAATGTATCGTAACTTCATAAGTGATTAAATAAAAAGATATTTCTACAGGGAACGCATCGACATTACCCCGGGTGATGCCGGTGTCAATAGGCGATGGTAAAACCGGTTACCATCAGTTGGGCATTAAGCCTGTTTTCCTACAAACAACATTAAAAACAAACAAAAACATATGTAAATAGTTATAATGTGGGAATAAAGGCTTTATTTTTTATTTTACTGCCATTTTAGCTTGCGAGAAATGAGGATCAGGTCATATTCATTTCTGGTTCGATACTATCGATAATACGCTTACCACAGGCATGTTTTGTCATTTTATTATAATCATAATAAGGATTATTGATGGTACAACTAGTATAATTAGAAAAACCACTCATTGTGCCTTTCTCTTTCTCTTTGTACTGCTATGTTAGGTAATTGGTGTTATCTAAATGCGACCATCTACTAATCTAACGCTATCCCTGTATTTGTTACGTATTCACGATGACTGGACCGATTCAATTAAAATCACACTATATTACAGATGTGAAAGTTTGGATGTTTGTTTGTTACTTAATCACGCCGTAACGGCTGAACCGATTTCGATGAAATTTGAAATACGTAGATAACCTGAATCACAACAGGCTACCATTTATCCCATACATCAGTTCCCATGGGATAAAAATGGGATGTCAAAGTTCATATATGTATTTTGCACCCACTACTACTTTAGTGTTACAACAACTAGTTTAGGATAATGATAGATTATGACCAGGATTGGGGTATAGGGTACTTTTTGCCCTAAAATTACCCTCCTACACAATTTTTATTGACAAAGCACACATGTGAATGCGCGGGCGAAAGCGTGCAACCAAATCTTTATCTGTCTAGTTTTCAAAACTATAATTGAAATACCAGAATAACCATGTTTTTTATATTATTTGTGGGGAAACAGGGGAAAATTGGGCTGTAACGCAGAAGAACGTACATACCACCCAAGTCGCCAAAATGAAGATGCCGAGGTGGATGTGCGGCGTCACAAGGCTCGATAAAGTCCGTAACGAGTACGTGCGAGGAAGCCTGGCCGTGCGCGACATCCTTAACAAGATGCTGGAGCGTTCGCCAAAAGTTCGGTTAAGCTGCAACGGCCTCAGAGGCCAACAGTGAGATTAGTCCATTCAAAAAAAAAATCGAAGAGGTCAGTTTCGATATCGCGATACGGGCGAACATTTCGGTGACTTTTAGTGGTTGATTGTGTAACAGTGGTGGGATTAAGTGGGTTGTGAACCCTTGTGATTAAGATCGTGTTTTTATCATTTTAGTGTTGAATAAATGTATTATTTTGGTTAGATTGATTTTCATTATTTTATCCCGAACCCTCAGCTCGTAACAATATCAGTAAATTATGTACATTACTGTTATTATTATTATTCAATTATATTATATTTCAAATAATTAATTTTGCGCGACCAGAACAGGGTGTAGGCTTCCTCCATGCAATACCCTCCATACATGAAATGGCAGTTACGTACAATAAATAAAACTGCAATGTCTTGCGAAGCACGGGAGGAACTGTTAGGAACACAGGGAAACCTAGCTATGAGTTAGAGCTCAGTCATGTGTTCGGAACATATTGCCATCAAATATAAATTTTGGCTACCTACCTTACCACCTACTAAGACAAGTTATACCCACTTTATAAATAAATAAATAAATAATGCTGGAAATTTCACACGCGATCTAGCCCCAAAGCTAACTGATAGAATACTCATATATATTTTTTTGTAATTACTAATATTAAATAAAATATTCTTATAATATTAAGAAATATACCCAAACCTGAAACAAATATTATATAGACCATGAAAACATTTGGCTTGCAGCAGGAATTGAACTCGCGACCTCCTGCGTCTCAGCCGGTTATCCGTAAACTTTGTCACGGAGGTCGTTTATGTTAAGATCGAATAGTTTGTATATGTAAGTAGGCAATCTTTTAGCTTCTAGATTAAACAAAGGTGAAGAAAAACATAGCTTGTCTTTTTTAACAAGCTTTTATTTAACTTGCAATGTATGTATGTTTGTCCGGGTGGAATCTTGCAACTGAATTTTAAATCAGTTATCTTTAACCGATTAAGCTGAAATTTGGTATACACGCTTATTTTGGATGACAATGCATGCTTAGTTATGGGACGTTATTCTAATTACAAGATGGCAGACTAGTTATTTTTTCTGCACTACCACAATATGGGTATCAAATGAAACGGATTGCTGAGGAGAACACGAAAACTAATACAACGTCACATTAAATCCAAAATATGGGGGACCATCCAAAATGTATACTATAAATCCAATATGGCGGGACCTCCAAGATGGCGGAGGATGTTTTCTGGTTTTCTGAAGTTAAAACAGCTGATTTTTTTAATTATAAAGAGGTCAAATTTGTTGTTTGTAAATCTGGTACTAGATGATATCTAAACAAGGTCTGACGATGGAGCAGGAAGGTGTCCATGAGAACTATGAATAAAACGATGCAACTAGTATTTGGATTCATTTGAATCTGTTTGCGGTCCTGATTATAAATTTATAAAAGATTGTTTTGAAAAAGTATTTTTTTAACAAAATAACATGTTGTCTGCGTTTTGAAATATCAATTAAAGGCTATTTTTAGGGTTTCATACCGAAAGGGTAAAACGGGACCCTATTACTAAGACTTCGCTGTTAAAACAGAATAATATAAATATTTAAGGGAGGCACCGATACAACAAACGTGATTTTTTTGCTCGATATTGATAACGGCAACAGGTAGACGTTTGAAATATTCGCAGAATATTTAGTTATTTTTTAACTTTAAAAATTAATAATAAAATTAAATAAAACAAATATTTAAGGCGGGCTCTCATAAAACAAAACATACAATTTTTTTGCCGTTTTTATAGAGAATGGTACGGAACCCTTCGCGCGCGAATCTGACTCGCACTTGACCGATTTTATTATATACGTAGCTCAAGAAATTAAATACGTGAAGATCTGCTGGATATAGGTATCTCACAAAGTGCGCCACTTAGGCCGATATTTGACTGTCTTTAACACCTACAGGTCGCAGACCGTCCTACCATCTAACCATACCAAAGACAAACATCATACGTGATCACAAACAGTGGAAGCACAGTAGTTTCATTGCTCAAAGGTACTAAGTTAATATTTGAGCTGAAGGTTTCCGGCACAATATTAACAAAATACAGAAGAGTCGGTTCGAATACTATGTGTTTTGTTAAGTACGACATTAAATGAAAACACTGGTAAGGCTACTCTGTTTTTTTTACAATTGCATTACCGTAGAAAATTTTAAACTTTCAAAAAACCTCAATATTAATTCGTTAAATATTAACGAAACAGCCTGTATAAAATAGGTAAACAATTAATATTATTTTATCATGTAGGTACCTGTTAAACTAACTAAGCGTCATAATTGCAAAGACGCCGCCGATTTACCTTTAAAATTGTTTGTTATGGTATGTTTATAAAATTTGTACCTACATTTTTATAAAGCAGCACACACCTTATATTTAGTCACTTCTTTATTTATTTTTTATTTTACTTCGTCGCTGCTGCACTACCTTTGCTTCTGGTTTCAGCTTAAAATCAGCGTTGGGTGCTTAATACCCAACATTATGCTGTGCGTACCACGCGTACCATTTTGGTACGCAGACACATGAGTCGAATTGTTTTATTGGATTCGATTGTATCTGCTGTTCCTTATAATTGTTCCATGTGTTATTTTGTGTTTACACACGGTTACATATCAAGCTATACATTTCCAATATAAGCTGACCTCGCATTGTGTAGACTTTTCGTTTTCGGAAATGTATAGCTTAATGTGTAGCCGTGTGTACCAAATAAATGATTATTCTATTCTATTTTTTTTATATACTACTTATATGGCGAACGAGCATGCAATCCACTAGATGTCAAGTGGCTACTGCAGCCCATGGATATCCACACAGAATTCAAGACAAGCTGTTAAGTTGTCTTGATCTCTATGTGGATACGTTGCTACATACTATAGGACTTAGCTGTTATGCCTATGTGCCAGTAATTACAGGAACATACCATTACCATCTAACCAGAACACAGCAGCACAAGTACTGCTATTTGGTGGCAGATAAAGGTAAGGCGGTGGTGCCCACTTCCTCGAGCCCGTTCACAAAAGCTCTACCACCAGTGATTCTTATTTGAAATGTCTCGATTACAGGATAAATATTCAAGCTACCAGTATTCCCACTTCTAAAATCAGATAATACGATTCCGGATGTGTTTCTTTAAATTATTGTTGTACAGGTGACAAATCATCACTAGGTACAGTGAGAACAAAATCGCTCTGGGTATTAGCTATATGTCACTTCACCACAGATTTTTAGAACGATCTATCTCGGCCTCACCCTTCGGCTTGCAGCAATATTCATAAGCGTCTTTCCACTTTACAACGTTTTATGGTAAATCCCCACGTGCGAATATGCTGGACATCTGTGCGTCCAATCGAGCAAGATCGTACGTATAGTGTAGTCCGATAAGACTTAAGTCTTGATGTTCGAATTTGGACCGATATGGTCCCAAAACTTCAAATCGATTGTTTGATTATAGTTGCTTATCGAGCATGAACGTGAACAGGTACACACGGCTACACATCAAGCTATATTACCAGTATAAGCTGACCTCGCATTGTGTAGGCTTTTAGTAGAATGAGAGGTCAGCGTATACTGGAAATTTATAGCTTGATGTGTAGCCGTGTGACCCATTAGTTAAACCTCCCCCATATATTTTCGGAACGACCGATCTCACAAGGATTGCATCCTTTAGAAACTTTTATCAGGTTTTATTTCCATGTTACAACGTCCTATTTAAAACAACGCATATTCTAACAATAGCTTGATCACTAGTGTCACAACAAACTTTCTGTATTCTCTGTACTTTGTGCGCGCAGGGTAATATATATGTTTGAGTTCGTAAACTCTTTTGTTTTACCAACAGGCCATTTCACAATAGGATGCACATGATGAAAAATAGGTTTGCGAATTGTCTCTCTATTTTAGTGGAGCACTAAACAACGCTGTTATAACTGTCGCTGAACTGGGACTCGTCAATATTTATTACAAAATGTTACAAGCTATATAAATGTTTCAGAGGCTGGTTTTCACGTGCACACGCGGATAATGCGGGGCAGTTTATCATTATTGAAGTGAAAACTTCTTTAGGCGCGTTGGTAATTTTTTGAGATGGGAAAAAACCATTGAACTCACGACACTGTTACCTTTACCGACACCCTGTCTGTCAATGTATAAGTATCTGTAGTGTAGTCTGTTCAAGTTTTAGCTTCTGTCGGCACTCCCGAAGTGCCACTATTTTTTAAATACATATATTTTTTTACACTACCACCAACCCAGCCCGATGGTCGAATGATATTGAAAGCATAGCTGGGTGTCAATGGATGAGACTCGCAAGGGACCGGAAAGAATGGCGTAATAAAGAGGAGGCCTATACCCAACAGTGGGTGCAAACGGGCTGAGATGATGATGATGATATTTTTGTTACATACTTAACTACCTGACCCGGCGAACTTCGTACCACTTTATCTTGCATATGACGCGGGCTGCCAATATACGTCAATTGGCTATTATTAGCTGCATCTATGTATGAGAAAATTAATTTTCTTCATAATTTCATTTTGCGTGAATTTTTCTATATTTTAATTGTTATTCTGCTATTCAGGGCGGAGAAAATTTTTACAAATCGAAGATTATCAAAATTGGTCCAGCCGTATTATAAATGGTGTAACTAACCCGACTTTGATTTATATCTAATATATATAAAATTCTCGTATCACAGTGTTTCTAACAAAACTCCTCCGAAACAGTTTGACCGATACTTATGATTTTTTTTTGTGTATATAGGATAGGTCTAAGATTAAGACGTAAGTTATTTGTTGCTCTCCTGTCTCCATTTTTAAATCTTGATTTTAGTACTTTTTTTATTAAGAATATCCATATAATTTAATCGTATTGACGTGAATACATTGACATGAAGTGTCGCGTCACTTTGACATTTCATTCCGCATTTGATTTCTTTGATAATTTATATGGCAGAACAACGTTTGCAGGGTCAGCTAGTAGATTGATAGATTTTTAACCTGTAGTGTCTCTGGAAAAAATCTTTTACAGTTTTTTGTCCCCTGACAGTTTCGTTAATGCACATCCAAGTTGGCACGCTATCTCCGTGGTGGTCTGCCATTAGATGGTCTGATGTTCATCATTAGGTTTAGTCCTTTCCACGTTCACTTCTATCTTTATAAAAGGCATGACAGCGAACTTTTTCTATAAATGGCTGACAGCTGTCAGTTTTTTCCTTGTTTACCTGTTTTTCTATACTAATATTATCAAGAGGAAAAATTTGTTTGTTTGTTTGTATTGAATAGGCTCCGAAACTAATGGACCGATTAAAAAAATTCTTTCACTGTTGGGAAGCTACACTGTCCTCGGGTGATAGAGGCTACTTTTTACCCAACTGCGCAGAAGGAGCGTTATATTTTATAGAAAAACGATGCATGCGAAGCTGCGGATTTGTCAGCTAGTTCAATAGGTTTATTTCATGGAACGCCACGCAAGTATAATTCAAGACAAACTGGCATTGTCACGCTGACCGCACAGGCACCATGGATCGCCATGCGCCAACAACGCAACCGGCCTTCGCTTGGTAATTAGCAAATCTTGGTGCAGCAAGTGTAGATAGTGATGCAGGGGCAACATCCGCCACTGCAGCAGCTTTCGCAGCAACCTCCGCAAGGCCCGCAAGGCCCGCAAGGTCCACAAGATCCGCAAGGTCCGCACATTTTGGGTTGTTGAGTTTAAGGAGTACAACTAAAGTTCTAAAAACAGGTCAAAAGACCTAAAGTTGCGATTGAAAAGTTGACGAATAGATAGACACTGAAATTGTATGTTTTAGACTGTTTTTAGGTTTTTTAAATATTTTTGAAGTTTTTAATGTGTATCTCGCAAAGAATTTGAGTGTACTTAGTTATAAGAAACTTTTTTAGTCCGAACTATCCAACAAACATGCACACAGTATTTTTTAAACTTTCACGATATCATGTACAGTGAACATGATTATTGATTAAAACGGGTATTTATCGCGTAGGTGTATCTCTTTTATTGGTTATCCCGACGTTTCGGTTGTGTTGCAACAGTCGTGGGTTAACCACACTCGTGACCACGACTGTTGCAACACAGACAAAACGTCGGGATAGCGCGATAAATATCCGTTTTAAACATGCATACATTCGCAAACATAATAAAAGTAGGAATCAGGTCATGGATATAATGTTATTTGGTTGGCAATTTATTAATTTAAAACACGCCAGTTCTCTCATAACCAAAAGACGTTCAATTTCTCAAGATCACTTCCTGAAAAAATCTGGCACAAAAGTTATTGAAAAGATTTCCAAGTTCTCGGCTTCGAGAGATCATAATTCATGCCTCTCGGAGTCTATATATCAAATGGACAATAGGCCTTTCGATATTTCACCAGGCTTTTGTTCAGGGCGGCTTTTGTGGCAGAATTAAGATGCTCGGACGAATGCCTACGGGTTAATCTTAGAGATTTATGGGGGAAATAATTTGAGTTTACGAAATGTTTTAATCGTTTGCTAAACATCAAAGAATTTTACTACTGAGTACTGGAATTAATACATTTTTAAAGTAATTAAAGTATTATACCTCACAGATATTAGGTAGACATAGTCCTAACCTAACCTTATATTAAGATTCACTTTGTCATGAGATACATAAATTTCTTTCGCAAAAAAAGAAATTTTAGTTGGAAATAATTTTTCGCAAACAATTTTTTTTCTGTATGGAATATTATGATATTACATAATAAGCTCAATTTCCTGTAAGAATCCTATTTAAATTTACTCTGAGATCACTTAAACGTTAAGACCCGAGTACCCTTGTTCCACTAAGTACGTTTACACGTTGATTTGGGACCCGTGTCAAGGTGAGATTATATCGCGACAGGATGTCGGCGTGTCCAGTAATCCCTGCTTTTATCGTAATCTTAAACTATTGGTGACGGACAAACACTGTATATTTTGTAGGGTTCTACAGAGTGTAGACAACCCTGAGTGTTTACCAGCAAATCTATGTGGAGTGGTGGACACTTTGCAATTGTACGCAATTCCGGTGATAATACAATGATAATAAATCATACACAGTCTGATGATGGAACTGGAAGGTAGGTAACGGAACACTGGAATAACTTTTATGCTTGTTAGAAATTAACTAAAAAATATGGTTTTGCCTAGGCCACACAATTTTTTGAAGTAAAACTTTTTTACGCACACTTCACTTGAAGAGTAAGCTGGTGAATCCGTTACGAAAAGTGCGAACGGAAGTTGAGAGGGAGATATAAGTTAGTGAAGATAGAAAGAGAGAGAGTTACGTTTCGTATATTTTTAAACGTTAATGTGCGAGGGCGAGTGGCGTCTGTCCAGAATGAAGATAGACTGATCGACCTACAGACGCGTGGACAATTTTGTAATTGAACCGTTTTATAAATTAATATTTTGAAAAAGAAGTTTTACTTCAGTCGGTGGTCTAAAGCAGACTCGTTTTTTTATGTTATATTTAATGTTCTTCTTTGATAATAACCAGCTCAATGAACTCTTTCACCTTGGTGGTTATATTATGCAAAGTTATCTGTCTGGCAGTTTGTTTGTAAAAATAATATTTGGGCATTATACTCTGAACCAATTTCAATGCTTCAGTTTCAAAGCAAAAATATGCAAAATGGTAATGAGGCATTTGCTGGAAATCGGCATACCCGTCTTTCATTAAAATCGGTCGAATCCAAAAAGAGATTTTAGCATCTATAAATAATAAATAAATCAATAAAAGTACTGTCCATTTCTTACAGCGCTATCTAGCTCCAAAATAAGCAAAGTTTGTACTTAGTAGCTACACGCTTCACGTGATCTTTTCTACCCCATACTTGCAAGATGTGGAATGAGCTACCATCTGAGGTTTTCCCATTAGGCTACGACATGGCACGCTTCAAGAGAAATGTAAAGAGGTTTCTACAGTGTGGGGAACACATCGACAATACCCCGGGTGTTGCCGGTGTCAAAAGGCGACGGTGACCGCTTACCACCAGGTGGGCCGTAAGCCTGTTTCCCCACAAATAACATAAAAAAATATCTAATAGAATACGTGAATAATTTTATTTTTAAGCACATACTAATAACGCTTATATTTTAAAATGCGAAAGTTTGGATGTTGGTTTATTAATTTATTTGTTTGTTTGCTTGTTACTCAATCACGTCGTAACGGCTGCACTGCTATCTGTGAAACTTAGTATGTACGTAGAATATAACCTGTATAGGCTACTTTTTATCCTATTAATCAGGTTTTATTTAATAAAAATGGAGTGTCAAGTTGCAACAGCGAGTTTAGCTTTATTTCTAGGTTACCTACACATTTAGTAGTGTAACCCGTACGAAGTCGCGGCCAACAGCTAGGAATAAATATGTTTCAAAGCGAACCTTGTGATTTAAATAAAAAAATATATTTGGTATACAGAAACACCCAGACCCTAGTGTAAATATCATACAAACTTGCAAACATTTGTTCCACAGCGGGAATTGAACCCGCATTATATATCGAATAAGATGGCTATTCGCCCAATGAAAGAAAGAAAGAAAGAAAAAACATTTATTTGTGACGGTGCAAAACATACACAGCACACAAGTAAGATACACACAATATAACAATATAATACACACAAAAACAGCAACACCCAACAAATGTGGGTCTCACAATTACCTATATATAAATGACCGACGCCACAAAAAGGCGTCCAACTCAGCATTTGCGCCGCGAAGGTCGTTTTATCTATATATATATGCAGCCTCCAGCGCTCACCATTGAGTATGTATAAGCAACCTCACAGTTACACCAATTAAATCATAACGAATCATCTGACATAGAATTACAATCAAAAATAACCTATTTTTTATACATTATAGGCTTGCGTTTGACCACGATCTCGCCTGATGGTAAGCGATGATGCAGTCTTCGATGGTACACGCTTGCCTAGAAGAAACCAATTCACTCGGGACTTAAAGATACCCAGGCTATAGCTATCAGAAAACACAGACTGTGGCAAAGCGTTCCACTCTTTGGCGGTGTGCATATTAAAGGTCGAAGAGAACCGTTTTACACGAAAGGGAGGTATTTCTACCACACAGCGGTGGCGCACCGCAGAGCGTCTGGTTGTTCATTGGTATTTTCTAGAACTTCCGCTCGCTTCACTGTACATAATTATTGGTTAAAACGGGTATTTATCGCGTATGTACCTTTTTAATTGCTATCCCGACGTTTCAGCTGTGTTGCAACAGTCATGGTCACTGTATTGAGTCTGGAAGTCGTCTAGACAATGAAATAAGCAAAGAAATCAGATTTATAACACTCTTTATACAGACTCAGCATGTTGCAACAGTATCCACGACTGTTGCAATACAGCCAAAACGTCGGGATACAAAATTAAATAAAAAAGGTACATACGCGATAAATACCAGTTATAATATATACCGTAAGATACAGCCGAATAGCCGGCTGAGACGCAGGGGGTAGCGGGTTCGATTCCCGCCGCGGATAAAATGTTTGCTTGATCAATGTAGCATGTGATCTACAGATGTTTGTGCTGGGTCTGGGTGTATTTATATAATAATAAGTATGTATTTACAATACAAAAGTATATCAGTATGCTATCAGTTATCTGGTTCCCATAGTACAAGATCTGTTTAGTTTGGAACTAGATAGCGCGGTGCAAAAATATCCAGCATATTTATTTATTATTATTATATACAAGAAATAACCATTGGCTTCAGTTTATTTATAAAATAGGCTTATCATTACCTCGAAGGTTACGTCGACCTTAGACTTGGCCTACATGGCCTTCAGTTGCAATCGTCCCCCAAAAATATACATTATTCTCATAAAACATCTATTTTGCGATGATACAAGTGTAGAGTATTTACTGGTAATATTTAAAAAAAAAATAATATAAATTGCATTTAGTTATAGCTTTAAACTATATTATTAGGGCTATATTTTTAGGGTTCCGTACCCAAAGAATAAAACGGCATACTATTACTAAGGCTCTGCTGTCTGTCTGTCTGTCTGTACATCTGTCACTAGGCTGTATCTCATGAACCGTGATAGTTAGACAGTTAAAATGTTCACAGATGATGTATTTCTGTTGCCGCTATAACAACAGATACTAAAAACAGAATAAAATAAATATTTAAGGGGGGCTCCCATAAAACAAACGTGATTTTTTGCTCGTTTTAGCTCGATATTGATGGCGGCAACAGATAGACACTAGAAATATTCACAGAATATTTAGTTATATAAAAATAAATATTTAATTAAAATAAAACAAATATTTAAGGGGGATCCCATACAATAAACAGATAATGGTATGGAACCCTTCGTGCGCGAGTCCGCCTCGCACTTGGCCGGTTTTAATATAAGTTTTACAAACAATAATTCATGTTACTGAATTTTAAAGAAACACTAACAAACAGCATTTCTCTTGAACATAAATATTAAGAATCTCATAACTCAAGTTCTTGTAGGAAGACATTTTTGCTTGAATCTGCGTTTATGCTGAGTTAGTAAAAAGAGTGTCATAAATCTGATTTCTTTGCTTATTTCATTGTCTAGACGACTTCCAGACTCAATAGAGCCAGCTGCGATTTGATTTATATCTCTGGAGAGTTTGATTTGCGGAGCAAACGAAATGTAAGTGCACTTGTCTTGAGTAAATGCGAACAACCCTTCAACACTTTTCTGCGTGAAATCATGGCTTCTGCAAAAGTACCTCTATACTATTTATTTTTTTATTTAGTAACTAACACGATTTAAATAAACCAGTTACATTACGATTAAAAGTTATATAAATAAAATGAGAATATATATATAAAATGAAAAGTATGTCTGCACAGCCACCCCCGCCCAGTGCTGGTGAGCATCTATTCCTTCAAGTTACTTTATCTCATCGTAAAATACTGCTTGGAGTTTACTACTCGCCGTCAATGCGTATTGATTACTTCTCCTCTTTAGAAAAACTGCTTGAAGAGTTTACTCCCCTTCACGATCACACTATTATCTCGGGAGATTTTAATACATGCTTAAATAAGCATGACCACCGTTCCAGTTCTTTAGAAAATATTGTCCAGGCTAATAACTTGACCATTCTTCCTTTGAATCCAACGCATCATTTTCCAAATTGTCAACCTTCCCTTCTGGATTTAATATTAATTTCATCTTCAGTTCATGTCGCCAAGCACGGTCAGTGTACAGCGGATGAATTTTCATATCACGATCTATTATTCCTTTCATATAAAGTTCGCCCTCCCAAAGCCAAGCCAAAAAATATTTTTCAGCGCAATTTTGGAGGTATGGATGTGGAGTCTTTGCGCAATGATGCCCAAAACGCGGACTGGTCTGAGGTTTTTAACACTGAATCTATTGATGATAAAGTTGATTGTTTTAACGGTATCATGACGAGATTGTACGACGTGCATGCCCCAGTACGAGCGGTCAAAATGAAACATCTCCCGGCGCCGTGGCTTACCGACCAGATACGAGCCGAAATTCACAAGAAACTCGCAGCCAAGGTTAGATTCAAACGCAATAATTCTGATGCAAACCGGGAGAAGTATGCTGAGAGTAGAAATCACTGCAATAGGGTGTGTAGAGATGCTCAACGCCGATATATCCATGAATCTGTAGAAAATAATGACCCTACGAAAGTATGGAAGTTCTTGCGGTCACTAGGAGTTGGAAAATCACGCCAAGATACTATTCCTAAGGACTTGGACGTAGATTCTTTGAATCTACATTTCTCCTCTTCATCTAATTTTGATGGATCTACTAAGACACAAACATTAAATTATCTTTCTTCATTACCAACTCCTGACTCTTCACCTTTTTTGTTTCGCCAATTTACTGATTGTGATGTTAAGAAGAGCATATCATCCATTACATCTAATGCAGTTGGTAGTGACTGCATTAGTAAAAGAATGATAACTCCGATTCTCAATGAAATCGTCCACGTAATTACGTATCTGCTTAATTCTTCCATCGACACTGGAACGTTTCCAAGGGCGTGGAAGGAAGCTCAAATAACCCCGCTTCCTAAAAAAACAAATCCTTCGCCCTTTTCCGAGTACCGTCCTATATCCATTCTCCCGTTCCTATCCAAAGTCTTAGAGCGTCTTATACATCACCAACTCAGCTCATTCCTTAACGCAAACAACCTCTTGAATCCCTTTCAGTCCGGGTTTCGCCCAGGCCATAGCACTGTTTCTGCTCTCATCAAAATCACCGATGATATCAGGCATGGTATGGAATCTGGGCTGGTCACTGTCCTATCCCTGCTGGATTTCAGCAATGCCTTTAACAATGTGGATTTCGATATACTGTTAGCTTTTCTTCGCTCTCTTAACATATCTCCAACAGTAATTGACTGGTTTCGTAGTTACCTGTTTGGACGCCGGCAACGTATCCGTATTGACGACACATTTTCCTCTTGGTGTCAATTGAGTGCTGGTGTACCTCAGGGCGGCGTTTTATCTCCTCTTCTTTTTGCCATCTTTATTAATTCCATCTCTGAACAACTCTCATCGTCCTACCACCTTTATGCAGATGATTTGCAAATTTATACCCAAGCCCCTGTTGGATGGTTACGTGAAGCAATTACTGACATAAATAGTGATCTCCAGAGTATTCTTCAGTGGAGCAAATCATACGGGCTGAAAGTAAATCCAACGAAAACTCAAGTGATTGTTATAGGAAGCTTGCGGATGATTACACAAATCGATTGGCTTGATTTACCTGAAGTGAAATTTGACGGTACATCAATAGAAGTTAGCAAGGTAGTCAAGAATCTGGGGGTACTCATGGATCGTCAGTTATCTTGGGGACCACAACTAGCAGCGGTAAGCCGAAAGACCTTTGCTGCAGCTGCCTCTCTTAAACGGCTGCGAAACTTCCTTCCGACTTCCACCAAAATTGCACTTGCACAGACATTGCTGCATCCCATTCTCGATTACGCTGACGCCAGCTATCTTGATTTAACTGAAGACCAACTCAACAAGCTTGAGCGTCTCCAGAATTTCTCTATTAGATTCATATTTGGCTTGCGCAAGTTCAACCACATTTCTGAGTATCGCCACAGACTTAAGTGGTTACCCATCCGCCTTCGCCGGAATGCGCATATCCTTTCCCTCCTTTACAGCATCCTTTTCATCCCTTCTACTCCGTCCTACCTCAAAGAACGCTTTGACTTTCTTCACCTTGCCAACTCTCGATCCTTACGTTCCTCTGAAACCCTTCAATTAAAAACTCCCCACCATACCTCAGTATTTTATAGTACCTCTTTTACTCTGCAGGCTACCAGACTCTGGAATGCCCTACCTGTCTCAATTCGTCATGCAAAATCTCTCCCTATCTTTAAAAACATGGTCAGACAACACTTTCTGTCATCCATTGCTCACTAGGCCATTTATTTATTTATACATTTTTATAATTTATGTATGTAGGTATGACAATATATATATATAAATATATATATGTATCTTAATATTAATATTTATTAATTTTATGATAATATTATTTAATATAATTAAGCATTTTATTTTATATTAACTATATTTTTTATAAATTGTAATATATGCTTGTTTTTTAAAAAAAAAAATAAAACTGATTCTAAAAAAATCTTATGCCGCCGTCCTTATTTGTTCATATAGATTCTGTCCATCCAAAGGTTGCCTGGAAGAGATCGCTTTTAGCGATAAGGCCGCCCATTGTACCTATGATTTAAAATTGTATTTTCTTTTATATGTTTGTATTTAATGGTGTGCAATAAAGAAATTATCTAATCTAATCTAATCTAATCTAATTATTGTGCACATATAAATAGGAAATAAATAATCATAATAATAATAATTAATATGATTATAGGTATTTATATAATTTCAAAATAATACGAACAAAATAAAATAAAATAAAAAAACTAACATTCCTTTCTCCTTTCATTCATAACTTTCGCAAAACCTCACGCATACCAACATTAAATCCTTCCATTCATCTGCGAAGATATCGCAGTCTGGGTGCTTATCAAGAAGTCTGTTGAGGGCGGCGAGAATGCGGGGCAGTGGAGACTTGGCATGAGCAACGGTTCTGCTTAATGGAACCGAAAACAATCTATGGCTTCTGTTACGAATGTAACTATAAGGCAGGTAGAAAGTAAAGAGAAAATTATGCAAATCAGGACTATATAACAAACTTTATATTATTTACAAAGCTTACAAGACATAATAACGAGAGATGAGATCGTTTCGTCATTTCGCATAATCCTGTACATGGCAGCATTTCTCCATGCATACACTTTAATTGCCGTAATATTAAGAATTATTTTCCTCTTGGGTGTATGTATTTTTTTTATCTATACCAATATTATAAAGAGAAAAGGTTTGTGTATTTGTATTGAATAGGCTCCGAAATACTGGACCGATTTAAAAAAATGTTTCACTGTTGGGAAGCTACCCTATCCCCGGTTGACATAGGCTACTTTTAACCCAACTGCGCAGAAGAAGGGTAATGTTTTTAATGAAAAACTACGCATGCATAGCTTGGGATTGGTCAGCTAGTTGTGTACTATTTTGTTCGTATACGTGTTGCGTCTGCTTCTTGTGTGCAATTTATGTGAATGTCTTCTTTCTTTATTTCTAGCTCCGGAACGGAAATGCCGCCCATCCCATTTTTAGGGTTCCTTACCTCAAGAGATAAAAAAGGAACCCATATAAGATCACTCTCTTGTCTGTCTATCCGTCTGTTTGTCCGTGTGTCATCACCGATTTTCTCAGGAACGAGTGGAACTAACAAGTTACAAATTATATTCAGATACTGACAGTGGCGTAACTATACCGGTCGAGGCCCGTGGCGAATTCATCGGAGTTAATAAATAAGTAAGAACAATCCAATATCGGATAATAAATCGGACTACATGAACTTCCGAATGAATAGTTTGGCCATAAATGTACACCCCCGACTTTTATATTTGTTAAAACAAAATCCTCTCCATCCAAAGGTTGTCTGTAAGAGATCGTTTCTAAGTGATAAGACCGCCCATTGTACTATTTGCTTTATATTTTCTATTTTGTTTGTATTTTTTTTGTTTATACCGTGTACAATAAAGTGTTTTCATTCATTCATTCATTCCCGTTACCTGTAATTTGAATGATACTTGGTCATGTTATTGGTTATTTTTCGTGGCACAGTTTTATTTGTCAAAGATTAAGGCCGGCTTGCACAACGATCCTTAACCGTTTTTAGCGACTAAACATCTTTAAATTTTACGTATTTGTTTGATTTGTCAACTCATATTTAGCCACTAAATACGTTTAGGCATCATTGCGCGAGTCGCCTTAAGAATAATTTCTTTTGTGTTTTGGGAGACTCGCGAGATCTCAGTTCGTGGCGAACCACTAGAATAGATAATGGTATGGAACCCTTCGTGCGCGAGTCCCACTCGCACTAAGCCGGTTTTTTTACAAATAAATCACTCATTTCATTTTATTTTTAATTTAGCTCTATCAGTAATGTCATTATGAAAATACTTACGTCATGACGTCCATAGTTTTTATGCACGAAACAATGGCAAAGATACAAGCACGCCATTGAAAACTCATAATTTAATGCTCAGGGTTGACAGATATTTCAATAAACACACAGTGATTTCACACTCCGTATATCAATAAAAACCGGCCAAGCACGAGTTGAACTCGCGCACGAAGGGTTCCGTACCATTATATATAAAAACGGCAAAAAAACACGTTTGTTGTATGGGAACCCCCCTTTAATATTTGTTTTATTTTAATTTTAATATTTATTTTTAAAGTGAATACATAACTTTATATTCCGTGAATTGTTCAATCGTCTATCTGTTGCCTTTATTAATATCGAGCTAAAACGAGCAAAAAACACGTTTGTTGTATGGGAGCCCCCCTTAAATATTTATTTTATTCTGTTTTTAGTATATGCTGTTATAGCGGCAACAGAAATAAATCATCTGTAAAAATGACAACTGTCTAACTACCACAGTTCATGAGATACAGCCTGGTGACAGGTCAGACAGGTGACAGACGGACATACAGAAAGACAGACAGCGGAGTATTAGTAATAGGTTTATTCTAGGCAAGCGTTTACCATCGTAGACTGCATGATCGCTTACCATCAGGCGAGATCGTGGTCAAGCGCAAGCCTATAAAGTTTAAAAAAAAATAAGGTCCCGTTTGACCCTTTGGGTACGGAACCCTAAAAACCGCTAAAATGTGCCACAAACCAGTATTAATAAATGAAATTCATCTGTAAGTAATTGGCAGTATTAATTCAATACGGAGCAATTTTGAACAGTGCAAAATATTAAATGCTATTTTGCTGTTGCATCGTTCTATGAGAGTAACAATTTTTAACTAAGGATAAAGCTAATTGCATAATTTTATTTATAAGAAGTAAAAACCAATCGGCTGGTTTTCGAACTCATAATCTCAAGATCGAAAGTTGGGTTCATCTCCCAGGTCAGAACCTCTTAAGATTTAGTGTTTTTTTATTTGATGAGCCACGAAAGCACAAAATCTGTGAAAAAAAAACTAATGGTCTCGATACAGGGTGTTTGGAAATATACTGACGATATTCAAGTGACTGTTTCTCAAAAAATAAAAAGACTTCTCTTAAAAAAACTACTAGTTGTATTATACAAATTTAAAGAAAATAGACTAAGTTTAGGTGATTAATTCGATATAAAACTCACTGCCTACTCTTGCAATCGTCATCCAAAAATAAAAGCCGTAATCTACAAAAGCGTAGATTTGCTAGTACCTACCTACTACCGTAAATCTAGGCAGGCATGTATTTTTGATATCTCTTTTGGAAATGGCTGCGGGTTTTAGGTTAGAAAGGGACAACAAGAGATATCTCGAGACGTCATAAATACAGTATATGTGGTTAGATGGCAAGCATTATGCAATAGCACAACTTAAGTCTAATAAAGTGTTTATTTTTACATGCTTAAATAAGTTTCACATTTCTATGGTATATATTTCACAAATTTAATTAATATGCTATTTCTACTAAGAGTCTACAAAGAGAATTATTACGAGTATATTCGTTCATATAAAAACTCTATAATATAGGAAAACTATAAAAAAATATAAAATAATGAATACACAAAACAAACAGTCTAATAAACAATCTTAACGCTTTGAGGCGTATAATACATGGTACCCGTAGACAATTCAATATCTAAGTCTTCTAAGATAACCGACTGGAACAAACAGAGTAGGCTAACGAAACAGTGATATTGTGTCTAACACACTCACACACACATACACACACATTCATTCTCTCACACAAAACCAATCAAACAATCAATAGCGCATTATAACTAACTAACTTGAGCGCCTTCAAAAACTCTGTATTTGGTTTATGTATGGCTTGCGTAATTATGAGATCTCTGATTTTCGCGCAAAGCTCAAATGGCTCCTTATCAGTGTCTCAATGTCTTCGCCGGAATGCACATATACTGCCCCATTTGTATAACATCCTTTTTAACCCTTCTTCTCCCTGCTATCTTATGGAGCGTTTTGAGTTTCTCCACCAGGCTAATGATCGCAATTTGCGTTCTTCAGATTCCCTCTAACTTAAAACACCTGTCTATACGTCTGAGTTTTATGGTCGATCCTTCACTGTAACAGCCGTACGATTGTAGAACGCTTTGCCCCTCTCTATTATAACATCCAAGTCTATTAGTAATTTTAAAACAAAAGTGCACACCCATTATCTGTCCCTGTGTTGAAGTTGTAACTGCTTGTTAATTTATCATAACCCGTTTTATAATTGCTTATTGTATTAAAATTAAATTTGTGTTAATACTAGTATTTTAGGTTTATAGTATATAGGTATGTTTTTCATTTTGCAATTTTATTAGATGCACCGCCGTCATGTGATACATTATAATCCTGTCCATACAAAGGTTGTCTGGAAGAGATTGCTTTTAGCGATAAGAACGCCCCTTGTACTAAATCTATTTGTATGAATTATGTTCTGTATTTACTATGGTGTACAATAAAAAGTTATCTTATCTTATATGTTTAAATTTTTTTTTATCGCTTATCGGCTGTTATATATGAATAAGCTAACAGACAGTCAGGACAAAATTAAAAGGGTTCCGTTTTATACCATTTGTTTACGGAAATTCTAAAATTACGGAATCCTAATAATATTAATCGTTTATCTATCTATCTTCCTAATTATTACTCTCAGAATGGGATTATGCTAATTGGGTTCATTATACAAAATTGATTTCTATATCCGAATAAATGTACATATCCTATATAAAACAATGATTTTAATGACACCCGGCTGGAAGCGAATGCTCGTTAAATGTATTGTTTTGAAACACATAATTTTGATTTAGAGAAAAGACAATGCTCAAATGGGATTGGGCGGGACACATTAGCAGAATGCATCCCTATAGGTGGACTAAAAAAAATAGTGTGCTTTAGACCACACGACTGAAGTAAAACTTCTTTTTCTAAATATTAATTTATAAAATTGTTAAATTACAAAATTGTCCACACGTATGTAGTTCGATCAGTCTATGTTCATTCAGGACAGACGCAACTCGCACTCGCACATTAACGTTTAGAAATATACGAAATGTAACTCTCTCTCTCTCTCTCTTTCTATCTTCACTAACTTATATCTCGCTCTCAACTCCCGTTCGCACTTTCCGTAACGCATTCACAAGCTTACTCCCCAAGTCAAGCGTGCGTAAAGAAGCTTTACTTCAAAAGGCTACAACCTGGAGGCCCGATGGAAGACGCTGTCGGGGTAGGCGAAGAAAGCGTTGGCGAGACGATCTTGTTGCCGTTGAGCGAGTGGTGGAGTAACGCGCAGGACAAATACAGATGTAAGGACTTGGGGGAGATTTTTGCCCAGCAGTGGGAAAATATAAGTTGATTAAAAAAACACAATAAAAGAGTTTTCTGATAATATTTGCATAACGAAAACTTTCAATGAGCAACAATACTTATATTTATTACTACTGATCAGTGTAGGTAGTGCTATTCACGGAAATTAGTGACCGTTAACTTAACATGGATAAGCCTTCTAAATCCCGGGAAATATATTTTTATTTTATTTAACAGTTTTTTTAGGAATTTGTATTTTACATATTAACTATTCAGCTTTATGCAAATATATGTTGTATTGGTCACTAAAGTCATCCCTTTCCCTCATGCTTTTATAGCTTGTCGCGGGTAAGGTGAGGACTCGGTTTCACTATACGCACACATTTACATCGACATTAATATTTCATCGATATTTTAACTTCATTTACATCGACATTCAGAATATATTCCCGGGAATCGGGGAATAAATCCCGTGGCATATCCATATTAACTAATCATTCAGGTCCTATACCCAAAATAGCACTACCTACGCCGATCCCTATTTATTACAGAGATAGATAATGTACAATTAATTACTTCTAACTAATGTTATAAATGTCAAATTGCGTTTTCTGCCCTTTATCGTGATGTTATTTCCGTCCATTCTTTATTCTGTCAAGAAAAAAACACTACTCTGATACACTTATATATTATATACTCTCGAAATCATATATAACCACTAAATACGTTTAGGCAACGTTGTGCAAGACGCCCTTAAACTTTCTTCAGTGAGGCAGTAAAAACAAAAGAAGTGAAAACGATAGAACGTAAGCTTTTCCTCCGAATAGACATTTCAAATAGCGATGGCGTCACTTTTAACGTATTTCCCGAGGACTTCCTCATCGTTATAAGTTAATAGAACCCTATCACTCTAACCCCAAAAATAGGCCTTGTTATTGCCCTTCTCCAAATTGTAGCTAATAATATGAAGTTCTCGTAGTTCCCGCCAAAATGCCTACTTGTCCGCAATTGTGCGGTTATTATGACGTATTACAGGAAACGGAAAAGCATAACTCAACATAATGTCGTCATCAATCGGACTATAGGGAAATATGACCTGTTTTACGAGGTACAAGTTACGAAAATTGAAACAATCGTTTCAAGTTTAAATTTTGGCAGTCAGATAGAAATTGAGATACAATTTTTTTTGGATCAATTATAGAAGGCATGTGCGATTTGTTAAATAAAACATGCGATTATTTCACGCAGAACACCTTTATTTCCCACACAAAATAAAATAAAAATATTATATAAAAAATATTCTCTATTGTAAACATTTGCATTCAGTGGCTACTGTATGTAAAAGTAAATTCTATAGCGACTTGTGATTAAGTATTTATGTATTATGAATGGTTTGCAAGCGACAATAACCATAAAAAAATAATTACGAAGTACAAAGCAAAAGCAAATGCACTTCAAAACTAAAACATAAAAAAGGGGCACTCCGGGAGTGCTGACAGAAGGGAAAACTTGAATAAGAGCAGACTACACTACATATACCTACTTATATACAGAGGTGTCAGTAACAGTCAGTATCAGTAATCAGTGACAGGTGTCGGTAACAGTGTCGCGAGTTCAATGGTTTGTTCCCATCTCAAAAAATATTTAACGCGCCTAAAGAAGTTTTCACTTCAAAAACTCATTTGTCACCAGTGGATTACCTACCACTACCTGAAGGTAGTGGCAATTGGGAATAAACAAAAATCTTTTTTGAGGCTTCGCTGTCTGTCTGTCTGTCTGTCATCAGGCTGTATCCCATGAACCGTGATAGTTAAACAGTTGAAATTTTCACAAATGATTCTGTTGCCGCTATAACAACAAGTACTAAAAACAGAATAAAATAAATATTTAAGGAGGCTCCCATACAACAAACGTGATTTTTTTTTGCTCATTTTAGCTCGATATTGATAACGGCAACAGGTACACGCTTGAAATATTCACAGAATGTTTAGTTATATATTCACTTTAAAAATAAGTAATTAAATTGAAATAAAACAAATATTCAAGGGGGGCTCCCATACAACAAACGTCATTTTTTCGCCGTTTTTATAGACAATGGCGCGGAACCCTTTGTGCGTGAGTCCGACTCGCACTTGGCCGGGTTTTTTTTAAATTGATCGTATAATATTTATTTGATAAGTAAAATATTTTCTTAGATGTTTCCACGATTCAGATAAATCAGTTCTTATACTTCAGCATAATCAGTTCCACGGTTTTTGGTACATAATATTATATTCAGTTCAAAACGAATCGTTGGAAGTTGACATAATTGGACGGGGCGTAAATGCTTGAAACTGAAATACCCGGGCGGGACCCGATGACCCGATTTCAGAGTTTGGAGGAAATTGTCTAGAATTCCGGCGCATTGCTACTGATAGCTACCTAAGTTTATAGGTACTGTTCTCAAAAAAAAACTAAACGGAAATTGTAGTGACTATGTGTTATTTTATTATTGAAATAAAGAAATTTCTGATCTATATTCTGCCCAGAAGTCAAAGCTCAAGATCTCATTAAACTTAACGACCATGCTTCGCTCACTTACAGGCATTGCAGATGTAGGAAAGAGATCGGCTGGAGTGGGACAGCCACGTTGCCCAAATGGACTCTGAGAAATGAGCCCATATTGTAACACCATGGACGCCTGAACACGGAAGGTGACGTCGGGGTCGGCCGAGAAAGCGTTGGCGGGATGTCTACAACTTCCAAAGAGGATGGTGGGAGATATCGATATAGGGATGCTTGGAGGGACTTGGGAGAGACCTTTGCTCATCAGTCGGACGAGATACATAGGTTAAAGAAAAAAATCTAGTATACAATTTCATCATCATCATGCTGCCCCCATAGATTTTGTGGGATCTTGTGTGGGAACCAACGGTTTCCAGTGACCTTTATAGGTCGAGATCTAAGGGGTTCAGCAGTGGACGTCCAATTGCTGAATGACGATATAACATACATTATGTATGAATGAATGCATGAATGAAACCTCTTAATTGAACTTTTTAAATTTTCGCGAACTATACTCATGTTTTTAAGACAAAACGGGTCTTTTCACGCACATATTTATATCAAAATTATAATTTTGACTAACCTCGACGTTTCGGCCAAGTTACATCGGCCGTGGTCACGAGAGACTGATTATAATTTTGATATAAATCTGTGCGCGAAAAGACCCGTTTTGTCTTAAAAATCTTTTAATTGTATACCATAAAAAAATACAGACAAAAAGACGTATTTGATAACATAATATTCATATGTATACAGGATTTTATGAAAACAACCTATCTAAGAACAATACTAGCCATTAGCCCTACCCGTGTTTCCATTAATTGTTGTACATAACAAAACACTAGGGGGTCACTTGAGGTCTTGAAGTCGCGAGTGAATATATTTCTTCTAGGCAATCGCGTACCATCGTAGACTGCATCATCGTTTACCTAACAATATAATATAATAATATACTATATATAAAAAACTAATACATATAATTATCAAATTTTAAAGAAAATCGACTAAGTTTAGTTGTTCAATTCGATATAAAACTTACTGCTTACTCTTGCAATCTACATCCAAAAATAAAAACCGATTTTATATCTCTTTCGGAAATGGCTGCGGGTTTTGGGTTAGAAAGGGACATCTCGAGACGTCACCAATACAGTATCTGTGGTTAGATGGCAAGCATTATGCAATAGTACAACATAAGTTTAATAAAGTGTTTTTACATGCCGAAATAAATTTCACATTTGTACTGTAAACATTTCACAAATTTATTTATTGAGCTCATCAAAATAACCCCTTTCATTTTTGTGCGTCACCGTCAAACACCCTATATTTGATATGATATACAGATAAACATCGCTTTTCTTATCTATTTCCCCGAAAATGTCTATAATTTCGCAAAAACGTCATAATGACAGGCTGTAAGTGCGAATCTCGAACTTTAGTGTGAGTAGCATTTTGAATAGCGTCATTTCCGCTGAGATCGCGCAAAGAATACTAATTTTCTAACTGTGTTAAAGCAGATTTCCGTACAAACGGTGACCGTTATACTACGATCGTTATCTAACAAAGGTGAAAATATGTCACTTTAATCCTTCACTTCCTTAGTTCTTTCAATATTATCAATATACTAGTGGTCCCGCCGAACTTCGTATCAGCTTGACATGCATAGGTATAACGCGGGCTGTCAATATAAGTCACCCTGGTAGAATTGTCAATTGTTGTCCCCGGCCATCATGATGTATGAGAAAATGAATGACTTCCACAAATAATTCAATACCAAAATTAGCCAAATCGCTCCACCCGTTCTCGAGTTTTAGCGAGACTAACGAACAGCAATTAATTTATATATATATATCTGTTTCAAACGATATTCATTTTTTTTACATTCTCTTTGACGATATTTGCAGCACGAATTCTGTCAACTCTATGTCAAACGTCATACGGTTACATTATAAAAGCGCTAAGGTTAGATTATAAATAATTTTATATGATGGTTAAGTATTCTTAAATTTTCTAATTTTGCGCGCAATTTTCTTAATTTTTTCTTTCATAAGAGCCTTCTCCTGACAATAAGAAATACAACAAAAAAAGAATTGGCCAAATTGGTCCAGGCGTTGTTGAGTTATGTGCTTACCAACACATTTTGCGATTCATTTTTATATTATAGATGACGACCTCCGTGGTGTAGTGAGCAAATAGCCGACTGAGACGCAGGAGGTAGCGGGTTCGATTCCCGCCGCGGAACAAATGTTTGCATGATCATACAGATATTTGTTCCGTGTCTGGTTGTTTCTCTATATATTATAAGTATGTATTTACAAAAAAAAATATGTATTTAAGCATTCTATCTGTTATCTGGTTCCCATAGTTCAAGATCTGCTTAGTTTGGGCCTAGATAGCGCTGTGTGAAATGTCTAGCAATATTAATTAATTTATTTTATTTATTTATCTATCTCTTCCGTTAAACAGGACTAAGATAGATAAGGTACGATAACTTGTTAACGTAATTACCATAAGGAAGCAATTTAACACTAAATTGAAACTAAAAAGGAAATTGGCGGCCTTATCGCTGAGATTGATCTCTTTCAGGCAACCTTTAGATGCAAGCTGCACTACAAGAAGTTTATCTCCTTATTTCAACCGCTATCTTATCCGCCGCTTATCTTCCTCGGATGGTAGGAAGCAATACGCTGAGATGGGGCCTGTTTGGCCCACACAGCACGGAATACCATATTAACTGTACCTACCTATGTATACTTAAGTACTAAATTTTAATCTTGTGTTTTTTCTTTAACTCTGTATTAAATAATTTTTCTTTTAATATTATATTCTTTAGGTAAGTAGGTATGTTTTTTGTATTTGTTCTGTTCTGAATGGTCTGTCCTGTGTGTGTGTCAAATAAATGTATTTTTTTTCTTTCCTCTTTCTTTTTTTTATTAGACGGTCGCTGCTTTAAAGGAGACGGTAATTTGAATAACAAGAAGTACGAAGTTACAAACACAGTCTTCATCTAGGCGCCTAATAGCAAGTTTGCGTTGAACTAAATCTGAGATGATGCAATTATAAACAAGATTAGCTAAGTGCGAGTAAAGCTCGCTTGTCTTGGGTTCCGTACCTACGTAGATTTGTGTTAATTTATCACCGCCATCTAGTTGTGGGTTAGCTTTACTTGGATTCTTTGTAAAAATATTGACAAATATTTTTGAACCATTATTATTTCGAACTCAATACTAAGAAGCCATCGATGGCCTCCGTGGTGCAAAGGGTGAATAGCCGGCTGAGACGCAGGAGGTAGCGGGTTCGATTCCCGCCGCGGAACAAATGTTTGCATGATCTACGGATATTTGTTCCGGGTCTGGATGTTTTTCTATATATTATAAGTATGTATTTACAAAAAAAGTATATAAGTATTCTATCAGTTATCTGGTTCCCATAATACAAGCTTTGCTTAGTTTGGAGCTAGATAGATGATTTTAAAAAAATCTTGGAATTTTCCGCATGTGTTCGGATAACAATATAAATAAAAATACTATTTGAAATAAGCAACGCGACATTTCTTGTCAATGTACTGAACTGCAACGTTCGGCATTGAGCAGGTACAAAGAACTATATAAGTTTTCCTGTAGATGGAGCTAACGGCGCTTTAGTCGTAATTCTGAATGATCTCACTAATTTCGATCTAGACGTGAATTGCCTTGTAGCACAGATGGTAGTGCATCCTCGTATCAAGAGGAAGGTTGCGGGTTCAAGTCCCGTCTAGGCTTGAAATTTTTGAGATGATTTTAAAAATCTTGATTGTAACACATTCTCGTCCGAAATACCTCAGTGTCTTAAGACGAAAGTCTTCAATCAGTGCGTATTACCAGTGATGACGTATGGTACAGAAACGTGGTCTTTCACTGTAGCCCCTGAAGGCTCATGGTTGCTTAGCGTGCTATGGAGGGCTATGCTTGGTGTTTATATTCGAGATCGAATTAGGAATGAGGAGATTCGTAGAACCAAAGTCACCGAAAGAGCACAAAGATTAGCAAAGGGCAGGGGCAGTAGGCAGGACGCATAGTTTGAAGACCTGAGCCGTTGGGGCACAAAGGTTCTCGAGTGAAGACCACGCACTGGAATGAAGGACGGCCCCCACTAGATGGAAAGAAGACCTGATAAAGGATGCTGGGAGCCGTTGGGTGCAGGCTGCACAAGATAGGCCGCTCTGGAAATCTATGGGGGAAGACTATCTTCAGCAGTGGACGTCCTATGCTTTTTATGATGATGATGTGCCGACTGTAGAATTTTGCTTTTAGATTTTGAACTCTAAGAACCAAGTAATAAGCATCATTAAATATGCAGATGTTCTCTTTGACACTGATATTAGCACCAAATTCTAGCTGTAGCGAGCAAATGCATACAGACTATGTTTGCAGTCTAATGAACCCAAATAGCTATATTTAGACCGAGAGGGCATTGCAAGTAGTCGTATGATATCAAGTACCAGTTAAAGAAGGAAAGAAAATACATCTATTTGACACACACAACACATGGGAAAGATAAACATTTTTATGGGTATCGAATTAATATACGTCATACACTCAGCTCTTGATCCTTACGTTCCTCTGAAACCCTTCAATTAAAATTTCCCTATCGAACCTCAGTATTTTATAGTATCTCTTTTACTCTGCAGGCTACCAGACTTTGCAATGCCCTTTCTGTCCCAATTCGTCATGCAAAATCTCTCCCTTTCTTTAAAAACATGGTCAGACAACACTTTCTGTCATCCATCGCTCACTAGGTCATTTATTTATTTATACAATTTAATATTTGTGTATTTAGGTATGACAATATATATTTTATGTATCTTAATATTAATATTTATGTAATTTTATGATTATATTATATAATATAAATAAGCATTTTATTTTATATTAACCATATTTTTAATAAATTGTAAAATATACTTGTTCTAGGGATTCTAATAATATCTTACGCCGCCGTCCTTATTTGTTCATATAGATCCTGTCCATCCAAAGGTTGCCTGGAAGAGATCGCTTTTAGCGATAAGGCCGCCCATTGTACCTATGTTGTAAAAGTATATTTTCTTTTATATGTTTGTATTTAATGGTGTGCAATAAAGAAATTATCTATCTACACTGTGCTGTCGGGTTAGTTACACCATTTATAACTACAGAACGGCTGGAGTAGTTTTGATGAGCATTGATTTGTTGGATTTGTCTCCGCCCGAATAGCAGTGTAACTACTAAAATATCGGAAAAATTCACGCAAAAAAAATGTGAAGAAAATTCATTTTCATAAACATAAATGCAGCTAATGATGGACTATTGACAAATCTACCGGTGATGTCCATTGGCAGCCAGCGTCATATGCATGTCAAGGTGGTGTGAAGTTCGGCGGATCAGCTAGTAAACATCTAAATTAGATTAAATGTGGGAATATGACAGTCGTTTTTTTTATAAAATAAGAATAATAAGTACATTAAGTTACATTAGTTGAGCTATCTACAGATCCTTTGCAATGATCTCTAGATGATTCATGACGTAGTATGACTTATGACATTATGGCGACACTTAAGTACTTGTGTCGACAAAATTATGAATAGCATGCTATTTGGATACAAAAACACGGTCTGCCTTCCTGCTAAAACCTTTTTTTTAGTTTTTAAGTAGAGTTGTCTAGGTGCAATCTATTAAAAAGCTTCCAAACAAAATAATATAAATACCTACCTATAATTTTATTGCTGTTTAAAGTACCATTGTACCTTTGATTTAATTGTGTATTCTCTATCATATCTTTTATTTTTAACTAGCTAACTGGCCACCGGCTTTGCACGCGTAAATACCATAATCGTTTTTCTACAGAAACTTCGACACCCCATTTTTATCCTATAGGACCTGATTTATGGAATAAAAAGTACCATATGTGTTAATCCAGGTCATGTTCTACGTAATAACTAAATTTAATCAAAATCGGTTTGGCCGTTATGACGTGATTGAGTAACAAACAAGCAAACAAATAAATAAACAAACATCAAAACTACATATATCATTTATAATATTAGTGTGATCTAATCTAATCTAATTTGAAGGTCACTAGATGCGTGTATCTCGTGGTACACGATGAGGTAGAGCTACCTACAATGTCTTTCTAGTATAATAGCTTAATCTAAACAAAAGGAGTTGAGCTTTTAGTGAAGTTTACCTAGTCTTAGTTTAAAACTAGTAAAATAGTTAACATTTAGGGGCGCAAGATATCAGGGGGTGGCTTTAAGGAGAGGCCAATTTGGTTTAGTAAAACGAATAAGGAAATTCATCATAAAATAGGTATCCGTCATCGTAACTGTCATAGGATGTTTACTATAGAATATGGGCCTCTCTCATAGATTTCCAAATCCAACGATCTGGCGCGGCCTCTACCAATCGGCTTCTAACAAATTTTATCAGTTTGTCAACTTATAATAACTAGTAGTTCGCCCCGAACTGAGATCTCGCAAAAAAACTAACAATTTAGTAATAATAATCTTTGATTAATAAAATAGTGCCACGAAATACACAAGCAACTACAGTTTCATTCAAATTACAAGTGACGGGGGTTCATGTAAATTGGTGACTCTTTTAGGAGTAGAAATTGCAGTTATTCTGGATTTCAGATTTATCCCTATATTTGTGTCACTAAAGCTACACGAATACTAAATTTCAGCACTGTGTGGTCACTGGTGTACCCTGTGAATTTCGTCAGTGTAGTTTTTATTAAGGCTAATAACTCACGGTTTAAACTAAAAGTAAAAACGGGGCTGAACTGTACTAATAAAGACCTTTTAATAAACATCAGTAAAATAACATTTTTAGCGAAGTCACACCAGGATTGTCTGATCACTAAAAACTACATACAAATCAAATTTCACGATGATTAGATCTACGCTTTAAAAGTTATCCTCGTAAATAACCATTCATACATGCATACAATGCCGATTTGCCCAAGTTGATTTAGAGATCTAGCTTCGCTCGATCAAATATTAAAGAAAAAAAATGTGTTGTTAAATTTAGAAACAATAAAGGGTTTTTTATTTTATTTCATTATGCGAAGCTGGCCTCAGCCCGTAGCCAAATTACATCCGTTTCGAATCGATTCGATTTCTACATAGGTATGTTGTAAAATATATCACATGGTATTTCTATAGCATGTGTCAAATCCCATACATTTTCGGACTAACGACTAGCGTCATCGCTAATCGAATGTAACTTGGGCTAAGCCCATCCCCGGGTGACATAGGTTACTTAGTACCCAACTGCGCTGAAGTAGGGTAATGTTTTTATTGAAAAAACACGCGTGCAAAGCTGCGGATTTGTCAGCTAGTAAACAATACCTGTATTGATTACAAGCTTCCGCCCGCGGCTTTAAGGTTTGTCAATAAAATATTACCCTCCTTCTGGGTAGTCCGGTTAGAAGTAGCGTATATCTTAATCCCTTTTATAATATCTATCTATATAGGGTGTTTGATAATATGAGCATAAAAATGAAAGAGGTTACTTTTATGGGCATAATAAATAAATTTGTGAAATGTTTACCAGAGAAATGTAAAGTTAAATGTAAAAACTAACACTTTATAAAACTAATAATGTGCTATTGCATACCTAATGCTTACTATCTAACCACATATACTGTATTGGTGACGTCTCGAGATATCTCTTGTTGTCCCTTTTTAACCCAAAACCTGCAGCCATTTCCGAAAGAGATATCAAATCGGCCTTTATATTTGGATGTCGATTGTAAGAGTAGGCAGTAAGTTTTTTATCGAATTAATCGCCTAAACTTAGTCGATTTTCTTAAAAATTTGATAATATATCTAGTAGTTTTTTTTTCGAGAAGTCTTTTTTATGTTTTGAGCAACCGTCACTTGAATATCGTCAGTATATTACCTGTATACCTTATTTCATTAGAATTGGTACGACTGAGTTCACAAAGAGACAGTTATTTTCGAATTTATAATATTAATGACTTAATTTTTTAATTTTTGTTTTTGTATGTACTGTATCTTATTACATTTTTTTAGTTAAATGCGTGTAAGTATACTCTTTGTTACCTCGTGCATACGGTATACTATGTATATGGCACCACAGAATACCAGCGCTACTTGTATGTTTCCACTGCTGTTAGCACATCGCTGAGTGGTGATCAATTTTGATGCCTCCTATTGTTTTTAGTTTTAACTAGTGGACACGCCGAAATTCGTACCGCCTTGACATACATAGGTATAACGCGGGCTGTCAATATACGTCACCCTGGTAATATTGTCACTTGTTGTCCCTGGCCATCCATATGTATGAGAAAATGAATGACTTCCACAAATAATTCTGTACCAAAATTAGCCAAATCGCTCCACCCGTTCTCGAGTTTTAGCGAGACTAACGAACAGTAATTCATTTTTATATATATAGACAATATCTCGGGATAACTCCTACCGAAGCATCTGTTTCAAACAATTTTCATTGTTTTACATCCTCTTTGACGATATTTGCAGCACGCATTCTGTCAATTCTATGTCAAACGTCATTAGGCTATATTATAAAAGCGCTAAGGTTAGATTATAAATAAAATTATATGGAGGTTAAGTTTTCTTAAATTTTCTAATTTTGCGCGCAATTTTCTTATTTTTTTCCTTCATAAAAATCTTCTCCTGACAATAAAAAATATAACAAAAAAAAATGGGAAATCGGTCCAGCCGTTCACGCGTGATGGCGTGACCAAGGGAAATAGAGATTCATTTTTATATATAGAGACTAGTGGTCCCGCCGAACTTAGTATCGGCTTAACATGCATAGGTATAACGCGGGCTGTCAATATAAGTCACCCTGGTAGAATTGTCAATTGTTGTCCCGGCCATCATTATGGTATGAGAAAATGAATGACTTCCACAAATAATTCAATACCAAAATTAGCCAAATCGCTCCACCCGTTCTCGAGTTTTAGAGAGACTGACGAACAGCAATTTATTTTTATATATATAGACAATATATCTCGGGATAACTCCTACCGAAGCATCTGTTTCAAACGATATTCATTTTTTTTTACATCCTCTTTGACGATATTTGCAGCACGCATTCTGTCAATTCTATGTCAAACGTCATTAGGCTATATTATAAAAGCGCTAAGGTTAGATTATAAATAAAATTATATGGAGGTTAAGTTTTCTTAAATTTTCTAATTTTGCGCGCAATTTTCTTATTTTTTTCTTTCATAAAAACCTTCTCCTGACAATAAAAAAAATAACAAAAAAAAATGGGAAATCGGTCCAGCCGTTCACGCGTGATGGCGTGACCAAGGGAAATAGAGATTCATTTTTATATATAGAGACTAGTGGTCCCGCCGAACTTAGTATCGGCTTAACATGCATAGGTATAACGCGGGCTGTCAATATAAGTCACCCTGGTAGAATTGTCAATTTTTGTCCCGGCCATCATTATGGTATGAGAAAATGAATGACTTCCACAAATAATTCAATACCAAAATTAGCCAAATCGCTCCACCCGTTCTCGAGTTTTAGAGAGACTGACGAACAGCAATTTATTTTTATATATATAGACAATATAACTCGGGATAACTCCTACCGAAGCATCTGTTTCAAACGATATTAATTTTTTTTTACATCCTCTTTGACGATATTTGCAGCACGCATTCTGTCAATTCTATGTCAAACGTCATAAGGTTACATTATAAAAGCGCTAAGGTTATATTATAAATAACTTTATATGGTGGTTAAGTACTCTTTAATTTTCTAATGTTGCGCGCAATTTTCTTATTTTTTTTCTTTCATAAGAACCTTCTCCTGACAATAAGAAATACAACAAAAAAAGAATTGATCCAGGCGTTGTTAAGTTATGCGCTTACCACACATTTTGCGATTCATTTTTATATTATAGAATATGTACCTACGTATCTTTAAGTTATTTTGTTGCATAAAATAAATACTTTCTATTTCTATATCTATAAACCTTACCGTCCTACTGGTTAGCAAAAGCCTCTTATAAATCTCTCCAACAATATCTGTTCCTTGCGGTCTCTCATTATCTCTCAAAGGAGTAGAGATCGTCCCGCCAACGCTTTCTCGGCCGACTGCGAATTAATTAATTTATATTTTAAAAGGAATAACTCAAAACTTGTAGTATCAAATTACTTTGGCATAGACGAGAGTATTGTAAACGGGTTCTTGTATAATGCTGATGCAAAATTTATTATTTTATGCGGTGCAATTGAAACTGTATAACAAGAATGCAGATCTAAAAGTTGACGACTTTAAAAAGTACGGGCTCATTTAATATGTCAAGGATCTGGGACTCAACTTTATCCATCCATCCCTCTTCTGCCTCAGCTGATTATCTCAGTAACATTTCATTAAAGCATATTATGAACTAGCTGTTGCCCGCTACTGTTGCTAACTTCGTACGCGGACACTACTAAATGTGTAGGTAACCTAGAATTAAAGTTAAACTCGCTGTTGCAACTTCACTTGACACCACATTTTTATCCTATGGGACTTGATTTATACCTATAGGAACCTATTTAGTAATCCAGGTTATAATCTATGTGCATACTAAATTTCATCGAAATCAGTTCAGCCATTACGACGTGATAGGGTAACAAATAAATAAATAAAAACTTCCAAACTTTCGCATTTATAAATTATTAGTGTGATTAATATGATGTGGCCTTTTTTATTTTTAAATATAAATATGGATTTGTCATTGATGTTGTGTTTAATTTTAGTATATTTAAGTGCAATGTGCCGCATTATATTTTCAAATTTACTTACCCTAAGGGGCCGCTTATCAAATTTACGGAGCAGTTATCGAGTAATGGCTAACTTTGAGAGTTATAAAAACTCAGAATAGATAAAACTCCAGAACAAGTGAACGCGCCTAATACTGTAACGTCAACATCTACTCCAAGTAGAGTACGCCGCCATTAGTCAGTCTGTGTCGTCATGCATGACGTATTTTCCAGTGTTAAATTTAATTGGATTATGCCTTCTTGTGTCGTCCCAACGTGTAAAAATTCAGCTGAGCTCAAGAAAAACGCGCAAATAGCGAATTTAGATGTTGTATTATTTGTTAATTAAATAAATGGTTCGGTTTGTAATTGTCGTAAATAATGATTCTTCATTTTGCTAATGTTGCTAAATATCGAGTTTTATTATTTTTCCTACTGTAGAGTTCTGTAATTAAAAACTTGTATATATTTTGCGATTTACGCAACGATGCCTAAACGTATTTAGTTGCTAAATATGATTTAAGGACTTCTCAAATCATACAAATACTTATGTCAAATTTAAACATGGTTAGTAGCTAAATACATTTAGGGATCATTTTACAAACCGTCCTTGATATTTGATTAATAATATATTATCATAGTTAAAATAGTATTATAGTTAAATTTGTCGTATCTTACCAAAAACTTTAACTCCAAAATGGGTATATAATGACTAAGCTAGCAACATTATGCGGGTGGGGGTGAGGGGGGCGCGGGACGCTGGTTTTGTTTTATGGACATAGCGCACGGCTTGAAATCACAGCTGAATGCGTCTTCTGGTGTTTTATCAATTCTGAAGATAAAAAAATATTGTTTCAAGTTATTTCAATTCAAAAAATTCCATCACAGTTTAAAATAGACTAGATTGAGATTCGACTTCACTTGAGTCAACAAAGTTTCCGCTAGTATCTCTTGCGGAAACTTTGGTTTCCGGAATTACTTTAGTTTTATAAAACTAAGAAATCATTGACCATCTTTAAAAACTACTTGACTTCTAGTTTTGCGCAGAAAAACCTGTAGTTTTGAGCGGAAAATTCAGTTTTTAGCGGAAAATCTATTTTCAAGCGGAAGCCCGAGATGTTGGAATTCCGACAAATTTTCCTTTGGAATAAATTCTCTTGTAATTCCGTCTTTCAACCCGCTTTGTATTTAAATTCAATGGTTCGCAGTTTTAAGCGAACAATATTCTGGCAGGACTTTGTTTCACCACTATCCAATAAATTTCTGTTTTTCAGACATTTTTACAGCACCACATACAATTTCCCTTTTAAAAATTATTTCTCAATATTGAACATGTAACTACCGTAATTATATTATGGCCCATACTCTTAAAGGAATGGTTTTGATAAAAAGTAGCAACGAGTAACAGTGTAACTCGTTGGGACTTCTCCTGATTATAAAGTTGCAACGAGTAACAGTGTAACTCGTTGGGACTTCTCCTGATAAAAAAGTTGCAACGAGTAACAGTGTAACTCATTGGGAATTCTCCTCATAAAAAAGTAGCGACGAGTAACAGTGTTACTCGTTGGGACTACTCCTGATAAAAAAATTGCAACTAGTAACAGTGTAACTCGTTGGGAACCCACCTTTTAAAATCATGGATAAAACCTACTTTCTTTATATCTACTTGTATCAATTGAGAGTTGGTTTGACATTACATTTATTGCTTTTACAAGGTAACAAAATTGTTACAGGTAGTAGGTAGAACAAATAGACAGACAGATGGGCATTATTAAACTATAAGAGTTCCGAGTTCGACTACAGAACCCTAAAAATGGGTATAAAACTTCTACTAATAACAAAAACGTCCAAAGAACCTTGACTAATAAGGAATGGCTCCATACATCAACCCTATATACACAGCTTAATAAATTATGTTACTCTCCCACTATGGACCGATATTAGATTACTCCCTGCCTACCCCCATATGCTGTAGAATATTTATACGTAGCCAGACGGAAAATCACCGATGTTGTACTCCTAGATTTGCTACATGCTATCAAATTTTTTGTTATAACAATACATGATAAAACGCTCACATATTAATGCTGGCTGGGCATATGCCCAGGAACCGAACTGAATCAGGACCAAACCACTGGATAGAACTTCACGACCCGAAAATTCTCTCCACCGAACGCCAATACTACCCAGGAGTCGTTCGAGAGGCCGTCGAGATAAAGAAATATCGCAATTTTAATCGTGAGTATGGCTTTAGATTATCTGCATCGTGGAATCCAGTTATAGTTAGGTGTTCAGGTCGCGATTTAGATCCACGCGTAACTTCAGATACTGTTAGTATTGTGTGTCGAAACAGTGATACGTGCGATTCAGAAAACCAAGTGCGGGTAGTTGGTGACAACATTCGCGCTTCCCGGCAATGACACCCGCCCGCTTCAGTATCTCGTGACCACGGCCAATGTAACTTGGCCCAAACGTCGAGGTTAGTCAAAGTTATGATTTTGATATAAATCTGTGCGCGAAAAGACCCGTTTTTTCTTAAAAACATGGGCATATGCCATCTCGAAATCTCGATACCAAAACCAGCCAGATACAAATAGTATAGCCAAAGAGATTTTATTACAAGTCCATACATACTATAATGCGAAAAGACTTTTTCCCCAACCTAATATGTCAAACCGATTTAGAAAATTAGTTTTTTATTTGAAAAGATTGATAGATTCCATGGCAATTTCATCAAAATTGGTAGAGTAGTTTGATTTTTTTTTATTATCTGAAGTCAGTTATATTTTTGTTATAAAGTTACTTGTTGGAGACTGGTGTTACACACTTCATGATATCTCGCCAGCTTCTTTGTTTCAGTTAGTGAACATTGGTGCATAAATGCTACCTACTGCAGATCTAATCGGTCCACCGCATGGGCGACCATTTTTAATGAAGTAACTCGTCTAGTTTAAAACATCACCGCTCGTACCCATACGAGAGAATTTATTTCAGATTCATATTCCAACAAACGCTCAAATTATATTTACGTTTGGGTATTTTCTGCTGTAATTTCCGGGAATCACAGTTTTTTGTGGCTTTTCTGGAATAACATTTGCATTATTCGGGTATAATAGGCATAAAATGACGGTGTGTAAATTATGTAACAAAAACCATTTGTATTATTTTCTGTTTTAAAATGAATTTATCATCATTTTACAAAGCGGGATCTCCGAATCAACTTAGACTAATTGGCGTTATATATAATTATGTTTGTATGTTTGTTTGAATTTTAAATTACTGATGGCACATCCCTGTTTTGTCTAAATAAGCTTAAAATATGAGGTGGAGGGTTGAGATATTGAAGTGCAAGAGAGCTAAAAAAAAAGAAAAGAGACAATCCGGTCAAACGGGAGGTTTAATAATTTGTCGTCTGTTCATTTCAACCCGGATTTTATTTTAAGTCCTTTTATGTCTTATGTCATTAATATAAACTGAACTTTGACGAAATTCACAGGGTGTACCAGTAAAAGGGCTGTAATTTGGCGTGCGTGTAGATTAAATAACACAAATATGGGGAAAAGTCTGAAATAACACTAATATTATAAATGCATAATTTGGATGTTTGTTTGTTACTCAATCACGTCGTAACGGCTGTGGAATAAAAATGGGGTGTCAAGTCAAGTTGCAACAGCGAGTTTAGCATTATTTCGAATTTCGTACACATTTAGTGGTGTAACGCGTACGAATCACGGGCAGTAGCTAGTAATATTATAAATGTGTGTTAGTTGTTTGTTTGTTACTCAATCATGCCGTAACGGATGAACCGATTTCGAAGAGATTTGGTATGCACGTGGGTTATTACGTGGATTAACACATAGGCTACTTATTATTGACAAATCACGCGTGCGAAGCCGCGGGCGGAAGCTAGTCCAGAGTAAGAGCAGTTTCTACCTCAAAAAAATAACCAATTATCATGAACTCCCGTTACTTCTAATTTGAATAAAACTGTAGGCCAAGTAGGTCGTGCATTTCGTTGATATTTTACAACACACGTGATTAATTAAACGCGATGTAATAGTACATCATTCCTGCTTGTTAGTTATAAAATTTTCAACACTCTCGAACTGTTGAAGTGAAGTTATCTATTCGTTTTTCTCTACCCTTAACAAGTAAATTTATATGAAATTAAAAAAAAAACTCGACCCTCGTTTCGGGGGGTAAAACTGACATAGCTAAACACCGCCATAGTTAAATTAGCGATTAACAAAAACTGCATCAGGATCGGTTCATCTGTTTAGAAACCACGATGTCACAGAGACACACACACAGACAGTCATATGCCGCAAACTTATAACACTTCTTTTTTGCTTGGGTGTTAAATATATAACTTATCAGTCGCTGCAACTTTTATCCTTCATAAAGATATAAAAAATCTGCATAGAAGATCAAGCTTGCTGCATAAATAAATGAGATCTAAGTGGGTGCGAAGTTTTGTAAGACGTAGTCGACAATGTAATAAACTTCTGTTATTAAACAAAAAACAAAGACGTCTGTATGTACCTATTTGTTGTAGTCGCAGATTTAATAAATCAAACACTTCGTCCAAGTAGTAAGAAACAACTGACTTTATTGTGCATACCCACTACGACACTATTTAATTTAAGCAAACAGTTCGACCTCCGTGGCGCACGGGCGAATAACCGACTGAGACGCAGAAGGTATCGGGTTCGATTCCCGCCGTGGAACAAGTGTTTGTTTTATAAAATAACATTGCCTGTGATGTCTGTATAATAAGGGTAGACGAATAACTGCTATATTGCGGGTAGTTGGTTTTTGCCCAGCACATGGGTCAGTCATTTTTAATAATTTTTGTACCAGCACCTTTTTTGGTTTCAATAATAGTTTCTGGATTCCTTACCTTATCAAGATATATTTCAAGGAAGCATTGCCTCGTAGGTCACGTACCTTAGAAACGTGCCCTACGATGCCCTGCCTTGCGTCCATTAACTTGAGACATGCAGGTGGACAGCCTCATGGCCTGTAATTTCACCGGCAAAACCTTCAAACAGATACACAGCAATGCGTGGTTTACGAGACAATACATTTTTATAAGCGATGGTTACCGCTTCTTCGTTTAAAGGGCAAGGTGTACGTTTATATAACAAGCTCCCAAGTGTTGTACTAAAATTGACAATTAACAAATTTAAAAAAATCTTTGTAAAAAGCATAGTACAAAATAACGTTTTATTTAGATAGTTGAAGTTTGGGATTGAAATTGCTCCAACTCGTTCAAAAATGTTACAATTTAGACGAATTTATTTTCTATAATGTTATCTATACTAATATTATAAAGAGGAAAGATTTGTTTGATTGTATTGAATATGCTCCGAAACTACTGAACCGATTTAAAAAAACACAACACACTATCCCGATGACATAGGCTACTTTTTACCCAACTGCGCAGAAGGAGGGTAATGTTTTTATTGAAAAACTACGCGTGCGAAGCTGCGGATTTGTCAGCTAGTGTATTCTAAAAGGATCTTTTATAAGAACAACAACCAGCCTTGTTTCTTGCCTTTCTATCCTGGCTTGGTCGCAAAGGAACATGCAGTAAAATTGACGTTTCAATGTGATCCAAAAAATATCCTTGTGATTATAATGAATAAAAATATATTGAGTTTTTTAATACTTAACATCATGTAGGCCTAGACTTATTCCATCTGCAGGTGGTATACAAAAATGCTGCAGAATTAAGAAAGTTAAGATAGCGGTATACTTATTTAAGTTGCAAGTAATCATGTTTTTATCTTCATCTAGAAGCCCTGTAATAAAAGGATCTAAAATATTTATCGTAGTATTGTAAGCTTTCACGTTATAATTGTTTCGTTCTTTCCAAAACTTGTCTTACACAATACCGTTCGTCTAAATTTCGTCACTTCAGCCCCAACACCAAGCAATTTCAGCTTTATCGAGCGAAAAATAAGGTCCAAACTCACGTTTAATGCGCCCACTTAATCCTTATATCTGTTACTGTTATTGCAAGGGTGTCCAACGTTTCTTCTAAAGCGTTATTTGTGTGAAGATTACGAGTTATTTATGCGTTACGGCCCAGAACGTTGTTTTGGGAATTCTGAGCCAAAAAGGTAAATAAAAAGACGAAGAACGCAGTTAAGATAGAACTGCTGACAAAATATTCGTATATTATCACCCTAAATCATGACCGCCTTTAAATTTTTTGAAGTAAAACTTCTTTACGCACGCTTGACTTGTGGAGTAAGCTGGTGAATGCGTGACGAGAGCGTTACGAAACGTGTGATCAGGCGAGGCGAACGGAAGTAGAGAGGGAGATATAAGTTAGTGAAGATAGAAAGAGAAAATTACGTTTCGTATATTACTGTAGGTGTAAGAGAGAGAGAGAGGTGCGAGCACATTTTCTTTCTCTCTTTCTGTCATAGCCAGTTATGTTTCTTATATCTAAGGCACAGTGTGGGCCTATTGTCTGTATCACACTGTAGGAGCAAAAGAGTGCAGTCCGCGCGCACATTTCCTTTTTCTCTTCCTCTCATAACCAGTGTAGTTCGTTTGCGAGTTTGCTAGCATTACGCAAACGGTAATTTCTTGATTATTGTTCGTAATTTCGTTTCGGTCTTTAACAACTTTATCAATTCGTATTTTGAAAAAGAAGTTTTACCTCAGTCGTGTGCTCTAAAAGCACACTCGTTTTTTTCATCATCATCATCATCATATCAGCCGTAGGACGTCCACTGCTGGACAAAGGCCTCCCTCATTGATCTCCAGGAACTGCGGTTGGAAGCGGCCTGCATCCAACGCCGACCTGCGGTTCTTACCAAGTCGTCTGCCCATCTTGTGGGTGGACGTCCTACGCTGCGCTTGCCGGTCCGTGGCCTCCACTCGAGAACCTTTCGGCCCCATCGGCCATCTGTTCTGCGCTCTATATGGCCTGCCCATTGCCACTTCAACGTGCTAATCCGTCGGGCTATGTCGGTGACTTGAGTTCTCCTACGTATCTCCTCATTTCTGATTCGATCCCGTAGAGAAACCCCGAGCATAGCCCTCTCCATAGCTCGTTGAGCGACTCTGAGCTTATTCATAAGGCCAATAGTGAAGGACCACGTCTCGGTTTCATATGTCATCACTGGTAACACACACTGATTGTAGACTTTCGTCTTAAGGCACTGAGGTATGTTGGACGAAAAGACGTTGCGAAGTTTCCCAAACGCTGCCCATCCGAGTTGGATTCGACGATTGACCTCTTTCTCGAAGTTGGACCTACCTAATTGGACTGTTTGTCCTAGGTATACATACGCGTCGACAACTTCAAGAGCCGAGTTCTCAACCATAACTGGGGCAGGGACGACATGGACATTCGACATGATTTTCGTCTTGTCCATGTTTTCGTTTTTTTATAGTCTTATTAATAATTGTGCATTCTTTTTGTTTAATATACGGAAAAGAGATATTACATTTTATTGTAGAGAGTACCAACATGACATTACAATTTTTTTATTTTGTATTTTTTTATTTAATTCATTTTGCGTTGTTCTTGTTCTCAGTCGTTACACTCTTGGCAGCGTGGCCGTGGTCGTCACTTCGGAGGTAGTGGCGCGCTTGACAATCCTTCGCCACTCCTCTCGTATTGCCGCTCTTCTGGCGCACTCGTGTAGGGGACTGTCAACTGCTGCTTTGATTTGGTCCGTCCATCTCAGTGGCGATGTACCGCGTGGTCGCGTACCCACAACCTTCCCCTGCACCACAAGGCGCTCAATGGTCACCTCCCCATGTTGCGGCACGTGCCCTGAGAACGTGAGGATGTGAGATTGCACATTAGAAGAAAGACGCTGCTTGATGCCGAGTTTTAAGTTTTCAGTTTAATTTATTAGCAAACAATAAATATTGTGTCGGAACATTTTGTATAGGAAATTCATTCTAAAAGATAATACAAATAACTATGGTTACAATAGAATGTTATTATTTACATGATAATTAATTATAATGTTAGATCATATGATAATGGATAGTACTTCAAGTCAAATAAAATAATAAAAAATATAAAATTCAATAATCATAACATGTCAAAATTCCAATATAATACCTACATTACAAATAATAATACTTAATAAATATGTATATGTTCCTGGAGTATGGACTGGTTGGTACGGAATTATGTCCATGATACCCCAAGCATTCTTCTCAAGCACCACATTTCGAGAGCATCTATTCTCTTCTTTTCATTGTTATGACTATGTTTATGAACAAAACAAAATACTTAGTGACTTTTGCGGTAACGCGTCTCGTAACCTTGCTGCTACATACTGCGAAGCTATTGAAAACCAGCGCTGCATCAGTTATTATTCTGCAGCAAATGCTGAACGGTAACAAATTTATGGATTTCACCCATATTTTCTATGTTAGCTTGTGTGAATGTATGATGTATTCAATTTTCTATAAACCAGCTGTGGTACTGCAAAACTCGTATTTCTTGAAATAGTAATACCGCGTTGAATGGTGCTTTGAAAAGTTTCTTAAAGATAAATGAGACCTAACATCGTGTAATAACACAACTTTCGTGATTTATTTCAACCATCTCTTTAGACACATGAAGAGAAAACTGTGTACTCCTTTATAAGCTTATAGTTTATATGGAGAAGGAGAGGTGAATGCAAAAAAACAGATGAAAAAAAACGGTCGAATTCGACCACTGGCACTGGCAACTGTTATTATAAATAAATACGGGATTTAGCACGTACCGTACCGTTGGTTCAGTCAACGGTACATAAGTACGTTGAATGGACACATGACGTGCAATAAAGCATATTAAAAATTAATTTAGTTCTAAATACGGGCACTAAAAACTGTAACACAGTATTTTTAATCGACTTCAAAGAAAAATGAAGGGGGGTGGGGGGGGGGGGGGGGGGGGGGGGTCTAATTCGTCGGAATCTGTTTTTATTGAAGTTAACACTTCTTGAGGCGCGTTACGCATTTTTGAGACGATTTTGAACTCGCGACACTGTTTTTTTTATGTTATTCACTTGTTTTTTTTAAGTTTTATAAAATGTGCCGTATAATTTTGTCCACGGATTTGTGATGATATTTGTGAAATACATTTATTAGCAAAAAACTTAGTGAACTATCATAGGCTAAAGTAAAAAGGAGACGTTTTTCATGATTTGTGGGTTATTGAGTTTAGTAAAAATATATTTTGTTAGAAATAACACTTAATAAACAAATAATAAATAATGCTGGATATTACACACAGCGCTATCTAACCCCAAACTAGCAAAAATTGTACTATCGGAACCAGATAACTGATAGAATATATTTATATATATAGGTATTTTACAAAAAAAAATATTTAAGTATTCCATCAGTTATCTGGTTCCCATAGTACAAGCTTGCTTAGTTTGGAGCTAGATAGCGCTATGTGAATTGTCCAGTATTATTTATTTATTTATGGTTTTTTTTTAATATGTACTATAAAAAAAACAACTAGACCTGAAACAGATATCTGTAGATCAAAGAGACATTTGTTCCGCGGTGGGAATCAATCCCGCTACCTCCTGCGTCTCAGCCGGCTATTAGCCCACTGTGCCACAGAGGTCGTCTCACGTATCGACAATAATAGGTAAAATTCTAGAATTGAATAATTTTCGGTACGAGTAAACATTAACTATGATGAATACACCTCGCTAATAGATTGGACGTATCACACGCTCTAACGCACTATGGCAATTTCTCATAGTGTCATCACACTCGTAAATGTCAACAGCAATAAACTGTGATATCATTTTGATGGCGTTATTTTCGACACGCAAGTTTTGTCATGAGAATAGGGTGCTCCTAGCTTAGTAAGGGGCTTGCCACACCAAACGCAATACGGGACGGTTAGAGATAGTCGCTCCGCTTACAGTGTGCATTGCTCACGCGTTGCCGAGAATCAGGATCTCCACTTATTTTTTGATCTTGACACACCTCATTTTAACTGACTTTAACAAAAGGAAAACGTTCTCCAATTTTGTGTTTTTTTATGTTTGTTACCTCAGAACTCCGTCATTTATCAAACCGATTTGGAAAATTCTTTTTTTATTTAAAAGAATACACTTTCTGATTAGTCCCGCAGAAACTTAATCAAAATCGGTTTAGTAGTTTGGTTTTTAAATTAAAAAAAACTGGTGTTTCTCCTATCTCAGTCTTAATTGCTTGTCAGTGTAAGGTAATTTTGTCCTTCCTCCAAGACATCCACTAATTTATATCATGTTATTTTATTTACTCGTATTAGGCTCGCAATTGACTACAATTTCATCGATGAGATTGAACACGCTTTTCTAGAAGAAACCTGTTCGGTCGCGACTTGAAGACCACCGTTGTAATGATCAGGAAATACAGACTAAGGCTAGGTATTTATCGTCTACTTGCGACCACGGCTGTTGCAACACAATCTAAACGACGAAATAACATATAAAAAAGATGCATACGCAATAAATATCCGTTTATAGCAGTTATATTGTACAGTGATCGCGAATTTTGAAAACTACTAAGGCGTTTTACTCTTACCGTTCTATCTTCAAATAGTTCTTCGCCCCCACTATCTATTTTTATACATTTCGACCAGAAAATGGTGCCTAAGTAATACTTAAATATTTTAATGATACTCTAAAACGTTATTCGGCCATGTGCTGAACATAAATGCCCAAAAAGCTTAGGAATGTTTTGAGTTTATTGATTTGGTTTATTGAGAATAAAGAAGATTGAGAGATTTAGGTGTCTGTGTGAGTATTATTTTGGATTTTTAAAGTAGTTATAGGTTTTTATTTTGAGGGCCATTTTGTTGGTAGATTATGGCGTGGAATGTTTTTTTCTATCCCCTTTATTTAAGTTAATTTTGATGCTACTTAAAATTGTAACAATGCCGTAGTACTGAGAAGCAAGGCGCGCAGAGGGCAGCGGCGCGCAGTGCGAGGGGAGACGTTATTGGGAGCGGATCGCACTCACACGAATTGAACCGAAACATTGTCGGTCGAAACACCGATAAGACGGTACGTGATAAACCCCGTATTCAAAATAATGAGAAGCAAGGCGTTTGTATTCAATCGCGGTAAAAATATTTCCAAGTTGTACAAATATTGAAACAAATATTTGTGTTACGGAAGTATGGAACCATCTCACTTATGTAAGGGCCGTCACTGACCAGCGATCTAAAGGCTACCATAGAGTGATAATATGACTTGATTTGCTTACTTGTATAGTGTTTCTTGTTTTTATAGTCTGTTTCTATCCTTTAAATATGAGTATATAAAGTTTCTTGTGAAATGGCTCGCCTGGGAAAGTACTACCGGAAGTATTTCTGCCGCCAAGCAGCATTGCTGTGTTTCGGTTAGAAGGGTTTGGTTGTCGGTGATATTACAAGCACATGAGGCTTTACGCCTGAATGCTGATTGATGGTCTTATCGTAAGGCGCCTTTCTACGACCTACTTTGTTATAGGCGATTGTAACAATTTAAAAGCTTGTTACAGGAGGTATAAAAAATAGCCTGTTGTTGATAAATTTGTTAAACCCATAAAGTAACAAACAAACATACTGTCCACCTAATGGTAAACGGTTCCCGAATTCTAAGGACGTTTATAACACCAAGTCATGGCGCGTTCACCTTTCAGGTGAAAACTTTTATGTGCCTCTAATTTATGATGTGGTAGATACTTTTTAAATATAAATAAAAGTTATCTAACATTGTCGGTCGAAACACCGATAAGACGGTACTTGATAAATTCCGTATTTGTTGATCGAACGAAGCGAGATCTCTAAATCAACTTGGGCAAATCGGCGTTATATTTATGTATGTATGTTTGTTTGTCCGAAGATAACTTTCGAAGCGTTGATGCGATCATCAACAAATTTTATACATAGGTAAGTAGTGATGGCACAATTTTGTTGTGACTACATGAGCTAAAAATGTTAGGAGGTTGTTGAGATATTGGGGTTCAAAAATTAAAAATGAGACATTTAAGTCAAATAAGACGTCAAATGAAAGGTCTACATTAGTATATTCTCCGTTTTTATTTTAAGTAAAGTTTTAATAGTTTTTAAGTTATTAGCAATTATATAAACTGAACTTTTATAAAATTCACAGGGTACACCAGTGATCCCACAGTGTTGTAATTTGGTATGCGTGTAGCTCATGTGACACAAATATAGGCAAAAGTCTGAAATCCAAAATAACTGCCATTTGTACCCCAAAAAGAGTAACCAAATTACATGAACTGCCGTTCCTGTAATTTGAATGAAACTGTAGGCCAAGTTAGCTGTTAGTTAAGCCAAGTTATTCATTTCGTGGCACCACTTTGATAGTCAAAGATTACTATTAATATTTTTTTTGTTTAAATCGGAAACTCGCGAGATCTCAGTTCGCGGCAAACCACTAGTAGTAAAGAATAAAAAGTATTTGTTTAATATAAAACAATATAGTGCTCTAGATTCACAAACTGCCAATTCATTATATTATTGAAACAAATTAAACTCTCGAGACACACGTTTACCAAATAAAGGTTTGTAATACAAGATGGTGCTCATATATCAAGGAAAGTCGGCAATTTCGTCTCTATTTTGCTGAAGCGACTCCTTTGCGGGCATTTATGGTGCTTTTGAAGTTATGACGTACAGTTTTATATTAAAATTACGTGTGTTTCCCGGCGAGATGACTACTAAGAACGTAAAAGAGTTTACCAAGAGATACTTCTAGTTTTATTTAGACAAGAGTCATCATCATCAGTTTCGTCGGCCAGGCGTTTAAGTATAATTATGAGATACACTTATTATGTGGATATTGTTATTTCTTTGTATGCATAAATATTTTTTTTGTGTGTACCTTACTTGTGTGCTGTGTGTGTTTTGTTCCGTCACAAATAAATGTTTTAGGGTTCCGTACCCAAAGGGTAAAACGGGACCCTATTACTAAGACTGCGCTGTCTGTCTGTCCGTCTGTCACCAGGCTGTATCTCATGAACCGTGATGTCAGACAGTTGAAAATTTCACACATGATGTATTTCTGCTACCGCTATAACAACAAATACTAAAAACAGAATAAAATAAATATTTAAGTGGGGCTTCCGTACAACAGACATGATTTTGGTCACCTTTCCATCTACTGGGGGCAGTCCTTCGCTGTGCTTCCAAATACGTGGTCTTCACTCTATAATCTCGAAAAATTAAAGGCCATTGCGGAAGTTTTTCGACCTATGTGCCCGCCGGCCACTGCTACTTCAGCTTTCTAATCTTCTCGGCTATATCAGTGACTAAGTTTGACTACTAATCTCCTCATTTCTGATTTGATCGCGTATAAAAAGAATACATCATTTACTGTTTATTATTAAGTTTAAGAATAAATCACGAAAAATTTCATAGTATTATTTACAGATATTCCATTGCTACAGAGTTATAAACTTTAATACAAACCATCTGAGGTTTTCCCGTTAGGCTACGACATGGCACGCTTCAAGAGAAATGTAGAGGTTTGTACAGAGTAGGTAATATCTTGGGTGTTGCCGGTGTCGATTAGATGGGCAGTGGGCCTGTTTCCCCACAAATATCATAAAAAACGAGTGTGCTTTAGACCACACGATTGAAGTAAAACTTCTTTTTCAAAATATTATTTTACAAATTTTTTCAATTAGAAATTTGTCTACACGTCTGTAGGTCGATCAGTCTATGTTCATTCTGGACAGACACAACTCGCAATCGCACATTAACGTTTAAAAATATACGAAACGTAACTCTCTCTTTCTATATTCACTAACTCTAATCTAATAAAGTTGAGAGGGATCTCAACTTCCGTTCGCACTTTTCGTAGCGCATTCAGCAGCTTACTCCCCAAGTCAAGCGTGCATAAAGAAGTTTTATTTAAAAAAATAACACAAAAAAAGTATTCAGTAGGTACTAAAAGTAAAAACATTGTTTCTGAACTACGGCAAATTTACCAATAGACATATTTCTCAACTTCTATTGATTTTAAAGGCAAATCGAACTAGGCACCTTTTCACAAACACTAACGAACCTTTTAAAGCCTATTCCCCTGTTTAAGTTTGGTTTAAGTACACACATTTTGCCGTTTCAATAGAGTCGAAATTGCAACAACACAACACCTAAGGAAAACGACATCAGTCGAGCACGTTTGAACCCGTAACTTTGGAAACTAGCAGGTAAACGTATTATCGTGATTTACTGCGTTTTGTCACAGCCTCACAAGGAAAACAAGATTTTATTATCAAGGTTAATGCCACAAAAGTTTTGGGGTGCTTGAAAAATAAATAAGATTCAGGAAATATGCCCCAAAACGCTGCCAGGCATGCTTTTTAAAGGTATTTGATAGTTTTTCATGGCAACAAAAATGGTCGGTTTTTTGTGTTAATCTTAAAAAAAACTTTAAAGGAAAAATACAGGAACATAAGGAACACCTAGTTATGGGACACAAATAATAAAACCGGCCAAGTGCGAGTCGGACTCGCACACGAAGTGTTCCGTATCAGTATCTATAAAAACGAGCAAAAAAACCACGTTTATTGTATGGGAGCCCCCTTATATATTCGTTTAATTTTAATTTAACTTTTTATTTATTCTTAAAGTAAATATTTAACTTAATATTCTGTGAATATTTCAAGCGTCTATCTGGTGCCGTTATCAATATCGAGCAAAAAATAGCGTTTGTTGTATGGGAGCGCCCCTTAAACATTTATTTTATTCTATTTTTAGTGTTTGCTATTATAGTGGCAATAGGAATACATCATCTCTAAAAATTTAAATAGTCTACGAGTAACTATCACGGTTCATGAGATACAGCCTGGTGACAGACGGACGGACAGCAGAGTTTAGTAATAGGGCCCTGTTTTACCCTTTGGTTACGGAACCCTAATTATATTTGCAATGCTTCGTAGACATAAAATGCCTTGATACATAAATAGTCCTAACGTAATATTTGGAAATGTCTCTGATTACCCCTTAAGGGATTATCATCATCATCATTCTCAGCCTGTGTCGACTCACTGCTGGGCATAGGCCTCTCTTTATTTCTTCCATTCTTACCGATCCTGTGCCAGTCTGAACCACGTACGACCCATGGTCTCGTTATGGGATATAAGTAAATAAATAAATATTGTTGGTGGTGGTTTCACACAGCGCCATCTAGCCCCAAACTAGGCAAACCTTGTACCTTGAACCAGATAACTGATAGAATACTTATATACTTTTTTTGTAATACGTATAATATATAGAGAAACAACCAGACCCGGTACAAGTATCTGTAGATCATACAAACATTTGTTCTGCGATGGGAACTGAACCCGCTACCTCCTGCGTCTATACCTTTTCGGGTCGGTTTTCTGAGTATGAGATCCGAGGATTTGCATCATGGGTTTAATCAGCCGTGAGCTATAATATTATTTGAATGTTCCTTAAATGTTCTCCTACAGATTTGTTTTTTTATTATGCGTTGGAGTTTACTCATAAAAACCCATTTAAATGAGAAATATCAGATAAACAATTCAATTAAAATAGAAGTTCTCAAGTATGTCAAGAATGAAGAATAATTTGGCAATAACTTTTGATCAGGAAATGATATTCTTAGTTTCAAATAATTAAACATTGTTTTTTAAAGCAAATTTTACATAAATGTTAATTATGTAAACCGAGCGTTTTATCAAAGAGAACCTTGTTTGTAGGGTTCAGAGGCTAACAACTAAACCCTTATAATTTCACTCTGTCCATCCATCCGTACTCCACTCGAAATTGTTCCTTCAACATTTAATTTGCTATGTAGACGTGTGATGATAATCCTTAAAAATGAAATGAAAAAATAATTTGTGAAATTAACATTTATCCAACTAATGTTACGATAGCTTAAACTCGGTGGGAATAGGCACTAAGCAGGAAGTTATTAATATTTCTAAAAGCTTTATTTCTTGGAAGCTTTCATTTAAATATGAAAGCTTTACTTAATTAAATTTTTTATTTTGTGTTTTTTCTGTAATTTTGTAGTTATATAATTTTTCTTTTTATTATTATAATCTTTAGGCAAGTAGGTATGTTTTTTTTTTGTATTTGTTCTGTTTTGAATCGTCTGTCCTGTGTGTGTGTGTCAAATAAATGTATTTTCTTTCTTTCTTTCTTTACCAACTTATTTCACGCCTCTGAGTAGGGTAGAGTATAGTGAAACTAATTCAAGTTAATTGTCATTTTTCTGTGTAATCTATATACTGACAATAAATTATTATGATTTTTAGTCGACATTTTTATTTGAAAATATTTTTTTATTTGAAAAATAAAAAAAACTATTAAAATATTAATAGCAAAAAAGTTATTGCATTTTACCCTACCGGATATGAGTTAGCCAATATTGATTTGCAAGAGGCTATTTTTATAATACACCAAGTTTTTACCTTGGTAAATGTTACACCTGTCTGTCAAATTTCTTCAACGATTGATGCTTGCAAGACTTGCAGCGTATTCACAAGCTTATAGATTTCGGCTCTGGTGTTGTCTCTCTCGCACCACAGTATACGCAAAGCAGTACGTTTGCGTTTCTCCCGAGAGTTGGACGCGTGATAACGAAGGCTCGAGTTTACGTCGAATCGGAATTCCGAATGCGATGTGTTTTTTTATTAATGTGAGATGTTCTTGTGAAAAGTGACAGTGATGGGAGAAACTTAGTATTTTGTTGATTAATTAAAAATATTTAGTGTTGGAGAAGTGGTAGTAATTTTGTGTTTTAGTGTTATTGTGAATTCAGGATATAAAAGGTATGTCATAGTTAAATTATTTTATTTTATTATCCAATAAACGTTGTTTAGGATATATTTATCAATGTAGATTAGTGGCTAGTTACATTAATTTATACTTAGCGATATTATTTAAAAAACCAGTTAGACAGTCAAGGTCAATTAAACCGTGGGTTTTTACAACTGGGCTAGAAAGGGAAAATTTGAAACGTCTAGTTTTAGGGAATTTACTTTCATAAACTCAGTAAAATTTTAGGACAAGTGACAAAATTAATAAAGTAAAAACAACAAATTTGAATTGAGATAGTTTCAATATTTTTTTTTTTTTTATTAGTAATATCTCTAGTTTAATTGCATTCGAGGTAAATTATCAGGATAACAGAATTGTGTCAAATAACAACTTCTACGATTGATCTTTGCTATGGTTTCGGATTTCTCCACATCTTAAAAAAAAACACTAATTATGTACAATGAAGTACTTATACAAGAGTCATATAATTTATTTATTTTTGTAGTAAAAGGAATAATTAATGATTTATTTGTGAAAAATATAGTTACCATAAAATTTATTATACAATAAAATATTGGTATGGTTAGGGACCAAGTACATGTTGACCACCCAGTCCCTAAACGGAAATAGTTATACTTACATTATTTTTAAGTATAAAATATATAATTTTAACATGCTTTTTCATTGCATAATTTTCTGACATTTAACTAATTTAATAAAATTAAGCATATACCTTTTTATACTTCATATCTTATTATATATAATAATTCTGTACGTTGGTGTGTCAACTAACTCCTCCATACGGACCGATTTTGATGAAATATTGTGTATACTTCAATGGCTTATTGCATGATTTTAAAACACAATTGGACTCGGTATGTCGAGGTGTTGTCGAGATCCAGAATATTGCGAACGAGGTACTTAATTTAAAAAAAAAATTGTTTGTTGAATTAAAAAGTTCATAGCATACAGCTGTAAGGTATTTTAATATTAATTATAATTTAAACTTATTTCCTAATAAACAAAAATATTAGCAAAAATATGGACTTAAGTATAATATTTTTTCTTTCAAAAGCTTCCTTTTACAGAATAAATGTTCTCAAAGGAAAACCCGAATACCTCAGCTTTTCTTTTCATGCGAGAATGCCCATTTTGTATTTATATAAGATCACTAGTCTTATGGGAAATTATGGAAGCGTAGCGTTTAGAACCAATATTAACAAATATTTAATGTTTTACAAGACATTTTTCCTGAATTGGCAGGAAAACTTGGAATATTGTCCGTTCACACTGTCTACATAACGCTAGGAATGTATGAAAAGTTTAGTTTTTTTTTGTAAATTTTTAGGCTCACATTTGACAAATATTCGATTATTAAGGTTCCGCACCTCAAAAGGAAAACAACGGAACACTTATAGGATCACTTTGTTGTCCGTCTGTCTGTTAAGATCCTATAACTAGGGAACGTGTGGAGGTATCGAGTTGAAATTAAAACTATATACTCAGGTACAGTCCCTTGAAGATGTGAAAAAGTCAAACTTCTAAGTTAATGTAAAAAAGATACGGCCGTTTATGCCGCAAAACGTATATTTCGACACTCTCAAGGAAATCCGGTACTTTCCGTTGACCTAGAACTATGAAATTTAATATCGTCTTATACTACAAGTCCAGGGAAAATCTGAAATCTGTACCTACATTTGCAATTAAATCATAAAAATAGTCTTTATTTAAAGTACGTAAATCAATCATCAAGGTTAAGCAACAGTTTTACTTAGAAAACTTTCGTGATTGATTTGAATCATTATTATAAATTCGGGATATATCACGTACCGTCTTATCGTTGTTTGAATTTAACCGAAACATTGTCGGTCGAAACACCGATAAGACGGTACGTGATAAATCCCGTATTTATAATAATGGTTAAGCAACAGTATGCGCTGTCATAATTGTATAGGTGTAGAATAGACTCGATCCCTAAATTATTTATATTATGTACCTACAAGTTTGTACAGAACCCTCGGTAGGCAAGTGCGACTCGTATTTGTCTGGTTTTTATATCCAATTGCAATTCAGCGGGGCAATGCAGCCAGAGTCTTGGGGCCACTTCCACCTAGTAGTAATCTGGAGCAGTTGAGCTGTCTATAGATCGTTTGCAATGGTCTTTAGATAATTCAACTGTTCTGTGGTTTAGTGTTGTGCTAGTATTAAGTATGTTAGTCACTAAGGTATATATTTATATGGATCGTAGAATTGAGTTATAACATCTGTTTTCTTCTCTATTGTTGCCTGACATAAAGTTTTATCAGTATTATTTTTTATTAATAAAAAAGTTATCACGCTATTCGGAGATCTAAACGTGGCCTTAAACACTTGACACCAAGATTGGTCTTACTGTACGTTCCATTTCACGCACTAGAAAGCGTTGCGTATGACAGTCCCCCGCTAGATAAAAAGGAGCGCTAATTTTGAACGATAATACCAAAGTTAAACCAAAACAAAAACTTACTACGTTAACTAACTACGTTATGTACATTTCGTAGCGCGCTGACACGCGTGTGAATCAAACCAACGTGAAACTCAAACCAAACACGTTACGTTACCAACGTTAGACACGTTCAAAATTAGCGCGATTGCCCCCCTGATACAGGTTTCTGGGAGCCGTTGGGTGCAGGCTGCATAAAATCCGTCGCTCTAGAAATCTTTGACGGAGGCCTATCTGTAGCAGTGAATATCTTATAGCTGATATTATGAAGGTGAAGAGCCATTAGCCTTTAGGAATAACAAGAAATACTATTTCAGATTAGAAACCATTTTATGCATAAATGTATGTCCATTTATTTTATTTAGAAATAAGATATTGCGGACTTTTTTCCACATGTTGTTTTTCCGTTATTAGAAGTCAAGTTTTTTATAAAACTCGTAACGAATGAAAACGCCTAAACGACGACCTCTGTATGTATACCGGGTTCGATTCCAGCTGCGGGACAAATGTTTGCACTGTCTACAGATATTGGTTCCGCGTTTCGTTATTTTTCTATTATAAAATAAGTATACTTATGAAAAAATATGAATATATGTACATATTTTATCAGTTATCTGGCTAGCACAGTACAAGCTTTGCTTCGTTTGGGGCTGTGATTTTTTTTTATTTTATTTTTTTTTTATTCGAGACAACAAACAATTATACCTAAATAATACTAAACTTAATAATTGTTACAAGATGTGTTACAGGCATAACCAGCACCGCTGTCCACAGATTACGTTAGACAGATGGTAGCCATGAGTGTTTACAAATACATACAAAAAATATAAATATATAGATGAACCTATATTATGCAGGCAAGCAAGTGCCTATGTACCTACGAACCTACACAATACAGGTTCACATTTAGTAATGAGTAACTTAGTCGCTAAAAATGGAAATTAGACAATCAGACAGGATTGTCTGATTGATTGCTTTGTTCAAAAATGTCCAGAATTAATATTATTATTATTTAACATGCCTTTTTTGACACAATGGGAACGGCCATCAGGTCTTCAAGCTATGTGTCTCGGCCACTCGTTAGCTTGCTAATCCTCTGGGCTATATGACTAATTTAGCTTGTTTACGGATCTCCTCATGCGTGATTTGATCCTGTAGAGTAACTCTAAGCATAGCCCACTGCAAAGCACACTGAGTGACCTTGAGCCTTTAGTAAGGGACCATGTTTCTGTGCCATTATGTCACTATTAGTAGCACAGGCTTTTTTTATAAAATATAGATTAGCATTTGACCACGATCGTGCATGATGGTCAGCGATAATGCAGTCTACGCTTGCCTAGACGAAACCTATTCATTCGTGACTGGAAGATCCATAGGTTGTAGATAACAGGAAACACAAACTCAGGCAAGGCGTTCCACTCCTTGGCGGTGCGCACAATAAAGGGAAGAGTACCGCTTTGTGTGTATGGAAGGCACATCTACCTACCATGTAGCGATGGCGTACCGGATAGTGATTGTGGGATCCAATTGAAAAGTTCCGCTGCACACTCTCCAAAATGCATCCGGAAAAAAAACCCATCAATCTAAAAACTGATGAAAGACTTTCGTTCATCTTGTGATATTCTATGACCTTGATTAAATGAAAAACTCTGCATTACATTGAATCCTCTAAATGTCTTTGACGAAAATCAAAGTGGCTATATAGAGAGGATTTAACTTCAGGATTCAATTTTGGGTTAAGCGTTTGTACCATCATCATTATCGGCTTCCGTTTTTGTTACTTATTTCCTAAAATCGAGGCTTTGAGGAAATGAGATTGGATTTATATCAAGGTAAATCTTTCCTTAGACTAAGAAATACTGCGAAACTAATTTGAAATGAATTTCAATTGCTTTTAGGAAGAGATTGATAAAGCATGTGTTTTCAAAAACTTGCGGCCGTCATGCTACTGAAGTTTTTTACGTTAGCAAACTTTACATGATCAAAAAACTAATTATATTTTGCGTGAAAGTACAATTCATAAGAATCATTATACCGAAAAAAACCAGAAAATTTAAACTGCTCCGGCCAAAATTTTTTTAATCATAACTGAAAACTACAAAAACCTCTACATCATACATAGTGTAAATTTCTGTTCAACGTGACTGTTTTGTTTTTAAAGTTTTTATCAAACTTTGAAGTTTAAAACAATAGGTTTATTAGACAAACCTTCAAACTTTTTGAAAAATGTCAATGTCAAAATCCAAAACCTTGATTTCTCGATAGTCAGATATCAGATTTCACACCAGATTTCTCGTCTCACTTCAAGGAATTAAACGAAAGATCTTGTTGGATATAGTATCCATTTTACCCATTACCGATACATTTCTAGCTCCAAGCACCTTTTAAGCCATGTTCCAACCATTTTCATCCAATATCGAAAAGCATTCGTAGAATTGTTGTTTGCAGTTGAAGTTTTTTCAATTCTTGATATGTGTTATTAAATACCTAGTTTCCAATGCATGTTTACATGCAATGCAGTAATGTATATTCCTTTTTTTTATGATTCCTATTAAATTTAAAAATTACTATTCTCACTTAAAACGGGATATTAACTATGATTTATGAGTGTTGAAACACTTGACATAGTTAACCTACGCTATAAGCCTACGCCATAATCACGGTTGAACTGAAGTCTTTGCGAGTGGATGATTATTGGCAAAATACTACGTGTTTTGTTATGTGCGACATTAAAATAAAACATGGGCTAATGACTTGTATTGTTGTTAATAGTTTTGTTTTCAAATTAATTACCATAGACTAATTACCTAGTAATTTAAATTTTCAAACAACCTTAGTACCAAGTCCTAAAATTTCAATGAAACATCCTATATAAAATAGGTAAACAAAACATATACATTCATCATGGAAGTAGGTATCAGTTAAATTAAGTTAGGGGCATCGATGCAAAGGCATCGCCGGTTTACGTTAAAAATATTTTTTGGGAATGTATCAATATCTGGATAAATATTCAAGCTACTGGTATTAAACCCATCTCTAAAATCAGTTATAAGATTAGGAGTGTGTGTGTTTCAAACCAATGTCAAACACAAAAAAAAACCGGTTGCATATCAGAAATAGATACTTACTCGTAGCGAAGCGAGATCTCTTATTCAACTTGGGCGAATCAGTGTTGTATGTATGTATGTTTGTTTGTACAAGGAGAACTTTCGAAGCGTTTATCCGATTATCGTGAAATTTGATATATAGGTAGGTAGTGATAGCACAATTTTGGTGTGACTAAATGAGGTATTTTAGTTTTTAAATTATTAGCCATAAAAATGAACTTAGTCAAAATTCACAGGGTATATCAGTGACCCCACAGTACTGAAAATTGGTATGTGTGTAGCTTTATTGACGCAAATATAGGAAAAAGTCTGAAATCCAGAATAACTGCAATTTCAACTCAAAAAAGTTTATCTAACCCACATGAACTCCCGTCACCTATATTTTAAATGAAACTGTAGGTCAAGTAATATAGTTATTATTTCGCGGCACTATTTTGATAGTCAAAGATTACAAATAATATTTTTTTGATGTTATGGGAGACTCGCGAGATCTCATTTCAAGACGAACCACTAGTATTATAAAGAAGTAAAGTTTGTTTGTATGTTTTTTGTAGGGAAACCTTAGAAATTACTGAAACAACTTTGTAAATTCGATGAACAGCAAGCTACATTTTTCCTGAATGCTATGCGGGTTTAGGTAGTATTTTATAACGAGTTATAAATAATCTGCCGATACAATCTAGCCAAGTAAGGCTACATCGACCCATTCTGTAAAACAAGCAAAACAAATAATACAAAAGTGGGTAACTACTCTGACGTACGCTGTTACTGAGACTATTCTGAGTGTTACAACCTAAAAGTCCCAAATATTTATCCTATGCATTTACATTATATTACTTATATATATTTAAATATATTATATACATATTTATATTTAACACTTTATTAGAAGTTGTATATATATTTATTTATGCATTATAAATTTAGGTTATATTAATATATAGGTTTTCAATTGTTATTTTAAACTGTTTTTTATATATATATATTTCAAACATTATTAATTTAATTTATTAGTCCGAGGTGTAAACAACTGAATAATCTATATAAGAATTTCAAGGTATTCACGATACAGGCTTGGCCTACTGTGAAGACCACCGACTAAACCTTTTAGTTATTAAGCTCTCTCAACAATAAGTTCATTTAAAAAATTTCTGTTTTATACATATTAGTCATAAGGTGTGCTTTTTGTTGCTAAATAAAATATTTTTCTTGTGTTTTTTCATTTTTCATTCCGGAGTCAGTGCCACTGCGGCGCCACCATACAAACAATACCCCACCTGCTCTCAGGTCCTCTATGCCTAACCACCTGCACACGAAATGACTTGTACCAGGCAACAGAGAGGAGTGTGAAAGTTGCTCTTTATTGGGCTAATAAAATTTAGAAGTCAAACAGCCATAGACACGAAATAAGAAGAAATAGCTAGTTATATAAATATCTCTGTTAGTAAATGTTTTTGAGTTAAAGCTCTAATAATTTAAATGATGTAGAGGGATAGTATAATAATCGTACAACACGTTTTGGATTACGTCACATGTAGTGATGTAATAATATATATCACCCGGTAAATTACCAGTGAATTATTTGTGTAACACACCCGTCAAACTCTATTATCAAGTTACGATTAATATTCATACCCTGTTAATTAAACTGCTGGTTTTGGCACTGAAATAGAAGTGACATTTTGATGGAATATTGATCTAGGTCCATAAGGTCATATGGACTGTGTTAAGAATGATATGGGTAAGAAGAAGTGACAATGGAGATGACGACGGCTGGATAGAGATGTGGAGGAGGAATACATGGTGTGCTGACCCCGCGTATTGTACGAAAAGGGCAGGAAGAAGAAGACTGACTAGGTCCATGAGGTCGTCCAAATCTTTTCCAATTTTTAAAGTCAAGGTATACAACCATTTCCATTCTTTGTCTCTTAACTGCTAGTTAGTGTTTCTGTCAGACTGGTCGAGGACTGTCTGTTACGTTTAAATGCTCAGGGCGTAAAGAACAGAGTGATCTTAAGATTTTAAGAGAAGGTTCCGGGACACACAGGTATCGACGGTTCCATATGTTACGAATGTGCCGACAAGCTTGCGCGAGCTGGGGCAAATGGAACACGGCAGAGCCCTAAGCCGTTCTGTGATATACCAAAAAATCTGCCAAAAAGAACCGTAATAAACTTCTGCTTCGAGGAATCGTGCAAACTTTGGATTCATTCTTCAGGCATGAACCGTTCCAAATCACTGATTAAAACCTTTGATAAACGGTATACAAACTGAATCTTAGCGCTAAACAGAAACAATCTTTGCATTAAAGTCAGAGCCCTGACTGGAAACTGTCGGCTTATTAAGCAAATTTTCAAATTAGGGCTATGCGATATACAAACCTGCAGACTCTGTAATGAGGCGGCAGAATCGCCCCTACATCTGTTAGGCGAGTGTGGTCCACTAATGCGTAAACGTAGCATTTTTCTGGGCAAACACACTCTTAGCCCAGAGGAGCTAACAGCTATTACCCCTAAGAATATTCAACAGTTTTAACAGCTGTAGGACTTAGGCCCGTAAGATCAATATAAGTTTGAACTAAAATTCTAAGCTTAAACTAAAACTTTTCTTTGACAGTGATGGTTTAAGCTTAGAATTTTAGTTATAGTTAGTTTTAGTTATTGATCTTACGTGCCTTAGTGGTGAATTTTAAATGCCTCCTTAACCTAGGAGCGATACAAAAACAAGTGGCGATCACAATCGACCTCGTGTCGGTGAAAGCCGCAAAAGCTAATAAAAAAATATAGTGTTTATGTTATTTACCTTACATATGTTATTTATATATTATTTGTATGTAGTCATATCTACCATAAAATTAATACCCGTTTAGGTAACCGTGTTCTAGATTGGAGACCATGTCTATGCAAGCAGAGTGTAGGACGCTTTCTAGTAGGTGTAGGGACAATCTATGCACTGTAGGTGTCAGAGAATTGATGAGATAAGTTGAGGATGGGGCTTCAATTCCCATGTCTAAAAGTAAGCTAATGTGGATGATCATGGTAAAGTAAACGTTTTTAAATTATCTGTTTGCAATGAAGTAACATGAGCTGTTCCTAACTAGATATAAGTGTCCATTGCAATTTTTAATAATTGAATTTAATAATCATGAATATATCAAAAACTAAGTCATGACCAACAGTATAAAACTTAGGGTCAAAGTAGATGGGCAGGTTATATAATATGTTGATGAGTACATATACCTAGGCCTGCTAGTTTCCTTCTAAAACAGTCAAAGAACTGACACTGAAGCAAAAACTTATCGTCATTATGTACCCTGCCCATATAGACCTATGCAGCTCAGACTTGGTCCTTGACAGAAGCACACAATTCTAACTCGAAACTTGCCTGAGTGAAACGAATCGATCGAGTCAGAAATACCAACCTACAAGCCAAAACCGACATAGCTGATTTAAGACATTAAGACCGCCCGCTTAAAATGGGATTGGGCAGGCCATGTGGTTCGAATGCATCCAGAACGATGGGCGAATCTAGTCACCTAGTGGATACCGAACGGACGACGCAGCCGTGGTAGACCCAGAAAAAGATGGAAAAACGACCTGGATGCAATCAAATCAAATTGATCAGATTTGGCTGTAGACCGTGATGGATGGAGGGGAGATGGGGAGACCTTTTCTCAGCAGTGGGACAATATAGGTTAGTAAAAAAATATATAATTTATACTATATAATATTGCATTCATATAAGCTGACTAGTTGACCCACCGAATTTTGTACCCCTTGACATTCATATGACGCGGGCTGTCTATAAACGTCGGCCATCATTATCTGCACCAATGTATGAGAAAATGATTTTTCTTCATAATATCTTTTTGCGTGATTTTTACGATATTTTAATAGTTATTATGCTATTCTGGGCGGAGCCAAATACAACAAAACAAAAATCATCAAAATCAGTCCAGCTGTTCTCGAGTTATATGTGTTAGAACAAACCCGACTTTGTTTTGTATATTAGAAGAAGATAAGATATAAGATAAAATAAGATTATATGGAGGATTTTATGTTTGTTTTATCATCTGCTGCTATGTGTACCCATTTTGCATTGAATAAATGAAATTAAATAAAATGTATATAATCATATAACTTTCTCTATATCAGTCGCAAGCTTTGACCTGCATTGTCTACTTGTTATGATTAAGCGCACAGAAATTACTTAAAATAAACTGTTAAATACTGTTTAGACAATCGATTACAATAAACACTTTTTCATATTTTATCATCATTTTTAAAGGCATCCTATTACGGAGACTCCACTGCCTGTCTGTCTGTCCGTCTATCACCAGACTGTGTCTCATGAACCGAGATAGTTAGACAGTTGAAATTTTCACAGATGATGTTATTTCTGTTGCCGCCATAATATGATATGCCGCATTAATATCACTCACTTTTTATCTTATTTTTTTTTGTAATTGTTTTTAGATATGTCAGTAGGTACAATATAAAAAATTCAATTAAAAATAGTTAGCATAATTTACAATGTCACATTGGTAGTAAATTATAATGTCAATAGCGACTAACAAATTTTACAATATAAAATAAACACCTACTTAAACAAAAGAAATCAATAAAATAAAATAATGAATAAAATTAGAAGTATCTGCAAAAGCATTGTCAATTGTATAATAAAATTAAAAACTAAATAAAAAACTAATTACAATGTATGATTATGTACTATAATGAAAAAAGGTTTTTATCTGCAAAAGCTTCGTCCAAACGATAAAAACTTTTGTTCTATCTAGACTTTGATCGTTAACAACTGTAAATACTTACATGAGAGTTAAATACTTACATATATTCTGTGTTTCATTTTACAATACTTTAACATCTTCATCATTATTTTGGACAGGAAACTCTAAATTGATTCTAAGAAACCCCTTCAAACACTTAATATTACATTTTTATATAGGTGTAACATAGCATCATTTTTAACTCTTGCGAGAAAATTTTGCTCTTTCCACCCATATAAAAATGCAAGAATGGGTATTTGAAGGGTTGTAGAATGAATATAGAGTTTTCTGACCAAAATAACGATGAAGATGTTAAAGTATGGTAATAGGAAACACAGAATCTAAATGATGTGAAAATGATTCGTGTCAATTAAATAACATTTAATTGACACGACACACGTACACACAGCTACACATCAAGCTATACATTTCCAGTATAAGCTGACCTCGCATTGTGTAGGCTTTTAGTAGAATGAGAGGTCAGCTATTACTGGAAATGTATAGCATAATGTGTAGCCGTGTGTACAAAATAAAAACAAAAAAGAAGATGGTGACATAATTGTAATGTAGGATCTTGACTTCTGGCTCTAAGAAGTAGGTGGGTGTAGATAGAAGGATATGAGACATAGAAGGACAAGAAAGCCATAAGTCGAAGATTACAGGTTAATAAAAAATACAGGAATATCTCACGCAACTTCCACCATAATTACGACCTCCGTGGTGCAGTGGGCGAATAGCCGGCTGAGACGCAGGAGTTAGCGGGTTCGATTCACGCCGCGGAACAAATGTTTGCATGATCTACAGATATTTGTTCCAGGTCTGGTTGTTTCTCTATAAGTATATTATAAGTATGTATTTACCAAAAAAATGTATAAAAGTATTCTATGAGTTATCTGGTTTCCATAGTACAAGCTCTGCTTAGTTTGGGGCTAGATAGCGCTGTGTGAAATGCCCAGCAATATTTATTTATTTATTTACAATTACAATGTCGAGTTACGCCAAAATGGCGTCAGCTCAGCATGTGCCAAGTAGGTAGGTAGGTACATCTCCCCGTGTATTGTATCGATTTATTAATCGCGGTTTTTGTATTTTTGAATGTACAATATCCATATTATTTAACAGTCATTCATTGACGTGAAGTCATTTACATGAAGAGTCGCGTCACTTTGACAAAAGTGTCTTATATAAATTTTATCACAAAGTTCCCACGGGAACGGGAAATTTCAAGCGTAAGAAGCCGCGGGCGGGTCAACTAGTAATCTACAAGTGGTTCGTCCGTGAACTGAGATCTCGCGAGTCTCCGATTAAAACAATAAAATATAATTTGTAATCTTTGACTATCTAAATAGTGCCACAAAAAAATTCCAAACTTTTGGACCTAGTGTCATTTTAATAACAGGTAACGGAAATTCATGTATTGTGGTTTTTTTTGGGGTACTTATTGCAGTTATTCTGAATTTCAGACTTTTGCCTATATTTGTGTCACTTAAGCTACACGCTTACCAAATTACAGTACTGTGGGTTCACTGGTGTACCCTGTGAGTTTTGTCAAAGTTTAGTTTTTATTATGGCTAATAACTCAAACACTATAAAGAATTTATGAAAAATAAAATCAGAGTCTAAATGTACTAAAGAATATCTTTCACTTGACGTCTCATTTGACCTAATAACCTCATTTTCATTTTTTTACTTTTGAACTTCAAGAACTCAACAACCCCCCAACATTTTTAGCTTATTTAGTCACACCAAAGTTGTGCCATCACTACCTACCTATGTATTAAATTTCACGATGATAGGATCAACGCTTCGAAAGTTATCCTCGGACAAACAAACATACATACATACAACGCTGATTTGCCCAAGTTGATTAAGAAAACTCGCTTCGATCAATAAATGTACTAAAATAAAGTTCATATGGACCAACGAACGCTCGTATGATTTATTCGTAGAATGGAGAAGATATCACTTTCTATAGGAACGCATAACAATGCCTCCGTTGATATAAACAGAGCCTTGTCGTAAAAATAAAATGTGTAAGTACTCGTAAGTTTGTATGTCATGGGTGATCTTCGACTACCTATCTAAACTACTGAACTAATTTTGAAAATTCATATACTGCTACACCAGCCCAAGGTTTAGTTTGTTTTTATAAAAATCCGTGTAAAGCCGGCCGGGTCACATAGTCACACTAATATTATAAATGCGAAAGTTTAGATATAAATAAATAATAAATATTGCTGGACATTTCACACAGCGCTATCTAGCCCCAAACTAGGCAGAACTTGTATTATGGGAACCAGATAACTGATAGAATACTTATATACTTTTTGTTTGTAAATACATACGTATAATATATAGAAAAACATCCAGACCCGGAACAAATATCTGTTGATCATGCAAACATTTGTTGCGCAGCGGGAATCGAACCCGCTACCTCCTGCGTCTCAGCCGGCTATTCGCCCACTGCGCCACGGAGGTCGTCGAAGATGTATGTTTGTTACTCAAACACGTCATAACAGCTGAACCGATTTCCATGAAATTTAGTATGTACGTAGATTATAACCTGAAGTAACGCATATGCTACTTTTTTGACAAACAATGCATGCGAAGCCGCTGGCGGAAGCTAGTTTTAAATAAAACAGTAGACTCTCGTAATGCGTCGCATTACGAGACTTAAATAACCTTTAACTCAATTTAAACATCAATATAATATTTCGTGTATAATATATTGCTTTCTAAGCCGATAAGGCTAGCGTGAGAATTACAACGTAATAGCACTGAAGTGTTATAATCGTTATGGGCCTGATGAAGTTATGGCGAATGGTTATCCGTTAACCGAAAATTCATATAATTTGTTATACTTTACTTGCATTAAAGATTTTTTTCTGATAAGATATGGCAAAAGAAAAAACCTGATGATCTTGGAGAGGCCTACACCCGTCGATGGTTTATTTCATCATCACCGTCAGCCTTTCTCATCCCACTGCTGGGCATAGGCTTCTCTTCGTTGTCGCCATTCACCTCTGTCCTGCGCTGTTCTAACCCACATACGACCTGCGATTTTTATAATGTCGTCGATCCATCTTGCCGGTGGACGACCTGCGTTCCTGGTTCCATCTAGGTGCCACCACTCAGTCAGCACCCTGCTCCACCTGTTATCACCACGCCTGGTCACATGTCCAGCCCCACTCCATTTGAGTCCCAATATATGCTTGCTAACAGTTTGAACTTTAGTCCGCTTGCGCATTTCAGTATTGGGTCTCGGTCTAGCAGTGTGATGCCGAGCATGGCGCGCTTCATGGCTCTCTGTGCGACTCTAATCCTGTGCACAGTCTCCTTCGTGAGCGTCCATGTCTCAGCCCGATAGGTTAATGTTGGCAGGACACATTGGTTATAGAGGCGGGTCTTCAGACATTGTAGAACGGTTTCTTTACTAAGTATACGTAAAAAATATTAAAGTATGAAAGAATAAAACTATGCACAGATATTTAGAAACAATACAGACTTTTCTATTTTTTATTTTATTCATTTAATCACTAGCTTAAGTCCGCTGCTTTGAGCGCATGGTTTGTCTATAAAAGAAGCATCTGTTTCAATCCAGTTCATATTGGATTGAAATCGATTCAACCGTTAGGACGTTATTGAGTAACAAAGATTCAAACGATCGCATTTTTTGACGACCTTCGTGTCACAGTGGGCGAATAGCTGGCGACGCAGGAGGTAGCGGGTTTGATTCCCGCCGCGGAAGAAATGTTTGCATGAACGACCGATATTTGTTCTGGGTCTGGATGTTTTTCTATATATTTATAAAAAGAAACAAAGTATATAAGTACTCTTTCAGTTATGTGGTTCCCATAGTAGCTCTGCTTAGTTTTCGGCTAGATAGCGCATATATAATTTTAGTGGAATATGGTGGGATTACAAATAAATACTTTCAACTTAATAGTAAAACGCATGCAAGGTTTGTCTGGGTACTCGTAATCGACTGTAAACATAGATTAAATTGGAAAATTCTTGATTTCACTAATAAAAATAGGCGAACTTAATACCAATTAACGTTTTCTTCCAGCAAACTACATTTACAGTTACCACAGACAGAGAGACAGTGCTACTCTTGAATTTATACTATTAGTATGCATTGTTTATGTTACGGGTAATGCTAGAAGACGGAGTTAACCTAGGTTTACTCCGGTATTCTTAGTATTATACTAACATTTTAATAAAATAAATAAATTAAATAAAATAAGCATATAATACTGTTCTTATCCTAGGTACATTATTCTATAAAAAACTAACGCAAACGCTTTAATATGTTTTATCATATGTAACAGCTTGTCCTTCGACAAAGGCCTCCTTTAAGGATTTCCACTTTATTCTGTCTCTAGCTGTTCTCGTCTATTCTGGACTGGCCATTTTCTTCAGGTTATCTTCCGAATGTCTTGTTTGTCTACCTTTGTGTCTTTTACCGTCTATTGGGTACCATTTTGTTATTAGTTTGGTCCATTTCTCTTTTCTTTGTCTAAGAATATGTCCCGTCCATTGCTATTTTAACTTTTTACACACGGTTTTAACGTCATATTCTGTCTTTTCTCTTGACACCAATAACACTTCTTTCTATTCCGTTTTGACATACTTTTATTTTATTAATCTGTTGCTTAGTTAATGTCCATGTCTGGCAACCATATGTCAAGCATGGTAGTGTGCACATATTGAACACTTTCCTCTTTTCTTTTATTGCCATTTCTTTGTACTTCATGACTTTGCTAAGTGACCAAAATCTTTTTCAGGTGTTAGCGATCCTTCTGTCGATTTCTTTATGCATGGTGTCGGTTTTTGATATTAACTGACCCAAGTAGATGTACTCAATAACATATATTATTCTATTTGTTCGTCATTTACTATTATGCTGTGTGTTTGTGATGAATTGGTCATATACTAACACAACCTAACCTAACCCGGGTAAACCTAGGTTTACTCCATCTTCTAACATTATCTGTAACATATACACTATGAAAAGTATTGTATACGCGGTTTTGCACGCGTTTTTGTCAATAAAAAGTAGCCTATGTTCCAGGTCACAAGCTATCAACGAACCACATTTCATCGAAACTTCATCGGTTGAGCCGCTACGATGTGACATACAAATAAACTTCCAAACTTTCACATTTATAAAATTAGTGTGATGTCGAAACCTTTTAATAATTTAAAGTAGTATTTCTAGCATCACACTTTTGAATTGGTTTACGATTGAAGGCGAAATTGAACATGTACGTGTCAGTTTCCCCAGTGACTGTCTAGCTGCAGTTTCATGACACTAATTGAATTACCCTCACCGGTTTCACACTTTGGATACCTAGCTATTTTGAACTCTGAAAACTAAAATTTTACGAGAAACCATTTCACGGGTTACCTCTTAGAACAGCTGTACTATAGTCAGTTGTAATATATATAATCCTTCTGTCTCCAAAAAGTATCGTTGGTATCATAATCTAGATACGCGGTAGCGTGTCAAGCCATGTTCAAGCTAACAGAACTGGCGAGCAGCACCGTGTGTAATATTACACGAACCATTTGGAGACACTTTTGACCACCTCATAACTCAAAAACTATTTCACATAAAAATGTCAAATTTGGCTCATAATATATATATTAAAACTTACGAGATACATATGGGCTCTTAATTTCATAAACACACCTCAAATGGTTATTTAGATATTAATGTCTAAAAATCGTCATTTTTATCACTGACTGACTGCCCTATAGATCAAAACTCTAACCCAAATACAGATGATCTAGAAAGTTCAAATTTGGTATCCCGTTAGGCAGTTGTGTAAATACAAAGGAATAAATTAGAAAATAGTAAATTATTATCATATTATTATAATTTTACAATTAATTGATTATATTAGGAACACTTACTTATTAGTGTCTGTAATATAAGAATCAGCAATCAAATTGATTGCTGATAAAAAAAACACAAAAAAGACAATCATACCCCGTAAAAGTAGGAAAATACAGTTGATGTCTTGTCAATAATGTTGATACAGTAGATTCGAATTTAATTTTATTATGATTAGTACCTACTAATAACTTCTTTACAAAAAGAAATGATATCCCATCAAAAACATAAATGTGAAATGAGAGCCAAGTTCAATATTATGATATATGCCTTGGTGGTTGACTGCAACGACAAAAGAAGTGAGATCTAAATGGGTGCAAAGTTCAAAGGTCAGTCCTAAAATTTATTCATAACAACATAAAATATTATATAACAATTTAAAATATCATTTCTTCTTATAACTTACTTAATATTAGGTTAGGGAAAAAGTTTCTTCGCATTTTTTAAGAAAATTCAAAACATATTTTAATATGGTTTATTTACATTAATTAAAGTATGTAAGTACCATTTTGTTCGATAACTTTTTGCCATCTTGAAGGTAGGGACATGATCCCATTGCTCTAGAAATTTTGGGGCTTCTGATCAAAATACCGCGACAAGTACCTATAGTTTTGGCAGACCTCTCATGATGTTAACCTGACACTGCCTAAAGAATTCTGAAGAGACCGAAGTAGGTAGAAATCTGAAAGTGCCAGGTCAGAACTATACGGCAGATATATTAACACCTCCCAGCCACTCTCTTAATTTTTGATGAGTGGCTAAAGATGTGTGAGGTCTAGTGTTATCATGATGAAAAACGACACTCCTTCTGTTGATTAATTCCGGCCGCTTTCTCGCAACTTCTTGTTTTAATCTCATCAGTTGTTCACAGTAGAGTTCATAATCGATGGTCCTGCCTGGTGGTAACAGCTCATAATGAATAATACCCTTCCAATCCCACCACACACACAGCATCACCTTGTTGCGAGTTAACCCGGGTTTCGCCACAGTCTGTGAAGCCTGACCGGCCTTTGAACACGACCTTTTTCGCACGTTCTTGTCGTACGTGTCCACTTTTCATCACCAGTTATCAGCTTCTTCAAAAATGGTTCGGTTTCATTACATCGCAATAAATAATTACAAATGAGTACACGGTTCATTAGGTTTCTTTCAGTGAGCTCGTGGGGTACCCAAATATCGAGCTTTTTTGTTTACCCAGTTTTTTTCAAATGCGCTAAAACTGTTTTGTGGTCAATTCCCAGTTTTTTCAGCTACGTCGTAACTACTGATATGTCGATCTTGCTCCACTTTTTCAAAAATGGAATCAATTTTATCCGTAATAGGGCGACGTGCATCTTTGACATCAAAATTTCCGGATTAAAAACGCTTAAACCAAATTTGTGCTACTCTCACAGACAGTGCACTAGGTCCATAAACATCGCACATTTTTTTCGCGGCTTGCGTTGCATTTTTATCTTTTTTGTAGTAAAATTTTAAAATGTATCGAATTTGTTTATTCGATTCACTCATCTTTACAGTACGAAAAACTAATAAAAATCACACATTTTCCTAATCTGAATTTGGATTAATATTCTTTATAATTTAAACTTTGAATGATACCAAAACCAGCCAGATACAAATAGTATAGCCAAATAGATTTTATTACAAATTCATACATACTATAATGCGAAAAGACTTTTTCCCCAACCTATTAAATTGAAGCCTAAGGTCTGATTTCGCTAGTTTTGATTGATAGTTTTAATTAAGATTAAAATGAATCACGAAAGTTGTTGAAGTGAAAACTTCGTTAGGCACGTTCGGCATTTTTTGAGATGGGAAAAAACATTGAACTCGCGACACTGGTACCGTTACCGTTACCGACACCTCTGTATATAAGTATGTCGTAATTGTTCAAGTTTTCGCTTCTGTTAGCACTCCGGGACTTGAACCAGCAACCTTCCTCTTGATATGAGGATGCACTACCAATTGTGCTACAGGCTCTTGTCACCTCAGGGTCGAAATTAGTGAGATGATTCAGATTACGACTAAAGCGCCGTTAGCTCCATCTACAGGAAAACTTAAACAGTTTAACATAAATTCAACTCCTACCGGTATCCAGAATGAACATAGTCGGCCTTTAATATATTATTAATAAAATAACACGTTACATAATGAGTGTAAAGACTTTTATCGCGTGACTACTAACAGTATCCGTTACATAATTGTTAATATTTTGTCGCTTTTAATAAGAGTTTCCTTATAATAATTAGTAGGTATACAATAAGTAATAATTAATTAATAATAGCATTAAGTAGGTTCTAAATAGAATATATTTAGAGTGATTTTGAGTTACAAGAAAGTTTAATCGTTTTTAAACCTGAAACTTATAGTTTTAGTGCTAATAGTAACTAAAGTAACTTCTCGAACTTTTGTCTTCACACAACTTCGTGAAGGAGGCTAAGAGGAGGATCCAGTTGGGCTAGGCAGCATTCGGGAAATTAGGTCGAATCTTCTCGTCACCTATACCACAATGCCTGAAAACTAAAGTCTTCAATCGGTGCGTCCTACCCGTAATGACCTACGGTGCTGAGACGTGGACGCTCACGGTAGGACTAATCCACCAGTTTAAGGTTGCGCAGCGAGCTATGGAACGGGCTATGCTTGGAGTTTCTCTGAAGGATAAAATCTGTAACGAGGTTAGCCGACAGAGAACCAAAGTTACCGACATAGCTCAACGGATAAGCAAACTGAAGTGGCAGTGGACTGGCCATATATGCCGGAGAACCGACAACCGTTGGGGTAAACGAGTTCTTGAGTGGAGACCGTGTCTTGGCAAACGTAGTGTAGGGCGTCCCCCGGCTAGGTGGAGCGATGACATAAAAAAGGTGTTGCACAGAAATTGGATGAGAAGAGCCGAAGACCGGGCTCAGCGCGTATTGGGAGAGGCCTATGTCCAGCAGTGGACTAATGTGGGCTGATGATGATGATGATGAAAGTAACTTATAGTAATTAGAGCTTTTAGACTTAAAGGAAAGCAATATAAGGCGGAGACTAAGACCCAAAGTCTCGAACACCGCCGAAAAGTTGCAAGACTATCGATATTTTACAGAATAAATTTTGGGAATGTGCTCAAGAACTATGTGAAATCCAGTCCATACAAAGGTTGACTGGAAGAGATCGCTTTTAGCGGTAAGACCACCACGTGTATATCTGTGTGTATTGTTCTTTGTCGTTTATATTGTTTTATACTTTTAGTGTCATTTACATTATTGCGTTTTCTACCTTCCTATCTATCTATCTTACTACACGATCTGATCCCGCCCTCTCCTTTCCATCAAAGGACAAGCAGGCGCACGGCTCAGTACCATCCGTACCTAGTTGATGTACCACCCATTCGCACACACCGTTTTAGTTCTACGTTCTTGATGCGTACAACTAAGGTATGGAACACTTTACCGTCGTCTGTTTTTCCTAAAGAATACAATCCGGGCCTCTTTAAGGTAAGAGTAAATAAGTTATTTCTAGATTTTTGTGCTTCATCTTAGACCTTTATCTTAAACTTCATCGCTTACCATCAGGTGAGATTGTGGACATATAAAAAAAATGTCCGTTCTTGATTCTCGTGATATAAAATATTTTATTAGTAGCTTCCACCTGCGGCTTTGTACGTGTGGTTTGTCAAAAAGTAGCCTGTGACCAGGTTACAATCTATCTAATTACCAAGTTTCATCGAAATCAGTTCAGCCGTTTAGTCGTGAAAATGTAACTAACAGACAGAGAGACAGACTGCGTTACTTTCTACAGTATAATTTAAGTATAGATCAATTGTCGCAATTATGAAAGATCATTACTTGACCACGGCTCGACTGTTTTGCCTTTTTTTCTTGTCATCGTAATTCTCAGGCCAAGGACGGGCCACTTTTGAATTCTGGAAAACCTGACAGTGTTTTTTTCTTTTAAATAAGTTATTTGTATGAACTCAATATCATTAGCCTATATTTTATTTTGTGCTGTGTGAATTTTTTTGTTTATTTTTATCATAGCCAAGCGCTTGACCACTACCTCACCTGAGTGAAGGTGTGATCGAAGATGGAGCACGCTTGCCTAGAAAGAACCTATTCACTCTGGACTTGAAGACTCCAAGATTATACTGGTTTGGAAAAACATACGCCGGAAGCAAATTGTTTGGTACTGCAAGTTGGTACACCGACCAGGTGTGGGTGGTACTTCTCGGTACGTCTGTTGTCCGGTGGTGGAAGCAGGAAGTAGAGATAAGGTTATGAAGCTAGTTATTGACATTGGTCAGCGACTTTGCTTTGTCTACAAATCTCCTTATTTCTGATTCAAAAATTAGATAAGCCAACTTTTTGTACAACCCTACAAACAGCAAGCTTTTTAACCTGAAACTTTTGGGTTAGTTTAAAACTACTCTTAACTTATGAAACAACTACAAGCCAAAACTATTTGGCTAAATCGATGCTGCGGATAGACTTAGACATGATAAACAAACGAAGGTTTCGATGAACAAGATAAGAGGAGCGTTTTGGAACATTAATAGGCGACGTATACCGGCGATATCAGTTGATGATATTAGCAATACCATGAGATGTCTTCCTACGTGAGATCCTGGTTCAAACTGAGAAGAAATTCAATTTTCACATAAAATGGTGGAAAAATGATGCTACAATAAACGTACATTTTTGCTCGTTTTAGCTTGATATTGTTAACGGCAACAGGTAGATGCTTGAATTGTTCATAGAACATTAAAATAAAACAAATATTTAAGAGGGTCTCCAACAAACGTGATTTATTTGCCGTTATTATAGATAATGGTACGGAACCCTTAAGGCGCGAGTCCGACTCGAATTTTGGCCAGTTTTTTTATCTGTTTAAATGTTTTCAACCTATGATTACTGGCTTAGATTGCCAGTTATCAAATCGCCACTTGTAGACTTCAATAAATAAGTAAATAGTTTAAAGGAAATTTGTACGCTTTTCAAGTGACACAGTCTTTAAAAAACGTAAATATACAACATATTTATAAAAAAACCTATTATATTGGACTAGCATATCGGATAAGTTAGACGATAAAGAAGCTTGGGATTTAAATTGCTCAAATTCGGTAAAAAAATGCTACAATTTAGACGTTATTTATTTTCTTTATTGTTTTGTATTCTAAAAGGATCCTTAAAAAAACAAACAGCCATGTTACCTTGCCTTTCTTTCCTAGCTTGGTTGCCAAATAACAGGCAGTAAAATTAACATTTCATAGTCATCCTTATGACTCTAATGAATAAAAACTATTTGATTTTTGGTTGTATGGGTATGTAGCATTTCCGAAGAGCGTTGGCGTTTATACCCTAACACCAGGGTTACCCACAAGATTAAACGAACTTGCAAACTCTTCTTTTTACGTCAGGTTTAAAAATCATCTCATACGTAACGAAGGCACTGTACTCTAAATTGATCGGACTTCCAAATTACTATAAAAGGCCGAACACTGCCGTATTTACGAAGTACAATGGAAAAAATTCCGAACAAAAGTGAAATTGGATGGGCATGGATAAATTGAAAAAAAGTGGAAAGCTCGCAGAGTGAAGTTAAGTAAAATAGCACTCAGATATAATTTTTTTCAAACGCCGTTGTGTACATTTAATTGTGCTGTAATTTTTCTGTCTTTTGAAGGTGTAAATTACACATCAAATGAGCCTATGGTTTGTTTCGCGTAAGCAGATAATTATACAGCCCAAAATTACATCACAATACCAATAGAGTTAAAAAAAATAAAATCTCTCAGTTAGCTTCACATAAAAAAATACTGTAGATGAGTGAAGAATCAGAAACTTGTGCCATAAATTAAATCTAATTTTAAAATTTTACTTCGTTCGAATTTTCACATGGAATGACAGAGATAGTTTCAGAAGAGGTTAAAAAAATAAAAAATAAACTTCTTTTTAACATAAAAATTGTTTTTATTTAAAATTAATATCATACAGCCGCTAGTAGTATTGACCACGGAACCCTGTACGTAGTCCGACTATAAAATCTAAAAAAAAATCTGTAAAAATCGTATGTATAAAAACGGCAAAAAAATCATGTCTGTTGTATGGGAGCCACACTTAAATATTTATTTTATTCAATAGCACAATTTTATTTATTTACCTTATTTGAGGTTGGTGCCGATTAAGCTAGTCCTCTATCCTTTAATTTTCATCTGTTGTTTATATTTTGGAATTTTTTCTTTATATGTGCTGTAAGACCTTGCTTTTGCCAAATATCGCTATTCTAGATCAACGGGAACTACCATATAGGTTTTCGACCCACAACCTATAGGGTACTTTCGGTTGACCTAGAATTGTCAATTTTGGTCAAAAGTTAGGTCTTACAACACAAGTAAAGGGAAAGTTCTGAAAAAAAAAAGTTGCAAAGTAAGGTAAATTTTGGTACCTACAAGCTTTCGCGTAAATCTAAATTTGCCCATAATTTTTTATAGTGTTGATTCAGGACCTTAATTTTTATACACCTGATAGAGACTATACTCGTAGACCACAGTACCTGGTATAAATTTCAATTTGGTAGGTCCATCCATTCCCGAAAATCGGTGGTGACATACGGATAGACAGACGGACGGACGGATAAGAGAGTGATTTTATAAGGGTTCCTTTTTTTTACCTTTTGAGGTACGAAACCTTAAAAATCGTTAAAAGCACAATCTAAATATCGAATATTTCCATAGCTCTGCATTATTCTAGTTGCAATACCAGCGTTGGTTTTCCGATAAGGCCATGTTACTAGTTGCGAACATGTTTTGCGAAATTACAATATTATAAATGCGTAAGTTTGGATGTTTGTTTATTTATTATATTGTTTGTTACTCAATTACGCCATAAAAGTTGAACCGATTTCAATTAAATTTAGTATTTACGTAGTACCTGGATTAACACATAAGCTACTTTTTTTTAATAAATCTGGTCCCATGGGATACAAATGCGCATGCGAAGCTGCTGGCGGGTCAACTAGTACGACAATAATTAGAATAATTTATCTTAGTATACCCTTTGTATTCCACTACTGGGTAAAGACCTTTTTTTCATGCAATTCTTTCCAGCGCCAAGATGGTCCAACCCACTTGGAAATTAGTGAATACGTCCCTTAATCTTTTCCTTGGACTGCCAGAGAACTATAATTAGAAGATTAACAAAACAAAATAAAAAGTGAGTTCATGACTATAAATAAATAAATATTGCTGGACAATTAACACATCGTTATCTAAGCAGAGCTTGTACTATGGGAACCAGATAACTGATAGAATACTTATATACATTTTTTTTGTAAATACATACTTATAATATATAGAAAAACAACCAGACCCGGAACAAATATCTGTAGATGATGCAAACATTTGTTCCGCAATTAATTATTAACTATGCAGGGCATGTTCATACAACGATACAACGCTCTCTCTCTGCTCCAGGGTTGCTTGTTACTCTGAAGGATATCCACTGAGCCGTGCGAATGTCGGTTCGTTCAATGTACGACCGTTTCGAATACAGGTGAATTATTATTTTTATAAGGATATAAAGTATTTTCAGAGTTGTTTTAAAATACAGCCGACTTTTAGTACTTGAATAAAATAAAAGTTGGACTTTTTATAGATACAAAATTGTAATGTACAATTAATCCTTTTGAATGTCACTACAAAAACTGAGAATTATTTTGCTGCGCTCTTTTGAATTGAGAGCTGTAGAATGACATAGACAGCCTATATTTATGTACGTATTTTAACCATTTGGGGTCGATACCCTGGGTCCATGGGATATTGGAGTCCAAAATTCATTTCAAATTCAAAATCAAGCATTTTTTAATTATTTCTGGCCGCCTGGTCCGTTAGCTGGCGCTTATCAACGCTTAAGCATTACAATTCAGCAGGACAATTTTGGCCTGGACAATCTTCAGCAAATAGGCTATCGTTGGGATCGTTTGAAACGGTCTTTAAATGATTTAACGGTTTCTTCTGCATTTTATAGTCACGTAAATAAAAGTATATATTCTTTCGTCGTGACGACATGTGTAGAAACACGATCATCAAGAGTCCGGAGAGACTGATGCTGACGGCAGCATATCGACGTTGAGTGGAAATAGCCACCTAACCTAAGTACCCTAAGACTCAATGTAATTTTAATTAATATATTTTTTTTGAATTTTTAAGTATTTTTGTTGTATACTAATTATTGTGTAATTGTTTTAATTTGTTTTTTCTTCTTAATTTTAGTTAAATGTAGATTTTAAAATACCTATGGATCATTGTGTCTGCAATAAAGAAGAATTTATTGTTTATACCTAGTCAGGTCATAAATTCTGTCACATGTTTAATATAAAATAATTGAAACAAGTTTATTCATTATGTAACCATTTATATACCAAAATGAACTAAACAAAACATAGATTCTTATGACACTAAAGTTTATTCAAAATGACCTCCGTGATTTTGAATACAGGCCTTCAATCTGCGCGGCCAGTCGTCTATCGCAGCACGAACGAGGTCCGTGTCAATATCGGCGGCTGCCTTAATCAAGGATGTCTTGAGTGACTCCAAATTAGGATGAGGCTTTAAGCACGCCTTTTCCTCCAAGTGTTGTCATATCTTGTAATCAAACGGATTCAAATCTGGGCTGTAGGAGGGCCAGTCTTCGTGCTGGATGAAGTCGATTTCACGCGCCGCCAGCCAGTCTTGTGTGCTCTTCGCTCTATGAGCTGGCGCTGAATCTTGTTGGAATACCCAGTGCCTGTTATTGAACATGGTATGAGAAACAGGTTCCACAAGGTTCGTCAGGACTGTATTCTGATACACAACTGCATTCGTTTTTACACCTTTCTCACAAAAATGTACCTCTGTTAAGCCCCAATAAGAAACTCCCAACCATACCATGAGCGAGGATGGAAAATGACCTCGTTGGACACGCGGAATACGGTTGCTCGCTTCTTCACTACTGTGTGCGTCCACCTTATTATTTTGTTTGTTGTAGCTCTCTTCTACGGTAAAATTTTTTTCATCCGAAAAAAGAATTTCCCGATATTTTTTTCCCGCGTACCGCTTCAACAAAGCGCGGCATCTCTTCAGTTTCAGGTCCATTAGACAAGCATTCAAACGATGTCCTGTTTTTCTTCAATATGCCCGAAGCCCTAAGTCTTCATTTAACACCCTTTTCACCGTGGTTCTACTTAACTCCATCTGAAGGGCCAACAGTTTCTGCTTACGTTTGGGATTTCTTTGAATTCGCGCCTTCACAGCTTTTATCACTGCTGGAGTCCTAACAGACCGAGGGCGACCACTTCTTGATCTGTCATCTACACTAGAGTCTTCATTGTATCGTTTGATGGTGCGATAAACGAATCTTTTGGTTATATTAAAATTTTTCAGTATGTCAAAAATTTGAATTGGCGCGTAACCGCAACGATGCAACGCAATAACTGCAACACGGTCTTCTTTAAGCGTTCACTCCATATATAAAAATGAGTAAAATTCTAAAAAGTATACATTTTTATTTACATGAACAATTCGAAATTCGAATTCTATAAACTTTTTTGTGGCCAGCATTCTAAAAGAAAAGTTTTTACTGTGTGACAATACTTATGACCGGACTAGGTATATGTATTTAATTACTACACATTTAGGGGTTCGTTTATCGTAATGATGCAACCTCCTGATGATATATTAATGCTGATGCTGAATGCTGATATGCTGATGACACAACGGTAATTGTAAGTGACACGATAAAAGATAATGTTTGCACAAAATTAAATATTCTAATAATTAATATAAAGAAATGGTTTAATGATATTAACTTAATTATTACTAAATGTAGATAAAACTAATAATGTAAGATTCTTTTTAGGTACTGGACATAATGAGGACATAGCAAAAGATATAATTGATAAACATTTTATGAATACTATTTACACTATTAAATTCTTAGGCATATATATTGACAGTAAATTAATTTGGATTAAACATATTGACACTCTCGTCGGAAGACTGAGATCAGCTGTTTATGCAATTAAAACCATTAGACAACTAAGTGACGTTAGATCAGCGGGAAGTGTTTATCATGCATATTTTTACTCAATTATGACATACGGTATTCTTGCTTGGGGAAATGCCTCACAATCCTCTAGAATATTTATACTTCAAAAAAGAGCAGTACATTTCATTTTACAAATGAAAAACATTGAATCTTGTAGAGATAAATTTTGTCACTTTAAAATGATGACAATGGCTGGAGAATATATATACCAGAACCTGATGTATGTAAAATTAAATATTGATAATTTTAAATTAAAAAGTGACTCTCACAGATATATAACAAGACATCGAAATAATATATCTATTCCTCCACATAGACTTGCCAAAATAGGCAACAGTAATGCATAAGCATTAAATTGTTCAACAAACTTACACATGGTGTACGAAACGCGGACACTGCAGACTTCAGCAATAAAGTCAGATGGTTGTTGATGGAAAAGTCCTACTATACCCTTTAAGAAGCTCTTGCTGATGACTTTAGTACTATTTACTTATGACTGTATTAATGAACCCTTAATTATTTTGTTATGATATGTATTTCTGATTGTATTTATGTTTTTGCTAACTTGTCCTTAAATGTTATAATATTAATTATTGTCTATATATATTCTGTGAAAATATGACCTTTCCAAGTGTTCAAACAATGTATATTTATGGAATAAAATAAAATATATACTATAATGTCTAAAGACATTAATGTATATATCTTTTTTTTATTTCCCTTTCTTTTTGACGAGGAGATTGGAATAGGTAGATGCATCTTTCAGTTACCAGTCGTATTTTCACAACTGTACGTATTTACTGAATGAGCGGGCAGAGGCGACTGGCGCGGGCCCACTACCACAGCGACCATCTACTTAGACCTTGTCCAGAAGGGGCGAATTTGCAAAATTTCGTACGCGCGTTGGGGAGATACTTGGCGCCAATACACTGCGTTCACAGCATCGCGCAAATTTAAAATACGCGCGTAAATCGCGTGCACTTTGCCAGTCTCTCGACTCGCGCGTTATACGCGCGTGCTGCGTGCGAGTCGAGATAATAGAGGTGCTTTGTTGCTTCCAGATTACGCGCAAACATCAGAGCAAGTGCACGTATCAAGAGAAATGGAGCGCCAACATTTTTATACTGAATTGTTTATCTGACAAGCTCTTAGGTACGACTTATGCGAGTCAGCTATTCAGTATGTAGTGTGTCCTTATAATACATATAATAAAATTAAATTTAGATCGTACAAAAGATACAATAAAAAGCGGAAAAGCGGAAAAATAGCAGATAAAACAAGGACAGAAGAGAATTTAGTACCGTATCCTACAGCAGCAAATGAGCCTTGACCAACATGACTCTGACTCTCTGTTGTGTTTTTTCTCAATACCTTAACAAAAAAGTATTTATACTGATACCGTCAGCTGGAGCTATTTTATAAGTTATCTAGCTCTCATAGTACAAACTTTGCTTAATTTGAGGCTAGATAGCGCTGTGTGAAATTTCCAGCATTATTTATTTAATGGTCATGAAGGGTTTAACTTGCAAGTACATAATTGATTTGTATTGAAGTAGGTAACATGTGATATTTTTATATTAAAATATACGAGCATTAGGTTTGAAAAGATCTGTCACTCCGGAATTCCATGAAAGAAGGAAGTTCACCAGTAGAAGTGGAGTTCCCCATCACTGATAATAATAATGATTTTTTTTTAAATATAGGCTTGCGTTTGACCACGATCTCGCCTGATGGTAAGCGATGATGATGATGATGGGGAAACCTAGGCGAAAAATTTAGTTCTGAGTAATTAATATTTATTAACCATCGCCCAACCCTCAGTTCCACTATGTAAATTCATAGTAAAATAACGAAAACTTTTATACCAGCCATTAAAAGCTGGAAAAACATTTCCAATTTTATGATTAACTTTTGTATGCAGAACGCATTGCGAAACTCGCCGAAGGGAAAACGCTAATCGAGTTAGAGAGATTTCGCTTCGTTGGAATTCCAATGTTCCGTAATGTTTTTGGTGCAGATAGGCCTGGAATATGAATAGATATTTAAAGAAAAACATTGAATCGTACCAGTACCTATCGAGTATTTGTATTGTAGAGAGATTTGTTATTCTGTGTGAATGAATGAAATACTCTTTATTTCACACCAAACAAAAATACAGGAGTAATAGAAATAAACAATAAATAAAGGTACAATGGGCGGTGTTATCGCTAAAAGCGATCTCTTTCAACCTTTCGATAGACAGGATAAAACATAAACAGAATCCACAAAATAAAATATACTTGTTGATTATACTAATAAACATAAACTTAAATACATACAAATAATATATAAACAAACTACACTACAAGTATAATAAGCTGTATTAATAAGCTAATATCAATTATGAGAAAGCGATTTAAATCAGTCCTTCCCTTTGAGATCTCTTAAGACTTAAGTGGCTATCTTACCTGAGACCTAAATTGTATTAGTTAATTATGCAAATCTTGTAGCTTGATTGATCGACCTTTTATTGTTATACCAAACTCTTAACAGCGTTGCACTCACTAACGTTAATTCCTGTTAGAACCTACAATCGCTATGGAATGCTGTCAGAGGATTTGCAAGAGCGATAATTAATGACTTTTTTTACATTGGACTAGTTTGATCCGGTCGCGTTTCTATACAGTTTAAACGACAGGATAAGTCATAAAACAAATTCACGTTGATACAATTGGTGGACTTTTTGCTTAAAAGATATATTAGGTTGGGGAAAAAGTTTCTTCACATTTTTTAAGAAAATTCTAAACATTTTTTAATACAGTTTATTTACATTAAACTAAAGTATGTAGGTACCATTTTGTTCGATAACTTTTTGCCATCTTGTAAGTAGGGACATGATCCCATTGCTATAGAAATTTTCGGGCTTCTGATCAAAATACCGTGACAAGTAGTTTTGGCAGCCTAAAAAATTCTGAAGAGGCCGAAACAGGTGGAAATCTGAAGGTGCAAGGTCAGGACTATACGGCGGATGCATTAACACCTCCCAGCCAAATTCTCTTAATTTTTGCTGAGTGGCTAAAAATGTGTGAGGTCTAGCGTCAACATGATGAAAAACCACACCCCTTCTGTTGATTATTTCCGGCCGCTTTTTCTCAACTTCTTGCTTTAATCTCATCAGTTGTTTGTAGTAGAGTTCAGAATCGATGGTCCTGCCTGGTGGTAACAGCTCATAATTAATAATGCCCTTCCAATCCCACCACACATACAGCATCACCTTGTTGCGAGTTAACCCGGGTTTCGCCACAGTCTGTGAAGCCTCATCGGCTTTTGGCCACGACCTTTTTCGCACGTTCTTGTCGTACGTGATCCAGTTTTCATCACCAGTTATCAGCTTCTTCAAAAATGGTTCGGTTTCATTACGTCGTAATAAAGAATCACAAATGAGTACACGGTTCATTAGGTTTCTCTCAGTGAGCTCGTGGGGTACCCAAATATCGAGCTTTTTTGTGTGCCCAGTTTTTTTTCAAATGTGCCTAAACTATTTTGTTTTCAATTCCAAACTTCTTTAGGTAAGTCGTAACTACTGTAATGCCGATCTTGCTCCACTTTTTAAAAATGGGCGTTAGTTTTATCCGTAATAGGGCGACCAGAGCGACGTGCAACTTTGACATCAAAATTTCCGGATTGAAAACGCTTAAACCAAATTTGTGCTACTCTCACTGACACTGCACTATGATGTTATAAACATCGCAAATTTTTTTGCGGCTTGCGTTGCATTTTTATCTTTTTTGTAGTAAAATTTTATAATGTATCGAATTTTTACATTAGATTCACTCATCTTTACAGTACGAAAAACAAATAAATTTCACAAATTTTCCTAATTTAAATTTGGAATTATCTTCTTTAAAATTTAAACTTTGAATGGTACTAAAACCAGCCTGATACAAATAGTATAACCAAAGAGATTTTATTATAAGTTCATACATACTACCTATATAATGCGAAAAGGCTTTTTCCCCAACCATGTGAAAAAGTCATATTTGGGAGCGGCAGCCACGTCTGCAATATAAAATATAATTTACAATCCAATTTAAAAAAAAAATAATAAATACACACACACTCACACATACACACTTAACAATACATGAAAAACAGAAGTAACATTCAAGAAAATAAATACGCAGGCTCCTATCTATACTAATATTATAAAGAGGAAATATTTGTACTTTTGTGTGTATGTTTGTAATGATTAATTTAAAGAATTCTTTCACTGTTGGAAAGATACACTATCCCCGGTTGACGTAGGCCACTTTTTACCCAACTGCGCAGAATAAGGGTAATGTTTTATTGAAAAACTACGCGTGCAAAGCTGCGGATTGGTCATCTAGTGTGAAATAAAATAAACATGCCTAAATGTTTTAATTACTTATAAAATAAAACATCTTGTAATTTAACCACATTAAATGCTAAAACAATTATATTTCATTTCATTGCAAAAACTGCAATTATTAATATAACAAAATATAGTAAAAGATTTGTGGATATTTCAATGTTTTATGTAAGTTTGATGCATATTGTCAGAGTTTATGGCCTCCTAAACATGCCCCCAAGATGGCTAAACAACATTTTTACCTGGACCCGGCGTTTAACCGTGAGTTATCCACAAAACCGCCACTGCTTCGTTTCCCTGGTGGGCATGGATTGTTTTTTGGGAAATTTATCTTCAAATCCCCACTGTTTATATTACGACGTAGCAGTGCTACGTTACTTCTGCTACATCTCCACGAAGCTAACATCGTTTCTTTTAAATCAGTAACAGAATATTTTAAATTATTCTAGAAATCCCCACTGCAGCGTCTCGATCCTCGATTTTCCTACTGACTATACACTCTCCGAGACTACATTTTTATAACTTCATTGGCCGAGACACTTATGCTTTATGATCAATTTTGATCAAATGCCTAGATTGGTAAATAACTCTTTATACACCAAATCAACAATTAGGTACTTATCATAGCGCGCTAAGCACTTGAACGCTTACGCGAGTGGGCTGGTTGACGGGTGATGAGCCGCTGTCAATTCACACAACTTTATATTATATTTAGTAGTACATTAGGTGCTAATTCGCATAGTAGGTGTCACAAGCGGATTGAGTAAAATGTTTTCTTGCTTATGTTGGTACGGTACTGTATTGTGTGATGTTAATGTATAAAAGTTACGTATACTATCGACGAATTATATTAGGGTACAATATTAAGGTTTTAATGTAATTAATTGTTTAAAAAACTCTTTATTAACAGAAAGAATATACAATTATTTATTATAAAAATACAGAAGAAACAGTTGAATGATCTAAAGACCGTTGCAAACGATCTATAGATATCTCAACTGCTCCAGTTTACTACCAGGTGAAAGTGTCCCCAATACACTGGCTGCATTGCCCCGCTGAATTGCATTGCTTATGCGTTGACCCAGATAAGCACCAGCTCTCAAATCACACGTCGCTTTGACCAGAGGCCCAGAAAGAATTTTGAAAACGCGATGGGCCCCGGTACCCGATGGACCCAGGGTCTCGACCCCAAATGGCTCAAAAACGTAAGTACTTTCGAGACTTCTATATATGTGCCACTTAAGATCTTCGGTTGAATTTGCCGCCGCACCGGCCCCAATTCCTATACCAGACAGATGAGATGGCGTAAGAGTATCGACGCACGTGGCGTCCCACACCAATGCTTTACCCTTCTCCCAAGGTATAAGAGTCATACCGTCAGGCCTCATATCATCGTCACGTATCAGACCGTTCGGTTTGAGAACGGCTGGAACATTGACGTTGCAAAAAGTCCGGCGGAAGTTAACATGATATCACTTATGACATAAAACTTCTAAAACGCAGTTAAAACGGAGACCTTATCGCTAAAAGGGTTACTAATTTATAATCGAAGTAATATCGAAGTTACAATATATAATTGTAAAATTGTTCGGTTTTTTAATATAATTTTTATCTTTTAACCCTTTCAAACAATTCAATACATTAGCTCATCTCAAAACATTACAAAAAGGGCAATTTGGGTCAAGAGAAACCTTCTTATCCAATTATAAATACCCGAATCGAATTGAACCGAAATTCTTTACCTGGGAAACGTGTTGTGAACAACAAAAAGAAATGGAGATAGGTACTAGGTTATGCAGACCTTGCGGTGACCATGCTTTAGGATATCTTATTTTAATTGATTTTATTACTTACTAGCTGACCAATCCACAGCTTCGCACGCGTAGTTTTTCAATAAAACCATTACCTTCCTTCTGCGCAGTTGGGTAAAAAGTAACCTTTGTCACCCGGAGATAGTTTAGCTTCCCAACAGAGAAAGAATTTTTTAAATCGGTTCAGTAGTTTCGGAGCCTATTCAATACAAACAAACAAATTTTTCCTCTTTATAATGTTAGTACTTATAGAAAATTTTAATATAATCAAAAACACACGGTACGTAAAAAATATGTTTTTTTGTAAATTGCGATTCAATAGTGTAACAAAACATAAAAATGGGCGTAAGACTTAATTTGTACTATATAATAATCGATATTTTAGTACATTATGTCTCAACAAAATTATATCTGAGGCGTAATGTATTTTTTCAGTAAAATGTATACATATTAATGATAGATATAAGAGTAAAATTACAGGCATACCTGTATGCCTCAAGTTGATGAACGCAGAGCAGTCCGTCGTAGGGCACGGAGCGTGATAGGCAATACTTACCACTTAGCATCATGTGGGCCATATGCTAGTTCCATCTTCAGGTAAAAAATGATGGTAATGAGTTAAAAATATCCTGAATTTGTCGTATGTCTTTGTCACCGTAAACGGCTACATAGATGGATACCGTAGGTGTAGCGAATCCCGTCCCTTGCTCGCAATTTTTTCTTATCGGCATTCCTGTCTTCTTTATTTTTTTGTTTGTTCTCTGTAAAGGTGTTTCTTCACTTACACGATCTTGATCTTCAAAGAGAATTGAATAGTACCAATATTTTGATTAGGTTATTGCAAATTACAAAATGAGTTTAAATTTTTATCTATATCTATATATTTTTTTTATTAATTATAAGCTAGCGTTTGATCACGTTTACGTTTTTATGGCGACCTTCGTGGTGCAGTGGGCGAATAACCGGCTGAGATGCAGGAGGAGGCGGGTTTTTTCCCGCTGCGGTACAAATGTTTGCATGGCCTACAGATATTTGTTCTGGTTTTAGGTATTTTTCTTTATATTTTAAGTATGCATTTCCCAAAAAATGTATTTAAGTATTCTATCAGTTATCTGGTTCCCATTGTACAAGCTTTGCTTAGTTTAGGGCTATATAGCGCTGTGTGAAATGTCCATGTGTATACATATATTTCATTTTATTTATTTATGTTAAGCGCGTTTACCAAGGGAAAAAATGCTATTCTTAATATTAGGCGTATTGTGTTTGATTGTGTCGACTTAAAAAGGACTTTTGCAAAAACCAACATCCAGAAGATAGAAAATGAACAGAACTTTGACTGCTACGTTTTCAGGTCGTTATCGATTCTTTTGTTTTTTAAGGGTCAGTTCTGTTTCTGCACTGCTAATTTGATAAAATACATATTATTAAGCAAACGTTATCTAGCACAAACTAATCAAAGGACTGTGGGAATCAGATCGCTGATACTTGCGTATTTTGTAAATGCATTCTTACAATATTTTTTTTTATGTTATTTGTGGGGAAACAGGCTAACGGCCCAACTGATAGTAAGCGGTCACCGTCGCTTATTGACACCGGCGACACCCGGGGTATTGTCGATGCGTTCCCTACACTGTAGAAACCTCTTTACATTTCTCTTGAAGCGTGCCATGTCGTAGCCTAATGGGAAAACCTCAGATGGTAGCTCACTCCACATCTTGCAAGTATGGGTAAGAAAAGATCGCGTGAAGCGTGTGGAGCGTGATACCCAATTGTCGATGATATGTGGATGAGCTTAATAACGTTGTCGAGAAGTGCGGTGGTAAAATCTCGACAACGGGATGAGAGCATATAGCTTCTCAGAACATGCCCCATCATAATAATATCCCATAATATTTAGAGAAACAGCCAGAACCAGAACAAATATCTGTGGATCACGAAAACAATTATTTTGTTCCGCGACAGGAGTCGAACCGCAACCTCCCTGCGTCTCAGCCGGGAAGCCAAGCCAAGGAGATTGACAAGAAGAAATGTTGATAAACGTTAGAAGTTTCTATGTTCTGCTCTACTTTGACGACCTCCGTGGCGCAGTGGGCGAATAGCCGGCTGAGACGCAGGAGGTAGCGGCTTCGATTCCCGTCGCGTAACAAATGTTTGCACGATCTACAGATATATGTTCCGGCTCTAGGTTTTTCTCTATATATTATAAGTATGTATTTACAAAAAAAATGTATATAAGTATTCTATCAGTTATCTGGTTCCCATAGTACAAGCTCTGCTTAATTTGGGGCTAGATAGCGCTGAGTGAAATGTCCAGCATTATTTATTTGTTTATATACTTACTTTATAAACGGTTTTTGTGTCTGTTTTTATTATAAGTGTTTAAAAAACCTTTTTTCCTATGTCACACTAATGCTATTAGCATTAAGTCCTCCTAGCACTATTCTGATTTGTGTGAAAATATTCCTTAAATAAAACGCTTCCTTATAATTTTCTCTGTTACGCAATAAACGGACTCGTATAAATCCTGAGGTTTGAGGTAGCTTGAGTTTTATGCGAGTCCTGTTTTACATGGCTCTGGTAAAATGACGTCAATGTAGCGTCAAAATAACGTTTTGCTACAGGAGAGTTAACGTTTCGTTTACTTGGAGCGACACTGTAGATATTTATCTTAGTAGATATATGGAACGACCTTTGTGGAGCCGTGGGCGATTAAACCGGCTGAGACGCAAGAGGTAGTGGGTTCGATTCCCGCCACGGAACAAATGTTTGCATGATCTAAAGATATTTGTTCCGAGTCTGGCTGTTTTTCTATATATTAAAGTATGTATTTACAAATAAAAGTATTCTATCTGTTATATGGTTCCCATAGTACAAGCTCTGCTTAGTTTGGGGCTAGATAGCGCTGTGTGAAATGACCATCAATATTTATTTATTATTTATTGACAAACCACGTGTGCGAAGCTGCTGATTGAAGCTGTTTGTCCATAATTCTTCTTTACTGCATACTTATGTATATACAGACGTTCCGACGTAGAGTAACAAACATCCATACTATGATCTGTAGAAAAGATATGGTATATGTAGCTGGCAGTTTAAGTATAACTGAAAACTTTCTAAGAGTAGTAGAGATTCTTGTGAAAGGGCTCGCCTGGGGAAGAACTACCGGAAGTATTTCTGCCGCCAAGCAGCATTGCTGTGTTTTGGTTTGAAAGGTATGGTTGCCAGTGAAATTACAGGCACATGAGACTTTACACCTGTATGCCTCAAGTTGATGGACGCAGAGCATCGTAGGGTACATTTCTAAGGTGCGTGACTTACGAGGCAATTAACATCAGGTGAGCCGTAAGCTGGTCATCTCCATGTAGCCTTATTAATATTATTGTTATTTTTAGCCCGCTGTGTCCCACTGCTGGGCAAGGCCTCCCCACATTCTTTCCAGTCACTTCTTTCCAGCGCCAAGACGGTTCAATCTGCTCGGAAGTTAGTGAGTTCGTCTCTCCAACTTTTCCTTGGTCTGCCGCGACGTCTTCGGGTTGTGTCATGGTTCCACTCGGTAGTGAGCTTGGCCCACTGATCATCTGACATACGGCTATTATGACCAGACCAGTCCCACTTTAGCTTGGCGGCTTTCGTAGCAAAAAAAACTGAGCTAAATGCTCCGAGATTATGTAGAAAATTAAGTTTACAGTGTTTTTTTTTTTAAAAGTAAAAAAAAAAAATATTTATTACCAAAAAAGAAACAATATTTTTTTTTGTTTTTTTTTTTTTTTTTTAGTTAGTTTACATAATTGAGTGGTAGTAGACAAGCCAAGTAAAATAACGTTACTAAATACAATGGAAGTTCAATGAGACCCAAACTAAGCGAAAAGCTTGTATCTTGGGTGTCATGAGAGCACTTACAAAAAGGATTATACAATAGCTAACAGGGATGTGTTGCTTGTGATTGCATCTTTATCTTCAGCTAAAAACTAATCTAGTACATGTAAATAATAGGTGTGAGATATTTTTAACGATAATCAAATAGATCAGACAGAGTGGAAATTATGCTTGGAAGAGTGAGAGGGAGAGGAATATAAGTGTAATGTGCTGGATTGAATTACGTTAATTAGTCTCATCTTATATGTCTATTTATTGGTAATCTTTACCTATAATCTATAATTATGTATTTATAATAATAATAAGTATCATTATTATACATACAGGATGATCCACAAACATATTATTTTAACCGACGTCAAAAAAGGAGGAGGTTCTTAATTGAACTGTATTTTTTTATATTTGTTACCTCAGTCCAGTCTTCCATGTACGAGTCGAGTTCGTATTTCCGTAAGCATCGTGGTGCCACGTGGTCGTATATGGAAGACTGGACTACACACGCGCATGACAGAGTGGAATGGAATTAAGGTTGGGAGGCCTTTCCTCTGCAGTGAGACATTTATATAATAAAATTGTTACCTTAGAACTTTCGGCTGGGTGAACCGATTTTGATGATTCTTTTTTTTATTTGAAAGGTGGTGCTTCTTGTGTGGTACTATTTTAATTTAGTCAAATTCTGAATATGGCATCCATGAGAAAACTTTATAAGTCTTAATTTTGATGATTCCTTTTTTATTTGAAAGCTGGTGCTTTTTGTGTGCTCCCATTTCCATTTGGTCTAGTTCTGAGTATGGCATCCATGAGAAAACCGTGTTTGTTAGCTCAGAACTCCGTTATATATCAACTGATTTAAAAAACTAGTTGTTTATTTGAAAGGATATTTTTTTTTATAAATCCCAAGGAAATTTCATTAAAATTAGAAGAGTAGTTTGGTTTTTATTGTTATCTGATGTTTGTTATATTTTTGTAAAAAAGTTACTTGTTTTGTTAAATGCCCAATTTCGATTCCCAATTTGATTATAGTTTTTTTTGAAAATCTATGAACGCTGTTTTTCTTAAACCTTAAATTGATGACGACAGTTCTTTTGAACAATTTTCTCTATTTCTTATGGTTTAAAACTTCCCCGTACTAATGGTTTCTTGATAGATCACTTGAAGATGGAATTTTTAGACTCCTGGCACAAAAAGGGTTGCGTTTTAAGTTGGCGCCTATGCCTTTCTGTCTGAGGTATCGTAGTTTCTAAGTGAAGGTGCCATTGGAAGCTGTTTTTTTAACTATATCTTTTTTTTTAAGTTGAGCAGTGTCAGTTATGCCAGTTTGTAAACACCGATACAAAAAGAGGCGGAGACCAAAATGGCGTTCAGCTCAGCATACTTAATGTTGGATGTTCTGCACTCAACGCTGATTTTGTTGCATCTTGCAGATTGCAGCTTGGTAAACTTAAACAACGTTGTTGTGGTTGGTTGGTACCACTAATGTGTTAAGGCCCACCTGATGATAAGTGGTTACCGTAACCTATAGACGTTTGTAACAGCAAAAGAATTACTCGCGCGTTGTCATTCTAAGTGACTCTATTTAGTTTTTAGGGTTCCGTACCCAAAGGGTAAAACGGGACCCTATTACTTAGACTCCATTGTCTGTCTGTCCGTCTGTCACCAGGCTGTATCTCATGAATTGTGATAGTTAAACAGTTGAAATTTTCACAGATGATGTATTTCTGTTGGCTACTATAACAACAAGTATTAAAAATAGAATAAAATAAATATTTAAGAGGGCTCCCATACAACAAACGTGATTTTTTTGCTCGTTTTTTCTCAATGTTGATAACGGCAATAAGTAGAATTAAAAAGAAATATTAACAGAATATTTTGTTTTATATTCACATTAAAAATTAACAACTAAACTAAAATAAAACAAATATTTAAAGGAGGCTCCCATATAACAAACGTGATTTTTTTTACTCATTTGTATGGGTAATGGTACGGAACCCTTCGTGCGCGAATCCCACTCGCACTTGGCCGGTTTTATTTTAAATTCATTCATTGCAGAATCAACAGCACTTGATATCAATGTATACAAACTTTTCTAGCTAATGCTTAAGGCCAATAACAGATTCTCATAATATAGATCTTTTTAAAAATTCACCAAAAGTCACCTTGATAACATATAATAAATACACAATTTTATTTTATTTTATTTTTAAGAAATGTAGTCGACCAGGTACGCATTTGAAGAAAGTAATGCCCTTGTAACTTCACCAGCACTCATACCAAAACCCACCCTCAAACCAGAACACAGCAATACAAACATCATCTTCATCATCATCATGCACATCCTGAATTCACCCATTGTTAGATGTAGGCCTCTCCAAGTTTGTGCCATCCGCCACGATCCTGCGCTAGTTTCACCCACTGACGGCCCGCGACCTTTACGATGTCATCCACCCATCTCGCTGCTGGACGTCCTTCCCTTCTATAATGCAAACATAGCTGCAATTTATATAATATAACATTATATATATAACTTTTACAATTCATGAAATAACATTATTTTATGTACCTACCAGTGAAGTTGACGTAACTAATTGTCTTTTATGTGTTAAAAATAAATTGAATTGAAATATTGCTTCGCATTATTTACTTTTTAATTTCAGGCTAAAATGTAAATCATGTTATGATTTACATTTTAACATCAAAAAGTTACCGCAAAATAGTTTACTTTCCATAAATTTAATTTGTCTTTTATGTTTGGTTCGTGTGGTTCTGCGTGACTATTCAATGATTTTTTATATACCAGAATTGCATCAGCACACATTTTTATGATGATAGTCAAACGCTTGACCACTACCTCATCTGGCGGTAAGTGATGGTGTGATCGAAGATGAAGCACGCTTGCCTAGAAAGAACCTAATCACTCTGGACTTGAAGACTCCGAGATTATAATGGTTTGAAAAAACATACGCCCGAAGTAAGAATTCAATAAAGATCTTTTGAGTTGCATATCTATCATCATCAACATGCCCACATCCACCCACTGCTGGGTATAGGCCTCTCGTTATCACGCCATTCTCTCTGGTCCTGTGCCAAGCGCATCCATTGCCTTCCCGCAACTCTCGCGATGTTGTCCGACCATCTGGCTGGTGGTCTGCCAACTGATCTGCGCCTTTCTTGCGGCCACCACTCGGTTGCTGCCCTCGTTCATCTTCCGTCTTTCCTCCTTGCCAAGTGTCCAGCCCATCTACACTTCAGCTGGTTGATCTTTTTACCCACATCCTACCAATCTGTAAATCGGCACTTAAAAGTAAGAATTGTTATGTATTGACTATTAAAATATTTAATAAAATACCAAGGGACTTAAGAGAATTACCTAATAAACAATTGAAAACAAACCTGTCCTAGTTGTCAAATAGTTCTATACGATTAATGATTTCTTTGACATGCAATTCTGACATTTTTTTTTTATTGTTGCATAGTAAAATGGTATTGTCGTTCTATATCGCAGCTTCGCACGCGTAGGTTTTCAATAAAAACATTACCCTCCTACGCAGTTGGGTAAACAGTATCCTATATCCTAGTGTAGCTCCCCAACAGTTAAACAATTTTTTAAATCGGTCCAGTGGTTTCGGAGCCTATTCAATACAATCAAACAAATCTTTCTTCTTTATAATATGAGTATAGATATTAACCTTTCTCTTGAATCACTCTATCCATTGTAAAAATTACATTCAAATCCGTTGAGTACTTTAAAAGAGCTAAGGTAACAAACAGCGGAAGCGACTTCGTTTTTTACTATGTAAAGTTATAGATGTTGATAAAAACTTGTCAGTAAAACTACATGTCGTTCGATATCAATTTCGTAAGTTAAATGTAAGTAAATATTATTTTTAAACTATCGTGACACACACGCGTAATAATGTGTATCTACGATGGCTTCATGTCACGAAACTCAGGTCTTTCCTCTATGGCCTATTTAAATTATGCCTGAGATGTGGTGACCGTTATTTATAGCCGTAATATAGCAGTGAACATGATTTTCAACTTCATTTACATACTGAAATATATGAACGAGACCAATGAGAACACATTTACAGTCGCAATTTATAACTTTACCGAATTCTGTAATTAGTCATCGTCAATTATTTTTTTTAAATAATGTGTTACGTATTTTTTTTATTGATGATAGTCAATACTAAAATTTGCAAGCAAACTAAAGTACAAGACGTCAGCAAGCGAATATTGGAGCTAAAGTGGAGTTGGGCAGGACACTTGGCCAGATGTAGTGACGAAAGCTGGACTAAGGCCCTAACAGAGTGGAGGCCGAGAATTGGGCATCGAAATAGGGGACGTCCACCAGCGAGATGGGTCGACGACATCCGTAAGACCATGGGTCGGACGTGGTTCAGACTGGCACAGGACAGGAAGAATGGCAGAAAAAAAGAGAGCCTTATGCCCAGCAGTGGGTCGACATGACAATGATGATAATGAGTCAAGCGCTTGACCACTGCCCCACCTGATGGTAAGTGATCAAAGATTAGGTTAGGTTAGTCGCTTGCTTAAAAAGAACCGGTTCACGCTGGACTTCAAGACTCGTGAGACTCGTCAGAGAGATTAGGTTGCGTAAGATTTTGGTAATTTTTAAACATAATATTTTATATTAAATATCTTCATGGCCTTATCCCAACCGTACCGAGAAGTACCACCCATACCTGGTCGGCATACCTTGCCGTACCAAACGATTTGCTTCAACTTTTCTTGTTAGCACAAGTAAAGAGTGGAACTCAATTCCGGTGTATGTTTTTCCGAACCAGTATAATCTTGGAGTCTTCAAGTCCAAAGTAAATAGGATCTTTCTAGGCAAGCGTGCATCATCTTCGATCACACCATCACTTACCACCAGGGGAAGTAGTGGTCAAGCGCTTGGCTATCATCAATATAAAAAAGTAAATGACAAGGATCAGCCACACAAAAATCTTGTGAATTTTTAACCGATTTCAAAAAAGGAGGAAGTTCTTAATTCATCGGAATCGTTTTTTTATGTATGTTTCCCGATTACTCGAAGACGTCTTGATCGATTTAAAAAATCCTTTTTTGTTTCAAAAAATAGAATAGCATACAATATTATTAATTTGCAACATACAGATTTAATACAGAAAAACCGATACAAAAAACAAGTAAAGTAATAAAGCACATAACACAAAACTAATCTTAATGTACTTATGCACAAAGTATAGTTGCAAAATGGTCCTTAACAGAATAACAACACAAGGAGAAAAATACAACAAGTTTACAGTCATCATTTTTGATATTACGGAACACAGTCAAAATCTAATCAAATTTAAAATCGTTCATATGGTATCACCGTCGCTCTGCGTGGCTAAACTTCGTCACTAAACAGGGATAGCGATATTCAGGCCGAAGCTTTTGACGCGGCCGAATTGAAGTTGCGCTCGGGGTTCGCCGGCTTCTTAAAACTAACATTTTTATTTATTTGGGGGATTTTTCTTCGTAGCCGCTTCCCTGTAGCATGTTATAGCATGTAGCTGGTTGTTGCAACCAGCGCTGGTCTTCCGTTAAGGCCATGAAAGGGTTGTCCCATTGGCACCAAGTCAGGATCTGGTGATGGGATCCCAAAAAAATGTACACATTTCCTCAAATTTTATAAGAACGTATAATTGTTTTATGTTTTTACCTCAGAACTCCGACATTTATCAACCGATTTGAACAATTATTTATTTATTGGAATTATTGTTTTTATTTTGTATTTGATTTTTATACATTTCACATTGATCTCACAGAAATTTCATCGAAATCAGTTATGTAGTTTGGTTAAGTCGGTTGTTTATCTCGACATGGAAACTTAATTTACGATACATTTACGGTTATTTGAGATTGTTTCGTTTGTTCTATTTATATATGTAATTTTAGTTATTTATCATAATTTTGGATGACATTCTTTACAAAATGTATTATTTAGTCCCAAAACTTCTGAGCTTATACATACATAATTATTGTTCATAATAATTTTAGTCACACGTAACTTAGGCTTGTACAACGATCGAACGTATTTATATATATAAACATGTATAAATTTGATGTATGTATTAACAACACCTTAAATCATATTTAGCCAATAAATACGTTAAATAAAGATCTATTCGTGATCCATGTGATTTTAATAAATAAATAGATTTTGATTTTGATAAAAAAATACATTGCTTTATCTCAGCCGCTATTATAACGGTGGCAGTTTTCACTAAGATCGATACTTTATCGTCCTCTATGATATCGTAAAAGTTTCGAATTATATCGATACTTTTAACATTACTACCAACCAAGCCAGTTCAAACTCACAATTCATTATCATTTATTTGCAAGAATGTGGGTACAATAGGTTATATATACATAAACAATGTTTAAAATCTCCTTTATATTCTGCCTCGTCAAGGCGTGCAAAATTTCCAATATCAAATATAATATTAGTCTAAAAGTAACAATAACACATTTTAATTTAAAAGTACTTTGCGATAATTGGTAGTATTTTTTGTAAATACTGAATATAACTTTTCTAGTTGGAAAACTTATCTGACAGTAATGTAATGTGAGACAAGTAAAACTCATAGCTAACTATTACAACACACTAATTATACTACAATTATAAATGCGAAAGTTTGGATGTTTGTTTGTTTGTTACTCAATAACGTCAAAATGGCATAACCGATTATGAAATTTGGTAAAAACTTAGCTTATAGTCTGGATTACCACAGAGGCTACTTTTATCCCATAAATCAGTTCCCATGGGATAAAACAGGGATGTCAAAGTTTCTATATATATATTTTATATATTTAGTATTATAAATGCGAAAGTTAGGATGTTTGTTACTCAATCATGTCGTAACAGCTGAACCGATATCGATGAAATTTTGTATGTACGTAGATTATTACCTGGATTAACACATATGCTACTTTTTTTTGACAAACCACGCGTGCGAAGCTGCGGGCTTAAGCTAGTATGGCCAGTTGGCATCGTTTACAGGTGCTACAAGGAAGCGGCTACGAAGCAAAATCCCCCAAATAAATAAAAGTGTTAGTTTTAAGAAGCCGGCAAACCCCGAGCACACCTTCAATTCGGCCGCGTCAAAAACTTCAGCCTGAATATAACTATCACTGTTTAGTGACGAAGTTTAGCCACGCAGAGCGACGGTGATAGCATATGAACGACTCTAAATTTGATTAGATTTTTACCGTGTTCCGTAATACCAAAAATGATGACTGAAAACTTGTTGTATTTTTCTCATTGTGTTGTTATTCTGTAACAAGACGATATAATCTATGTTCCCATGAATAGGATACGTAAGATGTTGTTTTTTTAATAGGAAACAATTAGATTGAAAACAGATCTTTTATGACGTAAAAACATGCAGAATTCGATACGCTTCTATTTCATTTATTTTGATCTAATATATGGTTGGAAACCTAGATAAATACTATTCAAATTAAAATAATACCTTATTAATGTAGAAATATGCTCCAATTAGAAATGATATTGGTAGTACGTGTTGTATGGGCGATTCTCCTCCGGTCTCCCCTTAAGTTTATTGTTTTATGTCTTTAAGGTACTTAAAGATTATGGCTCTTATTATCAGATTTTGTATGTGCAAATTGTTGCCTGAAATAAATTTTATATTATTATTATTCGACGTATTTATTTCTTAACTCAGGTTATAGGCCTGGACCTTTACAAAGGCATTCGTGGGGCCGAAGCCAACGAGTAAGAGGCCTGTTTGTTCTTATAAAAATGATTATGACATGATGGAGGTGAGACAGATGATAGTACTATTGCAACACATGGAATACTATTACATATATTAGGTATATATTAATATTCTATATATTTTTTTTGTAAACTATCAAATGAATTAATTTTTGCCCACCGTGGCCCATCTACGATAAAAGAAATAAATACGTATACGTATTGCTGGACTTTTCACACAATGATATCTAGCCCCAACCAAACTAAGCAGAGCTTGTACTATGGGAACCAGATAACTGATAGAATACGAATATACTTATAACTTATTGATCGAGCGAAGCGAGATCTCTAATGGCGGGTTCCTATATTCGTCGGTAACCAGCCACGACTCGTTTCTCCTTGAAAACTTGTCAAAAGTTTGACACTAGTTTGACACTTTTTCAAGAAGACACGATGCGCAGTCGGCCCCCGACGGATATATAGTTTATTTATTTTAATTATAATATCATAATTTAGATATATTCGTTTATATAAGTTTTAGGTATATATATTTATGTTTTTGTACACTCACCTACCTTTAAAATCATCTCTCTCTCTCTCTATTCTTAAAGGCTTGCTGCAAGAAAACTCTTCTTAGGGTTAAGCTCGCCTTTGTACATGACCTCTATTTCCGTATTTTTAAAAATATTTTCTTGTGTGCAATATAGAATAAAGAATGGATTAGAGTTCGGGCTATTCCAAGAGTTATGCTTATTATTACTATTATTATAAGTTATAAAAGGCTTAGGATTAATGTTATCAAAGCGACAATTTAGGCCACATGGAGTTATATTTTTCCTGAAAAAGAGATAAGCGTTTTTATATAAGCACTTGTTCATTTCATGGGCAGAACCATCGCATTTCGGGTTAATTAACTTCTCGCGGACAATCAAGAGCAAGAGAGGGTCATTTATTACTGGCTAGCATTTAACGGATAGTTATATGAATGAGTAATTTAATTGTGTATATCGTTTAACCTGTAAAACTTGCTTGCAGCATTCGTTTGCTTCTTAGTCTGTGCCTTTTGTAACTAAAAGCGAGATTTTCTTTTGAAGCTGATGGTAGATTTAATAAACAAATATTGCTGGATATGTCACACAGCAGCGCTTTCTAGCCCCAAACTAAGCAGAGCTTGTACTATGGGAACCAATTAACTGATAGAATACTGATATACTATTTTTAAATACATACTTATAATATATAGAAAAACATCCAGACCCGAAACAAATATCTGTTGATCATGCAAACTTTTGTTCCGCAGCGAGAATCGAACCTGCTACCTTCTGCGTCTCAGCTGGCTATTCGTCCGCGGAGGTCGTCCGTCATTTATTTTGTAACACTCTTTAATCACTCCGAGTAATCTTTGTGCTATTTATAAAGGAGCCTATCTATCATCTTTACTATCAAGTCCCGGATTCTTCCAAAACTCGGTTAACCAAAGCAATTTGCACAACTAGATTATATTCAGTAATTTACTCACTAAAGGCACATTTACACCTAAAACCGGTTAGTTACTTACTCAACTTACGTTCGCCAACTTAATTAATCACATTTTAAATACCATAGAATTCCTATGATAAAACACACTGTAAGGCTCGGACTATATGGCATCCAGATCTAACCGATCCTGCGAATCCGGAGCATGTCCATGTTTGCTTCAAGGAGAAAATCGGAGTCGGATGGCCTCGGATCGTGTGTAGTCGATGCAGGAAAAATTCAAACGTTTGTTTGTGCGACGGATTAGTCAGTGGCCGTTAAAAACGGCCCGTGACAAAGCCGGCCGAGCTGAACTTTACTAAATTTATTCTGAGAGGTATTTTGGTTTAGTATCGACACGTTTGTTGTATGCCAGAGGAACTATTGGCAAAAACCACTACGGAATGGGTTCCAAGCGGGTGACGGCCGCGTGGTAGCCCCAGGCGGAGATGGAAGGATGAACTGGATGCATACTATACATAGTGGCTCCAATTAGCCAGTAACCGGAATTCGTGAAAGAGGGAAGGGACGCCTTTGCCCTGCAGTGGGACTCTACGGGCTGATAATCTTTACATAGTATAAAATGAAGTCGCTTCCGCTGCCTGTTTGCTTAGATCTTTTAAACTACGCAACAGATTTTAATGCAGTTTTCAGCAATAGAAAGATTGGTTCAAGAGAAAGTATTAAATGTATAATACATACATATTTACTGCGAAAGTAACTGTTTGTTTGTTACCTTTTCATAGCTAAACCGCTGAACTGATCGTAATGAAATTTGTTAAGGAGATAGATTGTATCCTGGGAAAGGACAAAGGTAACTTTTTATCTGTGTGCACAAAAGGAGGGTAATGTTTATATTGAAATACCACGCATGCGAAGCCGCGGGCGGGTCAGCTAGTAATAGTATAAGACAATATGTTTTCTATGCAAACGATGCCTAAAGTTTTCTGTGTCGGACTTCGATATAATCACTGTGGAACCTTTAACTTCAGTGATAATGACAACAAATTAATTTTACCTGCCACTAAAAATTTATTTTCAATCGATGGATTACAAAGTTTTATTTTGTTTCCAGTTTCAGTAGATGGGAGATTTTAGATTGATTAAATTGATTTGGAACGAAATAATGTCAACTTATTTCATTATTATGAAGTACATACTGATTAAATTTTAAAGGTAGACATAGATAAACCCGATAATTGACTTACACTAAATCAAATTATATGTAGATTTTATAATAAATATATAATGCTGGACATTTCACCGAGTGCTATTTAGAATATCTAGCGCTAAACTCAGTAAAACTTATACTAGATTATACTACGTGTTTTGGTTTGTACGACATTAAATGAAAACACGGGTAGGGCTTACATATAGCAAGTATTGTTGCAAAATAGGTGTTTTTCAAATTCATTATCATAAGAAAGTTTAATTATAAAACAACCTTAAACTGTTTCCTAGGCCACAGCTTACGCTTTTCTGGGAAACAGTGAGACAACTCATCTAATAGGTTAGGGAAAAAGTCTTTTCGCATTATAGTATGTATGAACTTGTAATAAAATCTCTTTGACTATACCTTATGTATCTGGCTGGTTTTGGTATCATTCAAAGTTTAAATTTTAAAGAAGATAATTCCAAATTCAAATTAGGAAAATGTGTGATTTTTATTTGTTTTTGGTACTGTAAAGATGAGTGAATTTTATGAAAAAATTCGATATTTTTTAAAACTTTACTAAAATAAGGTAAAAATGCAACGCACGCTGCGAAAAAAATTTGCGATGTTTATGGACCTAGTGCAGTGTCTGTGAGAGTACCACAAATTTGGTTTAAATGTTTTCAATCCGGAAATTTTTATGTCAAAGATGCACGTCGCTCTGGTCGCCCTATTACGGATAAAATTGATGCCATTTTTGAAAAAGTAGAGCAAGATCGGCATATCTGTAGTAACAACGTAGCTGAAGAACTGGGAATTGACCACAAAACAGTTTTGGCGCATTTGAAAAAAACTGGTTACACAAAAAAGCTCGATATTTGGGTACCCCACGAGCTCACTGAAAGAACCCTAATGAACCGTGTACTCATTTGTGATTCTTTATTACGACGTAATAAAACCGAACCATTTTTGAAAAAGCTGATAACTGGTAATGAATAGTGGATCACGTACAACAAGAACGTGCGAAAAAGGTCGTGGTCAAAGGCCGGTCAGGCTTCACAGACTGTGGCGAAACCCGGTTTAACCCGCAACAAGGTGATGATGTGTGTGTGGTGGGATTGGAAGGGTATTATTCATTATGAGCTGTTACCACTAGGCAGGACCATCGATTCTAAACTCTACTGCGAACAACTGATGAGATTAAAACAAGAAGTTGAGAGAAAGCGGCCGGAATTAATCAACAGAAGGGGTGTGGTTTTTCATCATGATAACGCTAGACCTCACACATCTTTAGCCACTCAGCAAAAATTAAGAGAGTTTGGCTGGGAGGTGTTAATGCATCCGCCGTGTAGTCCTGACCTTGCACCTTCAGATTTCCACCTGATCCGGTCTCTTCAGAATTCTTTAGGCAGTGTCAGGTTAACATCACGAGAGGACTGCCAAAACTACTTGTCGCGGTATTTTGATCAGAAGCCCTAAAATTTATATAGCAATGGGATCATTGCTATAGAAAATTGCTATAGGGTTCAACTAAATGTCAAACTAAGGTCAAAGATAACATTAAAGTGCCATAGTGTCAGTGTTTAAGTCGTTACATTAAAGTGTAACAAATTTATTGGTTGTTTCGTAATTTGAACTATTTCCTCAAAGGTGTTTTATAGGTATGGGATTTATCACGTACCATCTTAACGGTGTCCCGACCGACAATGTTTCGGTTCAATTCGTGAATCTTCATCAGGGTGAGTGCTATCCGCTCCGAATAACGTCTCGCCTCCGAATAACACTGATAAGACAGAACGTAATAAATCCCGTATTTATAACAATGATTTAAATCAATCACGCAAGCTTTCGAAGTAAAACTGTTTTATAGGTGTGGAGTTCCTTTGAAAAGGAGGGTAATTCTATACACTAACATGATGGACCATTTCAAAAATTAAATCAAATAACACATTTTATTTTTCAGGGAATATTTCATTATCTTACTGCCTTCACATCTGAAAATATTTAATTAGAATTGGAAAAATCCCTAATTTTAATTTATCATTAACTTCAAGGTTTGTACTTATAAAAACTGATCAACAAATTTTCACAGATATGTGAAACCTTTACTCAGTGAAATATATTTAAACGCTAAAAATGTAGAAAAATATTTGTACTAAAAACGGGATATTTGCCATGATTTGTGAGTTTTTGAGTATCCCGATATTTCAACGCAATTGCATGCGCCATGATCACGGGTATACAGAAGTGGATAAATATTCCGTTTGTAGTACAAATAGTGTTCATAACTATGATAGTTTCAAATGTTATGTCTTCGAACAATTAATAAATGAATGAATGAATGAATTTTTTTTTATTATTTTATTTTACAAGCTAGACACAACAGATATAAAGAATTAAACAAATAAATGTAAGCATAATGGGCGGTCTTATCGCTTATAAAAGCGATCTCTCCCCGACAATCTTTGGGTGGAGAGGATCATTGCTTAATGTAAGATTGGCCGAGGTGTAAAAAGAATAAACTTAATAATAGAAAAAGAAAAGTTACTTAACCTTTTATAGTTATATACATACATACTAGGTACATAAATAATTTTAAATAAATAATTATAATATATAAAATAAATACATATGTACTTACTTACATATATTATTAAAATTAGAGATCAGATGATTGAATCACGACTCTTCATGGAGATAAACGTTTTTGAGTCTAGCTTTAAATGCGGAAGGTGAGGGGGATTTCTTATTGGAGACCGGCAAGGCGTTCCATAATTGGACAGCTTGGACGAAAAAGGAGTTTGCATAGAAACTGGTCCTATGCATCGGGGTTTTGAGAAGAAGGTTTTCAGAGGATCGGCGTGTTCGGGAATTCGTGCTAAAAAGGAACTCGAAGCGTTCCTTCAGATAACAAATTATATAGGTAGGTATATTTTATGTAAGCCTTCATCATCATCATCATCTCAGACCACATCCACCTACTCCTGGGTATACGCCTCCTTGCTATCACGCCATTCTCTCCAGTCCGGTCTGTCCTGTCATTCAGTCCTGTGCCAAGTGCATCCGTTGCCTTCCCGCAACTCTTGCGATGTCGTCCGACCATCTGGCTGGTGGTCTGCCAACTGGTCTGCGCCCTTCTTGCGGCCACTACTCGGTTGATGCTCTCGTCCATCTTCTGTAAGCCTTAATAAAATAAAATTATATGGTGTGTCTTCCCATAGTACACGCATTGCTTAGTTTGGGACTGGACGGTGCTGTCTGATATTTCCAGCATTATTATACCTGCCCTGGCTTCACATTATGTTAACAAATAAAACGTAGCCTTTTAATGCCTAAAGTACTTATGAATAGTGTAGCTTTCTATCAGTGAACGAATTTACAAAATCGGCTACGTAATTCCCGAAATAACCTGTTACAAACAAATTTTACCCCTTTATGATATTGGTTTGGAGGAGTTGCTCAGTCTGAGTTCCTCCTAAATAAAACTCCGGTTATTTGCTTGTTACACTTATTAATGGAGCCGAAAAATATAAAGTATATATTAACGAGAATGAAACAAAATTACAGGACTATGGTCCGTTTCTCGAATGAAAAAATGCCGACCGGCGTAATGTCATTCTCATCACTGACATTCCGAACACGAAAACTTGTTCAGGCTCCTCAACTATTGAGTTGCATTTAAATGTCACTGTCATGTGAGTTAATGTAGTTGTGTATGCCACATTGGTAAAGATTTATTTCACACTATTAATATACCTATGTATATATGTGAAAGTTTAGATGTTTATTTATTTATTTGTTTGTTTGCTACTCAATCACGTCGTAACGGCTGAACCTATTTCAATTAAATTTGGTATATACGTATATTAAAACTTGGATTACCACTTAGACTACCTTTTATCCATTAAATCAGTTTCCATGGGATAAAAATGGGGCGTCAAGTAAATTGCAACAGCGAGTTTAGCTTTATTTCTAGGTTACCTACACATTTAGTATACATTGCGTACAAAGTTTCGGGCAACAGCTAGTTATTTAATAAAAATAGACATTGGTAAAATAGCTATTCGTGAAATCCAGTTCATCCAAGGGTTGTCTGGAAGAGATCGCTTTTAGCAATAAGACCGCCACTTGTACTATCGCGTATTTTGTTAATTGATTTATATATTGTTTGTTATTCTAAGTGTGATGTACAATAAAGCGTTATCGTTCTATTGATTTCGCATAAAATTGCTAATCGCAAACGCACCCTGTATTTTAATTGATCTCAAGAATGACAAATTATTTATTTCATATCTAGTTGGAGCTTAAAAGAATAAGTAGACATTTCAAATAGTTTCAGAAAAATACTTTTACCCCAGGGTAGTTATTATGTAAAAATATAAAATATCTAAGTTTGAAATACAGCAAAAAAATAGATTTCTCATAAAATTATAATGGGGCTTACTGTTTTTCTTTGAAATTGGTATTACGTTTACCTTCTTCGCAGTAAAGTATTTTTAGAATTGTCCCCTAAATACCCTGATCTAATAATTCTTTATTTATGCGTGAATTTACAGGGTTTTCTATTAAAAATGTTGTTGTTACCCAGTGTAAGCTTGAGCTGACAATTTGATGAGAAATTAAAACTGTCAGTCGGCAGTCCAATCCAGCTAAAATACACGATTCCCCTTGGGCACGTTACCGTTTGATCCGACGTGCTTGTTAAGTGGAAGTCAGGGTTTGGTCCAAATCCTAAGCTTTATCTCTGCTGTAAATAATAAATAGAATGGTACAAAGAAAACTGCCTTGAGGAACTCCTTATGATATTACCTTAAGAAATTATTAAAAATTGTTAATTTTTTTGAATTATTGAGGTTTATTAAGTTTAATTAATCTTCAAAAACTAGATTATTTTAAAATGCAATATTTCTATTGATGAATTTTTATTAGACCATGTCAAACGTACTAGACAAGTCGCAAAAATAAAGTCCAAGAGCGAATAGCGAAACAATTCCTAAACGTATTATGTGGCTAAATATTATTTAAGGAGTTGTCAAATTATAGAAATACATAAAATTTAAACATGTTTAGTCGCTTAATACGTTAAGTGATCGTTTTGCAAGTCAGACTAAGAGTTGTAGATAATTTTCGCCATTTTAATGTACTTTTGAAGTTAACTATTTGTTAATTTGCGAGAACCATTATTTGTTTCACAAAATGCCAAATTCAGAATGCTCTTATTCATATTAATATCGTTATTATTTTATTAGGTAAATTGCATGTCGGAAAATTACCAATATGATACAGACTATGCACATTGCACATGAATTTTAATGATAACAACCAATTTCAAATTCAAAGCCTGCACAGTGTCATTAATACTAACTAATTACGGCTTTATGTAAATTCTGTTATTTATTACAACAAAATTTAGAAAACTTTAATTTTAGAAAAGTGTATTGTACTTTAAAAGATGTCGGTAACAAGTAGATATTTGTAATAAAAATTACCTGACTAGCCAATCAACCACGAAAGTTTTGCCTTAAAGTTAATGGGCTTCTAGAGTTTAACACTTATTTAAAACCTATTTTAAACGGTTGTTTAACTTGTTTGTGGTAAGGCTTAAGTTGAGCACGACTCTTTTCTGATGGGCCAGAAACCTTTTTTAAATAACTATTTCTATTAATAAACCGTCTAATTCCTGCAGGTCTTAAACTTCAATCGTTTGCCTGGAAGCACCTCTTCCTCAATTTGAGTGACAATGGCTCATATTGTACCTATATTGAAACCAAATTATCCTAATATGCAAATTCCTTTTTTTTTAAGTGAATATGTATATTTTTGTTAGACAACCTCACCTAATGGTAAGCGATGATGTGGTCTATGGATGAAGCACGAAGATGTCACATTCAGAAAAAACACATTCACTCATACTTTAAAGAGGCTCGGATTGTATTCTTTAGGAAAAACAGACGAAGGCTGTCGTCTTCCATAGCTTAGCTGTACGCATCAAGAACTTAGAACCAAAACGGTGTGTGCGATGTATGGAATGTCGCAATTAATAAGATTTTTTTTTTCCATACTATTCGTTCTTAAGTGTTACGCCAAAAAGTTAGTATCTTACACCAAACCCATTCGTTTTCGGTATAAAGCGAAGTACACATTGACGATATGATGAAGCGCCCTGGCCTAATACCAGAGGCAATATCCATCGTGGAAACTCGGCTTATATCTAGCTACGCTCGTTCATCATGCCTAAGAATAGTTTTCATTCTTATGTTGAATTCTTGAGCTTGAAGGATGATTGAAGATTGTTTTTTACTTTACGGGAGAGAGATAAAACGTTGTTAGTATAATATTTGGGCGCTCGTATACACTAGCTGACTTTTTCTGGCTTCGCTCGCATGGACTTTTATCAAAATATTTTATTATTATTTAATTATTATTATTTATTAGGGTTCCGTGCCCAAAGGGTAAAACGGCACCCTATTGCTGAGGCTCCACTGTCTGTCTGTCAGTCCGTCTGTCACCAGGCCGTATCTCATGAACCGTGATCGTTAGATAGTTGAAATTTTCACAGATGATGCATTTCTGTTGCCGCTATCAACAAATACTAAAAACAGAATAAATTAAATATCTAAGGGGGAGCTCCCATACAACAAACATGATTTTTATGCTAGTTTTAGCTCGATATTGATAACGACAACAGGTAGACGCTTGAAATATTCACAGAATATTAAGTTATATATTCACGTTAAAAAATAAATTAAAATAAAACAAATATTTAAGGGGGGCTTCCATACAACAAACGTGAATTTTTGTCGTTTTTATTGATAATGGTACGGAAAGCTTCGTGCGCGAGTCCGATTCGCACTTGGCCGGTTTTTTATTTTTTTATTTAAATTTTACACAGCCATTACAGCAATACCAAAGTGACAGTGAAAACCCTTAAAACTTATAAACTACTTTATTGAAAATATCAACAGCTTATGTCTGGCCGAAGATGGAGCCAATGTTGGAGTACGGTCTAAAAACTTGGACATACGACTAAGGCATAAAACAAATTAAAGGCTTATAAATACAGGGGTCTTCAAGTCACGAGTGATCAGGCTTCTTGTGAGCAAGCGTGGTTCAGTGTAGACTCTACTGATTGTAAGTCACCATCAGTAGAGACGTCAATTAAAGAGACGCTATCTTAACGCGCCGGCGAACCCCGAGCGCAACTTCAATTCGGCCGCGTCAAAAACTTCGGCCTGAATATCGCTGTCCCTGTTTAGTGACGAAGTTTGGCCACGCAGAGCGACAGTGATAGCAATAGGACGATTCTTAATTTGATTAGATTTTGACCGTATTCCGTAATACCAAAAATGATGACAGAAAACTTGTTATAATTTTCTCATTGTGTTGTTATTCTGTAACTAGACGATATAATCTATGTTTCCATGACTAGGATACGTAAAATGTTGTTGTTTTTAATACGAAACAATTAGGTTGAAAACAGGTATTTTATGACGTAAAAACATGCAGAATGCGATACGCTTCTATTTCATTTTAGGTAAGTACTTTCATCTAATAGTTAGTTGGGAACCTAGATAAATACTATTCAAATTGAAATAATACCTTATTAAGGTAGAAATATGCTCCAATTGGAAATGATCTTGGTAGTACGTGTTGTATGGGCGATTGTCACTCCGGTGTCCCCTTAATCTAATAAACAACGTCGGGTTTGTTCGAACTCGTATAACTCGAGAACGGCTGGACTGATTTTTATGGATATAACTTTTGAAACTATCATAGTTATGAACAATATTTATACTAAAAACGGGATATTTTTCATGATTTGTGAGTATTTGAGTATCCCGATATTTTGGCGCAGTTGCATGCGCCATGATCACGGGTAAACAGAAGTATTTACGAGAAGTAATTCTTTACGATTGAAATTCTTATGTTTGGCAATCTCAAGAATGAAACTGGTGATAGTAATAGAATTAGCGAATTCATTCCTAGCAAGAAACTAAGAAAGAGGGTAGATCGTTATATCTGCCAATAACTAACTACTCGCAAAGACTTCAGTTTACCCGTGATCATGGCGCATGCAACTGTGCCGAAATATCGGGATACTCAAAAACTCACAAATCATGGTAAATATCCCGTTTTTAGTATAAATATTGTTACTATTAATTCACTATTAATTGTGGTTTTGGCTTTACCAGAATAGCGTGAGGTCTATAGATCTGAGTAATTGTGGTTGAGTTCCGATTAAAATTTCAGTAGACAAGTAAATGCATGAATATCTAATTACACTATTATTGTAAATGTGGAAGTTTGGATGTTTATTTGTTACTCAATCACATCGTAATGGCTGAACCAATTTCGATGCAATTTGGTAGGTTGATGGGTTATGACCTGGATTCAAACATGGCTACTTTTCGCCTATGTATGGTTTTATTAGTGCAATAAAGAATTTTCTAATCTAATCGAATCTACTTATATCTAACAAGAAACATTGTTAAAAATTTATCACCATTACCAATAAGAGCCATAGAATAAGTTAAATAATATCCTGTTACTTTTTTTTATACTAATCTTGTAGACACACAAGCGGACGTGCCTCCTGATGTTATGTGGTCACCGCCGCCTATAAACTCTTGCAGCACTCGTGGTACTGCCCTCACGTTGCCTAGCACATAATACCCTATTTACACCTCTCTTAAAGGCGTTCATTTAGAAGCCCACCGGAAAAATCTCCGGAGAAAGGTCATTCCACATTTTGCAGGTGCGTGGAAGAAACGAGCAGGTGAAATGCACCGTGTGAGACTTCCACGCGTCTACAATATGTGTGCGAGCTCATTGCCGGTTGCGGGAGGTTCGATGGTAGAAGTGGGATGCAGGGATTAAATTGATCAGCTCTTCAGAACATTCGCCGTTATATATTTTATAGAAAACGCTGAGCACTCCGATGTCACGGCGCAGACTCAGCGGCTCAAGATCCTTAGATACTACTGGGTCGTCGATGTTACGATTTTATTTGTGCTTGAACTCAATGATTAATTCCCTCATTATCTATACCTTGCTGTTCAAACTATTTGTTAATATTAAAATATTGTTTGCATAAAGTAATAGTTTTAGTTTTTAGTTTAATTCGTTTTAGGAAGACTTTTGCCTAGCAGTGGGACGAGATAGGTTAGGAAAAAAAATATTTTGATCAATTTCCTTTTTAAATTTTCAAATAAAAACATATTTAAACGAGAAAAGGACTTTGTAAGGACCTAAATTGGACATACCAAACAGAAATCCACCATTATTTAGAATTTGTACATCAAATAACATTCAAGTAATGATTCTTCCCCGCGTGAGAAACCATATTTCAAACGAAACCGATAAACCAAAAGCGACTTCGAATCCGACTAACGACTATCCAAAGGCTCCGATATCTGGAACAGACGATAAATGCTACGAGCTCTCAAACAAAGGCTACCGTGTTAACTGTCTCTTGATATCACAGAGAGATTTTCAACGCCTCTTGCTGTAGGGAAAAAGTCCCTCTAGTATTTTTTTTATTATTTACGTCAATAAGTATATATTTTTTATATTCATTACATTGTTGCAATATTACATTAGTTAGTTCACAGGTTTACTTGAATTTAAGAAGTTCCAATATGATCTTTTTTCCGACTTCAAAAATGGGGGAGGTTCTCAATTAGACTGTATTTTTTATGTTCGTTATCTCAGAACTTTCGAATGGGTGAACCGATTTTGATGATTCTTTTTTTATTTGATATCTTGTACTTCCCGTGTGGTCCCATTTCCATTTGCTCTAGTTCTGACAATGCCATTCATATAAGTACTATATTTGTTTAATTTTTATGTTATGTTATGTTTGTTACCTCATAACTCCGGCATTTATCAACCAATTTGGAAAATTGTTTAATTATTTGAAAAGATATACTTTCAGATTAGTACTATAGAAATTTCATCGAAGTCAAAGTCAAAATCTTTTATTCATTAAAATCACAAGGATCACTTTCAAACGTCAATTATACTGCCTGCTACAATTTTCGCGACCAAGCCAGGAAAAAAAGGCAAGAAACAAGGCTGGTTGATTTTATTAATGATATTTTTAGAATACATAACAATACAAGAAATAAATTACGTCTAAATTATTCTCTATCACGTAATGTAATGTTCTATATCGTAAACATTCTATATCATCTAAATAATCCAATATTTTATAGTAGGCTTTTTTATAAAGATTTTGTTAATTGCGTTTTTAAATTTGTTAATTGTCAATTATTGTACATCACTTGGGAGTTTGTTATAAAAGCGAACACCTTGCCCTGTAAACGATTTACTAACTTTATGGAGTCTACAAGGGGCAACAGCGAGTTTATCTTTATTTCTAGTATTAAAATTATGATTATCACTATTTTTCTTAAACAAATTAATATTTTTGTGAACAATACATCAGATTTTCATAGATGAATTGACAAGGGAATGTCATAATATTTTTTTAAACTTATTGTTTAATGATTATCTGGGGCCCATATTATAAATTGCACGAACAGCCTTCTTCTGCAGCACAACAACGGATAGCAGATAGAGAGCATACTGCTGTGGGGGACCACAGCAGTATACACAGCAGTTTATGACATAATGCTGTGGAAGTAGCTGAAGTAAACTAGTCCAGGTGTGTCTACGTCTGTAAAACGAAAGATTTTTTTGACTGAAGATACTTAGTTCTGCAGCATACTGCAGAACTAAGTCTCTTCGACAACTTCTCAATGTGAGGGCCCCATTGAAGCTTATTATCTAGGGTTATACCTAAGAATACGGTAGTGACCACAAGAGCCAACTCCTCGTCTTTGATTTTTATATCTGCTTTAACTTGTGTAACATTAGGTAGTATAAATCTAATACACTTTGTTTTCTTTTCATTTAGAAGTAGATTGTTTACATTGAACCATTTTACGACCTTAGAGATTGCATTGTTTGCATCGTCAAAATCGGTTTGTGGTCGCTTTAATTTAAATAAAAGTGATGTGTCATCTGCAAACAATACTGGAACGTGTAGTGAAACTCGCGGTAGGTGACTGACTGTTTATTCGTACTCCGGCAACTACCCACATTGCCCAGCATAAGTCAACCCTACATTTTTCCCCCTTTAAATCTCTTTTAACAATAATTCTGAAAACTTATAGATTACCCATCACCTTAAAACTAACTAAATAATATGTACAATCTAACCTAATGCTACTTACTAGTTATTACAATAAACCATAGCCCCCCCATTGCGTGATCCTGCTTACATGTTAGACCCTAGTACTCGGATACCTAAATCAACTATATTGTTTAACATTATTGTTTAGCTCTGTTGTAAGCTCGCACAGCACGAGCCGATGCATCCTGCGGCGGAGGCGAAGGAGAGCGCATGACGCGCCGCCCCGGCACGGCCCGCTCCGGGGCCGACGACGCCGACGGCGCGGAAGCTGACGGCTGGCGTTTAGGACTATCCGCTTCCGACTCCTCCCCCGCTGCATCTTCGAATGTTTCGTCGGCATCACTGTCTGGCCTCATTGAAACAACAGGGGTTTGGGATAAACTTAAATTAGGGCGTGATAGCGAATACCTACTTTTACGACTTGGATCCACAGCAATAACTTGATCCTGATGCCTACGCCATTGTATGCCATCTCCCACATCTACTTTATAGGATACCGGTCCGGTTTTTGTTGTAACCTTACCCTCAACCCATTTCTGCCCTTTAGTTGAATAACCGCGGACGAGCACAGAATCCCCGACCCCTATGTCTCGGTCCTGCCCGCCCTTATTCGCGATCTGGCGTTGCTGCGCGTCGCGCACGACGGCCGCCACGTCCGGCCGCAGCGCGTCCAGGCGGCCGCGCAGGCGGCGGCCCAGCAGCGCCACCGCCGGCGGGACGTTAGTCGTCGCGTGCTCCACGTTTCTATATTGAAATAAAAATTTACACAAAGCTTTAGACACGTTTTCGCCCTCATGTATTGCCCGTTTGATTACTTTTTTAATAGTTTTTACAGCATTTTCTGCCGCCCCGTTACCTTGTGGCCTATATGGTGCCGACGTCACATGTTTTATACAATTTTTGTTACAATAATCCTTAAAATCTATCGACAAAAACGGTGGGCCGTTATCGGTGACAAGTTGTGACGGCAGACCAAACCTAGAAAATATTGATCTCAACACCGAAATAGTGGATTCTGCATCCGTACGATTCATTGCAATGGCTTCGATCCATTTTGAAAAGGCATCAACTACAATGATGTATTTCTTCCCTCCACACTCTGCAAAATCGGCATGGATACGCTGCCAAGGTTTTAGAGGAAACTCCCACGGGTGTAGACCCGCATGCGGGGGCGCATCCCGCACGGTGCGGCACGCCTCACAAGACCGACATACATTTTCGATATCTTGATCGAGGCTGGGCCAATAAACATAACTACGCGATATGTTCTTCATTTTATTCACCCCTAAGTGCCCTTCGTGTATTTCCGCTAAAACCCTGCTTTGCAAAGGTGGGGGTATTATAAGTCTGTACCTAAAAATTAAGCATCCTAATTCTAGTAAAATCTCCTCTTTACGCGCGAAATATGGTTTTTCTTCATCACAACTTGACACAGACGGCCAACCGAACATTACGTAACCTTTAATTTTATTTAAAACCTTATCTTTACTGGTTTCCACACCGATATCATTAAAACTGACCGGCATCGTGTCGCGCACTAAATCGACATAGCTAACCGGTTCTGTGAGCCGCCGCTCGCACGGCAGTGGCAGGCGAGACAATGCGTCAGCTGGGCCGTTATCTATCGACCTGACAAATGTGGTTTTAAAATCATACGCGGCTAAGCGAGCGGCCCACCTTTGCAGGCGACTCGCCGCTGTTTGTGGAATTCCACCCTTGTCCCCAAAAATGTAACTTAAAGGTTGGTGATCTGTTCGTAACAAAAAGCGTCGACCGTATAGGTATTGGTGGTGCTTCGTTACACCAAAGAGTATCGCAAGCGCTTCTTTATCAAGCTGGCTATAATTCTTTTCAGCCGAGTTGAGCGTCCGAGACACGCAGCTGACCGGGCGCTCGCTACCGTCCGGGTACACGTGCGCCAGCACCGCGCCGAGCCCGTACGCACTGCTGTCTACCGCCAGCACTAGCGGCCGCCCTTCTTCGTAATGCGCTAACACTTTGTCACTAGTCAGCGCGCGTTTCGCCGCTTGAAACGCCTCAATACACTGCCCGTTCCAGTCCCAACTTACCCCTTTTTTAAGCAATGCATGCAAGGGATGTAATATTATACTAAGATTAGGTATAAATTTACCATAGTAATTAAGCATGCCTAAAAAGCTTTTTAATTGAGTGACGTCGTTTGGCTGCGGGGCATCGCAAATAGCCTCCAGTTTCTTGGGATCGGGGTGAAGACCAGTCTTATCTATTATAAACCCGATATATTTTACACTTGATTGTAAAAAACTACATTTCTCACGCTTAACGGTAAACCCCATTTTACTCAATCTTTCTAACACCGCTCGCAAATTATTTAAATGATCTTGTCTAGTAGTACCCGTTATACAAACATCATCTAGAAACACCACAGTATGAGGTATACCCCGAAGAGTCTCCTCCATAATCTTTTGGAACTTTTCCGGTATACACGATAAACCAAACGGAGTTCGGCGATAAACGAATGTACCTACGTGTGTAGTTATGGCTGTATATGGCTGAGAATCTTCAGATAACATTAATTGTTGATAACTATGCTTTAAATCAATTTTCGAGTACTCCTCTCCCCCACTGAGGGTTGCGAATAATTCTTCAATCCGAGGGAGGGGGTAATGATCGCGTTTGAGTTTAGGAATGATTGTTATCTTGTAATCTCCACAGATTCGTATGTCGCCGCACTCCTTTATGACCGGAACGATAGGCGTCCCGTAGTCGGAACTCTCAACGCGGTAGATGGTACCCTCGCGTTCCAGCCGCTCAAGCTCGTGCTCGACGCGCGATCGCAGCGCTAGCGGCACCACCCGCGCGCGCACGTACACCGGTTTATTGTCAGTTACATGCAATTGAACAGTTCTCTTACAAGTTCCTAACTTTTCCGTAAATACCTTCGGAAATTCTGCCATGAGTCGGTTCACAAATGGATCGCTCGATTGATCGCTTATCTCGTGTAAATCAATCGTAATATTTGTTATTCTTAAAGCGCGCATCCACTCTCTTCCCAACAAAGGTCGTCCCCCGTTCCTTATCACGTGAAGTCGACAACCCGACGCGGACTCCTTTTTAAGGACTATATCGACATCAATATACCCTAGCGACTCCATTTTTGAACCGACGTAACTTCGTAAGTTTAAATGATCCGGTTGAATCACCTTGTTAGCAAAATTACGTCGATAAAAGTCTTCACTGATGGTGGAAATTCTACTACCGGTATCGACTTCGAACTCGAGGGTTCGATGATCTACTAGCACCGTAATAATATAAGGTCGATCACCTGTACCGTCCACTTGGATGCTGAAGAAGTCCTCACTCTCGTCGTCACTCACGTAATTCTGTCGGGCGTTCGCACGACCCTTTTTACACATCACCTTTAGATGGCCACGTACACCACACTCATCACAATTATATTGTGCGAACCGGCACTTGTCGGGCCGATGCGGCTTGCCGCACCGCCAACAGCGCGCATTGGCAGCGCCGCGGGGCACCGTGGCCACTGCGCCACTCTGCCCCGGCCGCGCGGCTGCTCCGCGCCCGCCACCGCCGCTGCCCCATCGCCTCGCATTCGCCTGGTGCAGGCCTTCGCCCGCCGCGCTTCCTCCGCCCGAATTCACCCCGCTGGAGGCCGCAGCCGCCGCCACTGTGGCGCCGCTCACCTCCGCGTGGCGCTCAGCTGCCTCCAGCGCCAGAGCCAGTTCCACCGCCTCCTTGTACAAGATGTTTTTTTCGGCAAAGATCCGCGACCGCATGGTCTCATTAGCTAGACCTGACACGAACTGATCGCGGAGATTTTCCTCCAAGGTTGCTCCAAAATTGCATGTGGTTGCGAGATGCTTGAGGTTTTGTAAATATTCTGTGAGTGACTCGCCGCCATTTTGTCTACGTAAACGAAATATGTGACGCTCGGCGATTTCGGATCGTTTTGGCTCCAAATGATCGGTAACTAGTTTTACCAACTCGCTAAAAGTTTTCGTTTCTGGATGCGCAGGTGAACATAAATCACACATAAGCGAATATGTTGCTTCGCCGACCACAGTTATCAATAACGACACCCGCAATTCTTCTTTGATTTCGTTCAGTACGATAAACTGTTGCAAACGGCGAATATACGCGGGCCATTGTTTACTACTGATTTCGAATGGTTCTAATTTGCCAATAGGCATTTTGTTAATAGTTTTATGCACTTTTAACCACTTTATTTTTAATAATAACGCGTAAATTCGAATCGTCGCCAGTGGAACGTGTAGTGAAACTCGCGGTAGGTGACTGACTGTTTATTCGTACTCCGGCAACTACCCACATTGCCCAGCATAAGTCAACCCTACAAATACAACCTCGTGATCGTCCCTTACAAGATGGGGAAGATCATTAATATATACTAAAAACAAAAATGGTCCCAGAATTGATCCCTTTGGTACACCCATTTTAACCAAAGACCTTGGAGAACGCTTTCCATTCGCGTCAATTCTTTGCACTCTGCCACTTAAATAAGAAGTTAGAGAATCTAGAGCAACGTTCTTAACGCCATAATGGTGTAGTTTCCTGATCAATGTGTCATGGTTTACGCAATCAAATGCCTTAGACAAATCACAAAAAACACCTCAATCGTCATGAGACTTCTTTCAGGCTTCAAATAGGTGCGATATTAACTTAATACCAGCATCAGTGGTTGAGCGACCCCTCGTTAATCCGAATTGTTTATGATGCAATAAGTTGTGAGCATTGAAATGTCTAAGCAGTTGATTTAAAATTAGTTTTTCAAATATTTTACTAAATGTCGGCAGTACTGAGATCGGTCTAAAATTACCAGGATAAGAACTGGTGCCTTATTTTAAAAGTGGAGTTTCTTTACTATGTTTAATTAAATGAGGGAATACACCACAATTAATACACTCGTTGAATATTAAAGCTAGTTCGGGAGCAATTATATTAATAAATGTTTTTACGACGCTAACAGAGATTCCCCAGAGGTCCGTGGTTTTCTTAACATATATCAGTTTGAAAGCTTTTATGATGTTATCACTATTTACATAAACAAATTTGAACTGTGTTTTGCATTCTGTTAAGTTTTCTTTTAACAATGAATCTGCGACCGAACGAAATCTGTAAAGTAGTTTGTTTTTACAGTTATCTGAAGTCGGTTATATTTTTGTTAAAACGTTACTTGTTTTTGTTTTTATTATACGAGGAGATGTAACAAGCTTACGCCCCCCCTCCCTTCCGATGTTAAGTGGTAACCATCGCTTATAACAAAGCATTGTCTCATAGGTCACACGCTTTAGATACTTGCCCTACGATGCATTGCTCTGCGTCCATAAACTTGAGGCATACAGGTGTCAAGCCTCATGTGCCTGTAATTTCACCAGTAACATTTCACATCAATGCTGCTTGGCGGCAGAAATAGCTATGGCGTTATTACTTCCCCGGGTGAGCCCTTTCACAAGGATTTCATAATTAATATTCTCTATAATTGCAATGCGTAAAAATAGTTTTTTCATTTATACCCATTTATTCAAACCGTTTTATTACCGTATAACTCTTTTATTATACCAAGTGTTCTATTGTGTCCCAATAGAACACTTGGTGACGTCAATAATACTTAAATAATTACATAGACTTTAGGGTATACCTTTTTTGGTAGTACCTTTCAGCGATAAGGCTGCCCATTGCATTGCCTTATTTATTCTAGGCTGGTCTTATTTTCGTAGTATTTCTGTCTGAGTGGTTGTTCAATAAATAGTTCTATCGATCTATCTAGTAGCTCATGGCACCGAAATTTTGGAGGTGCTAGAAATAGACAATCATTTCTTAAAATACCTAGGCAGGTCATAAGTATTATCACACAGTAAAAACTTTTCTTTTAGAATGCTGGCTACATAAAAGTTTATAGAATTCGAATTTCGAATTATTCATATAAATAAAAATATATACTTTTTAGAATTTTACTCATTTTGAAATATGGAGTGGACGCTTAAAGAAGACCGTGTTGCAGTTATTGCGTTGCATCGTTGCGGTTACGCGCCAATTCAAATTTTTGACATACTGAAAAATTTGAATATAACCAAAAGTTTCGTTTATCGCACCATCAAACGATACAATGAAGACTCTAGTGTAGATTACAGGTCAAGAAGTGGTCGCCCTCGGTCTGTTAGGACTCCAGCAGTGATAAAAGCTGTGAAGGCGCGAATTCAAATAAATCCCAAACGTAAGCAGAAACTGTTGGCCCTTCAGATGGGGTTAAGCAGAACCACGGTGAAAAGGATGTTAAAGAAAGACTTAGGGCTTCGGGCATATCGAAGAAAAACAGGACATCGTTTGAATGCTCGTCTAATGGACCTGAGACTGAAGAGATGCAGCGCTTTGTTGAAGCGGTACGCGGGAAAAAAATATCGGTAAATTCTTTTTTCGGATGAAAAAATTTTTACTGTAGAAGAGCGCTACAACAAACAAAATGATAAAGTGTGCTGCGATAGACAACTGGCCGCGCAGATTGAAGGCCTGTATTCAAAATCACGGAGGTCATTTTGAATAAACTTTAGTGTCATAAGAATCTATGTTTTGTTAAGTTTATTTTGGTATATAAATGGTTACATAATGAATAAACTTGTTTCAATTATTTTGTATTAAACATGTGACTGAATTTATGACCTGACTAGGTACGTTTTTTGTTGGGCAAGATGAAATCAATCACATTTGAAATGAGATTGATCTGGATGAGTATCCAGGTCCATTTCCTGTGAGGCTGCTTCTGGAAAATAGAATTTATCATAATGAGTCCTTCTTTCTCCAGAAAATTGGCCAGCCTCTGTCCCCTGGAGTTCCGTTGCCCATATCCAAATGCCCCACTCTCAACTCATCATCGCTTCTCATGCCTAGCTTTGCATTGAAGTCCCCCATAACAACAATAAAGTGAGTTTTGTTCGTATGTATGGCTCTACTGATGTCCTCATACATAGACTCTACTTCTTCATCTGGGTGTGAAAAGGTCGGCGCATATACCTGAACGACCTTCAGCAAATATCGCTTAGATATTCTAAGTGTCAGGTACGCGACCTTGCTCTACACATTGTCAATGGTGATAATGTTGTTAATGAGTGACTTGTGAACGAGAAACACAACACCACCTTGGGACTGTTGGTCGCCCTCCTGATAGTATAGTAGGTTACCAGACTTAAGGGATATCGTGTCCTCGCCCTCTCTATGGACTTCTGATAACCCCAAAATGTCCCAGTGTAATCTACTAATTTCTTCTTCCAGCTCAACAATCTTTTCGTCTGTCCTCAAAGTGCGGATGTTGTGTGTTACCAGGGCCAGTGGTCGTCGTAGGGTTTGGTAGCCGATCGTCTCCCGGGGATTCTTAGCACCCCTGGACCCGCCGTTACCGTGACTGCTACCGTAGTCAGGATTAGCGGGGCCGCCGGGGACTCGGGGCCTGGTTTTATGTTGTTGTATTATAAAGGGGTTGTTGCCATACTCGCCACGCTTGGCAAGCGGGTTGGCGAGCGCAGTATAGGTATTGAAAATACGAAAAGACGCTGCTGCCCATCTTTCGGAAGTATCCCTTAGCAGATTCCTACTGCATCCACGGGCAAGAGCGGAGGGGCAACATTCTACTGCCGGCGCCCCACGGCAAACTTCCGGCGCCCCATCGCAAAAAAATAAAATAAATACGGTAAAAATAAATAATTAAAATAAAATAACACAAATATTTAAGGGGGGATCCCATACAACAAACGTATTTTTTTGCCGTTTTTATAGATATATATTTGTACGGAACCCTTCGAGCGCGAGTCCGACTCGCACTTGGTTGTTTTTTTTTGCTCGTTTTACTCACAGCAACAGTCTACCTGTTGCCGTTATCAATATCGAACAAAATATTAAAAATAAACACATTAAAAATAAATAATTAATTTAAAATGAAACAAATATTTATGGGGGGCTCCCGTACAGCAAACGTGATTTTTTTGCTGTTTTTATAGATAATGGTAAGGAACCCTTCGTGCGCGAGTTCAACTCGCATTTGGCCGGTTTTATTTAGGCTCGCTAGCACTATATCCAGAAATAGCTTGAATATTTTAACAGACTCTCGTATGCCCTCGACTTGCCATCACGTGTGTCGCGTCCGAATAGTTCCTGTTACCTATTCTGTGCTTCGGCACCGGCATAGTATTGCTTGTCCCATATCATGTTCACGCGTGACAATACGATTGGTCGATACTATTGGTTGATTCCCACAATAAATACATCAAATTCAGTCTCATTTAGCTGACCTAGTAAAATGTACAGCAAAATGGTAATGCCATGATTAGCAGTTGGCTCAGTTTCGATGCAAATATTGCCAATTTATTCGTTTCGGTAATAATAGTAGTTATATGCTAAAACTGTATAAATTATTCAGAATATTTTCGCATTTAAACTTGTTTTGAATTGTATTAAGTTTTTAACTTCCAACCAAAACTACAAATTCATTGATCTAATCTCGATGCCTATCAATTCAACGTTTAACGTATATTATTAAGTACCTAATCCATAGTTACGAGTAAGTACTTACATATATGAATGTATGAATGCAATACTCTTTATTGTGTAGCGTATTGATACCCAGGTACGCAACAGTAAAAAACGCTATATTAGCACTAAGTTAAGCCTTCATTTATATTTTATAATTGATTGAGTTTACAAATAAATGGTACGTCGATGTGAACACTTTGTTATATCCTGCCTAACCTTGCAACTCAAAGACCCTCATTACAATTGCACACCAAACAAAACTACAGTAACAAAGGAAATAAACAATAAATAACGGTACAATGGGCAGTCTTATCGTTGAAAACGATCTCTTCTACACAACTTTTGGATGTACAGGTTAAATTAAAATTAAAAGACGGCGGTGTAAGAGTACATGCATAGACAGAATCCACAAAATAAAATTTACCTACTAATTATACTAATTAACATAAACTTAAATACAAACAAATAATATATAAATAAACTACACTATATACGGAGTATAAATAACCAAAACACTAACTAGCAGGAGTCATATATATATATATGCAAAACGAGCAATATCCATTTTAACGGAAAAGAGTTTATAATACATTACATTATAATGTTGAAAAATATATGTATGGTATTAACTGTACGAAACTTTCAAAACAAATTTAATACCCTCCAAAAAAAGAGAATAATTATTAAAGCATATTGCTGTTTTTGCATCTTAAACATGGATCCTGTTTAAATAACTAATTAATCACGAACGCACTAATACAAAAACAACAAAGTCGCCATTGTAATGGCGTCGAAATACTGTGCTCTGATTGGCCGAAAGCTGTTTTTGTACCTGTCAGTTGGGATATTGCTGTATTTGCTACTAAGCTCATGATTAAACGTCTGTTTTGTATAGGATATTGAAGCTTTTGCTATGTTTGTATTATTTGTATACATAAATTAAAAAAAAACCAATTTCAGAATACATTCAAATTTGCTAAAGTGAAAAAAATGAATGTTGCTGGTTTTGCATCTATATGACTCAGTTACGAGACAACGAAAGGAAATGATTGTATACTTTGACTTTGAAAAATGGAAGATATTGGGATGACCTTATGGACAAAGGTAAGGCGTTCCACAGTCGCACAGCTTGTACTGTGAAGGAGTTACCATAAAATTGTGATCTATGGACGGGAGTTCAAAGCTGTAGCTTCGGAAGAACGAAGGTTTCGAGAGAGTGCCTGATACAGAAACTCGAAACACTCCTTTAGATAAGAAGGTGAAGTGGGATTAAAGAGAATGTTAAAAAGATGTATATATTTATTTATTTTGCTTGTGTAAGTACACTGTTTAATCAATTATTTTTATTAAAAGCTGTCGTCCTATAACGTCTCGTGAAATCCGTTCACCCAAAGGTTGTCTGGAAGATCGCGACTTGTGTTCCGCGTGTCTTGTTATTTGTTTTTTTTTTAATTGTTTTTAGGGTTCCGTGCCTCAAAAGGAAAAAAAAACATTTATAGGATCATTTTGTTGTCCGTCTGTCTATCTTGCAAGACCCTTTATCTCGGAAACGCGTGGAGGCATCGAGTTGAGATTAAAACCATGTACTCAAACCTACAGTCCGTTGAAGCTGTGTAAAATCAAACCGCTTAGTTGACGTAAAAACCAGATACGGTCGTTTATGCCGCAAAACTACCCCTCCTGATTACATTCCACCAGCGGAGCATCTTCTTTCCGGCTACAAGCTGCAATGGCTAATTTGGAAGTCCCTAAACTGGTTGCGCACTCAAGTTGGCCGCTGCTGAGACAATCTAGGCAAGTGGGGCTACATCGACCCATTCCGGAACCAGTGCCACTGCGGGGCCAACATACAAGCAACGGCCCACCGGTTCCCATGTCTTCTATGCATAACCACTTGCACACGGAATGACTTGTACCAGGCAACAGAGAGGGGTGTGAAAGTTGCTCTTTAATGGGCTAATCAAATTTAAAAGTCAAACAGCCATTGACTCGAAAGAAGAAGAAGAAGCCGCAAAAAAACGTATATTTCGACACTCAGGGGAATAAAAATTTATAGGGTACTAGTGGACCTGCCGAACTTCGTATCGGCTTGACATGCGTAGGTATAACGCGGGCTGTCAATATAAGTCACCCTGGTAGAATTGTCAATTGTTGTCCCCGGCCATCATTATGTATGAGAAAATGAATGACTTCCACAAATAATTCAATACCAAAATTAGCCAAATCGCTCCACCCGTTCTCGAGTTTTAGCGAGACTAACGAACAGCAATTAATTTTTATATATATAGACAATATATCTCGGGATAACTCCTACCGAAGCATCTGTTTCAAACGATATTCATTTTTTTTACATCCTCTTTGACGATATTTGCTGCACGCACTCTGTCAATTCTATGTCTAACGTCATGAGGTTACATTATAAAAGCGCTAAGGTTAGATTAAAAATAATTTTATATGGTGGTTAAGTATTCTTGAATTTTCTAATTTTGCGCGCAATTTTCTTAATTTTTTCTTTCATAAGAAGCTTTTTCTGACAATAAGAAATACAACAAAAAAAGAATTGGCCAAATTGGTCCAGGCGTTGTTGAGTTATGCGCTTACCAACACATTTTGCGATTCATTTTTATATTATTGATTTTCCGTTGACGTAGAAAAATGAAAAGCAAGTAATATTGTCTTATAGAACAATTACAGGGAAAAATCAGAAAACTATACATTTTTAACCAAATCATAAAAAAAATAGTCATTATTTAATGTACGTAATCAATTATCGAGGTTAAGCAACGGTATGCGCGGTTATACCTAATTGTATGGAACCCTCGGTGGGCGAGTCTGACTCGCACTTGTCCGGTCTTTTATATAAGAATTGTGATGTGCAATAAAACGTTATCAATCAATAAATCAAGGTTACATGATGCTGCCTGTAAAGATTGTAAGGCGGTCAAAAATTACTAACATAACAGAACTGGAGTACAGATGAAACAGTTATAACGAGATTACCGTACCGTACATTAAAGCTATTTCGCGAAACCCTGCAATATGTGACAAAGCCGACAATTTGATGGTATCAGTTTTTCAGATCATCGAAGTGAAAAGGTATTCTGTACACATCTTTTTATCAACGAAATTGAGGTCAACCGAGTATATTTTACAAATGAAAGGGATCCTTGGGTCAACGATCGTTTTTATTGTCAAAGTGTTACCAAGATCCTGGTTCTTAGGATTTCGTACCCAAAGGGTAAAACGGGACCCTATTACTAAGACTCCGCTGTCTGTCTGTCCGTCTGTCACCAGGCCGTATCTGATGAACCGCGATAGTTAGACGGTTAAAATTTTCACAGATAATGCATTTCTTATGCCGCTATAACAACAAATACTAAAAACAGAATAAAATAAATATTTAAGGGGGGCTCCCATACAACAAACGTGATTGTTTTGCTCGTTTTTGCTCGATATTGATAACGGCAACAGGTAGACCCTTGAAATATTCACAGAATATTTAGTTATATATTCACTTTTAAAATAAATATTTAAATTAAAATAAAACAAATATTTAAGGAGGAATCCCATACAATAAACGTGATTTTGTTTTGCTCGTTTTTATAAATAATGGTAAGGAATCCTTCGTGCGCGAGTCCGACTCGCACTTGGCTGGTTTTTTATACTTTGTGTAATGTTTACATCTTACTATATATGTTTAATAGTTTTTTTTCCTGAAGATTTTTCTCTCTTTTATTCTAGTACAAGGAGTCATGGAAGTATGTAACTAGTATCCAGTGCACAGTGGTCAAAATTTAACGAAAAAATATTTTTTTCACAATTAATAAGGTAAGGTGGTTCGATTCCTATACAAAGATTCATTGGCAATTCACTACATAACTCAACAGCAGAAATTTCTCGCAAAATCACATCAAAGACATTCGAAAAAAAAATCATTAAGACATTTCAAATAAGTGAAAATGTTGAATACTTAGATATATTTATTTTTGTTTTTGAAATCAATTACGATAGTAGAAAACTCGTTAAATCTGTTCACGCCACAGCACGACTGCTTTTCGTGGTAACTTCCGATATGCTGCCACGAAATTCTGGAATAATCTACCCCCACCAGTTCGAAACGAAAAATCGGTTCACTCTTTTAAAATACCACTTTTTTTGCAAAGGTTACTTTTGTTCTGTATGTTAAATTAAATGTCATATATTTAATATTTTATATATTTAATAATTTGCAGAAATTTGTTGTTTATTTTACGGTTATTTTTTTTATTTATTTTTGATCTCCTAAATAGTCTTGCTTTAATAAGTTATGTATGTGCAATGTTTAATAGTTATTGTGTAATAATATTTTAATTAAATTTTTTATTTTGTTTCTTGTCTATCTTGTAAACCTTTGTATGTTAAATAATAATTTAAACGCTTGTTTCTATTTTCTGCTGCTCGCACGCACTAAAGACGTCACATAATACCAGCGCTACAGTAGCTATACGTTGCAGCAGCACACCGCTGAGTGACGACCTATTTTGTTGTCTTGTATTTGGTATAAGTATAACTGTTGTTTTCATGTAATGTAAAAATAGACACAATATAAATATTTTTATTTTTCTATCATCATCATCATCATATCAGCCGTAGGACGTCCACTGCTGGACAAAGGCCTCCCTCATTGATCTCCAGGAACTGCGGTTGGAAGCGGTCTGCATCCAACGCCGACCTGCGGTTCTTACCAAGTCGTCTGCCCATCTTGTGGGTGGACGTCCTACGCTGCGCTTGCCGGTCCGTTATATTTTTCTATAAAACTATCAAATTATTATAGAGATTTTGAATGAGACCATTCTTAGCTATAATTCCTTAGTATTACTGTGCATGGACCTAGAAACGGGTTAGCAAGCTCTTGCTGCCTACGTGTAAGCATTCAAAGGCTTTATTGTGGTCAACTGCCTTTTGTTCCATGATATAACAATCAGGTTAGTTCGTGGTTTTGTGAGAAGTGGTAACCGCAGTTTATAGACGTGTTCCTGTGCCGCGTAGCTTGTGAAATCTATACTAATATTACAACTAGGTACAAATTGACTATTTTAAAAATATTTAACTCATTGAAATCTATACGATCGTTGAGTCCTAATAGATAAAGATATAGAATCATTTACTAGTAGAAAGTTAGTACAATTTTACATTGGTCTTAATGTATACAATTTAAGCTCGATAACATTCTACCAGATAATTTCCTGGTGTTCAATAAAAAAATATAAATTTTAATTTACTGTCCATTCATTTCATAAAAAAAACTGTTGTTTTGTTCCCTACACAATATAAAATATTTCAATAAAGTTAATAAAATTAAATACATGACTACTTATAATTAAAATATTCCGTAATGGTGTAAAAACATTTGGATGATAACCATTTATTAATTCGGCGTCTAAAAAAAGTCAAAGGTAAATCTTTTAATTCGTCTGGAAGTTTATTAAATATTTTTATTGTCATGCAGTGAGCGTTACTGCTTAAAAATGTAGAGTTGTGCTTTGGTAGACAATTTATATTTTTACTAGTAGACCCGCCAAACTTCGTACCGCCTTGACATGCATATAACGCGGGCTGTCAATATACATCACCCTGGTAGAATTGTCAATTGTTGTCCCCGGCCATTATTATGTATGAGAAAATGAATGCCTTCCACAAATAATTCAATACCAAAATTAGCCAAATCGCTTCACCCGTTCTCGAGTTTGAGCGAGACTAACGAACAGCGATTCATTTTTATATATATAGACAATATCTCGGGATAACTCCGACCGAAGCATCTGTTTCAAACGATATTCTTTTTTTACATCCTCTTTGACGATATTTGCAGCACGCATTCTGTCAATTCTATGTCAAACGTTTTAAGGTATAAAAAGTTAATAAAAGCGCTAAGGTTATATTATAAATAACTTTATATGGTGGTTAAGTATTCTTAAATTTTCTAATTTTGCGCGCAATTTTCTTAATTTTTCTTTCATAAGGACCTTCTCCTGACAATAAGAAATACAACAAAAAAAGAATTAGCGAAATCGGTCCAGCCGTTTACGCGTAATCGTGACCGAGGGAAATAGGGATTCATTGATAGATATGTCAAGTGTGTCTGGCTAACACTGCTTCATGTCTGACAAAATAACTAGGGAACTGTTCATCAAAATACAGATTTCTCTGACATGCATGCACGGCAAAGGTATTAAGTAAGCACTCTTTTTTTTATACAGAGGCTTACAGCTGTCTAAGAACCAGGCTTTTCAGATCGCTCGGATACATTTTTTTTTGTATTTTAAAGCTATATTTTATTTTGATAATAATCTATGATAAAGCAGGGCGAGTTAGCTAGTAATATGATGAACAGTTAAAGTTTATTGATTGTTAGTTTGTACGATTTAAGGGGGTAATCTAAGTAACTACTCAACCGGCTATAAAAGTTAATTCACTTATTCTTATACTATTGTTGCCCGCGACTTCAAACGCGTTACGCTACTAAAAGTTTATGTAACCTAGAAATGAACCTAAACCCAGTATTGCAACATGACACCTTTTGACACATGTTTATCCCAAGGGACCTGATTCATGGGTTAAGAAGTAGCCTATGTGGTAATCCAGGTTATAATCTACGTACACACGGCTACACATCAAGCAATAAATTTCCAGTATAAGCTGACCTCTCATTCTACTTAAAACCTACAAAATGCGAGGTCAGCTTATACTGGAATTTTATAGCTTGATGTGTAGCCATGTGTACATACTAAATTTTATCGAAATCGGTTAAGCCGTTACGACGTAATTGAGTAACAAACAAGCAAAACCTTATTTGGGGGCTTATTACATTATGCTGAACGCTATTTTGGTACGCAGACACATGAGTCGAACTGTCATAATAGATTCAATTGTATCTACTGTTCCTAATAATTGTTTTATGTGCCATTTTGTGTGTTATTCCATTTTGTGTGTTCAAATGATTATTCCATTCTATTATATTCAAATAAATAAACAAACATCCAAACTTTCGCATTTATAATATTAGTGTGATGGAGCCCATAAAATCTGCATCCACTTTACTTGGATTGCGCAGTCCACACTCAATAAATTTTAGCGTAAACATTAAAAACATTTTCACGGTCGTGTTTCTAATCTCTAAAAGGACATTTTACTGTATTTTACGTAGCAAGAAACTTTTACAAGGAATCTTGTTAGCCTGTAAGGTCTTATCTATCTATAAACCAAATCTTATCAAAATCAGTCTAGCCGTTTAGTCGTGAAAACGTTACAAATTGACAGATAGATATCGAGGAAGAGTTGTTTATGATTATTTAATAATTTAGTACAGGTATTTTAAGTAAGTCTATAATTAACATGTCATTCTAATTTCACAAGTTTCTTTATAAATTATTTCAATATTATGTATACCTATTGTATCATCATGCTAGACTCAAAAACTTTTATCTCCATGAAGAGTCGTGATTCATCTGATCTCTAATATTATTAATGTAAGTATAATATGCGTACATATTTATTTATTTTATATATGATATTTATTAATTTAAACATAGTTATGTATATGTATATGTAATATAGTTATGTAATATGTACTCGTATGTATATAACTATTTAGGGTTTAGTATTTTTTCTTTTTCTGTTATTAAGTTTATTCTTTTTACACCTCGGCCAATCTTCCATCAAGCAATGATCCTCTCCATCCAAAGGTTGTCTCGAAGAGATCGCGTTGTTAAGCGATAAGACCGCTCCTTCTGCTCACTTTTATTTGTTTATTTCTTTAAATCTGTTGGGTCTTGTAAGGTATAATAAAGAATTTTCATTCATTTATTCATCATGCAAAGCGATAAGACCGCCCATTGTACTATTTGCTTTGTGTCTTCTATTTTGTCTGTAGTAACAAAATAATTAAATTGGATACCAATTTATAAATTACACAAGTCAATCATCATCATCATCATCATCCAAAGCCCGACTTCACCCACTGCTGGGTATAGGCCTCCTCAAGTTGTGCCATCTGCCACGATCCTGCGCTAGTCTCACCACAAGTCAATATAAGTCATCAACTCTAAGGTTATGTATTATATACAATCCTAAGTAAAATTATACTGAATTGAGTTCAAAAGATTTTAAGAAAAAATTTTAGGGTTCCGTACCCAAAGGGTAAAACAGCACCCTATTACTGAGGCTCCGCTGTCTGTCTGTCTGTTCGTTTGTCATCAGGCTGTATCTCATAAACCGTGATAGTTAGACAGTTGAAGTTTCACAGATGATTTATTTCTGTTGCCGCTATAACAAAACATGCTAAAAACAGAATTAATTAAATATTTACGGGGGGCTCCCATACAACAAACGTGATTTTTTTGAGCTTTATATTGATAAAGGCTACATGTAGACGCTTGAAATATTCACAGAAGATTTAGTTATATATTTAATTTGAAAATAAACAATTAAATTAAATTAAAATAAATATTAAAGGGGGGCTCCCATACAACAAACGTGCTTTTTATTGCCGTTTTTATAGATAATGGTACGAAACTCTTCGTGCGCGAGTCCGACTCGCACTTGGCGGGTTTTATACATCTTTGATGACAATCTCTACGTATTGAATTGCTCGTAATAATGAGTTTTGTGTTCAAAGGCTTTAAAAATGCCGTTGAGACGTCGGAAAGCCATTGTTGTCCGTTTGTGTTCTGATATAGGTTATGTTAGCTATCATAATCGTAATTGTTTGTAACTAGCTTCCCCCCTCGCTTTTATATGCGTGGTTTGTCAATAAAAAGTAAATGTGTCAACCCAAGTCATAATCTATCTGTATACCAAATTCAATTACATAGGTTACCGCGGTAAAATTAATTTCTATTTTTTCTTCTGTCAATGACTCAGAATCTACAGGATTAAATTAAATTGGACCAGCAGATGGCCACCTCTACAGCATCAGCAGCTAGCTTATTAAGCGGTTCTTGAGTGCAGGTCTCCCCGTACACAGAAATGTCTCTTTAAATGTCATTCTAATTTGATCTTTAGCATGAACAAAATAAGACCGTTCGTATTTTATACAAATTAAGTAAGTGTAAACAACAGAATCGTCACCAGTATCCCATTCGACCAAGATACTTCAACAGCGGTGTGCAACAAAGTCTGTTATGTGATTATGTAGGCCACTTCAACTTGTGCTTAGATTGATGTTCTGCCTGGCTAAAATAAACAATGACAAATTAACTAAAATATTAAAAAACAGGAACCAGAGTTGGCCAATAGCACACACTTTATTTTAATAAAATTTAAACAAGTAACTTTTTAACAAAAATATAACATACTTCAGATAACAGTAAAAACCAAACTACTCTACCAATTTTGATAAAATTTCCACGGTATCAGTCTAACAGTATATCCTTACAAATAAAAAACTAGTTTTTCAAATCGGTTAATATAAAATGGAGTTCTGAGCTAACAAACATAACATAACATAAAAATTAAACAAATTTAAGTTTTTTATGGTTTCTCATTGATGCCTTTATTAGAACTGGACCACATGGAAATTGGACCACAAAGGAAACACCAGATTTTTAATAAAAAAATAACCATCAAAATCAGTTCACCCATTCGAAAGTTCTGAGGTAACAAACATAAAAAAATACAGTCGAATTGATAACCTCCTATTTTTTGAATTCGGTTAAAATAACAGAAATACATATGTCATTTCCTTCTCTTACTCTTACTTAAATTAAACTTAAATTACCTATATTAACTTACAAGCTCTTAAAATGAGCTGTGCTTGTGATAAAGATTGCACTTTAGAACGTTTTCAAACATGTTAGCCCGCTTTCAATTCTCTCAAACAACAATCGTTTCGTTGATCGCTCTCTTGTTTTCTACACAAAGGCTTTCGTTTAGAACAAGTTGAGCGTGAATTTGAGTTGAGAGAAGTAACACTCTGAGTTTACTCGATATTCTGAATTGCTTCTGGTTACCTCCTTTATCATCACGCATCTGAGTAGTGGTAGAGTTCTAAGGAAATCACGCTAGGGTTATTTTGCTTGTTTTAGTACTAACGACCAGAATTAAACATTTACGGCGCGGTTGACATTGCCTTTAACAATTTTATTACTAATAGGTTATGTCCATCATTATTATAAATACGGGATTTATCACGTACCATCTTATCGGTTCGACCGATACACAGTGTCATCACAGTCTTCAGTGCGAGGCGGGACGTTATTCGGAGCGTATCTCACTCGCCTTAAAGGTTCACGCATTTAACCGAAATATTATCAGTCGAAACACCGATATGACGATAGGTGATAAATTCCATATATAAGATAATGATGGAGGACCTAATAACAGCCTCGCCTAATGCTATTGTTGTGGCCAAACACCTGTCCAACATAGTATAAATGAAAACGTAGAATTCTTGAAACGCTAAGAAGAAGAAGAAGTTAATGATTGAAATCAATTACGAAAGTTTTCTAAGGTTATATCCGTTTTTGGCTCACATGACAAGTATGTCATGTAACAAGTGTTATTAATAAAACAATCCATGAATTTTATTTCTAATAACACTTGCTACAGGTCAACAATTAATAAGTCATAAATATACCTAAATTAAATAACTCATAATGGGGAGGGGGTCTAGGCCTTTGTGAGTGGGGGTGTGGATGTGTGTAGTTGTGTGTATACGAGGGTCTGCATTTGTGAGAGTTCAAAGGTGTGTATAAGTGTGTGGTAGTGTGTGCATGTGTAAAATTTAATATTACTATTAGCCCATGTTGTCCCATTGTTGGGCAAACGAAGTTTTCCCCAGGGACACAGTATGGGGTTCTTCAAAAAGGGCGTTTTGAAAATTTTAAAGGGTTTGCAAAGTGAGTAATACCTTTGGTATTACAAACGAACATAGGCTACGGTAACCTCTTACCATCAGGTGGGTATGCTTGTTTGCTACATCCCCCCATTTCCACCGTTTACAGCAGTCCAGTGTCACCGTATGCCAGTCCCTCTCAAAGACGTCCAGCTCGTCCCGCCACCTCCAGCGTGATCTGCCGCGGCACCACCTTGCTGTCTCGGGGCTCCACTTCGTGGTAATTTTGGGCCACAGCTTGTCAGGCATGCGATACACGTGCCCGGTACTATCACACTTCACTTGGCTGCCTTCTAACTTACATCGGCGATTTTTGTGTTGGATGTAGGTTTTTGTTTTTATTTTTAAAAGGTCTTTATTGATCATAAATGTTAACAGCGTATTACAACTAAACACAGCTTAGTATAAAATTATATTAAATTAGAATAACTCAGCAGGCTATAGCACCTTTATAAGTTATTTGATAAAATTAGTATTTATGAGAGTTACACTTTATAAATCAGTTTTCTTAATTTTATGAAGCAAACATAATACAGAATTACTTCTTAAAAAGTTGCTATGAGCACTTTGTACAGCGCGTATTTTTAAGGTCAAGAAATCAAGCTTAATCTACCTGTTTACAAGTAATAGTCCTAAATATTTTTAAGTGGACACACCTACCATGCTGATATTGCTATTATATTAAAACTTGATATTATTACAACCAAAATGGATGTAGGTGTTTAGCGATTAAAAATAAAATAGTATCTTAAGAGTATCATAAAACTCGCTTTGCAAAGAACTCCGTACTGTAACCACTAGGGAAAACCTCAGCAGGGAGACTATTCTATAAAAGTTCGCGGATGGGAATTACTCTCTAACCTCACAGTGCACGACCACATTGACTTCAATGTGTAAGGATGGATTTCCGGTCGATGGTGAGCGGTGCGATGATAGAAGACACCCAACTATTAGGTTAGCTAAACTTTCAAAGAGTTTTCTTTGTAATGGAGTCAAACTATTAAATAAATTCGATAAAGATTTGCGTGAAATGGACTATGCCATATACAAAATATAATTAAAATTAGTAATAGTAATTAGGAAAAGCTACTATAACATGATAGAAGCTCTCAAGAATGACTGCATTTCACAGGAAATTACTTGATAGTAGGTATGTATTATTATAATTTTTTTATGACTGGTTGTTTCTGTGATATTAGAATTAGGTATATACATTTTTTTTTTGTTATGATTTATGTAGGTAGGATGACAATACCCTTTTACAGCAGCTACGATTTGACATTTTTTATTGCATATTTTGACATTCCTTTTAATTTATACAATGAATAATGCAATTCAATGCTAATAATAAGATAAATGTTACTTACTGACATAAGCAGCAGTTAAAAACTCAAAATAGGTACCTATTTTAATCAATTCTTTGACAATGCCCCTCTACAGCAGCTATAATCTTATGTACCTACATAGTTAATAGTCAGTATTTTTAAGCTTAAATGTAAATAGGTATATATGAAATGCTTGTCTGTTTTTGGCACCTCTACTTAGACAAAGACATGTAATTAAGTAAGTACTATTATTGACGTAACCAAGTGTTCCATTGTGTCCCTACGGTTTGAATAAATGAGTATGAGTATGAGAAGACAAAATCTAACAATTCCTCAGAATACAATATTAAACAATCGATGGAACTTGATAAAGTTTTAACAACTAATTTCAAACATCATCAAAAAAAGGAGCCCATTTTCATTTTAAACGTATAATTGGATCTATTTCCTTCTTTCTATTTAATTGATGTCGGTACCTATTTTAGGATATTTATTAATAAATAATTGTCACTTCTTAAGAAATTTAGCTACCAATTAAGCGTTTTTGATGATAAAATTATACGGATTCATTAATTAATAAATGTAAACATGTAATTATTTCGACATCTACCACTGTAAATATATTCTGTAATCGTGATCTAATTTTTATTAAATGATACATAAATCATTTTATTATTTTTTAATAAAAGAAACCGTCTATTAACGTTCTCAAAAAATCCAGTCCATCCAAAGGTTCTCTGGACGAGATCGCTTTTAGCGATAAGACCGCCACTTATATTTTTGCGTGTATTGTTTTTGGTTTTTTTTATATTGTTTTATAATTGATCGAGCGAAACGAGATCTCCAAATAAACCTGGGCAAATCGGCGTTGTATGTATGTTTGTTTGACCGAGGATAACTTTCGAAGCATTGATCTGATCATCGTGCAAGTTGATACATAGGGAGGTAGTGATTACACAATTTTGGTGTGACTAAATATGCTAAAATGTTCGGTGGTTCTTGAGATAGTGGAGTTCAAGAGGCGTAAATAAAATGATAATGACACGTAGGTCGAGTGGGACATCAAATGAAAGGTTTTCATTACTACATTTCAACCCTGTTTTATTTTATAGGTTTATCCGTGTAGTTTTTGCGTTACTAACCATATTATTAACAAAACTTTGACAAAATTCACAGGGTGCACCAGTAGCCCCACAGTGCTGATATTTGGTATTCGTGTAGCTTTAATGGCACCTAACTGTCACAAAAAAGTCTGAGATCCAGAATATTTGCATTTGTACCCCAAAAAATAGTAATCAATTACATGAACTATATTGCTAATATTTATTAGTCCTGTGCAAATTTTCTTTTTTACCTTTTCTGTGCACTACCTACACATCTTTGTCTACAATACACAAAGGTTATCTGGAAGAGAATGCTCTTTAGCATTAAGTTCGCCTTTGTACTAGTTTTATAAGTGCAATAAAGTATTTTCAATCAATTTCAATCAATGAACTCTCGTTACCTGTAATTTGAATGAAACTGCAGGTCAAGTAATTTGTTTTGTTATTTCGTGGCACTATTTTGATAGTTAAAGATTACGAATAATATATATTGTTTTTATGTGAGACTCGCGAGATCTCATTTCGTAGTGAACCACTAGCAGTAAAGTGATTTACAATAAAGCGTTTTCAAACTATCAATCCTTATGGGGAAAATTTCCCATACTTGCCACGCTGGGTATGCGGGTTGATAGATGGAAAGGCTGATAAAGGTTATTAGGGGAGAAATTTCCCATACTTGCCACGCTGGGTATGCGGGTTGATAGAAGGAAAGGCTGATAAAGGTTATTAGGGGAAAAATTTCCCATAATTGCCACGCTGGGTATGCGGGTTGATAGATGGAAAGGCTGAAGAAGGTTATTAGGGGAAAAAAATCCCATACTTGCCACGCTGGGTATGCGGGTTGATACATAGAAAGGCTGATAAAGGTTACGGGGAGTCGGTGGGTGCAGACCGCACATGGTCGGTTGCACTGGAAATCTATAAGTGAAGCCTATATTCACACACACGCAACATCCTGTGGCTGATATGACGATGATACATATATAAAATAAATAAAAACAACCATTCTAATAACTAGTGGGTCGCTCCGAACTCAGATCTCGCGAGTCTCCCAAAACACTGAAAAAATATTTTTAGGGCGACTCGCAACGATGCCTAAACGTATTTAGTGGCTAATTAAGATTTAAGGAGTTGTCGAATCAAATAAATACGTACAATTTAAACATGTTTCGTCACTTAATACGTTTAGGGATCGTTGTGCAAGCCGGCCTTAATCTTTGACCATTAAAATAGTGCCACGAAATGCAGAACCAAAAACTTCACCTACAGTTTCATTCAAATTACACGTAACGGGCGTTTATGTATATTTGTTATCCTTTTTTGGGGTGCAGTTATTCTGGATTTCAGACTTTTACCTATATTTTTGTTAGTAAAGCTAAACGCATATCAAACAGCACAGTTGGGTCACTGGTGTACCCTGTGAATTTTGGCAAAGTTTAGTTTTTATTAACTCAAAAACTATAAAAAAATTATAAAAAATAAAAATGAATTCTAAATGTACTAATGAATACTTTTTATTTAACGTCAAATTTTACATAATAGTCTCATTTTCATTTCTTTAACCCCTCTTGAACCCCAATATCTCAACAACACCCCAAACATTTTTATCTAATTTAGTCACACCAAAATTTTACCTACCTATATACCAAATTTCACGATGATCCAATAAACGCTTCGAAAGTTATCCTCGGACAAATATACATACATACAACGCCAATTTACCCAAATTGTCTCAGAAACCTTGCTTCGCTCGATCAAAAACTTGCTGCTAAACTCCAAAATATCCATACATCTACGGTTTAAAACGTGTAAATAAAATTTTATTCGATCCAAGAATTTCAATCTACAAAATGCAAGTCTAAGCTACCGTTAACATCCATATAAAATATTATAGAACCGTCCGCAAGTTTGCTAAGCGGAACAAGCAATTTTTGCATCAATGAATATAAAAATTGGAATCGAAAGAGACTGCGTTTCATTTTTGTCATCGTTGGTTTCTATCTATCTGAAGCGGTCGTTGTGTACCTAGCTAAGTTCGTAGCATATCAGTTTGGTAAAGCAACGTTCATAGAACTTAGATAGGTCACGGTTACGGTTGCTGGGAGCCGTTGGGATCTATGGGAGAGCAGTGGATGTCCTGTGTCTGAAATAATGATGATGATTGGAACTTAATCGTGCATCTGTGTTTTATTTCACGTCCCAAGTCAAGAGAAAATGTCAAATAATCTGCATTAATTTCAATGTTTTCTTAATAAATAAAAAAAAATTAATGAGCTTGAAAATTCGCTGTCATAGTGAATTATGTTCTGTTGTACCAAATGAGTGTTCTCTTCTGCTTAATATTTATGTTTTTATTTTTATATTATATATTATATTATATATATTGCGGGATATTGCGCTTTGCATAGAACGGTGGATTTTGAATTTTAACAAAAAATTAATCGGCCTGAAACTAAAACCATACAAAAATATGTCGCGTGATCCTGACGACGGGTTGTCTTCTGATATATAAAAATCTCGTGTCACGGTTTTAGAGGTCGCACTCCTCTGAAAAGGGTAGACCGATTTTAATGAAATTTTTTTATACATTTGGTAGGTATGAGAATGTACTTTTCACCGTCCAACCCTCAGCACCCATTTTTTTATCGCGATTTTAGTATGTTTATATGGCCAATATCCATTTAATTTAACCGTTTACCATGAAGTGTTGCGTCACTTTGACAAGTGTTATATATAGTTTTTATCCGGAAGTTCCCAGAAGCGGGTAAGTTAGTAAATGTATAATAATCGCAGATTACTGTTTCGCATAACTCAGTGCCTTAAGACGAAAGTCTTCAATTAGTGTGTTACCAGTGATGACATATGGAACCGAGACGTGGTCCTTCACTATTGGCCTTATGAATAAGCTCAGAGTCGCTCAACGAGCTATGGAGAGGGCTATGCTCGGGGTTTCTCTACGGGATCGAATCAGAAATGAGGAGATACGTAGGAGAACTCAAGTCACCGACATAGACCGACGGATTAGCACGTTGAAGTGGCAATGGGCAGGCCATATAGCGCGCAGAACGGATGGCCGATGGGGCCGAAAGGTTCTCGAGTGGAGGCCACGGACCGGCAAGCGCAGCGTAGGACGTCCACCCACAAGATGGGCAGACGACTTGGTAAGAACCGCAGGTCGGCGTTGGATGCAGGCCGCTTCCAACCGCAGTTTCTGGAGATCAATGAGGGAGACCTTTGTCCAGCAGTGGACGTCCTACGGCTGATATGATGATGATGATGACTGTTTCAATAGAGCTGTTCTTCAAAATATGTCAGCTGTTTTGAAATTGACCTTGTATCACGCGTCCTACTTTATTACTACTAACTACGGTCAAAACTGTGTACAATATGTGGTATGTGCTTGTACTACAATGAACACCTCAACCTGTACGATTAATTTGGTGCATCGGTCAACACATCCAAAAGACTCCTGCTTTCAAAACCTATGGCTGGTTATGGTAGCAGGTAAGTGTATTAAAATTATAAATAAAATAAATAAATATATATTGCTGGACATTTCACACAGCGTTCTCTAGCCCAAAACTAAGAGCTTGTATTATGGGAACCAGATAACTGATAGAATACTTAAATAATAGTAATATTTTTTTTGTAAATACATAATAAAAATATATAGAGAAACAACCAGATCCGGAACAAATATCTGTAGATCATGCAAACATTTGTTCCGCGGCGGAAATCGAACCCGGTACCTCTTGCGTCTCAGCCGGCTATTCGACTACTGCACCACGGAGGTCGTTAAATATATTTAATTTTGTTAATATATTATTCAGTTATAATTTTGTTTTATGTTTTTTTGTCTGTTTAAGTTATGTACCTTCAATTTTAAACTGATTTTGCACGATGTGCCTACTTCTAGAAGGACGTACTTGTATTTGGTAAAATTATATATATATTTCCTTGTATTATTTCGTGTAACACACAGTTAAGTGGGTCAAATAAGAATTAAAAATAAATCAGAGAAAACAAGAGAGTCTTTCTTTTAATAAACTTTAAATAAAAGTGGTGGAGGGGCGTACCGTTTTGTCAGTCTTCCGTCAATGTTCCAGTTCAATTCATGAATCTTCATTACTACCTTTTCAACGTACTTTTCATGGTTGATTAAAGTAATGAGATGATTACAAAAGGTGGTACCTACCTGCGATTCAACATTAAAGGGGCTTGACATTTTTTGTTTGTGAGCGGGCATAGTCCCAGATACTCTATTTTCAGGGATCAGTACCTAAAGGGTAAAACGGTACTCTATTACTAAGGCTCCACTGTCTGTCTGTATGTCCGTCTATTACCAGGCTGTATCTCATGAACCGTGATAGTTAGACATATGACATTTTCAAAGATGATGTAATTCTGTTGCCGCTATTATAACAAATGCTAAAAACAGAATAAAGTTAATATTTACGGGGAGCTCCCACACAACAAACGTGATTTTTTTTTGCTCGTTTTAGCTCGATATTGATAACGACAACAGGTAGACGCTTGAAATATTCATAGAATATTTAGTTATATAATCACTTTAAAAATATAGAATTTAATTAAAATAAAAACATATTAAAGGGAGACAACAACAAACGTGTTTTTTGATTTTTTTATACGGAGCCCTTCGTGCGCGAGTCTGACTCGCACTTGGTAGTTTTTTTTTCACAGTCGCTTTGCACTGTCAACCTACTATATTTCAATATCAACAAACAAATATTGTCAGCGTGCATATATCCTAAAGTGTCACGTTATGAAGATAATTTAATATAAAGATTGCAAAATGCACTTTGACAATCACTGTGCAATCTGCATGTTAATTATATTCATATGTGACACATAAGTACACTAAGGAATATGCCATATTTAATTTGTTTGTATGTATGCAATTCAAATTTACTTCAAAGTGAGACGCATCTTTGAAAGTAATAAGTATTTTGTTGAAAAAATACTTTTCAAAACAAGCTTTTATAATATTCTAAGTCGGAACTGCAAGCAGATTCAAATGAGCCCAAACACAAGTAGTATACTATAATCTATTCAGAAGTTCCGTTGTCTAGCATCCGTCTCCATCGTGAGACCACCTCCATGGTACCATATTATTGTATTGTCACCGAAGTTACATATGTATTCTAAATTTCAGCTAAATCGTTTGAGGGGAACGTGCTTAAAATTCAGCTGCAAGATTCTACCCGGACAAACATACATTGCTAGTTAATAAAAATCTTGTAAAAATGGCAAGTCGGTGACAATGAAAAAGTTTTTAAACCAAAAAGTTACGAAAGAAAGAAAGAAGAAAGAATGAAAACATTTTATTCAACAACCACACAGTAATAAAGGAAAATAAAACACAACAATAATAAAATCTAACCTAAGCACTAACAAACTTAAAAGCTCTGTGTGGAGATGAATAGGTACTCAGCTCAGCATGATGCTACGGTATGTTAATATGCCGCAGCGCTGATCTTCCGCTGAGTCCAGTTTATATTACCTCACGTACCTCTTGATCAAGGGTAGCCATAATAAGACAAACTCAACTATTGTTCAAATCAAACCATATTAAATACATGCATTACAATATTAAATACCTACTATTTTAAACCAATAAAACTATCACTACTAACTATAACACTAAACAAAAAAAAATACTTATATGAACGACTAGCTGACAAATCCACGCACGCATAGTTTTTCAATAAAAACATTACCCTTCTTTGACGCAGTTGGGTAAAAACTAGCTTATGTCACCCGGGGATAGTGTAGCTTCCCAACAGTGAAAGAATTTTTATATCGGTCGGGTAGTTTCGGAGCCTATTTAATACAAACAACCAAATCTTTTCTCTTTTTAATATTAGTATATATATGTATTAGTATAGATTTAGCACGGAACAAGATAACCTAAAATAAAACGATATAGACCGGAAATTCTCAATTTATAATTAAATCATTGAAAACAGTTACACTAATGATTTTACACCTCCTCAAACAAAGTAGTAAAAGTAAGTCAAATATTCTAGAACATTTCTTTATTACTTCTATAATAAAGCTTGGATATCGTTGCCTCATTGTAATTTTATTTACTATAAACACTTAATAATAGTCACTGTTGACCACAAATTCACTCTTTTCAATCTTTTATTATCTGTGGCCCTCAGCAAAGTGTCAAACTATTTGCATTACAAACATACAGTAACCCGTACGTATTTTCCTCCTAAAATTCCATAAAATTAGATCAAAGTAAAGGTGGATCCTTTTATTATACTCATCCGTCATGAATCTGATAAATACTGTTTCAAAAGAATAAATGATGATCTCATCCGTTCGAAACATTGCTATGAAAATTGTATTTTTAGACGCTAAAAACCACACAGTCCATTCCATCCTAAGGTTATCTGGGTCTAAATAAGTAAAATATAATATTATTTAAAAAAAAATTAAATTCTCCTTCCGTACCACTTGCTCAAAAAAGTGACATTCACTTGACAGTGACAAGTGACCACAAAAAGCGAACATAACAATAGTCATTTTTAATCTGTTAAAAACAGGGAAAGAAAATTGTACTAAATTTAATTCATCATCTAAGGGGAGAATGTGATTTAAATTTGGAACACTTACCGAAATTTATACTGAACTAAATCTGTGTTTACACCATTGAGTTTGTATATAAAGCATTATGCATCTTTTTGAAAAAGGAATACGCATTTATTATGCAGTTATGATTATTAAATAAAATTACGAAAACCGACGAGGCCGTATGAGCTTGATGCCTTTGCTTTTCCGACAAAAAAATACTAGTCTAGGAATTTGCCGCGTTTTTGTTTTCTTCAAATACATAAACGTTAAGTTTATTTGAATTTATTTTTATAAATAAGTTAATGTTCTAACAATACGTTACGATGTTAAATCAAATACTCAAATCAACTCATCAACAATAAATGTACCAAACAAAAATGTAACTCTCTCTATTAATAATTGAACCAATGTTTCGAACGTTAACTTTTACTTTTAATTGTCATTATTTTTAATAAATGCTTATCTCATATTATTATTGTGTTAATTTTTTCGCAAATGGTACGAAAAGTAGAGTATTTTTCTCGGTGATAAAGCTGTCTTAGTCTTGGGTGAACTTAAATCCCTCGCTACACTCAGGACTCGTCTTAAATCCCTCGCTTCGCTCGTGATTTAAGTTTTTAACACCCTCGCTACGCTCGGTAGTAAACCTCGAGTCCTTCGTTACGCTCGCGATTTAAATCGTCACCCGCGACAGAAGACATTGCTTTATCCCCTTGGTTAGTAATCTACTATTTTTATTTAACATAATTCAAATACCATTTGTTAAAACCACAAGTTATTTTTACCGCTGAATTGGTAATACAATAGAAGACGAAATAGCAAACACATTACTGTACAGACCATTAAAACAAACCTATTTACCATAAAATACATAACCTAATCACACCGCGAAGTACCTTATCGCCGTGATCGATCTCTTCCAGACAACTTTGGGATGCACTATATTCCCTTCTACTCCGTCCTACCTCAAAGAACGCTTTGACTTTCTTTTTATTTCCAACTCTCGGTCCTTACGTTCCTCTGAAACCCTTCATTTAAAAACTCCCCATCACACCTCAGTCTTTTATAGTACCTTTTTTACTCTCCAGGCTACCAGGCTCTGGAATGCCCGACCTGTCTCAATTCGTCATGCTAAATCTCTCCCTATCTTTAAAAACATGGTCAGACAAAACGATCTGTCATCCATCGCTCACTAGGCCACATAAGCATGTATACATTTTAATAATTTATATATATAGGTATAACAATATATATGTTCTGTATCATAATATTAAAATGTATGTATCTTTATGATTATATTATACTAGTTGTTGCGAGCGGCTTTGTCCGCGTTGTTCTGGGGTGTAAAATACATATATAAACTTTGACATCCCATTTTTATCCCATGCAAACTGATTTATGGGAAAAATGTTAGTCTATGTGTTTATCAGGGTTATAATCTACGTATGTATCAAATTTCATTGAAATTGGTTTAGCCGTTAAAGCGTGATTGAGTAACAAACAAACAAATAAACATCCACCAAAATCCAAACTTTCGCGTTTAAAATATTAGTGTAATATAATAAATATGCAGTCTATTTTATATTATCTATATTTTTTATAAATTGTTATATATACTTGTTTTAGCAATATCTGATTTACGCCGCCGTCCTTATTTGTTCACATAGATCCTGTCCATCTAAGCGTTGCCTGGAAGAGATCGCTTTTATCGATATGGCCACCCATTGTACCTAGACTTAAAAGTATACTTTCTTTTGTAAGTTTATATTTAATGGTGTGTAATAAAGGAATTGTCTATATATAGTACTGGTTTTAGTAGATGTCGGTGTCAACAGTCTTTGGTTGGATACATAGTTAAGCATTGTTCGGCACGGTGAACATTTACAACCCTGCATTTACGACTAAGCACTAGTGTGGTTCAGGGGGCACGTTTTGCTGTCCTAACTAGGAAAGGTTGTCAATGTCGCAGGCCTTTATCTTTATTGTTATATCAGCGATAATACGTCCACTGCTGAATATAGGCATCCCAATCGATTTCTAGGGCGACCGATCTTGTGCGCCCTGCAGTTCGCACAATATCATCTACAGGGAAGGCTTATGTTCAGTGGACAATCTATGGCTGATATAAAGATGAATAGTTAACAAGCTATGTTTAAAAACTTAAAACCTTATACGTAATACGTATTTTATTATGTACACGGTATTTATCACGTAACGTTTTATTGGTGTTTCGACCGACAACCTTTTGGTTCAATTTGTGAACCTTCATGAGGGTTAGTGCGATCCGCTCCGAACTACGTATCGTCTTGAACTACGCGCCGAAGCCCTCTGCGAGTGAGTATACGGGATGGTAAAGGGGGTTGTGTCAACGGTGACCTATCGCGTTGACAGGCTGCATAATCATCACTCCTCTGTCATTTGCATCATGAATACATGACCTCCAGGCTGGTGGTAGATCCCAGCCTCTATCTCTTTTAAAGTTCGGCACACGACTTATTTCTATCGCCTCTCGGATCTTGCATGGAACGAAGAACTTCTCTGTCGCTAAGACCCGGGCCTGTCGGTCGAAACACCGATAAAACAGTACGTGATAAATCCTGTGTTTAAAATAATGTTTGATATTACTTAATCACAAAAGTTGTCTAAGTTAAATACTGTTGTTAGTAATCTATGTCACCTGGACGATAATGACAAGTAGATTGACTTCTCATTTATTAAACTTGGATGAGTAGTTTAGGCGCTACGGTGGAACATAGGTAAATACAAACACATGAATATACTACTGAAAACATAAACCTTCCTTTTGGCTTTGCCGTAGTTGGGTAAAATGGTGGTAAGCAACTGTCTTATGCACTTCAATGCTATCTTCATATCTCATTCAGATCGTATCAATTGCAGATCGTCACAATAGCCTAATCGGATTTCGATTACAGATTGAATAGATGCACTGACCTGCTTACGATGATGGCAGTGAGATACAGGCATGTTCGCGCTCCAGTTCTTTACTGGCAATGTATTTAGTCCGTCCGGGTGGAGATTGTAAATGGAAGCATGTACTTGCTTCCTCTCTTGAAAGTCATCCAACAAAAGTTGGTCAATGATTGATTTTATGGATCTTTGGAATTTTAATTTTAATATCTTAATGTATTGTAACTATGAATTATGAAGGTGTCACTTACATAAACAATGTACATATACAATGATAAAGGGATGGCGCTAATTACCAAAACATAAATATTTTTAAGCACTTAGTTTGGTAAGCAGGGCTAAATTGTAATTTTTTATGTACTATGGAATAAATAATTTTTAATTTAATGTGTTTTTTTTTAATTTAAAAGTTCTTTAAAACAAAATTGAGCAGTTTGTTTTGATTGTTAAACTTGTTGACGTGATAACGTCTTATAAATCGATGAACGCCGGCTGCACGCACGAAAAAGGATGACTCATTGTCACGTTCCGCCTCGTGCAAGCGAGAGTGCAGAAAAAGCGATAGAGATACATGATCGGGCTATGCATTAGGCTTGTGACGCATCTTTCTCCTCGTTATCACGTTAAATTATCGTCCGTAAAACGACTTTACAGACAACCAATTTTTTTATGGATGGTAACTACGTGCTAGACCACTACCTCACCTAGTGGGAAGGGATGATGTGATCAAAGTCACCAGATGATTTTAAAAATCCAAATAGGGGCAAACATTTCATTTATGGTTTACAAGAGCAGTAGATATGTATCAGTTCAGATCATGACATTTGTACGGTTATGGACATCGATATAGTTGAGAATCCTTAAGATCAGCGTTTCCATTATTTTACAATTAGTGACCATCCGCCGCGCGACTAAGACGCTGGCGCGAAGCGTGTTTAATATTGTGAATAAACTGTTTACGTGAAATATTACCGTTTTTTTGTGGCACTCCAGAACATAACTAACTACTTACTACTTATGTACGGTGCTATACTGAGATCGTACAATATTCGAAAGTAAATTCAATTTTCTTACTGAACAATCTGCAGTGAGTTTTATAGTTCTCCAACCGCGACATTTATTTATTCGTCAATCTCCATGGCTCTCACGGATATCACGAAAAATCCGGCATTTCAGTTCAAGTGTATTTTGTACCACGCACGGCACGGCAAGGCACACGGTCACAGGAAAAAGGACGTAGCTGCTAAAATACAGTCTTTTTTCTGGTTTCTTGCGTAGTTTTTGTGATTATAATAAGTAAGCTACCGAAATATGCCAAATTGTATTAAAATCGATTTAACTGTTGCGATGTGAAAGCGTTACAAACCAACAAATAAATAAACTCTTAGTCGCATTTGTATTATTAAGTATGATTATGATAAATAAGTGTTTTAGGGTGAATAAGAGAATATAATTTATTGGTTCGAAAGGTAATGCAAGCTAGGAACTAATTTATAGGCAAATATTACAAAGAAATGTGCAATGATATTTTTCCCTTCACGGTATTATTTGCGAAAATACTCGATTGTCTTAGAGCACTTAACATCGAACATTACTCTATTGAGCTGAATTATTATTGTCCAATTAACAAAAGTTATTCCCTATTTTGTGTAGTTTCTCGAATGCGGCAAGCCCCAACGATTTAGAATACATAATACTGCGACACCCTAAAAAGTTTTTGTTTCCTTACAATCTTCTCGTTCAACTTATACTACCGCAGTAGATATAAGTTCTACGAAAAATTCGTAGCACAGCTACGGCGTAGCATCACATAAGGCCTCGTGGCCGCAGTAACAAAGCCTCAATAGCTAATAAAGCAACAACGTAGCTTTGCTACGACGTAGCATCACAATAGGCCTCGTGGCTGCAGTGATAAAGCCGCAATAACTAAAAAAGGTACGGCGTAGCATTGCTACGGCGTAGCATTGCTACAACATAGCATATCTCGTATGATTTTATACCTGGCTAGCTTCCGCTCGCGGCTTCGCACGCGTAGTTTGTATATAAAATTGAGCCTATGTTTTATTCCAGGACATATACATCTACCTATATATACCAAAATTAATCGAAATTGGTTAAGCCGTTACGACGTGATTGAGTAACAAACAAACATCCAACCTTTCACATACATAATACTAGCTGTTGCCTGCAACTTCGTACGCGTTACACTACTAAATGTATAGTTAACCTAGAAATAAAGCGAACGCGCTATTGTAGTTTGACTTGACGCCCTATTTTTATCTCATGGGACCAGATTTAGGGGATAAAAAGTAGTTTATGTATTAATTCAGGTTATATATTCCGTTTATACTAAATTTCATGGAAATTGTTTAAGATGTTACGATTTGATTGAGTTTCAAACAAACAAACAAATAAATATACAAGCATCCAAACTTTCGCATTTATAATATTAGTATGATAGGTGTGATACGCCAGTGGTCCTATACGAGCTGTGAAAGTATTCCCTCATCTGGCTGACTTTATGAATAAAACATAGAAACGTACCAGCACGAATTTTTATGTACAAAGATGTTTTTCTGGCCTTGATACGAAGCGATTGCGTCGCATGTTCCCTCGGGACAATTTACATTGCTATTGGCTGTAAGTTTGCTAAAAACTGCTACCAATTTGCTGTGAATGATGTTATTGAAGTCTCAGAAGGAATATATTTGTAGGTTTTGTTTCCTAAAAGTATTTTCATTTAAATTTCTTGGTAACGAAAATTAGTATGAATCCATACTTATGAGTTTAATAAGGTTAGTTTAAAGACAACTGCTGACAATAGGCCTCTTTCAGTGCAACTAACCTGGCCTGCACCCAACGGCACCCAGCTATCTTTAATAAAACCTTCTATAAAAATTAACGAATATTTGAATGACATATTTAAGATACCTACTACTTACTTTGACATTAATTTTGAATGCTATATTTTTAAAAAAATTGTTATCTATTATATGAACTCCCATTACCTGTAATTTGAATGAAACTGTAGGTCAAGTAATTTTGTTGGTCAACCCGTGGCACTATTTTATTGGTCAAAGATTAAGACCGGCTTGCGCAGCGATCCCTGAACGTGTTTAGTGACTGAACATGTTTAAATTTTACGTATTTGTTTGATTTGATCACTGATTTGATTGATAGGTATCGTTGCGCGTGTCGCCCTGAGCATAATTTCTTTTGTGTTTTGGGAGACTCGCGATAAATCAAATGGGGGCAAACCGCTAGTATATAGATTAGACACTTAACCGATGTCGTATATGTGTGTATTGATATATCTTCTATTTAATTTAATTTCTCATTTTATTTGTCGTCTACCTTACCTGTTTATACCTACATATATATTACTACTCATCCTTATCTACGTATATCCTTATCATCTTATTATTACCTTATCTGCGGAAACTTTTAATTGGCCTTCTTAGAATAATTAGCATTTATTGTTCTTTATTTTCTACTCAAATATCTTTTCTGTAACCTAGATGTAAGTTTTCCGAAAATTCAAAAAATTAAAAAAATTTGCATATACCTACCTAACAAGAACAATGACCAATGCCCCTCCTCCATAATATTGTTGAGCCCAACAGGGGTCCTTATTACCCATATACCAATCAACTACCACATATTGCTTTGTTAAATACATACTCAATCTAAATGATTGAGTATTTATGTATCTTTCCATTAAGTAAAAGGACGCTGACCTTTTCAGTACCAACAAGGTCTCCACTACTAACCTTTCTACTGCAACAGCGGTCAGTTTTTAGGGTTCCGTACCCAAAGGATAAAAAGGCACCCTATTACTAAGGCTCCGCTGTCTGTCCGTCTGTAATCAGGCCATATCTCATGAACCGTGATAGTTAGACAATTGAAATTTTCACAGAATTTGTAATTCTATTTCCGCTATAACAACAAAAACTAAAAATAGAATAAAATAAATACTTAAAGGGGGCTACCATAGAACAAACGTAATATTTTTTGCTCGTTTTAGCTCGTATTGATAACGGCAACAGATAGACGCTTGCAATAATCACAGAATATTAAGTTATATATTTAGTTTAAAAAATACATAATTAAATTAGAATAAAACAAATATTTAAGTTGAGCTCCCATACAACAAACGTGATTTTGCCGTTTTTATAGATAATGGTACGGAACCCTTGTGCGCGAGTCCGACTCGCACTTGGTCGGTTTTATTTCAGCCTTATAAACAAAATTCCTGTAGTACATTGAGGCTATGCTCAGCAGTGGATGTCCTACGACCGATAAATGATGATGATGTGATCAGAGAAACCTTCACATAAACCTTATTACCTAATTACTTGGTGGTAGAAAAGGTGATTTAATCAATTAAAAACGATTAGCTAGTACTCTATAGGTGAACGAGATTGGCCTGAATACCTAAATACTTAGTATTGATTAAGAATGGAACTCTGAAATAGGTTTATTGAAACTGTCATGAGAGGTACGTATTTATTAAAGTGCTCACGGCATCAGCATTATTGAAGTTAAATATAACAGTAAATCTCCATTTTTATATTTGCGCAACCTCGCGTCTCAGTCTCAGAGGTCGGTATTGAGAACACGTCGCGAGTTCGTTACGCACTCGCGTCGACTCGTTCACAATTCGCCTCGCTGAAAACACGTTTGTGTGATAAGGCTTACCAGTGTGATAAGGCACTTGGACTTGCTCTTAGGCACTTAATAATAAATCATAAGCTCAACTTAACAAAGCTTATTTTGCATTGAAAGCTGATGTGGCCAATGCCTTAATCTGATAATAGTTTAATCGCCAGGCTTCCAATCCAGGGTAATACGACTACATTATAGCTGTAGGCTAATGTCGTGTTATATTAATGTTCAGATTACATTGAAGTGTTATTGGAGTGAGGATCAATTTGAGGTTAGCAGTTAGGTGATCTTGCTAAACTAACTGTCTGGTATACCTACACTCCTGCTTGAGTAGGTTTTGAGGTTTTCTGGTCTTGGGATCGTCAGTATATTGGAAGCGCTGGCTTTTAAAATAATACACGATTTTGTCGATAAAATTAATATATAAATTACAAAAAACAAAGTATGTACTAAAAAAAGTTAACGGTTTCGCAGATTTTGCGTTATGAGAGAGAAAACTTTGTTTGGCAACGTAACAGAACGTGAGGCGCAAGTTTAGGTTATGGCCTCTGCCTGCGGAATTCAGGTCGCAGATACGGGGCAATCATTGGGTTTGGCCTTGAGGCCTTAATCTTATGACCGACGTGGGTTTTTATCACGGACTTTCCCTGAGGTGGGCAGTCCGATATTTGGTCCACGCTAGGTTTGGGTTTTGAGAGGGATTGAGGAGCTTATGTGGGGGATAGAGTTGTCTGTGGAGAAGGAGTCTGAGGTGGTGGGGGAAAATGCGGCGGCTAAGTTGCGAGGGTAGGTTGTGGTCTTGGGGATTTCCTCGTGACCCCGGGCTAGGTTCTTGATGCTTGAACATCCTCCTCGCAAGGCCAGTGATGAATCCGTCCAAGCCAAGAGAGCGAAGCAAAGATCGTATGGCTTTTATTACAAATAAAATAAATAAATAAATATTGCTGGGCATTTCACACAGCGCTATCTAGCCCCAAACTAAGCAGAGCTCGTACTATCGGAACCAGATAACTGATGGATTACTTATATACATTTTTTTTTTGTAAATACATACATATCTATAATATATAGAGAAACAACCAGACCTGGAATCTGCAGATCATGCAAACATTTGTTCCGCAGTGGAAATCGAACCCGCTATCTCCTGCATCTCAGCCGGCTATTCGCCCACTGCACTACGGAGGTCATCAAAAGTTTGAAAACAAAAAAGTTACAAATGTTTGATGCGCGTACCACTACTCTACAGCGCTATCCGTGTTCCTTGGCTCCACCGTTGGTTCGTGGGTGGCACCGTCGTCAACAATAACCTATCTGGGTACAATGTTGGTTACGTGAACCGTTTCATATCAAGTGGGGCGTTTGTTGTTTGCCACCTTGAGCTTAATTTAGATTGCCACGGAATAGAACACAAGCGAATTTTTGTAACGAAATTGTATAGCAAAATTAACTTTGTGTCAATTTGTGTCAACTAAGTACGAGCAAAAAAAATCTCCGCAAGACGTGCGACCTATTTTTGGCTCGTCGTATCTATTTTTATGAGTTCCAAAAAGGAGGAGGTTCTTAATTCGACTGTATTTTGTTGTAAGTTTGTTACCTCAGAACTTTCGACTGCGCCAACCGATTTTGATGATTCTTTTTTTATTTGAAAGCTGGTACTTTTACTGTGGTCTCATTTTCATTCTGTTTCCATCTGACAATGGCATCGATAAGAAAATATGTCTTAAATTTGTTTAATTTTTATGTTAAGTTTGTTAGCTCAGAACTCTGTCATTTATCAACCAATTTAGATTTTTTTTAATACTTAAAAGGATATACTATCAGTTTAATGTCATAGAAATTTTATCGAAATCAGTTTAGCAGTTTGGTTTTTACTTTTGTATGAAGTCGCTTATATTTTTTTTTAAGTTACTTGTGTACAATCCACAATAGACATAAAGTTTATGCTATGACAGTGACGAGAAAGGGTTCGTCACTTTTCCAATTGATTTGTTCAACGTATCGCGAGTACATATAACCTTTTAAAACTTTGTTACAGAATAGACTGAGCAAGAGAAAATAATGTTTAACTGTTCGCTAATATAGTTCAAAATTATTCAGATCAAAGTTGTTTGACTATTTATCTTGTCAAATAGAATTAATTGCTTATTCCATTACTGGTTCAACCGAAAACCGACTCTTAGGTGAAGGATCTTTTTATTCCGTCACTTTAGAATTAATTCTATTTCGTGCCAACGTAAAAATAATGCACAAATCAAAAAAAATATATAAATTTTTAATTTTTAATTTATTATCCGTCACTTAATAATTGGAGGGAACATGAACTGGCAACCTTCCCTTTGATTCGAGGAAATTTTAAAATAATTGGTATTGCATCCTCGTACCAAGAAGAAGGTTATGAGTTCAAGTTCCGTCAGATTCAAAATAATTACGATAATTTCACAAATTAACTACCTTAATAATTTTGTGTAATTTTCTTTACTATAAATATATATACGGGATTTATCACGTACCGTTTTATCAGTGTTTTTACCAAATATCTATCTTGTTATTATAAAAAAAAAATTGTATTTTTGACCGATTTCAAAAAAAAGTGTAGGTTATCAATTCAACTGCATTTTTTATGTTTGTTTCCTCAAAACTTTCGGCTGGGTGAACCGATGTCGATGATTTATTTTTATTTAAAAGCTAGTGCTTGAAAGCAACTGGTCACATAATAAACACAGAGTGACCGAGAAAAAACAAATAGCACTACGAATATAAATTAAATAAAACCGCCCAAGTGCAAGTCGGACTCGCGCACAAAGGGTTCCTATAAAAACGGCAAAAAAATCATGTCAGTTGTATGGGAGTCCTCCTTAAATATTTGTTTTATTTCATATTAATTATGTATTTTTAAAGTGTAGATATAACTATTCTGTAAATATTTCAATCATCTACCTATTGCCGTTATCAATATCGTGCTAAAACGAGCAAAAAAATCACATTTGTTGTTTGGGAGCCTCCCTTAAATATATATTTTAATCTATGTTTAGTATTTGCTGTTACAGCGGCAACATAAATACTTAATCTGTCAATATTTCAACTGTCTAACTATTACGGTTCATGAGATACAGCCTGGTGACAGACGGACAGACAGACAGACAGACAGCGGAGCCTTAGTAATAGGGTCCCGTTTGACCCTTTGGGTACGGATCCCTAAAAACAGAGGCGGTAACTTTCCGGCTGACCTACTTTATCAGTTACAGTAATTCGTATAATATTTCCGGAAACGGAAAACAACACAATTCCACAAATAGAACACTGAATTATTTAAAAGTTATTCGAGATCTAAGAATAAATCAAAACAATGCGAAAATCGGGGTCAAGGATCCTGTTTAGCAATTAACTTTCATACATAAATTATTATAAAATGCAGACCCCAATGTGGACCTTGTTATAACAAATCATCTCCATCATCTGACGACCTCCTTGGCGCAGTGGGCGAACAGCCGGCTGAGATGCCGGAGGTAGCGGGTTTGATTCCCGCCGCGGAACAAATGTTTGCATGGCCTACAGATATTTGTTCCGGGTCTGGATGTGTTTCTATATATTTTATGTATGTATTTACAAAAACACGTATATAAGTATTCTGTCAGTTATCTGGTTCCCATAGTACAAGTTCTGCTTAGTTTGGAGCTAGATAGCGCTGTGTTAAATGTCCAGCAATATTTATTATTAATACTATCAAAAAGTTGTCTGGAAGAAATCACTTGTAAGCGGTGAGACTGCCCATTGCACTATTTGCTTTATGTCTTCTATTTTTCTTGTCGGACGACAAAAAGTAGGTTCTCAATCATGTATGTATGTTCCCCGATTACAAGACAAGACAGGCAAAGACGCCTGGACCGTATCGAGAAATTCTTTATTTGTTTAAAAGGGTTTACTTCCCAGATGGTCCCATGGGCACCAAGTTGGGATCTGATAATGGGATCCGAAAATAAATCAAAGGGGAACCCTCAGTTTTTATATGAACGCAATTCTAACTGTTTTATGTTATTACCTCAGAACTCCGTTATTTATCAACCGATTTGAAAATACTTTTTTTATTTTCAAGGATATATTTTCATATTTGTCTCATAGAACTAACATCAAAATCACTTCAGTAGTTTGGTTAAGTAGGTTATATTTATGTTAAAAAGTTACTTGTCTGGTTATTGTGGTGTCCAAAAATGTGTTTTAATTAATTAATTCATATCATTACCTTATGCTTTTAACACCGAGTGTTAGGTGATTTCTTAATATTGGATGGGTATTATTACAAGCTGAGCGTTCGGGATAAAATAATGAAAGACAATTTAACCAAAATAACACTTTTAATCAACACTTAAATCACTAAAACATATACCTAATCATCACTAATTCACACTATCGTTCGCAATAAAACACTTATAAAACTAGAAATCTCTTCAAGATATCTCTTGAATGTATCGCACTCTTATAGCTGTAAGCTGTATAGCTGAGTAAAAACTGCCTGATTGAGTGTCCCGACGCCCTAGTAGTACTTCACGCGTACACATCTTAAAAGTTCTCGAACATTCGGGATCGGTCCAGTCAATTAATAAATAAATATATATTGCTGGACATTTCACACAGCGCTATCTAGCATCAAACTAAACAGAGCTTGTACTATGGAAACCAGATCACTGATATAATACTTACATACATTTTTTTGTAATACTTATAGAATAACGTTTTCATGTACTAGTAGACTGTAATGTTCATATCATGTCATTTACAAGAGAACTGTTTCCTAGGCCAAAGCTTACGCTTTTCTGGGAAACAGGGACACAACTCATCTATGTAACTTTTATGGTCACAATAAATACATGTCTATATTCTATTTATATAACAACCAGACCCGGAACAATTCTCGACGCGTCTGCCTAATAATACATATTCAGTGACACAATAGGTATACAGCAGTATGTATTGACATACTATGGCTTATTCTGTGACAGCCTCGGGCATAACAGGACATAATTATAAACGGCACGGATCTGTCCGTAATCCAAAGCAATCATACAGATTATTCATTACGGTCAGACCGAGCCGCAAAATTGGTCGACTGTACAAATTCAGCCTGTATGATTTGAATTGTCTAAGGATTTTCTTGTTTTGAATTTTATCAGGGTTGTGTAATTTTGAGCATGGTAGCTGTTACACGTGACTTCTGATATTAGAAGTTCAGTTTCCTTTTGAATATGAGAAAATCCGTTTGAAATTTCTCTGACATAATAATATTGAAAGGTGGCTGTAACTTAATATTTATCCTTTATAAAACGTAATAGAATATTTGGTTAATTAGAAATATATATTTTGTAACCAACGTTGTGTATAACCAACGTTACTTAATCTATCAAATATTTTGAAATACCTCCCATTCGCACAAAGCGGTTCTCTTCGACCTTTATTATGCGCATCGCCAAAGAGTGGAACGCCTTGCCAGAGTCTGTGTTTCCAGATAGCTACAACCTGGGTATCTTTAAGTCGCGAGTGAATAGGTTTCTTCTAGGCAATCGTGTACCATCGTAGACTGCATCATCGCTTACCATCAGGCGAGATCGTGGTCAAACGCAAGCCTATAATGTATAATAAAAAAAAAGTAATTATGAGTATATTAATTTAGATTTACTCTGGATCTTCGTGCTGCATCTTATACCACATCACGTTTACCATTTGGTAAGATTGTGGTCAAACGAAGATACATCCAGTTAAAAAAAGCAGCATTCTTTCGGCTCCAGTATATGAATTGGAATGCGACCTAAGACGTCCGGTCTAGTGTTGCGTATGCACTTCACGCATAGAGACTTGCGTCGCCTTCTATAGATAATCGATCGATTAAACTTATTACTAATCGGCGAGATGGTCGAGTTCTTCCTACATTCATCATCATCATCATCATATCAGCCGTAGGACGTCCACTGCTGGACAAAAGCCTCCCTCATTGATCTCCAGGAACTGCGGTTGGAAGCGGCCTGCATCCAACACCGACCTGCGGTTCTTACCAAGTCGTCTGCCCATCTTGTGAGAGGACGTCCTACGCTGCGCTTGCCGGTCCGTGGCCTCCACTCGAGAACCTTTCGGCCCCATCGGCCATCTGTTCTGTGCGCTATATGGCCTGCTCATTGCCACTTCACGTGCTAATCCGTCGGGCTATGTCGGTGACTTGAGTTCTCCTACGTATCTCCTCATTTCTGATTCGATCCCGTAGAGAAACCCCGAGCATAGCCCTCTCCATAGCTCGTTGAGCGACTCTGAGCTTATTCATAAGGCCAATAGTGAAGGACCACGCTCGGTTCCATATATCATCACTGGTAACACACACTGATTGAAGACTTTCGTCTTAAGGTCCTACATTATGAATAAGAATAATTTATTGAGTTCTTAAAATTGTTTGGTACTAGTAGGTATATAGGTTACATGCAATGTTAGCCTAATTTAAAAACAATTACAACGTCCAGATGACAATTTGATATGGCATTTAAGTCTATTTTATTTGAGTACAGTACTTGACGTAGCTCTGTTTCTTGCACTAGGTCTCTAGCGAGCCTGTGTTGTGAGGATTACAGTGATTCGCTTCGGACTCGCGTCAAACAAAAATAGTAACTGACCCACCTTGATTGGCTATGTACATAAATTATAATCTAAATTAAATGCTAGAATTAAAGTACTTAATAATAACAATGACAGTAAGGAATGTGTAAGGTCCAACATGTAAGAGGTGTGATTGTGAGTGTACGGAGAAAGAAGTTATGATATTTTTCATACCTACTTGCTATATACGGTCTTATAATTGCAGTTATAATATAACATATTACTATTACTTATAATAAAATATTTGCTTCTATCCTATTAATATAAGTTATATGTTTCTGTGTCTTTATAGTTTAGCCTGATAAGATAGTTCTTAATTGTCCATTTTGGTTTGTTTGCCTAATCGACGAGATGGTCGAGTTCTTCCTACATTATTAATTAACAGACATATGAGACTATCATCTGCATGTCTCAGGGGGCGGCGTAATGGAATGCAATTCATAGGTCAAGTCTTAGTTGCACGTAACGAAGTGTTATCTGTCGTAATAGGCGAATACCTAACTAGTAACAAGAAGTTTTGGGTACGATTCCTGTCATGGAACAAAAAATGTTTGCATGATATACAGACATTTGTTCCGGGTCTGCGTATTTTTCCTATATACGTGTATTTCCAAAATATTGAACATTCAAGCCCCGAACTAAGCAAAGCTTATACTATGTGAATCAGATAACAGATAGAATACTTATACAGAGAAACATACAAACCTGAAACAAAAGTCTGTAGATCATGCAAACATTTGTTCCACGTCGGCAATCTCATGCGTCTCAGTCAAGTGTGTAACACTAAACACCTTGTTCCTAACTTTATTACACCATAAATTAATCATAGTATGCCCTGCAGGGCACGCTTGTGGCGAGCGTTCGGTGCGTGGCGACACCGCGGAGCCCCATTACTCCCTAGGGTTGACAGAAACCCCTGACAATTGGTTTGCCTAAGTTGGCCGGTCATAAGTGGAGGCGCAGGAGCGGAACCTATACTCCAAGGGTTGAAGTGTTAAAGACATAAAGGCGGGAGTAGCGCTGAGTGAAACTGCAGTACACCTCTCAAAACCTTTAACCGGCCACACCAACGCTGCCCCTTACGCTGCCTTTTATTGGCGGCATATATGGGGGCCCGTTTAGTGGGTAGCCAGTCATCAACTGTCTTAATTATGCTTGATATTGTGCAGTTGGCAGGTACCGTATCTCATATCTCCCATAGGCCAGCATCCATTCCATAAGCATTTCTTTAATAGTGCCCGAACTCTAATACATGTGTTGCAATAGTAACTATGTACTATTCGTCTCACTTCCATCTTGTCATTTTTATTTTTATACGAACTAAACAGGCCTCTTACTCGTTGGCTATGGCCCCGGTAATGCCTTTGTGGCTATTTCCAGGCATATAATCTGAGTTTTGAAATAATAATAATAAATTAATATTGCTGGACATATCACACAGCGCTATCTAGCCCCAAACTAAGCAGAGTTTGTACTATGGGAACCAGATAACTGAAAGAATACATATATTTATTTGATTTGACGACCTTCGTGGCGTAGTGTGTGAATAGCCGCCTAAGACGCAGGAGGTAGCGGGTACGATTCCCGCCGCGGAACAAATATTTGTATGATCTACAGATATTTTTTCTGGGTCTGGATATTGTTCTATATATTTTAGGTATCTATTTACAAAAAAAAGTATATAAGTGTTCTATCAGTTAATTGGTTCCCATAGTGTAAGCTCTCCAGTAGGACTACTAACTTCAAGTCCTACACTCTCCAGATTCTGGCGAAGTATAAGGATGTGCTACTTGACCCGGATATCTGGCCAGTCGGCATCGTTACAGTAGGCGCTACAGGGAAGCGGTTACGTAGCAAACTCCACCAAATAAAATAAAAGTGTTCGTTTTTAAGTTTATTGTTATAAGTATGTCAGTCTTTAAGGTATTTATAGATATGGGCCTTGTTATCATATTTAGTATGTGCACATTGCTACCTGAAATAAACGAAATCGTCCAGCCCTTTTCCTACACTACGCGGGGTCGGCACAACATGTATTTTTTCTTCCATATCTCTATCGGCCGTCATCTCTGTTGTCACTCCTTTTCTACCCATATCATTATTCACACAGTCCATCCATCTCTTCGTCGGTTCTCTACTTCTATATTCATCCACACACTTTTAGTCACATGATTTCTCTCCGTATGATATGCCTTATACTCCTCAATTTTTCTATAACTGGCGTTTTCATACTTCCTCTAATATTCTTATTCTTATTCACTCTCGTTACCCCACACATCCTTCTCAACATTCGCATTTCCGCAGTAAACTCTTCTTTCATCCGTCCCATTCGTGGCCCAATACTAATAAACGTTTTTTTTAATAACCTTTAATGTCCCACTGCTGGGCAAAGGTCTCTCCCATTTCCTCCATTCCTTGCGTTCTCCAGAAATCTCTTGCAAGTCAGAGTGGAACCCATCTAGATCGTCGCGCCAACGTTGCTGCCGTCCTGTGGGTTGCCAGTCGGTGGAGATCTTAGTCCACCTTTCAGGGTGCATTCGCGTGTCATGACCTGCCTAGCCCCATTTGACTCTTACAGCTATCTCGATGATTCCGGTTTTAGAGCGTAGAGTAGTATTGCGGATTCTATCGGTTCGCGTAACACCTAACAGGATACGCTCCATCGCTCTTTGGCACACCCCGAGTGTGAACTTTTGTGAGTTCGTTAATGACTTGTGCACTGTGACCTGGTTAGGATATGTAAGATACACATGTCGATAAGATTTTACTTATGTGACAATGGAAGGTTGCCCTTCATTAGCACTTTTATGGACCAGTAGTTCTTCCAAGGGTTATCGACACGACGGTGTACTTCTCAATCTTGTCTGTTCTTGAAAAAGACTATCTGGCTTAGATAAATAAACTTATTGAAATAGTGTATATCTTGCCAATCTACCTTGACCATAAGTTTCTTGCTATTGGTCAAAACTTGGGCCTTTGACTAGTTTGTTATATTAATATATTATTTGAAATATTTTCTCTCTTGTTACAGAATGGACCACCTTCTACCCCAGTCTAGGAGATAGCAGTAAACATGACTATCAATTTAAGTACCCATAGTGACCCAATGTAACCATTACCGTGCCAAAACAATGTATTGGTGCAGAGAACTAAACTTACTCTACGCAATTGTTCTATTACTTGAGATTGAGGTATTGGGTGGTGCTATGGAGTCAAAGAGATCTTCTATACTGGTGGCGCAGAATGCAGACGATCTGAAATCTTTAGAACTTTGTACGACGAGGAATCAGCAGAGACTTGGTAGCGTGTTTGGTAATTTCACAAGGCATCATAAAAAAGGTAAGATAATTACTGATTGAAATGGGTATTTATTGCGTTAGTACCTTTTTTATTTGTTATCCCGACGTTTCGACTATGTTGCAACAGCCGTAGTCGCGAGCAGACTGGAGTACTTGAAGCTACCGTTAAGAATTGAAGGCAGTTGCAGCAACTACCCTCACTTGGTCTTTAGAATTAGTAATGTCCTCGTGAATACGCGTTAAATACCCGTTTCAATCAGTAACGCAAAAGTTTAAAAAATACTAGGATAACCATTTATAGTTCTGACAAAAAAACAAAATCAAATTAATTTATTCCTTGTAAATCTAGGTATAATGTTAGGTGGTAGGGGTTGTATATAAGCGCGAGATTTTGCCTTGCGGCGTACAAGTATTTTTTAAATAAAAATTAAACATGAAAATTAATATTACATAATTATTGAAATTTATTGAAAAACGGAATGTCAAAAATAGTAATATGTATAAAAATTTAAAAAAGTTCAAATAAAAATTATATATCACATTATAAATAATAATAACACATTTAAATTAAAAATAAAGTTATTTTTAACCTGTCAGATATGTACTGTTGTATACTAATAAGCTTTGGTTAATAAATAAATATGCTGGACATTTCACACAGCGCTATCTAGCCCCAAATTAAGCAGAGCTATTACTATGGGAACCAGATAACTGATAGAATACATATATAAATTTTTTTTTGTAAATACATACTTATAATATTATATAGAGAAACAACCAGACCCGGAACAAATATCTGTAGATCATGCAAACATTTTTTCGGCGGCCGGAATCGAACCCGCTACCTCCTGCGTCTCAGCCGGCTATTCGCCCACTGCACCACGGAGGTTGTCAATAATTTAAATAATTGATGGTCAATAATTTGGTTATTTTTGATGTACTCGTAAATGCGTTACAATTGTCCATTTTCTTGAAATATTTTGGAAGCCGATATTTTGAAATATTATAAAGATCCGAGGTGCCTTATAAAATACGTTTAGAAATAAAAATTGATTGCAAAAACTACAGGAAATAAATAAATAATACTGGACGTTTGATACAGCGCCATCTAGACCCAAACTTAGCAAGATTTAACTATCGGAACCAAATATTGATAGAATACTTAAATACTTTTTTTTGTAAATGCGCACTTACAACATTTAAAGAAACAACCATACCTGAATCTGTAGATCATGCAAATATTTGTTCCACGGCGGGAATCAAACCCGCAACCTTCTGCGTCTCCGCCCGCTATTCGCACAATGCACGGAGGTCGTAAAATATCTGAATTATAACATTTTTTTTTCATCTTATGGTGATTCTTATAAGTTAATGTGGTACTATTCCTATACGTCCGATACGATTTTCCACGTTTAGCATATAAAAACTGTTTAGATCTTCGATTGACCACAACCTCACCTGATGGTAAGCGATTATGTGACCTAAAATGAAGTACGAAGGTCTAGGAGAAACCTATTCAATCGTACCTTAAAGAGACCCGGATCATATCCTTTCGGAAATTCAGAGGACGGCAAAGTGTTCCATATCTTAGCAGTACGCATCAAGAACGTAGAACCGAAACGGTGGTTTCGGGTAGATGGCCTGCTTGTCCTTTGATGGAAAGGAGATGGCGAGATCAGATCGTTCCTGGGCACATTCCCCAAAATGTATTCTGTAAAAGATCGATAGGCTTGCAACTTTACGTCGGTGTTCAAGACTTTGTGTCTTAGTCTCCGCCATATATTGCTCATCTCAAAGGTAGCAGTACTCCATACCAGACCGGACTTGTGCTTTGTAAATACTAAGACGCTGTCCTGGTGTGAAGTATCTCCTGACCTTGTTGAGGATGCCCAGCTTTATGGCAGCTGTTTTAGTCTTAGACTTATATGTTGAAAGTAGGCGTGAACGAAACCCCTAGGAGCTCGAGGTGACCTTTGACAGCTACGGGTACATTTTGGAAAATGGGAACTTGGAGAAATATGATAGAGAGCATGAAAAGATCTTTGATTTGTAACAGAAACAGCGTGGCAGAGAGTACTGACCCATTATGTACTGTTTTAAGGATCGCATCTTGATTTTACCGTGTTTTGGCCTCTTATACTGTATTAAAACAGTTTATTTACAGGCATTTTTTGTTAATCTCAAAAGTAATTCAGTTTGGTTGAAAAATGTCTGTTCCCTTCTTCGGTTTCTTAAAAGCGAAATCATCCCTGAACGACGTTTCCTAAAATAAATCAGGTTACCAATTAATTAAGAAAATTAAATTAAATTTTGATCATCATTTTATAATTTGAGATCATTTTAACGATCGGCTCACGCCTCGTCAAGGGAATTAATTGTGTTAGCGTGGGATGAGTATCTTTAGAATTTACTCATTTCCACTTAATTATTAGATCTTCATGGCGTAGTGGGCGAATAACCTGGAGATGCCGGAGGTTTAATTCCCGCCGCTGAACAAAAAAAAACTAAAATGATATGCATATGTTTTGTCTGTGTTTTTACCAGTTTTTTATTTGGGGTCGAGACACTGGGTCCGTGGGGTACACGGCCCCATCGCGTTTTCAAAATTCTTTCTGGGCGTCTGGTCGAAGCGACCGAGAGCTGGCGCTTATCTGGGTCAACGCATACGCATTGCAATTCAGCGAGGTAATGCAGCCAGGGTCTTGGGGACACCTGGTAGTTATCTGGAGCAGTTGAGCTATCTATAGATAGTTTGCAACGGTCTTTAGATGATTCAACTGTTTGTTTTGTATTATAATCTAAATAATTGTATATTTTTTCTGTTTCTAAAGATGGTTTTTATCTATATATATTATACTAGTTGACTTGACACGGCTTTGCAGGGATTTATATCAAAATAAAATATAGTTTATAACAGTCAAGGATAATGTAGCTTCCTATTAGTGATATACTCATCAAATTCGGAAAATCAGTTCAATAAATTGCATTTGCCATCAAACAAACTTACAAACTTATAATACTTAATAGAATAGAAGCTTGTATTTCAAGACAATGTGCTTAAGTATCTGTTATCTGGTGTCCGTTATACAAGCTTTGCTTAGTTTGGGGCTAGGTATATCAAATCAATCATTTATTTTCATCAAATAAGGTTTAAAACAAAGTTCTAAAAATCATATGCATAGGGTCCAACTTATTTCAACCACAGAGGCATGAGAATTATTACAAAATAAAATAATCGATTTAAAATTACAAAATACGACAAACAAACGAGATAGCGCTTTGTGAACGAGTACTTAGATAACTTGTTTTGTTATGAACGACATTAATTTAAAACACAGAAACACATCCTGGATCGTATTAATTACCTTAGAGGTGAGTTTAATACACGTACCCTGAATATTTATCCAGAAATCGATACATTTCCATTAAACAATTTTTAACATATATCGGCGGCGCCTTTGCGACGATGCCGTTTAGTCAGTTTAACAGGTACCTACTTACATTTTGAATGAGATTTGTTTACCTATTTTAGACAGGCTATTTTATTGATATTTTAGGACTTGATATTAATGTTGTTTAAAAATATAATGTTATCATTGGTAATGAATTTGTAAAAAACCTATTTTACACCAATACTAGCCATTAGCCCAACCCGTGTTTTCATTTCATGTCGTGCATTACAAAACACGTAGTATACGTATATATATATAATTATATTCATACGTATAATAAGCTAAGCAATATTTAATTCATAACCTTCGGCTCCTTTAAACTTTTTCTGGAAACTTCGAAACATAAGAACGCGTGCTTTGTCTTTGACAAAATTTCTACCACGCACGGCTCTCTGATTATAATAAAAAACTAAAGGGTATTTGTTACTGGGCTCAGATATTTTCAGAGATATTTGGGCTCTGTAAATATTCTCAGAGCCCAAATATGTTTGAAAATATAAAGAAGCCCAGTAAAAGAAAATCTATAGTTTTTATCATATTGGGTGGACCCGATGGCGCTCTTTTGACAGAACCTTACGCCTTCATAAGCTCTTGAGAGCTCATAAGGATGTGCGCACTGACCTCTTGAATCCTTGATGATGGCCCTTTTCGTGCACACTTCGCGAAATCACCAGGGTCGCGGTATTTATAGAACGTCACCACATAAAGTCTGAGGCTATGTCAATGCCTTAACAATTATTGATATAAAAACAGCGGAATTTAGTTTTTGCGGTATAATAGCGGTTGTTCAGCAGGTTTCAGCGATCGCGAACGGAGGTCAATAATTCTGACCGGCTAGCGCGATGGTTTTCTCAGTAGCGCCATCAGCGAATTACAGGCGCACGGTACAAGGAATGGTTTTGCGGATAAAATATGGGTCCTTATAGAGATAATAGATGGCGTTACCAGACCCTAAACGCGCCTTCAACTATTCAGTTGAAATAAATTGACTTACCTTGCTCTTGCTTACCTACCTACTTATATATAAAATCCTTTTATTGCTTTCACTTTGTGTAACAACTATCCTACCTATTGATGTAAACCCACGATAGCACCAACACAAACCTTCGTAGTTTTAAGATGCTATATTTGTGATCTTTGTTAAAATGGTAAATAAATTTAAAAAAGTTACAAATGAATATTCCGTAAAACACTTTTCTCTCGAACGTTACTTGCAGTACAAAAATATATTCGGTCGAATTACTGAATACAAAACAATATTTTTTTGATATTCAATAGGTTGGCCATTTGGCACGTTGGAACATTGGCCGAGCTATATTGAATTAGTCATTATTTGTTTATCTAAATACGGATTTGGATCTGAAGTACAAATTAAATCAAAAAAGACAAATTGCATGCCTATATTTGATGGAACGTACTAACTATACCTACTAGAGTTTAGTTTAGGTTATAGTTTAAGTATATTATTGACGACCTCCGTGGCGCAGTGGGCGAATAGCCGGCTGAGACCCAGGAGGTAGCGGGTTGGTTTCCCGCCGAGGAACAAATGTTTGCAGGATCTACAGATATTTGTTCCGGGTCTGGTTGTTTCTCTATATATTTTAAGAATGTATTTACAAAAAAAAATGTATATAAGTATTCTATCAGTTATCTGGTTCCCATAGTACAAGCTCTGCTTAGTTTGGGGCTAGATAGCGCTGTGTGAAATGTACAGCAATATTTATTTATTATTGTGGTTATTCAGTACTAGCTGTTGCCCGCGACTTCGTACGTGTTACACTTTTAAATGTGTAGTTAACCTTCAAATAAAGCTAAACTTGCTGTTGCAACTTGACTTGAACCATTTTTCTATCCTATGTGACGTAATTTATGGGATAAAAAGTAGCTTATGTGTAAATTCAGGTTATAATCTACGTACATACTAAATTTCATCGAAATCGGTTCAGCCGTAACGACGTCATTGAGTAGCAAACAAGTAAATAAATATCCAAACTTTCGCATTTATAATATTAGTGTGATGAAATGAGACTATACTAATATCTCTACAATTCGCAGGTCACAGAAGGAGAACAACAACCACATCAACGCAGTCAACAGCTACACAAAGCGATGGAGTCACAGAAACCTATTACACCACAACAGACGTATACACTGAAACCTCCTACCCCAAACTACCTAAAGCATTACGCCTAACCGCAGACTACCAAGACTTACAAATAGACAGTATTCTAGAACAAACCAAATTAATAAGAAGGCATAAACATAATGAAATAGCCGAGGAGTTAGAAGAAAGTTCTTTGGCAGCATCTATGGGTAGAACTAAGAAAATGTATAGAGACTCCACAGGGTCGAATGTAAATAAGATAAGTGCTAAAGGGAGGGGAGGTATTTTTTTAACTGAAAACTGTACTACAGTTATAGCTCAAATAGGAACAACTGCGATATTACACTGTGAAGTCAGTGACATAACAGAAAATACGGTGAGTAAAACATTGCACTTAAAAATAAAAAAAACCCTACACATAAATTGCCTAGGATTTTTTAAACACGCGTTTAATAGATGTTTAACTTTTTATGGTAACAAGGACAGGGTCTTACCAAAAAAAGGTTAAAAAACTGTTGAACGCCTGTTTAAAAATTCTTTAGAAATTTTTGTATAGGATTTTTAAGCGCGCGCTAAAGAATGTTTAATTTTTTTGTAGTAAGACCTTGTCATTGTTACCATAAAATAAGTTAAACGTCTGTTTAACACGTGTTTGAAAAATTCTTTAGAAATTTTTGTACAGGTTTTCTTAAGCTCGCGCTAAACAGTGTTTAATTTTAGTGGTAAGAACCTGTAGTTATAAGCTAATTATTTATTGTTATAATGCTTAGGGTGTGTAGGTACTCAGTAATACACACACACTCCATATTACAAAAGTAGTGGTTAATTGCCGTGGGGTGCCGGCAGTAGAATGTTACCCCTCCTCTCATGCCCGTGGATGCAGTAAGAGCCTGCTAAGGGATACCTCCGGAAGATGGGCAGCAGCGTCTTTCCGTGTATCAACATCCCGTACTGCGCTCGCCAACCCGCCTGCCAAGCGTGGTGAGTATGGCAACTACCCATCATGGAGATCCATGGAGGCCTGTGTTCAGTAGTGGACGTTTTACGGCTGAAATGATGATGATGATGAGTGGTTAACATTTTTTTCTGGATTGCATGATCTAACTTTATTTTTCCGATTGATAGGACCATAGACAATGCAAGCCCACATTCTATTCTACAGTCGGATCATGGAATAAAATTTTGTTATTAATGAGGTAATCCATAAAGTTATCAGCCATTTGTTACGTGTTTCCATCGATAAAAATACAATTATTGAAAAAATTAAATATATATTTGCTGTATAACATACGTTTAACTATAAAATTAGACAAATAACTTAAATTTACTTGGAGTAGAGATATTGTGAACGGGCTCGAGGAAGTGGGCACCACCGCCTTACCTCTATCTGCCGCCAAATAGCAGTACTTGGGCTGCTGTGTTCCGGTTAGATGGTAATGGTATGTTCCTGTAATTACTAGCACATAGGCATAACAGCTAAGTCCTATAGTATGGCAACGTATCCACATAGAGATCATGACAACATAATACCTCGTTTTGAATTCTATGTGGGCTGTAGTAGCCACTTAACATCTGGTGGACTGCATGCTCGTTTGCCATATAAGAGTATGAAAAAAAATGGATATACCAGTGAGTTAGATAGAGTAGTCAAGTCCATTTAAACTAAAAATATTTAGTGATCTCCACACTAGGCACGTCTGTATCGTGTTACGATAAACCAATATTGAACTTTATTTTCTATTTTCGATCGTCTGATCTGATGTTTAGATTAAAATATGATTTTATTAGGTACTAAGCCCGGCTTAACGATTCCCAAACACGATTAAATTTGACATATTTGTATGATCTGACTACTCTCCAAGCGCCATTTTCATCAATTTCAATTCAATATCAAAATCAATTTCAAATGACATTCATCTAAGTCATTGATACAACTCTCTCCAAGAAATATCTAGTATATTCATTGTGTATTTCATAAAGTTTGTCAGATTAATTTTAATCGATCCAAAGTTGAACGCCCAAAATATTCATACGAGCAATGAGAACACCATATAAATATACAACCATTTTCTCTAACTTTTCCCTTAACTTCCAAACGTAAACGACTTGGAAACTCCTGTTTTCTTTGTTTTGTTTCACACGATATTACAAAAATTTGTTCAGTCATAACAGTTAAGGTAGAACCCTTCTAAATTACTTCATACCATAGAACGTTCTTGTGTACACATCATTTTGAAGTTTGAAGCACCGAATTTTCATGTAAAGGTGTTAAATAAATGACAATTCTTTATTGCACAAAATAAAAATAATCTGTACACAGGCAAACTTAATGCTAGATAGCATTCTCCTCCAGTTAACCTTTGTGTAATGTGGACAAACAGTTATTGCAGGTAGTGGGTTTTTGGTAGAGGAAGAGGTTTAATTTAAATTCATAGATATCATACATAGATATAATAAAAGCTAGACAAATGCAAGGTATTTGAATCAACCTACTTTCTAACACTTAAAACATCAATAAACCCTAGTAATACAATATGTCAGGTAGTTTTGAATCTTACAGATAAGACTATTTGTGGTTAACTGTGTCATTATGCCACTTATTTGCTTAATAAGGGAATATCTTTATCATTTGCAAAATAATCTTTTTTGCCTCATAATATCCAAACGAAATTGAGATGTATAAAGTGAAATAACAAAAAAAGTGTCAAAGAATATGAATGTCGGCCACCAGCATGTTTTTTGCGTTATCTTTGTCATTTGCAAAATAGTCTTTAATACCTCAAAACATCAAAATAGCGTTGAGATCTATAAAGTGAAAAATAGTCAACAAGAGAAGTGTCAAATGATATAAATTTCGGCCACCAGCAGCGCGTAACACGACACATTATGCAAAATAGAGATATCTCCTTTTGTTTACCTGTACTAACATACGCAGTACGCATCGTAATTTCAACATTTGTGCGCGAGTATTTTGTCGAAGTGCTTGTTGAGGTTGAGATATCGAGATACGACGTTGAGTTCTATAAGAACACTTTGCATATATGTTAGAATAAACGAGAAAATAGTCGACAACGACAAAAATATATTTTATCACTACATATACATAGCTCACGGCACGCATGTTAGCTCAGTAGGCCGGTACAATATGTCAAACATTTTTTTTTATTTCCAAATAAGGGTATCAAAATCAAGATTTTAATAAGTGGACGACGAAGACTATACTAGTCATTAGAACCAGTGATTGGTCAGACATCAACGGAACATACTAACTATTACCTAATCATTCTAACGCCCGTGTTTTCCATCAGGTGACGTGGATACGGAAAAAAGACTACTCTCTTCTATCGGTTGGACTCGTCACGTACAGTGCAGACAGCAGATTCTTCTCAGCACATGGAAGGCATGTGAAGGTAAGCTTTTAACATAACAGATACTATTCTGAGCGACGACGCTGCCGATAGCAACTGCCGACTGCATGTGCAGCTGCCGCGACGCTCGGAACGTTTGTAATAAAAATACATACAAACCAGTAGTGCCACTGCGGCCGACTGCGCGTAGCCGCGGCACTTGCAGTTGGCAGTTGCAGTCAGGAGCGTTGCTTGAAACATTTGTCATAGAAATACATACAAACCAGTAGTGCCACTGCGGCTGACTGCGTGCAGCTGCGGCACTTGCAGTTAGAAGTTACATTCGGCAGCGTCATTTGGAATGTTTGTCATAGAAATACACACAAACCAGTAGTGCCGCTGCGGCCAACTCCGTGAAGTCACGGTCGTTCTATAGTGAGCCTTTCATTAAAAAAAATCCGGACTTACAGTCCCATAAACAGACAATAAAGACTTAATATACGCTATATGGAACTCTAAAATTTAAATCACCTAACCACTACATGGCTACAAAAATCGCAATGCAGTATATCTATTTCTACCTATCTAAGGATAGGCACTGTCAAGATATACAACAGCGCAGGTATCGTAATAAATATTTGGGCATTCGGCCAATTCCTTATATAAAATTTAAATCAATTCTTAGAAAATACTGGTGTTTCTGTAAAAATATTACTTTAAAAATCTACTTTTGTTTGGTTAGGCTGTACATTTCAAGACAAGAGGTATTGACAGGAAACTGGGGAAAAATTGACAATTATGGGATGTGAGCGATACTTAAAAAATTTAGAATTTAAAACTTATTATAAATAAGGTTTAAATTTTAAGTTATCAGGGTTCAGTTTCCTTTTATTCATAAAAAAATTAACTAGGATTGCGGATCAATAACAATTAATGTTGACTATATCTCAATTTAACTCTCTATTTACCAAAAATGGGTTTGTATAACCTAAACAAAGTCTTTAGTAAAACAATATATACTATTTGTACAAAACGTATCGAATACTTTTAGTTTCGTTAAAAGGAAACTCGCAAAAGTATCAATTTCTTTGAAAGATCAGCCCGAAAAATACCCATCATAAATTGTATCCACGCGCTCCTATTAAATAAAAGTTTACACAAATCCGATTGCATTTTAATGACCAATCCGAGAACGGGATTAAGCTAGTCAAACATTATCAGACACGACTTTTTGTCGCGCGTTCCACCGACAAAATTATAAATAAATAATGCTGTATTCAATAATTAAATAAATAATGCTGGACATTTCACACAGCGCCATCTAGCCACAAACTAATTAAAGCTTGTATTATGGGAACCAAATTGCTGATAGAATACATAAATACTCTTTATTTGTAAATACATACGGCCGGCTATTCGCCAACAGTGCTACGGAGGTCATTCAATACGTGCAGTCTATTGATACAAGTTTTCCGTTTTCTGGTACTTGCATAAACCCTACGCGGTGATGACTTTTCGCGATTGATAAGACGAATAGCGAGCACGCATATGTGGTACACTTGTCTCTCGTCTCCTTCATGAGAAGCGAGCATCTACAAAACAAATACTTAAACTATTGTTAGATTGCGTAGATTGCTAACATTTAAGTAGAAAAAATGAAATTGTACTTATGGAATCGCGGAGGTAAAGTCTTGGAAATGTTTTATTGGCAACATTTGATAGGTATTTTAATTAATAGGACAAAACAAATTTTGAAACGAACTACCAACTGGCTAGATAAAATGCTAACTATCAGCCACCGCATAAATGTGTCTCTTTCAGAATTAATAATAGAGTTTCTACTTTCTACGCCAAAAAATACTCTTACTCTATTATTCGGTATGGTAAATGTCGCGACAAGAACACTACACTTTCCAACAACAAACCACACTTTTTTTGCACTACAACTTTCCATCCCCGGTGAAAATCTAGAGGTAGACCCAAGATAAGGTGGAGAGATGTAGTGTCAAAAGACATGAGAGAGTGCCAAGTTTCTGATGACGATGTCGAGGATAGAGCGACGTGGAGAAGAACGACCAGGAAAGCTGACCCCACCACCATGTGGGATACATAGCTGGGAAGAGAGAGAGAAATGTCGCGACAAGAAGTCGCGTCATAAATATAATTTTCTAGCCTCTCTTAAATCGACCATCCGTTTATTGGTTTCTACATGCATTGGCGATCAGCCAGCATTGCGCCCCATTAATTGAAATTAAGAATTCTCGCTGAATTTTAACTCCTTTATATGGCACATTGCCGCAATTAAAGTTGGCATTGGATTTCAGATGTTTATTGAAATCAATTTGTTTTAAGAAAATGTACGTTTCATATAAGCGGTTTCTGGTATTTAAGAGCGTTGCTCTTGTGATTTTCTTCAATTATTGTCCCATTTAAAGGCGGTATTGTTACCTTCTTATACGAAACGATTTTGTTCGTTATCTGTAAAAAATAAAAAAACGAGTGTGCTCTAAACCACACTACTGAAGTAAAACTTCTTTTTTAAAATATTAATTTATAAAATTGTTCAATTACAAAATTGTCCACACGTCTGTAGGTCGATCAGTCTATGTTCATTCTGGACAGACAAATCGCACTCGCACATTAACTATTAAAAATATACGACACGTAACTCTCGCTCTATCTTAACTCATCTATCTTATCTCCCTCTCAACTTCCGTTCGCACTTTTCGTATCGCAATCACCAGTTTACTCCTTAAGTCAAGCGTGCGTAAAGAAGTTTTACTTCAAAAACGTTGTAAATTTAGAAATAAGAACCATTGCTACATTCGGACAATATTCGTAACTGTTCCTTAGGAGCTCCACCCACCGAATCTCTCTCACCACCCTGAGCCGCGCTCATGGTTCAATGCGGTAAGAGACCGCCACGCATCGCTTCGATTGCACTTTTATAAAGCGACGGGTAAGTGCCTTGTCCCGTTTGCCGGGTAGCCGGCGCCGGCTACCCGGCGGCGAAGTGTATGGCCGTGTAACGTAGCTTTCACACGTACCGGCGTAATTTGGCCGGCAAGCGGTCGCCGGGTGCACGCCGGATCCACCACTGTGCGTCCGGTCGCTTCCTACCGGTTAGCCGGTGGCCGAACTCACAGTGGTGAGCACACGCTGTAAGCTTTCACACGTACTGGCCGGCCAGTAGCGCAGGTACAACCACGAATAGCGCGACTCGTTTTGTCTGACATCCTTGTGTAGTAAATAGTACCTACTTCATTCGTTTCAAAATGGAGATAGATACCTTTTAAATTGTTGTATTTTGCATTTTGTAGTAGGTCTGGAAATATGGCATAGAATGTTCCACACTGTTCTCTTTTCATGTTATTCGGGTGAACCAAATAATTTTTGACTTCCTTTTCTGGCGGCGGTATCTTCGGTACAAAATCCACATTGAAATTAATAGTTCTCGTTTCATTTTTAGAGAGAGAGAGATAAAGAAAAAAAAATAAATTATTTATGCAGTCACTACGTACTAAATACAAAATCCGGGTCGTGTGAAAGCTAAATGTGTTGCCGGGTAGCCGGCGCCGGCTTACCTGCAACCGGGACGTGTGAAAAGGTTGTTTCTTTTCACAAAATAGCTGTACATAAAACTTGGGACCGCGTTAAAAGTTTCCAACAAAGTACAAAGTCACAGGCACAGGCGACGGGTAGCCAGACTTTCAGTTTTTTACAAGATTCATTTTGGTGAATGTGTGCAAGATCTTAATGACCTTATCTCTGCTTCCCCCTTCCACCATCGGACAAGCAGACGTATCGAGAAGTACCACCCATACGGTATGGGTGGTACTTCCGACCAGGTATGGCCCATACCACCTTGCTGCACCAAACGATTTGCTTTTCTTTTCTTTGTTAGCACTAGTAATGAGTGGAACTCACTTCCGGCGTATGTTTTTCCGAACCAGTATAATCTCGGAGTCTTTAAGTCCAGAGTGAATAGGTTCTTTTAAGGCAAGCGTGCTCCATCTTCGATCACACTATTACTTACCACCAGGTGCGGTGTTAGTAAAGCGCTTGACTATCATCAATAAAAAATAAACAATTATCCAGATCTATTTTTTTTATGATACGAGTATTTTAAACATGAGAAGAGAAGCACCAATTGTATTAAATTAGCACGACATAAAATTCAACAAGCCACTTAGGAAAAGCAATTTGCCTCAACATCATATTTCTTCATTATAAAGAGAAGAATTAATTGAAATGAGAAAAGAAAATATCCAATTTGTAGGAAATAACTTTATTGGCAATCGTGGCTGGGAATCGAGATTTGATTGGCTATTTAGTTAGACCGCACTTTGAAAGAGCAATGAGTATTTAATTTACGAGTTTTTTTTATATATTAAACTTGTAGACACACAAGCTGACGGGCCTCCTGATGTATGAGTAGGTACTTAAACAAAACAAATTTCGTGCTTTTGAGGAGAGCAGAGAGCCTTCCATGAAATCGTCCATATAGGGAAGAACCAGATAAATAGGTTAAGTAAACAAGGGAAGGGTTTAATAAATAAAACCAGCCAAGTGCGAGTCGGACTCATGCACAAAGGGTTCCGTACCATTATCTATAAAAATGAGCAACAAAATCACGTTTCTTGTATGGGAGCTCCCCGTAAATATTTGTTTTATTTTATTTTATTATTTATTTTTAAAGTGAATATATAACTTAATATTCTGTGAATATTTCAAGCGTCTACCTGTTGCCGTTATCAATATCGAGCAAAAACGAGCAAAAAAATCGCGTTTGTTTTATTGGAGCCTCCCTTAAATATGTATTTTATGTAGTGTTTGTTGTTAGCGGCAACTGAAATACATCTTCTGTGAAAATTTCATCTATCTTACTATCACGGTTCATGGGATACAGCCTGGTGACAGACGTACAGACATACCGTTTTGCCCTTGGGGTACGGAACCCTAAAAATAAACTCTAATACATTTTAGCATTCCCACATTCCCTTTTAACCGAGAGTCGATATAAATTTAAATTAAGAACGATACCTGACCATCAGATACAGTTTATTTTAATATATACCTTGCCTTATATGCTTAGATACCTTGCCTTGCCTTGTAACCGGACAATTACTACAAACATGCATTTAACGCGGGCAATTGGTTCTCAAATACGGTTTACGGTATAAGATTATTTATTTCTCATAAATTTACATGATAAATCGTTTACTGAGAAACATGCAATTCTGATCTACTTACCAGGTTAAGTAAGTAGGTCACGAATTAAAAATACAATGACCTACCTTAGCAAAACACGAACACAGTGCAATAATATCTACTAAAAACCTTATTTACATTAAAAAATCAACAATTAAAGAGAAATTGAGTCACTGAACTGGGTTTTAGAAATTTTATTGTGGGCAGTTAATAAAATAGAGTTGATACGGACAGCACAAAAACAAAGCGAACTCGTTCGACGCGCGGGGCCGCTTGCACCAACTTTTAAATAATTTAATTAGAAATCACCCGTGTTAAATCATTTATTTATTTTTAAACGCACAAAACACATTACAACCACTCACAATTAAAGATTACAAAAATGCTGTTTCGATCTGGATTGTAACATAAACACATGTGCGTACAGCTTAAATAACTTACAAATCAAGCAGACGTTAAGTAGAAACAAATAGAATATATATATATATTAAAAAAATTAAGTACTTATTGTAAATAACGAATAAAATAATTAAATATTTCCTTAATAAACATATTTTGTATGATGGCAATTGCACAGAGAATTTTAATAAATAACTAAGACTAATAACAAAATATCTAATCGAATAACGTATAAACATATTTATTACAGTTAGGAATGTAACAACTTAAATTAAGCATCTGAGTAATAATATTTATTAAGATGGAGAACGTTTTTGATAGTTTTAACAAATTGGGTCAGTTTGGAACTAAATATATCAAGTTCTATTTAATCATGCAATCATTTTTACATAAAATCAATAAATATATATTGCTGGACATTTCACACAGCGCTATCTATCCCCAAACTAAGCAGAGCTTGTACTATGGGAACCAGATAATACATTTTTTGTAAATACATAAGATAAGATAACTCTTTATTGTACACCAAAGTAAAATACAGAACATGATTCTTACAAATAGATTACAATAGGTAGTCATATCGCTAAAAGCGATATCTTCCAGACAACATTTGTATGGACAGGATTATAATGTATCACATGACGGCGGGGCGGTGCATCTATATAAAATTAAAAACATACTTATATACTATAAACCCAAAATACTAGTATTAACACAAATTTAATTTTAATACAATAAGCAACTATAAAAATGGTTATGATGAATTAACAAGCAGTTACAACTTCAACACAGGGACAGATAATGGGTGTGCACTTTTGTTTTAAAATTACTAATAGACTAACACTAATACACTGACACTAATACATAGTTTACTTATAATATATAGAGAAACAACCAGACCCGGAACAAATATCTGTAGATCATGCAAACAGTTACTCCACGGCGGGAACCGCACTACACCACGGAGGTCGACAATGTGACTAAATTTGATGATGTGAATTTGCTTTAAGGCGGCCTCTGAGTTTTTAAAGTGCTAAATGTGAACCCACAAACTTTGAAACGCTGTTTTTAACCAGACTATCCTATCCAATTAATAGCTACATTTATTAATATTAATACAGGAAGAAAAAACGTTGCTTACCCTTGTTAAGATATTTACGCGCAAAAAAATTGATATAACTTAAAGGTTAAAATGGGTGAAACTAGCGCAGGATCGTGGCGGATGGCATAAACTTTAGGAGGCCTATACCCAGCAGTGGGCGAAGTCAGGCTGTGGATGATGATGATGATGAAAGGTTAAAATGGAGAAGAACTTCCTTCGTGAAGAAATTAGGCAAAACAATTAATTACTGTAGAATTTCGACCACTGTACACTGGTAACTAGTACTTATAAATCACTAGCTTCCACTAGCGGCTTTGCACAAGTTTTTTGTTTTTTGTTATTAAGAAATCTATGTTTTAATCCAGGCTATTATACTCTATCTATATACCAAATTTCAACGAAATCGGTTCAGCCGTCACGACGTGAATAACAAACAAAATTAATATTCAAATTTTCGCGTTCACAATATTAGTGTGACTAACTGATACGAAAGTAATCGTATTTTCAAAAAATGTTTAAGTTAAATACGTAATTCTTTTGATATTCAGAAAAAAAAACAATCGAAAAATCTACAACGATAAATTATAGGGAAGTAAAATACCGGAATTCCAGGAAAATTCCGGTTCCAAGACGTAAAACATTAAAACTAAAACGTCAATGTTTTCACAGGACTGGGCGTTACACATTCGCTTCGCTACATCAGCAGATGGGGGTTACTACGAGTGTCAAGTCCCAACCCACCCCCCGACGAGTATATTCTTCAAACTTGTGCTAGTTGGTAAGTTTTTTTATATGTTATTTTTGGGGAAACATGCTTACGGCCCACCTGATAGTAAGTGATCACCGTCGCCTATTGACACCGGAAACACCCGATGTATTGTCGATGCGTTTCCTACACTGTAGAAACCTCTTTACATTTCTCTTGAAGCGTGCCATTGCGTAGTCTAATGGGAAAACCTCAGATAGCTCATTCCACATCTTGCAAGTATTGGGTAGAAAAGATCGCGTGAAGCGTGTGGTGCGCGATACCCAATTGTCGATTATATGTGGATGAGCTTTATTACGTTGTCGAGAAGTGCGGTGGTAAAATCTCAACGACGGGATGAGATCAAATAGCTCCTCCTCAACATTCCCCATTATACAGGCGGTAGAATACACTGAGCAAGTAAAATAATTCCATCTAACAATATTAATATTTAGTTTATTATTATTATATTATGATTTGCCAATATTGCCCCGGGTGGTAACCTACCAGTCTGCTCTGGCTTTCGGTACCTTGGGTCTTCTTCCTGCCATTTTCTAACATTAGGCGGATTCGGCACAACATGTATGCCTCCTTCACACCTCTCTATCAGCCGTCATCTGCATTGTCATTTCCTTCCTACATTCTTCACATAGTCCATCTATCTCTTTTTCGGCCTTCCTTTACTTTCCTCCACACTCATATCTAACATTCTTTTAGTCACATGATTTTCTTACCTACGCATGACATGCCCATACCACGAAAGATTACAAATAATTATTTTTTTGTTTTTATGGGAGACCCGCGAAATCTCAGTTTGGGGCGAACCACTAGTTTATTACACTTTAGTAGCAAGCATACAGTTAACAATGTGGCCTTTGCAAATTGATTCAGAGAACTACGCGTTATAATGAGTGCCTTTAGATAAAATAAAGAAGATTTTCGATTTATTGCGTCGAAATTATCGAAAAGGAAATTGCATCGAGTTTTTTCATTTATCAATTTATCGGAAAGCTCGAGATTTTTCAGCCCATTTCACAATCTACCTTTTACGCAGTCAATTTACATTGTTCGAATCAAAGGGTCGAGTTCGAACAAATTTACACGAAATTGCTTAGCGAAGAGTAAATGGTGTTTCAGCTTTATCTAGTAGATACCAAACGATAAAGATGACAGGAAGAGCTTGGTGAGAGCCAATGGGAAATGAAGAGATGTATAGAACAAAAACCGTCCAAGTGCGAGTCGGACTCGCGTACGAAGGGTTCCGTACCATTATCTATGAAAACGGCAATAATATTGGCTTTAATATTTGTTTTATTTTAATTTAATAATTTTTTTAATGAGAATTTATAACTAAATATTCTGCGATTGTTTCAAGTGTCTACCTGTTGCCGTTATCATTATCGAGCTAAAAAGTTACGGTTGTTGTATGGGAGCCCCCTTAAATTTTTACATTATTATGTTTTTAGTATTTGTTGTTATAGCGGCAACAGAAATACATCATCTGTGAAAATTTCAACTGTCTAACTATCACGGTTCATGAGATGCAGCCTGGTGACAGACGGACAGACAGACAGCAGAGTCTTAGTAGTAGGGTCCCGTTTTACCCTTTGGGTACGGAACCCTTACTAGAGTTAGTGGCTTAGCCCAGAAGACTAGTAAACTGAAGTGGCAGTGGGCACATAGCCTTCAGAATTGATTGCTGCTGGAAGAATAGATTCTGAAGTGGAGTCCACGCACTGGAAAGTGCAGTGAAGAACGGCCGCTGCTACATAGTAGATATACCTCCCATACGCGCAAAGCGGTTCTCTTCTACCTTTATTATGCGCACCGCCAAAAAGTGGGTTTTGCCTGAGTCTGTGTTTCCTAATAACTACAACCTAGGGGTCTTCAGTTCGCGAATGAAGAGGTATTTTCTAGGCAAGAGTGTTCCATTGTAGTCTGCATCATCTGTTACGGTGAAATCGTGGTCAAACGCTAGTCAAATGATTGGTAAACGTTTAGATACGATCTAGGAGAAAGAGCGTTACGAAAAGTGTGATAGGGCGAAGCGAACGGAAGTTGAGAGGAAGACATAAGTTAGTGAAGATAGAAAGAGAGTGAGTTACGTTTCGTATATTACTGTAGGGGCAAGATCAGCGAAGTACCAACTTGAAGCTCTGGAATCAATTGAGAGAAGAGCCAAGAAGCTCATAGGCAACGATGAGCTAGTTGATGCAAGGCTCCTCAGCCTCCTCACCATCGACGAAAAATTTTCAAGCCTCTCGGTTTTTTAACGAGTACATTTTGGGGAGTGTGTGGCGAAACTTTTCAACCTAATTCCACCATCTCCATTCTATCATCGGGACAACCAGACGCTCTGCGGTACGCCACCGCTATATGGTAGAAATACCTCCTTTTTGCACAAAGCGGTTCTCTTCGACCTTTATTATGCGCACCGCCAAAGAGTGGAATGCCTTGCCACAGTCTGTGTTTCCTGACAATCTTTAAGTACAATCTTTAAGTTGCGAGTGACTAGGTTTCTTCTAGGCAAGCATTTACCATCGTAGACTGCATCATCGCTTACCATCAGACGAGATCGTGGTCAAACGCAAGCCTATTACGTATAAAAAAGAGCACACAGTTTCTTTCTCTCTTTCTCTCATATCCAGTTACGTTTCGTATATTTAAGACACAGTGCCGGCCTATTGTCTGTATCACACTGTAGGAGCAAGAGAGAGCAGTGCGCGTGCACATTATCTTTCTCGCTTCCTCTCATAGCCAGTGCATGAAATATATATATATATATCTCAGTCAGTGGTTCGTTTGCGAGTTTGCTATCATTACGCGAACGGTAATTTCTTGATTATTTTTCGTAATTTTATTTCGTTCTTTGAACAAATTTATAAATTAATATTTTGAAAAAGAAGTTTTACATAGGGCAAACTCGTTTTTTTAAAGTAATTAAAAATTTATAATTTAAAATTTAATTTAAAATTTAAGCTCGCTATGGAAATCAACGGGGTGCATGAGCTTGTCATAGCAGATGCATTCTATGATTGATAGTAAGAAGACTTGCTTTGGTTTTAGGTCTGGTTTTAAGATAAGATAAGATAAGATAAGATCTTTATTGTACACCAAAGTAAAATACAGAACATAAGTCTTACAAATAGATTTAGTACAATGTTTTAAAGTACCTATAGTACCTTTATAGTATATATAGTATTTGTTGTGAAATTGGTGTTATATACAATCTATCTAGCTACTGATAATCTGTGACATGAATGAAATTAACGTCTTAAATTTATGTTTTTCTGTTGTGACAGCGGCCTACGCAGAAATAGTGGGAGAATCAGAGAAAATCATTCACGAAGGGTCTATGCTGAGGCTGGTCTGCGTGGTGAAGCGGTCCACTGAACCCCCTTCGTATGTCTTCTGGTACTTCGAGAACAGGATGATCAACTATGATCTCAGTAAGTATAACCATGACATTCAATAGTCACACCCCTGATGGCTCTGTGTAACCTGTGTTTCTGTTCAAAATCTAGACCACAACAATATTTACAGTTTAGGCAAATATTTGTGAGTTTTTACGATTTTATCGCCTTATATAAAAAATGAAAGTTTCAGCATCATCCTCATCATTGCGAGCTTAAGTAATAGCCCACTGCTGGCTATAAGCCTCCTCCACACCACTCCAATATATCCTATGCTATTTGCATCCAGGTTTTACCCATATCGTCCACCTACTGGGCTGGTGGTCTGCCGTGGCCTTTTGTGTTCTCTCTAGACCACCATTCAGTTGGGGCATTACACCATCTGCCATCACCAAATCTGGACAAGTGTCCTGCCTAATGCCACTTTTGGCAATAGGGTCTAAAATATCTACAACCGCTGTCCTTCTACGAATTTCCATATTGCGGTCTCGGTCAAACGTTGAAAGTTTTGCTAAATATTTAATAAACAATTCTGGTTCTGTATGTTTCCCCAACTCCAAAAGTTGTCGATGAATTGGCTTCAAGTCAATTCAAGTTAATTTTTAGACATCACTGCATTTCTATGTAAGTGTTTTATATACTTTTTATCCTGATATTTCCATAGAAACGGAAATTTCAAGCGTGCGAAGCTGCGGACGGGTCAGCTTGTTGGTTACAAAAATCTTTTTTTTTTATACTACTTGGAGATACAACAAGCTTATGGCCTACCTGGTGTTAAATGGTAACCATCGCCTTTATCAGAGAGTTGCCTAGTAGGTCACGCACGATATAAATGTGCCCTACGATGTACTGCAGGGCAGTAAGGCATACAGGCAACAACTTGAGGCATACGGGTGTAAAACATCATGTCTCTGTAATTTCCCCAACAACCATACCTTTCAAACCGCATCCCATCAATGCTACTTGGCAGCAAAAATAGGTACGGTGTTAGTATTTTCCCAGACGAGCCCTATTTCACAAGGAGCTTGATTATTCTTGAAAATCTGGAAAAATAGTCTGAAAACGAAATTGTTTGGTGTACCTATTCCTGCGCGGGTAGGTTTTGAGGTTTTCTGGTCTTGGAATCGACAGCGTATCGGAAGCACTGGCTTTTAAAATGATATACGATTTTATGATAAAATTAATATAATAAAATTACAAAATTTATGTATGTACAAAGACAAGTTATCAGTTTGGTTGATTTCGTGTAATGAGAGAGCGAAGCAACGTTTGTATGGCTTTTATACAATAGTGTGCAGTGTTGCCTCCACATCGCCATCCGTGTTGCTTGGCTTCGCCGTTAGGTTGAGAACACTCAAAGATACAACTCGAGTAATGGGTTCCAGGTTCGTTTTGAAGTTAAGCTACGTCTTTGGTGTTAATCTCAAGCGGGCATATTCTGGAAAATGCCCTCTTCACTACGCCCGTCAAAGTGCGCAGTTCAGCTACTCTTGAAACTCCATCCTTTCCTGGGAACACGTTTCCCGTTACACGACCCAATCTCCATTTCAGGGGTGACAAGCCATCTTCTTTAATGAGGACCAAGGCTCCAGTTTGATGTCTTCTCCTTTGTCCTGCCATTTCGTTCGCTTTTGTAGCTCAGAAATGTACTTCATTGACCAGCGCTTTCAAAATTATTGCCTCAGCTGCTCCACTCGTTTGTAGCGTGACAGTGCGGACAGCGTCATCGTCGTGACGTCTCTCTCGGCAGGGGTCGTCATGGCTCAGCCGATCAGGAAATGAGCTGGCGTGAGTGGGGTAAGGTCGTTTGGATCTGAAGACATAGGATACATAGGGCGGGAATTCAGGACAGCTTCAATTTGTACCAAAACTGTATTGAATTCCTCATAAGTTAAATTTACATTTCTTATCACGCGAGAAATGTGGTGTTTGCAGGATTTTACCCCTGATTCCAACAATCCACCAAAACGAGGAGAATAGGGAGGAATTAACCTATATTCTATTTGATAATTTGATGCGTAATCAATAATAGACTGATTGTTGTCTCGTAGAAAACTCGTGAACTCTCGTGCAGCTCCTACGAAGTTTCTGCCGTTATCAGAGAAAATCTGTAAAGGTTTCCCTCTACGAGAAATAAATCTTTTTAAAGCTAAAATATAACTATCTGCAGACAAACTAGTTACAAGTTCTAAATGCATCGCTGGAGACACAAAACACATGAATAAACATAAATAACATTTATCAAGTTTAACACCCCTGCCTTTTCTATTTAAAATAAAAAATGGTCCTGCGTAATCTACACCACTATGTAGAAATGGGAAACCGGCTTTTAAACATTCCTTTGGTAAATTACCTATGATTGGTTAAATAGTTTTACCACGCATACGACAACATTCGAACGCACTGTCGTACAACTTTCCGTGCTAAATTTCTACCATCCAATGGCCACCAGTGTTCTCTTATGTTCGATAAAAGTAACTGGGGTCCAGCATGTAATAATTTTGAATGTTCATATCTAAACAAAAGCACAGTAAAATGAGTTTTACTACACAATAGCTTAGGATGCTTTTTGTCGTATGTGAAGCTATCAGAGTTGGATAACCTCCCACCAACTCGCATGATTTTATTTTCATCTAAAAACATATTTAAACAAGACAAACTACGATTTGACTTTAAATCTAAATTCTTACTCAAAGCATTGTACTCATCGGTAAACGATTGCATTTGAGTCTGTTTTGTTAGATATTCTAACGACTTATCTAATTCTTTAACTAGTAAGGGACCATTAAACCGTTCGGTTATATTTTTGGTGCGAGTGTTATGTATAAAACGCATCATGAAAGCACATGCTCATTTTAATCGATTAAAATTTGAAAATCTATGAATATCAATGATAAAACTACTTGAAAATGTACTACTACAGGCTATACTTTCAGTTGTAGATTTTAATTCAGGCAAATTAGTTATATGCAAACTATCTTGACTGTCTTGCGACCAATTTGCTACATTTTCACGTAAAAATATGAGCCCGTTCCACCACAAAGACAATGTACACAACTCACTCAAACTAGTACCGCGTGAAACTAGATCGGCGGGATTTTGTTTTGTTTTTACGTGTAACCAAAGCCCATCACCAGTTTTTTCACTAATTTCTACTACACGATCGTGTACAAACGTTTTTAACTGGTAAGGAGAAGTTCGTAACCACCCAAGTACAATAGTCGAATCCGTCCAAAATACTACTTTATCGAACTGCAATCGTAACGATTTTATTATCTTTTGGTATAATTTCGCTCCAACTAAAGCACCGCAAAGCTCAAGTCTCGGAATACTAACTGGTTTTATAGGCGCTACTCGACTTTTTGAACATAACAACCTAACGGAGACGTCACCTTTGTTATTGTAAGAACTACAATACGCGCAAGCTCCGTACGCACGTTCACTCGCATCGGTAAAAATATGTAATTCTATTTTCGAACTGTCAGAGTTGATTACATATCGTGGTACTCGAATGCTGTGAATATACTCTAATGATTGAACGAATTTTCTCCATGCTACGACTACGTCATGAGGCACGTTATCGTCCTAGCCTAGTTTACAAAACCATAGTTTTTGCAATAATATTTTTCCTACAAGAACAATAGGACTCAATAAACCTAGGGGATCATAAATTTGAGATACGACTGATAAAATTAGGCGTTTTGTTATTTTAGTCATATCTCTATCTATCTTTGTGACAAAGTGAAACTCATCACTCAAATTGAACCAACCTATGCCTAGTGTTCTACTAGAATAATTTTCGTCTAGTGATAGACATGTCGTGTGTGTGATAGATTTGTCATCAACTTCTTCCTGTGTATTTAATGCGACATCAGAAGAATTAAAAATCCATTTTCGTAATGGAAAACAACCAGACAAACACACGTCAGACACATTTTTACACAATTGCAATAATTTATCTTTATTATCATGACCAATTAATAAATCGTCTACAAACAGATCATTTAGGATAGCATGTGCCACATCATCGTCCGTGCAGTGTTTTCCTAGCTGCCTAATGCATCGCATAGATAGGTACGAAGCTGATGCAGTGCCATATGTAACAACATTGTGCCTATAAATACCTATAGGATCTGATATATTCTCTCGCCATAAAATTAATTGCAAGTTTCTCTGGTTTTCATGAATGAGTATTTGCCTAAAAAACTTTTCTATGTCAGCACATGCAACGTATTTGTACTGACGAAAGCGCAAAAGAATGGAAACTAGATCGTTTTGTAGGACTGGACCAGTCATTTGAATATCGTTAAGCGATGTACCAGACGCTGTTTTCTGACTCGCATTGAAAACCACGCGTAATTTAGTAGTGGTACTTTGTTCCCGTAATACATCGTGGTGAGCCAAAATATAATGAGATAATGTAAAATCAAAGTTTTCAATGCGGTTCATGTGTTCTAAGCTTAGATACTCCTGCATAAATCCAGCATAGAGGTTTTTATACTGCGAAGATTTCTCAAGCCTGCGTTCTAGCGATAAAAATCTACTTTCTGCTATCTTGAAGCTACCGCCTAGCGATTCGACCGATTCTTTAAGAGGAATGCGAACTGAGAATCAACCATTATCTACCCGCTCCGTTGTTTCGGTAAACAACTGCTCACAGATGCTATCCTCAACTGAGATATATTGATTTGGTTTACTGACTTCTTCTAGTTCCCAAAACCTTTTTAACTGGTCGTTCAATTCTGACGTTTGAATGAAGTTACATTGTAGTCGATTAATGCGCGACTTAGGTCCGATTTCACCATTTTCTTTGGAAACTAAGTTTAATAAAACCACGTTTTGTTTAACTGAGTTCGAATGTGTAACTTGATCTCGGTTTTCGTGAAACCGAATTCACCATCTCCATTTTGATCGCGTTTATTAAAACGAAGTTTACCTAAAATCATAGACAAAAAAGCGGTGCGTTTTGTATTTGCAACATTAAACAGTGTCTTGCTGCAACTGAACTTGACAAAACTTTTCAGTATCTAAACGATCGAAAAGCAATTATCAAATAAAACTGTCATAATCACGTTTCTTCATAACCGCCGTAGTATCTCTCTACTAATTGGTCTGTGTTCAACGTGTTTTTGGTGTTTTTCATGATGTTCGTTCTGGTCAGATCACCAAGCCCTGATGTGGAACCACAACAACAGCTGGTTACTCAAGACATAACGAATGTTACTCTATCAAGGGTGCCTTAATCGTGTGCCAGAAGTTGCTTCAGCAACCACATCAACAAGTCGTATAAGACCAATTTTGAGGCGTGAGAAGGAGACCCAAAGACTTACTCTAGAAAGACTGAATACCTAATGAAGGTCAACACGCATGCTAAGGTGGAGCATGATATCCAGATGCAGATGTTACAGCTCAAAGAAGAGCAAGATAATCAGAGAGTTCGACAATAAAGCATAAAATTAGAAATGTTATAATTACAATTCTTGTTTAATATTATTTATTTCATTTATTATCTTAACATTATTATGTCAATAGTGAAAGATAGAACAGACCTAGTGGGTATAAAAGTATAATGTGAGATTAATCCACGCCATCCAACCCATTCCAACAAACTAGGTACATAACTTGCTAATGCAAAATAGTCACAAATTCACAAAGTCTTCTTGGATTGGTTCTTTAAGTTCTACCGGCATACATATTTCCATTACTAATATTACCCAGAGCTAATATAGTATCCCATTAGCCGGGTTTATTACTTGGTTATCATCAGGTTCACCACTTCTTCTTGCTATGTCGTGTAGTAATACGGCTGTGGCGATAGTTATGACGATGAGCAACTGATTAACAGGAGATACACTGTGAATTCTGGAAACTAACTGTTGGTTTCGTGAGACGGAATCTAGTCACCAAATCTTTGTCATCAAGGGTGTCGAAGTGTTCTTCTTTTCCGCGTATCCATCTTGGACGACGAACAATATCTTCATCATCATTTTCGTTAAAAACGAATGCCACCACTCCTTACAGTCTTGATAGAAATACAAAATTAAATTCTAAAATACATAGGCAACAAATATTTCGTAAAATAAAGTCAATGACACTTCTTGACTTTTGTTTGACATCTCTCTAAACTCGTTTAGATGAGCTAAACGGCCAAAATTGGACGTTCAGAATTTGAATCGCGTTTAGCTTTAACTGCGTTCAGTTGATGTTGGTGAAATGCAAACTGTAGTCTTGAACTCAGTTAAACGCTTAAACTGAGTTTAGCTTGAACTAATCGCGTTTAGTTTCAACGGTTTAATTTGGCCCTTAGTATTATAAACAATACCAGATATGACCCAACCTAAAGTGGTATTTTGCAAATATGATCCCTTTGGTAGACGGATTCGACCGTCAACCAACAGGTCCCAAAAACAATCTGCCCCTATCAGTAGGTCAATTTGTGATGTTGAATAAAACGTTGGGTCAGCTAAATCTAAATTCTTAGGGATATCTAATAATTTATAATCTAGCCTGACTGACAGTAGTAAATCGGTTAGGCGATTTAATACAATACAATTTAAGCGTGTATTGTAATCTCCGTGAAGCGACTTCAGATTTATATCACAGGATTGGTTTGACTGCGTGATAGATTGCCCTATTCCTGTGATTTGAACAGTGGACTGTATAGAATTAACGTTTAATTTACTACGTAATGCGTTAGTAATGATGCAGTGCTAACTGCCGCTATCTAACAATGCTCGTGCTGTATGATAGGCATTGTCATTACCAGCTACTTCGACTAATGCGGTCAACAAAAGTACGGTGTCGTTACAATCAATAATGTGTGACTGTTCGACGGTATGCAAGACGGCAGCTGTATTCATGTTAGGTACGGGATTCGGTAGTGGCACTCGGTCCACAATCGATAACGACGCGAAAGATCCGTCATGAAGTAAGCTGTTGTGTCTCTCAATACATTACCTACACGGACCATAACTACAATCGGATAACTCGTGACCCGATCGTAAACAGTTAACGCATAGGTTGTTGCTCTATATGAAATCTAACCTATCCTGACTTGACAAATTGATGAACTTATTGCAACCGTAAAGTGCGTAGTTGGCATTGCACAATTTACAAGTTCGGGTAGGTTTGTGCGTTGAAGTGAAACTTTGAACACTACTTTCTTGAATCGGTTTTTAGTAGGTTCGTAGAATACTTTGTTACTACTACTGTTACTGCTAGAAGATAAAGAAGATTGTTGCGCTTTTATCATTTCTAGCGTGTCTGCCTTGTCTTTCAGAAAACTCAGTAAATTGTCTAAATTAATGCGTTTAGTTAACTGAGCGCTCTGCTGATTAAATAAATTACTTTTGTACTGTTCCCAGTCTTTCTCAACTACTGAATCTAATTTAGAGATAAAAATATAAATATTGAGGATATCCCATTGGTCTGTGGGTTCTCCCAGAGTCTTCAATATGCGTAAATTCTTTAACACTGTATCTATTAATTTTATAATGTGAAAGGAAGACTCTTTCGTTGCTTGCATTGAAAATAGTGATTTCACATGATTATGCACCAATAATTTCGAATTATCATACCTATTTAAAAGCAAATCCCAAGCTACCGTGTAGTTTTCATTCGTGAACTCCACCGATTTGATAACTTGAGCCGCATTTCCTTTCAGTGATGATCTTAAATAATGAAACTTCTGAATATTATCGAGCTGTTTCGAAATGTGAATCATGGAAAGATAGGTGTCTCTAAACTCCAACCAGCTATCATACGTTCCGTCGAATGCGGGTAGAGAGATTGTCGGTAACTTGACTAGCGATTGAACACTGTATTTAGAACCGTGGCATTTAGAGTCGTTTTCACTATATGCGCAATTCGAATTATTTGATTGAGCTAATAAACTAAGCACTGTAGCCTGGACTTGATAATACGAATTTTCGAATGATTCACGAATTTCCAGCTGCTGAGGAATTTCGTGGTCGAATACAATTTCTTCGATCGAGCTTTGAATATTTTTGTACTCACTCAACAATGACTTAGCTACATCGCTACGCATTCTAATTTCCGATTTTTGTTTATCATTTAGCTTAGCCCCCTCAGAAGACGCCACGAATTTCACGAACAAAGTCAGTCTACCCTTGATAGAACCGCGTTTCTTATTTAATTCACGTAAAGAATTATCATTTAAATCGGAACCTAGAAGAGGATTAGGAGATTTACTATGAATCGACACGTTTTCAACACTCATTGTGGCAGATTATGAAAATAGGGTACTCATAGTTTTTACTGGAAACACCACACGAACTGGCTTCTGCCTGAAGAAGAAAAACAGTTTTAGCACAATAGAAACAAGGAAATACGGGGGAAATTTGGAACGGTTTGGCCAGACCCTTCTGTTGATCCCACGTTGCGATGATTTGGCTCTGAAGGTCCAATGTTTGGTGTACCTATTCCTGCGTGGGTAGGTTTTGAGGTTTTTTGGTCTTTGAATCGATAGTGTATCGGAAGCGCTGGCTTTTAAAATGATATACGATTTTATGATAAAAATAATATAATAAATTTACAAAATTTATGTATGTACAAAGACAAGTTATCAGTTTGGTTGATTTCGTGTAATGAGAGAGCGAAGCAACGTTTGTATGGCTTTTATACAATAGTGTGCAGTGTTGCCTCCACATCGCCATCCGTGTTGCTTGGCTTCGCCTTCATCAACAGAAATTTTACAATTTTTTTATCTGAAATATTATGATCTTAATATGAAAGACTCGGGAGTCATTTTAGGCACCCTGTAATATTATATCTATAACCTACTTTCAAAACTAATACGCTACAAACTTCATCATACTATTCATGACCCACTTTTATTTCATGAAAAACTTCCATAGTGTAAAGCAGCTCATATAAAAAGATCGCAAACTTCGTGGTGAATACGGTGTAATTTTCCGACCTCTCGAACAGTAGCAAATAAAAGTGGATTAGCTTGTTCATTCCATGCAATCTAAAGTTAGGGAACTACTGATTTCACTTTAGAGTCGTTGGGAGTTGCATTGACATTCAAAACTATTATTTTCGTTTTGTGATCCTGATTATACAGAATGCGGACTTTTTATGGGTTAACTGATCGATCGAAGCGAGACACATCTATGTATGCATGTATGTTTGTTTGTCTAAGGATAACTTTAGAAGCGTTGATCCGATTATCGTGAAATTTTATACATAGGTAGGAAGTGATAATTCAATTTTGGTGTGACTAAATGAGCTTAAAATGTGGGGAGGATGTTGAGATATTGGGGTTCAAGAGGATTAAATAAATGAAAATGAGACTATTAGATCAAATGGGACGTTAAATGAAAGGTATTCATTAGTAAATTTAGACTCCGTTTTTATTTTTAGTAAAGATTTTATAGTTTTTATGTTATTAGCCATAACAAAAAATGAACTTTGACAAAACTAACAGGGTACACCAGTGACCCCACAGTGCTGTTATTTAGTATGCGTGTAGCTTATGTAAGTGACACAAATTTAGGCAAAAGTCTGAAAAATTGAAATTTGTTACCCCAAAAACTTTAACCAAATACATGAACTCATGTTACCTCATTTGAATGAAACTGTAGGTCAAGTTATTTGGTTTTTATTTCGTGGCACTATTTTTATAGTCAAAGATTACAAATCATATTTTTTTGTTTTAATCGGAGACTCGCGAGATCTCAGTTCGGGACGAACCCACTAGTTATAATATTCTCACTTACATACTTGAGATAGCGCTGATTAATGGCAAGTGTGTTATATGTTAATAGTTATTATATAAATAAATAATGCTAGACATATTGCGCAGCGCTATCTAGCCCAAAACCAAGCAAAGCTTGCACTTTGGGAATCAATAACTGATATAATGATTAAATACGTTTTTTATGTAAATATAACGTCTAGATAAACAGACAAGACCCGAAACAAATACTACGTGGATCATGTTAACATCTTTTTTCAACGGCGGCATTTAAACCCGCAACCTCCTGCGTGTTATTTTTTTTAAATCATTAGTTATGCGAGCGAAACGAGATCTCTAAATCAACTTGTGCAAATCAGCTTTGTATGTATGTATGTTTGTTAGTCCGAGGATAACTTTCGTAGCGTTGATCCGATCATCGTGAAATTTGATACATAGGTAGGTAGTAATGGCACAATTTTGGTATGACTAAATGAGCTAATAAAAAAAATAGAGAGAAAAATACTGTTGGGGGATGGTTGAGATATAGGGTTTCAAGTGAGGTAAAAAAAAATTAGACTATTATGTCAAATGAAAGGTCTGCATTAGTAAATTTAGACTTTGTTTTTATTTTTAGTAAATTCTCTATAGTTTTTGAGTTATTAGCCATAATAATAATTGAAATTTGACAAAATTCATAGTGTACACCAGTGACCCCACCGTATTGTAATTTGGTATGCGTATAGCTTAAGTGCCACAAATATAGGTAAAAGTCTGAAATTTAGAATAACTGCAATTTGTACCCCAAAAACGCATAACAAAATTCATAAACTCCCGTTACGTGTAATTTGAATGAAACAGTAGGTCAAGTAAATTGGTTACTTATTTAGTGGCACTATTTTATTGATCAAAGATTAAGGCCGGCTTGCACAACGATGCTTAAACGTATTTAACGACTAAACATGTTTAAATCATACGTATTTGTATGATTTGACAACTCCTTAATTCATATTTCGCCACTAAGTACGTTTAGGCATCGTTGCGCGAGTCGCCCTAAGAATATTTTTTTTGGTGTTTTGGGAGACTCGTGAGATCTCAGTTCGAGGTGAACCACTTGTATAAATACAAGATTTATTACGTACTGTTTTAGTGGTTTCACGACCGATAATATATCTGTTCAACTCGTGAACATACATTAGGGTGAGTGCGCTCCGCTTCGCACTGCGTCTCGCCTCGCACTACGCGCCGTAGTTCTCTGTGCGCGAGGAGACGGGCGGCGCGGTGGTGGTGGTGGTGAATAAATCCCGTATTTATAATAATAATTGATATCAATTATGAAAGTTTTCTTAGGTTATTTTTGTTGTTTACAAAGTCACATATTCAAAATTACGGAGCTTCGATGTATTGGGACTGGTTTGGGTAAACCAGTTAGGTAACGTTGAGTGTATGGACTCTTATACGTTTGGCAGCTCATTTGTTTTATTTATACTTATTATTATTATTATACGAGTACTTGTAGGTTTTTTTTTAATCGAGCTGAGTAAAATCTCCATATCAACTAGGGCAAATTGGCTTTGCATGTATGTTTGTTTGTTTGTCTGAGGATAACTTTCGAAGCGTTACCCGATCATCGTGAAATTTGATATATAGGTAGTCAGTGATTGCACAAATTTGGTCTGACTAAATAAGCTAAAAATGTAGGTGTTGTTAAGATATTGCTGGGTTCAAAATGGGAAAAAATATAAGACGTGTAATATATATGGTCAAATCAGACGTGAAATGTAAGGTCTTTATTAGTACATTTCGACCACGTTTTTATTTATAGTCCTTGCAGTTTTTGAGTTAGAAACCATAATAAAACTGACGAAACTGACAGAGTACACCAGTGCCCCGACAGTGCTGAAATTTGGTATGCGTGTAGCTTTAGTAGGACAAATATATGCAAATGTAAAAGGTTTTAATCCAGAATGACTGCAATTTGTACCCCAAAAATTGGAACCATTTAACATGAACTCTCGTTACCTGTAATTTAAATAAATGGTCATGTAATTTGGTTGTGTATTTCGTGGCACTATTTTGATCGTCAACGATTACGCGAGATTTGAGTTCGGGGCGAACCACTAGTTATATTTATATAGTCAAAAAAATCCTTTCCAAATTGATCTAGCCGTTTGATAGAAGAAATGGTTCAAGTAACATAGCACTATTATATATACTAAGAGAAAAGTTTGTTTCCTTAAAACTCGTATCGGTATAAGTAGAATGGAAAATTTAAAATAAATAAAAGTAGTGACCTGAAAAGTTTTCTCTGCACCAGTTGCTATTGTAACAAAAGATCTCATTTCTTACGGTTACTGTTTCTTGGTTTTACTTACCCTAAGTGTTTTTAATTTTATTTACAGTCCGCTTTTTTAGGGTTCCGTACCCAAAGGGTAAAACGGCACCCTATTACTAAGGCTCCGCTGTCTCTCCGTATGTATGTCTGTCACCAGGCTGTATCTCATGAACCGTGATTGTTAGACAGTTGAAATTTTCACACATGATGTATTTTTGTTGCTGCTATAACAGCAAATACTAAACACAGAATAAAATAAATATTTAAGCTCCCATACAACAAACGCGGTTTTTTTGCTCGTTTTAGCTCGATATTGATAACGGCAATATGAAGACGCTTGAAATATTCACAGAATATTTAGTTATTATGTTTAATATAAAAATAAATAATTAAAATAAAATAAAACAAATATTTAAGGGGAGCTCCCATTCAACAAACATGATATTTTTGCTCGTTTTAGCTTGATATTGATAACGGTAACAGGTAGACGCTTGAAATATTCACAGAATATTTAGTTACATATTTACATTAAAAATAAATCATGATCTCAACCTGTTTGCACCAACTGTTGGGTATAGGTCTAGTCTTTATTACGCCATTCTTTCCGATCCCTTGCAAGTCTCATCCATTGACACCCAGCTACGCTTTCAATATCATTCGACCATCGGGCGGGTGGTCTGCCTCTTGGTCTACGAGCATCCCTTGGCCACCACTCTATAATTGCCTTCGTCCAACGCCCGCCATCCCTCCTAGCCAAGTGTCCAGCCCATCTCCACTTCAGCCCTGTGATCCTCATACCCACGTCCACAACCTTTGTGCGACGTCGGATTTCTACATTAGGTATGTGGGCCAAGAGTGATATACCGAGCATGGCACGCTCCATTGCCCGTTGAGCTACTCTAATCTTATTCATGTATTCCTTTGTGAGCGGTCATGTCTCGGAACCGTAAGTAAGAATGAGCAGGACACATTGGTTAAACATCTTGGTCTTGAGGCATTGAGGGATTTTAGACTTTAGGATGTCATCTAATTTACTAAAGGCGGTCCATCCTAGCTGGACTCGTCTCGAAATCTCTTGTTTCTGAGAAAGTGAGTCAAAGGATAAACAGTGTCCAAGATAAATGTAGTGGTCCACTGCCTCTATTGGGCAGTTACCTATGATTATGTTAAATTTTGGACCTGCAAGATTGGTCATAATCTTGGTTTTGGACATGTTCATCCTAAGACCCACTTTTGTTGAAGCTTGCTGAAGGTTTGCGAGCATGCCCTGGAGATCTTCAACGTTCTCTGCTATGAGGATAAGGTCGTCAGCAAAGCGTAAATGTGATAATTTGCGGCCGTCTATGTTGTTGCCCATCTCACACAAGTCGAGAGTCTTCATTATGTCTTCGAGCACGCTGGTAAACAATTTGGGTGAGATGGTATCTCCTTGCCGTACGCCTCGCTGGATTGACACTGAGTCAGAAAGTCTATGCATACGGACTTGAAAATTGGCGTTCTGGTATAGTTTCCGGAGGATATCCACGTATCGCTTGTCAATGTTAGAACGATGAAGAGAGTGAAACACAGCCCAATGCTCGACACTGTCGAAAGCCTTTTGTAAAAATAAATAATTAAATTAAATTAAAACATATATTTGTGGGGAGCTCCCATACAACAAACGTGATTTTTTGCTTGTTTTAGCTAGTTATTGATAACTGCAACTGGAAGACGCTTGAAATATTTCACAGAATATTTAGTTATATATTCACTTTAAAAATAAATAATTATAAACAAACGTGATTTTTTTGCCGTGTTTATAGATAATGGTACGGACCCTTCAGGCGCGAGTCTGACTCGCACTTGGCCGGTTTTCCTTTTTAGTATTTCATTTGTATGCTTACTTGTGATACTGCCAGTGTTACTACTAGTAGTGATATAGATTGTTTTTGGTACTACTAACCTGTCTGGTCGTCATCATCAACATTATAATCATCATCGTAATCCTCATCATCGTCTTTTAAGCCATTGGACATTTACTCCTGAACTTGAGGCTAGATTTCCAAAGCGACCTATTATGTGCGGTTTGCATCTAATCTCTTTAGCAACATTTATTAGGTAAACAACTGTTGTCTGTGATAAATTGAAATTTAGATCGTTGTTCAAAAAGTTGAATTGAAATTGATTTTAGTGTGTGCCTAATAATAAAAAGTGGTACTCCGGGAGCGCCGACAGAATTGAAAACTTGAACAATTACGTGTGTATTTTTTGAATTGTCAGGAAATATTGTTTGAATCGCCAGGAACGGTGTCGGTAACGGTAACGATAATGGTAACCGTAACAGTGTCGCGATTTTAACGTATTTTTTTCCATCTTAAAAAAAGTTCAACGCGCCTAAAGAAGTAATCACTTCAAAAAAAAATGGATGTTGTAAAATGATCATGATGGATGTCGCATAAACATAAAAATATACTAACGCATACAAAATTTCAGCTCTATGGGGTCACTGGTACCCTGAGAACTTTGTCAAAGTTAAGTTTTTATTATGACTATTATCTTTAAAACCACAAAGTATAAACTAAAAATAAAAATGGGGTCAAAATGTACTTATAAACACCTTTTATTAGACGTGCTATTTGACCAGATAGTCCCATTTTGTTTGTTTTTACCCCTCTTGAACCCCAGTATCTCCACAAGCCCCTCATATTTTTAGCTCATTTAGTCACACCAAAATTGTGCTACTACCTATCTACCTATGTACTGAATTTCATGATGATCGGATAAACGCTTTGAAAGTTATCCTTGGCCAAACAAACATACATAAATACAACGCCGATTTGCTCAAGTTGATTTAGAGATCTCACTTTGCACGATCAACATTCATGTCAAAGGAAAATAAGAATAATTATTATGACAAATAATTTCAAAGTATAAATTGTATTAATAGGAAAATAATCCAGTGTCCGTAATTTTACTCATATCGTAAAGAATAGTACCAAGAAAGCAGTAGATTTAGAAAAAATACTAAAATAAACCGCTTTGTATTTTAATGATTTGCAAGCAAGAGCACGAGAAGCAGGAATTTACAAAGTAAATGCATAATTAATGTAAATTTTAACCTCATGCTTTTTTCTCCTTTTTATTGAATAATGTAGTGAACTTTTAACGGATCGGCATCCTGTTGCAGTCAAACCTACGTCACAAGATACACCGATGGAACCGTTCCACTGCTATAAATCATTGATAGATGACCCAGTTTGGTTAGGTCCAATCACCGAAGTGACGTCACGTACAACCAAGAGTAGTAGAGTTACTTGTGAAATATCTCGCCCGGGTAATTACTACCACTATTTTTGGCGCCAATTTGCATTGCTTTACTTTGGTTTGATGGGTATGGTTGCCGGTGAAGTTACCACTTAACATTAGGTGGACCATACGCTTGTTCCATAACCAGTATAACAATAAAAAACATATTGGATGTAAGCTATTCGGATGATGTCGGGCTAACCAGTAAAAAGTTATACTTTGTAGTGGTCAGGTTGTGACGTCACGTTGGGTCATTGAGTCCAGGCAAACTAGATAGTTTGTTAATAGCTTTAAATTAATAAAAAACTTTGGTTGATCTATAATAATAATAGTATATGTATATCTATATAAGTACATATTTATTTTTTTATATATGATATTTATTGATTTACAATTATTTATGTACCTAATATGTATGTTAACAAGGATAAGTAATTTTTCTTTTTATATTATTAAGTTTATTCCTATTACACCCCGACCAATCTTCCATTAAGCAATGATCCTCTCTATCCAAAGATTGTCTGGAAGAGATCGCTTTATTAAGCGATAAGACCGCCTATTATGATTACATTTATTTGTTTTTTTCTTATTTATATATCTGTTGTGTCTAGCTTGTAAAATATTAAGAAGAGTTTTCATTCATTCATTCAATTTCTATTTTTAAGAACCTTGAACGAAATTGAACCCTTACTGACGTTTGGCTTTAAAAGAATTGTAGCCACAAATGAATTAAGAGTTCAACGTCACATGAACACCTATATATCCTAGAAGATTCTGTTGATAGAATGAGTGGCGTTATATTGATTTTCCCTGTTGTCTTTGTTTCGAGGGATTATTACTTTTTATAAGGTTTTATTGAGGAAACGGGCGGCATTGAAACCGAATACGTTTTGGCACCCTACTGGGTAATTTCGTTTCTATATTTATGTGTTATATGTGTAACGTAAATAATGTGTTTTAGCTCGGGCTGGTTTTTTGATCAAAGTGAGAGTTCTTGTCTCATGGTAATTTTAGTGTGTTCCGCAAAGTGTGTGCCGCGGCACACTGGTGTACCGTGGTCACGCGGGAAAAATCAATTTCTTATAAAATTAGGCGGACGGAAATGCAGCCCGACGCAAGTCGACGATTACTCCAAATTTCGATCGCCTTTGCTCAATAAAACAAGATCATCTTTCACATTAAATACAAATTATGCTTTATATTAAGTGTAAGTTTCTGAATTTATTAAAACTTAAGAATAAACGATATTTTTTTTATTTATTTAACCTATATTTTCCCACTGCTGGGCAAAGGTCTCCCCCCTGTTCCTCCACATCTCACGATCACTCGCCACGTCCCATCAGCCATCTTGGAATGCATCGAGGTCGTCAAGCCAACGCTTCCTGGTCCTGCCCCGGCTTCGATAATTATATAGGTATAATTAAAATTAGATTTTTTATTTATGATTTTTTATTTTTTATTTATGGCAACTTCAGAGGTATACTCTGAAATTGCCCGATTTCTTTGAACACAAACTGTTTGCGGAACACTGGTCGTATCCTATATTATAGGGTACGACCATTTGGGGTCGAAGCTCTGAGTCATCTGCCATGGTGCCAGGGCCCTTCAGGTTTTCTATTATTTCTGATTGAAGTGATTCAACGTGTTTTGACGTGACAAAAGAGTATTGACAACGTTGCATTGGTAAACTTTCGTGATTGATTTCAATCATTATTTTAAATACGGGATTTATCACGTACCGTCTTATCGGCGAGCCGAGACGTTTTACGGAGCGGATCGCACTCACCCTGATTAAGGTTCACGATTTCAACCGAAACACTGTCGGTCAAAACACCGATAAGACGGTACGTGATAAATCCCGTATTTATAATAATGGTTGCGTTGGTAGGTTTTCTCAACTACATTTTTTATATTTATTTAGTCGACAAAATGTTACATTCTAACAGTATTACATAAATCACTGTAAAAATCAAGAGATTAGAGATAGCGAGATAGAACCTAGAGATTTGTCTCGGTGCTTAGATACACTCGAGCCGCTATACATTATTTAGATACTTAATTATTAGTGATCGGCGTAGGTAGTGCTATTCACGGGAATTAGTGACCGTTAGTTTAACATGGATATGCCTTCTAAATCCCGGGAAATATATTTTTATTTTATGAAGTCATTGTAGTTGTACACATGACGACACATCAAACCACCCGTTTCGAGTATAATCAGATCCCACCTATGGACCAGTAAGTATTATGGCAAACAGCACTGTGCGGGACTAGTCTTAACCAGAAATGAGTAGTCTGATATGTCGTCGTGCGTACTCATGGTATCTTAAACAGTTTAACTTCATTTACATCGACATTCAGAAAAATATTCCCGGCAATCGAGGAATAAATCCCGGGGCATAACAATATTAACCTATCATTCAGGTTCATTGACCCAAAATAGCACTACCTATGCCGATCCCTACTAATTATAGACCCGTCACCTTTACCCAAACATATACTTAACACACTCACAACCGACCTACTTACGTAAATTACTGTCTACAGCCTGTTACCAAAAGTATGTACGCGATAATAGTAAGAAGGATAAAGATAAATGCAGTACAAAATTAGTATATAGATAAACGAGGGCTGAAATCGATTACACCCTAGATATTCATTTAAATTAAGAGCGTTGACCAACTTGATCCGAATCCTAGTACGCGCACGTCTATGTGTGCGTCTGTGTGTCGCTAGTTGTGCTAAACTTAAGTTCCTCACGTGGTCTTGGCCTGCCGCGTTGCCATCTCGCCGTATCAGAGCCCCTCTCGGTACCTTTAGAATAGAATAATTATTTATTGTACACCAGGAATACTTAAAAAAAAAATTTGTGTTAAATATAGTACAATGGACGGCCTTATCGCTGAAAGTGAGTCTTCCAGGCAACCTTTGGATGGAAAGTAGAGAGCAAAGCAGTAATGGACAGCGGTGCACAGAGTATATTTACGAATGAATGAAATGCTTGTAATCTTGATCTTATATCTATATATAAAAGAAAGTCGTGTTAGCTACACTATTTATAACTCATGAACGGCTGAACCGATTTGGCTGAAAATTGGTAGGGAGGTAGCTGAGAACCGGGAGAAGGACATAGGATACTTTTTATCCCGTTTCCGTTGATCCCGTGGGACGTGACATAAAACGTCAAAGAGAGTACAAGTCACTATAAAACGTCGTATAACAAAAACGCATCTGACATAGAATAACAAAACAGCTATGACAGCAAATGACAGCTAAACGTCATTTTGTCTATGGTTAAGTATGGTTGTATAATGATGGCCGGGGACAACAATTGACAATTCTACCAGGGTGACGTTTAATGACAGCCCGCGTTATATGCATGTCAAGGCGGTACGAAGTTCGGCGGGCCTACTTGTACATAAATTAATACCTAAAGATAGACTAAAATATACCAAACTAATAACCTAAATTAATATTCTTACGAATCCAATAAAACGAGGACAATAAAATTAATATAAATAATAAATAAATAAATAGATACCTAACTCAAATGACGAATGACTCGAATGAAGAAACAGAAATATATTTATTGTGACCATAAATGTTACTTAAATATGTTATGTTATGTTTCCCAGAAAAGCGTAAGCTGTGGCCTAGGGAACAGTTCTCTTCGTAATGAAATGATATAAATATTACAGTCTACTAGTACATGAACGAAATTACAAACAAAGAAATGTGATGTCGGATAGCGCACATGCTTGCATGTATGCTAATGCATCAGTGTTTAAGTGAGTGAAAGCGTGAGGAGTCACGTGTGTGAGTATGTGGGTGTCTTGTGTGTGTGCGTGTTTGCGTGTGGGTAGGTTTGTTTGTGTGAAAACTAGGCATTAAGGTAATGCTGCTTTAATCTCAGCTTAAAAGAGTGCTGTGAATGAGCCCGTTTAATATCCACAGGCAAAGCATTCCACAGGCGCACTGCTTCGACTTTACCCACAGCTCTCTACTATACTTATTAAAGTTTTCTTCGCAGATGGTGTAAGTGTCCACAACGGTCGTCAAACCAGTGAGCTGGTGATCGGTAAAGCGGAACCACGGCATGCTGGGAACTACACATGTGTGCCTGCAAACGCGAAGGCTGCTTCCGTGACCGTTCATGTTGTGCAGAGTAAGATATTTTATACTTTTTCATTGACGACCTCCGTGGCGCAGTGGGCGCCTAGTCGACTGAGACGCAAGAGGTAGCTGGTTCGAATCCCGTCGCGAAATAAATGTTTGCACGATCTACAGATATTTGTTTTGGGTCTGGTGGTTTCTCTATATATTATATTATATGTATGTATTTACAAAAAAAAGTATGTAAGTATCCTATCAGTTATGTGGTTCCCATAGTACAAGCTTCGCTTAGTTTGGGGCTAGATAGCGATGTGTGAAATGTCCAGCATTATTTATTTATTTATTCTTGCTCTGAAAGTAGGTCATTGTTAACTTAAAACTGCTCTGTATATGCAATTTACGATCCTAGAGCCGTAAGTAAATTTAATAATATATAGAAAATACCCAAACTTGGAACATATATCTGTAGGCCATGCGAGAATTTGTCCAGCAGCAGGAATCAACCCGCAAGTTCCTGCGTCACAGCCAGCTACTCGCCCAACGCGCCACAGAGGTTATTAAAAAGATCTGTACTTGATGCGCACCACAACTAACTCCAACCTCAATATCACCTTTCGCGTTCTTTAAGTATGTTACTTGTATAAAAAAAATAATACATTTTGTGAAAAACCTGATGTTTTCAGCAAGAGTTATGAACACTTTGTATCGGAAATGGGGATAACTTCATCAATTTGTCATCTGAAATAAGGTTTTCCGATCCTGCTTTAGATAAATTCACAATTTTACTTAAATAATTGGCTAAACCCAAAATTTAATTTCCAACGTGTAATTTACTTTGTGCCCTGTTTCTCAAAACTCGGTTCACGTCAAAAGCTAATGAGAGTAATGTAATAAACAGAAAACAAAAGACAAATTATATAATTTCATTCTGCGGGCGTAAGTTGCGTCTTTGTCGTAATTAAGTTGTGTTTGAGAATTTTACAAAATAACGTGAAATTGGCTTGCTGGTATAACAACTTTATTTTTGTGGAGCGGGCCAAATTGTTGACCAACTTTTATTTGAAAGTTGAGGCCAATTTTGATAGCAATTAGTTTCATATCCAAGAGCCACTCTATATTTTTTATTTTCTTACCTAATATATTACTTGTAGCGATAGCACCTGTGACTTAAAACTTATTTAATTTTGTTTATTTGTTTATATTGGTGTGCAATAAAGATTATCTATCTATTTCATCCACAGGTGAGACCCCAGCGGCGATGCAACATGGAAACAACTCGCCAGCTTCCACCCAACACACACACAACCTCATACACCTTCTTATCGCTGCCACCGTGCTTAGAACGCTACTGTTACAGATACATCAGGAGTTTGGATAACGGATCTTATTTAATATAGGCTAAAGTATAAAGTTCTGTGGATAGTTTTATTTGGCCGTTTCAGCGAGAAACGGAATGATATAGAAACACAAATCGCATAAACTTTCTTATATTTGAAAAGGCTCTTCAAGAGACAGGAGTTTGTAAAAAAATACTACGTTTTCAAATTCGATACGCAAGTTTATTTATAGCGAAAATTCACTAAACACAAAACTTTTTTAATTCTACGGTCATACACAAAACATGATGCATTTACTTCCATCATCATCAATAACATCATCCACAGCCCGACTTTACCCACTGCTGGGTATAGGCCTCCCCAAGTTAGTGTCATCCGCCACGATCCTGTGCTAGTCACACCCGCAACTTTAACGATGTCGTCAACCCATCTCGCTACCGGACGTCCTACCCTTCTATACCCGCTCCTCGGCTACCTTCAGTCCCTGCCGTGGGGGCAATCTCCCATTGGACGTGTCAAACGTTGGAATGTAACGTATTTGGTTTGGGTTTAGCTTTGGTTTATCTTTGGTTAAAAATGGTTTCGCGCTATTTTTTCCGAACGACGTTTACCTAAATAAAGTAAAACCAAACTCAAAACATTTAGAGCTTTCAAAATACTAGATGTTCCTTTTGTCTTTGATACCATTTAATAAAATTATATAAAAGTTTAATGGTTCGCTACACCAACGTATCTTCCAAGAAAATATCAATTCATTCAGTTACGAATGACTCGCGCGATACGAAATGTGTATAACGTAGCGTGTTGTTGTGGTTTTATTTTGCTAATACCGTTCAAAATTAGCTCGATTGCCCCCCTTGCTCCACCTGTCAACACCACGTCTTGCCAAATGTCCCGCCTCAGAGAACTCAAATGGTTATGCCATTTCAGTTCCATAACTCGATTCCCAATAATAGTATTACATATACTTTCAATAAACATCAATAAAAATATTTAATTGTTATGCTCAAGATCGCTCTCAAAATTCTACTACATACAACTGTAGTAATCGAAGTTCATTATAAAATATTTTCTTTTATGTTGGCCTACATGCTAAAATACTTAACAAATGTATCAAAACTTGGCAGTTTAAATCCTTTTCGCAATTTGACGCAAATAACCACTCTAAATAATTTCTCAATGATCACATTTATGTAAAATATTATCATTGTTTGAAAAAAACATTAGGTTCAAATCAGATAACAAATTTAAAATGCAAATGTCTTACTCAATATTTTTAAAACACTCACAATTATGGTTTTATTTTTGCCAGACAGGTCTAGAACCCGCAACAAAATTGTTTTAGTCAATCAAATTACAAAAATCTTGGGGTCACAACCCACAGGTCGAAAAACCCTGTACTGAATGATGGCTCAGCGAAAATAATAATCCGAGAACGAAAACCTCCATCAGCATTGGGACAAAGGCGAGATACGGTACAAAAGCTTTTTTGTATGAAGTTGGGAACACAAAGAAAATATGTAAATTCAGAATGAAAATGTATTAGCCAATCAAATTACGTAAAGTTGATGCAGCGTTGTTATTAGACAAACAAAACGATCTACTGGCAAAACGAGTCTTGCTAAATGAAATCGCAAAAGCCGACCGGGCCGTAGGAAGACCTTGCCTCAGGTACAAAAACTGTCCTAAAAGAGACAGCGTTGAAAATCAAGCAGTCGGACTGTGCAGAACTTAAAAACGGAAGAAATGTTTACGTGAAGGTCATCAGGCAACCAGACGCACCGCGGTGCGCCTCCGCTACATGGTAGACATACCTCTCATACACACAAAGTGGTACTCTTCCACCTTTATTATGCGCACCGGCAAGGAATGGAACGCCTTGCCTGAGTCTGTGTTTCCTGATAACTACAACCTAGGGGTCTTCAAGTTGTGAGTGAATAGGTTTATTCTAGACAAGCGCATACCATCGAAGACTGCAACATCGCTTACCATCAGGCGAGATCGTGGTTAAACGCTGGCCTATAATTCATAAAATAAGGTGACCAAACCTGGTTTGCCTCATTAGCTAATACAATTGCGAGACGGCGTGCAAACGAAACCAACCGTCGCAACTTACACCTGCACAATTTGCGGTAGCCAAATGCGTTCTCGCGTAGAGCTGCGCAGCCACATTAATAAATGCATCAACACACGCATAACGTAAATCATCTGGAATAGACGCACCAATGATGATGATATCACTAGCCATAACGGTCTCGCTAGTGACTATAATTCAGAAACTTGTGGGTAGAGTTACGTCTCGGCGTGCACTCCGGAAAATGTGCTTTGAATTACACGAGCTAATTGCCCCGTTCCGTTCCATCTGAGAACTCGAAACTGGCAGTATTCCTTTATTTTACCAGTCAAGTGGAACATTCTTTACTTACTAGTTTGTACAGTCGTGGGTGACATTGGAAAAACGATTTATTATAGATTGTTTTGAGCCGTTGGGTACAGGCCGTACGAGATGATCGCTCTGGAGATCTATTATTATTAAGTTCAGTAGCGGACGTCCTTTGGATTAAATGTAGATCATGACAGTCATAAGCATTTATAAACTTTCAAATTTTTTATAAGTGTTTTCTTTACTAAACGTAGTTTTTGGTTAAAGTTTGTGTTTATGAGTGATTAAGAGTTGATGGAAAAAACATCTTTTTGTAACATATTAGATAGATAGAAAACGCTTTATTGTAAATAATACTTAACATAAAAAATAAATAACAATACACGCAGATATACAAGAGGCGGCCTTATCGCTAAAAGCAATCTCTTCCAGACAACCTTTGGATGGAATGGATTTCACGAGAACGTTATAGGACGGTATAATTAAATAAACTGTGTGCTCATATTAAACATATTATTACGATTGTAACAACTTGAAAGCATAATTTTGAATATTAAACTCGCTTGTTCATTCAAATAAATCAGAAAATTACAAGCAAACATCTACGAGTAAGTAATTTAAAAATGTACAGTTAATGATGTAATATAGGAGCACGAAAAAATCTTATGTTGCATGAAGGTATCTAATATATCTAATCTAAAGAGCCCGCTTGATCCCACTGCTGGGCAAAGGCCTCCCTTCTCTTCTTCGATTCATCCCGGTCTAGGGCTTCTGTCGACCAGTTCGCACAATGCGCGTCAAGTTCGTCCCGTCATCTCCGCCTGGACCGGCCACGCGGTCTCGCGCCTTGTAGGACCCATTTGGTGTTTATCTTAGCCCACAAGTCATCGCGCATTCGACATACGTGTCCTGTCCAGTCCCACTTAAATGTAGCTGTCTTTTGCTTGACATCAGCGATGATGTCTTAGAGCGCAGTATGGTGTTTTTTACGCGGTTTGTAAGTCTAACTCCCAATATACTACGCGCCATCGCCCTCTGGCAGACCCCAAGTTTGGACTTTTGAAGTGCCGTCAAATACCAGGTAAGAATGGTGAAGGTGCCATGTAGGTATCATTTATAGAAAATATCTTAAAAAAAATATCTGTGAAAAGCCGTCGAATTACGCAAAGGTTAAGTGGAAGCGAATGCTTGCTAGCATTAAGTCTGCTTATGTAGAGACCTATGTATTTTTGTGCTAAAACGAATTGTTCAATTTAATTTATTTAAAAAAAAAGTAAAAATAAAAATCTCAATTATCTTTCACTTTTGCTGGTAACTGTACTAGAAACTATACATAAAGTTTCATGAAGTTTGTTTATCTCAACTGTGTCTACACTTCTCGGTTAAAATGTTGCTGGTTACTTCAGGTCTTGGTGACTTTTCAGACGCTACTTAGGTTTGGTATCACACACAAAAACGTGTCAACACACATATAAGTGTTGTTTCAGTTGATACTTGGTTAAATTATAATAAGTTATTTACCTGTCGAAATTGGCCATTTTGTTTATGACTCTTCCACGGACCGTAACTATTACCATTCCGTTACTAACGGAAACACAAAATAAAATTTATTAGAGCTTAAAAACTCATTCTAATATCTATGAATCTCGTATCACGGTTTTTGTGGTCCTCCGAAACGGGTAGACCGATTTTAATGATTTTCTATGTATAGTTGGTAGGTATGAGGTATAGTATTTTTCACCCGCAAACCCCCACCTTCCATTTTTTAATCGCAATTTTTGTATATTTGTATGAACAATATCCATATAATTTAACTGACGTTCATTGACGTGAAGTCATTTACATGAAGTGTCGCGTCACTTAGACAAGAGTATTTTATATAGTATTATTCCAAAGTTTCCACGGGAACGGGAAGTTTCAAGCGTGTGAAGCCGTGTGCGGGTCAGCTAGTATTTTTATAAACTTGTGTCACAGATCGCTACAATGTTATTTGAGTATAGAAATCAATGGTATTCCTATTAATCTTATATTTCGTAAGAGTAGTTTTTTAGCTTCGTAAATTCCATTTCAAATTCTCAAATTATAAAAAACAAAAGCCTTAAATAAATTAATATAGAACAATAGAATAAGACAGTTGAACGGTAAATCAATTATCTCCCTCCAATATGCCCGACGTTGTCTTTAAATAAAATCACGTCAACTTAAATTGAAAATGAAGAAATCGTTTATAAAATTGCCGACAAAAGTCGTTGTCTGAAATGGGACCGGAAGTTTTTAATACATTAAGTTGACAGAACACGTAAAGGTGGGACGATGGCGAGAAGGGTTTTGATACGAGATGGGAAATTGAACAGTTTTTTAACTCTTACTTCTAGTTATTAATACAAAAGTATGATTATATAGCTTATATCCTTAAATACCTTACGGAGTTACACACTTAATAACATTATATATAAAACGAATAATTTGATTAAACATTATTAATTGAAGGATTTTACTTCAAGCTGCTTCCATGTAACGGCTTCTCGTAAACGATGTCGGCTGGCCAAAAAACAATAAAATACTGTAAAGAGATAATACGTATTATACTAAACTCATATAATTAACACACGTGTTGCAGATTTGGCAAAACACATACTGAGGCACCACTGAAAAGCTTTGCAGCAAGTGGTTGCTTCTCTATGTGCATCTTTATGTTGTGTTTCTAATTGTAAATATATATTTTATACTTTTTTTTCTAATTTTGGTCTTAGGTATACCTGTAGAAATGTACTGAAGAAACCAATCACAAAATGAATGGTTTGAGTTTTAATAAAGACATTGCTTCTTCACATAATTCATCATCAGCTATTAGACATCCACTGATAGGCCTCCTCGATAGATATCTAGAGCGACGGATTTTGTGCAGGCTGCACCAAACGGCTCCCAGTAACTTTTTTTCAGTTGTTATTCCTCTTAGTATAAAGAAGTCACTAGTAGCCGTTGTTAAATGAACCAATCACAAAACGAGTGAATGTATTTTCTAAACTGCAACTTTGGTCATTAAACATAAAAACAGGTAAAATTCTAGGCACATTAGGCTTTATACCTGTACGCCTCAAATTAATGACCTCAGGGCAGTGCATCGTAGGGCACATTGCTAACGTACGTGACCTACGAGGAAATTATCTGTTAAAGGCGATGGTTACCACTTAACATCAGGTGGGTCATAAGCTAAAAGCAAAAAAAATAAAAAAAAACGAGAGTGCTTTAGACCACACGTCGGAAGTAATACTTTTTTTTCAAAATATTAATTTACAAAATTGTTCAAGAACAAAATGAAATAACGAAAAATAATCAAACGAATACACTGGCTATGTGAGGAACTTCACTAACTTAATCTTCCTCTCAACGTCCGTTCGCACTTTTCGTAACGCATTCACCAGCTTACTCCTCAAGTCAAGCGTGCGTAAAGAAGTTGTACTTCAAAAACTATAGTCTTTCTGTAGATGGATCAAATTTACGATTTAAAGCGGTAAAATGAAACATCTCACTAATTTCGTGCCTGACGTCTAGTTGGGCTGTGTCGAAATTATTATCACACTCTCGTATCAAGAGGGAGATTGCTGATTCCAATTTCATTTGGCTCGTAATTTTTGCGTTGATTTTATAACTTAATCATTGCATAAAGTTTTATTTATTTTATTTATGCTATGACAAATTTACGTCCCGTAGCTTATCCGTTTAAGGCGAGACGAAGCGAAAGGTAGGGCCTTTGAAAGCAGTTTTCTAGAACATTGGATTCTACGATCGAGGAAGGTATCTTCATAAGAAATTTCGTATCTATAGAAAACCGTGGATGTATTTTCATGGTATTTATCGGAGCTTCTTTTAGTACTTACCATGGTTTTGATAGAAAAATAACATTACTTTGAAACGTAAACATGATATCTCAATAATTAGATATGTTTTTTTGGTGATATGGTTGAATATTTATCCCCGTATCAAAGCAGAGGTAGTGGGGTCAAATACCGTTTTGTCTATAATTTTGAAGACGATATAAAGTTTTTAGATTTCTCGTTAGTATCGAGTGAACATGAGCATAAATTAAATAATATCTGAGATTTTATTTTATGTAGATTACAACACCGAGCATAGCTCTCTCCAGAGCACATAGAGTGATCTTGAGCGTTATATAACCCATAGTGAAAGATCACTTTTCTGCACTATCCTTGATAACACACTAACTTTCTTCAGACACGGTGGTATTTTGGATAAGAAGACGTCACAGTTTTCCGAACTCTGCCCAGCCGAGTTGCATTCATTGATTGACCTCCTTCTCAAAGTCAGAGTACCAAACATTAATTACTCAGTATTCTGAGTTCTTTAATTTTGTAGTAATTTTAATTTCTAAATTATATTACCAAGATAACGTGTAGGTATTTCTCAAAGCGAATCGAATGCAAATACAAATTCCACCGATTTACGAGACATAATAGTCAATTCCAGATAAATTTTATTCTCAGTGGGCTATAAATAAAACGTAAATTTTATTTACTTTTCGCTGTAAGTATTCAACGAGGCGTATGAAAAGTTACGCCTACAATACCCTTTCTCGCTGAAAAAACAAATATTTTACAATGTTGAAATTAATGGTTGAAATAAAAGTATACTAAAGAGTACAATAATTATTAATGTAAATAAATAAACTAATTATTTGTGAAATATTCCTAGTTAAGTGGTGTAAGGAAATGTAATTATCTGTTTGAAATTAAAAATAAATAACATTTTGAATTTAACGTGCCAACGTCTTATTGTTTTATTTACCGAGTTATTTTTCATTAAAAATTCAAATAATTCCGTTATAAAAATATACGGAGTAGGACCTAGCTAATATTACGTGCTCCTAGTGGGCTAATTCAAAATTTACTTTATGTTAAATTTGAAAACAAAATTCAGCCAATTCAAGCGGCGCAAATGTGGAAATCTCGACAGAGCTTACGTATTTGAGCCATTTGGGGTCGATATCCTGGGTCCATGGGGTCCATGGGGTCCATGGGTTTCTGGGCGTCTGGTCGGAGCGACGTGAGATCCGAGAGCTGGCGCTTATCGGGGTCAACGGCGGACTGGGACATTGCAATTCAGCGGGGCAATGCACCCAGTGACTTGTGATCTGGAGCAGTTGAGCTATCTGTAGATCGTTTGCAGCGGTCTTTAGATGATTCAACTGTTTCTTCTGTATTTTATTGTAAATAATTATATATGCTTTCTGTTATTAAAGACTTTATCACAAATTAAAAATATACAATAAAAACATACATTTTATAAGAAATTGGACTGCAAGATGTTCTAAGCAACATTTAAGCTCGTTACTTTGTGCCCCAGCTAAGTAATAACGGCGTTTGATTACGGCGTTTGAATAAAGGTAAGTAATTATACGTCGTCAAATAAAACCAGACGGTGACAATGAAAACCACAGGCACTTGGGGAATAGCAAGTTCACTCCAAAGGAAATGAAATTAAATTGAAAATGAATTTGTTCGAAAGAAGACATGCATGATGCGTGCGAAAATTGTATAAAGAATAATTACTGATTACAATTAAAAAAACTAGGTAAGTCTCTATTTTATTAACTATTTTAATAATTATTTTCAACTGGTTAAAGAGTACGTTTATCTTGGACATTGTTTATCATTTGGCCCGGGATCTCAAGTGAAAGAAATATCCAGGCGAGTGCAGTTAAGATAGGCTGCCTTTGGCAATCTTGATTCCGTCTTCAGGTCTAAGATTCCGCAATGCCTTAAGACAAAAGTTTTCAACCAATGTGTCCTGCAGATCCTCACATACTGTGCTGAAACATGGCCGCTCAACGAACTTGTTCAGAAAATTAGAGGTGCTCAGAGAGCAATGGAGCATGCCATGTTAGGCATCTCGCTGTTGGACCACATACCCAATATCTAAATACGATCCAGAACCAAAGTCGTGGATGTGGGTAGAAGGTAAATGTGGTAGATCAACCAGCTGAAGTGGAGATGGGCTGGCAAGGAGGAAAGACGGAAGATGGAGGAGATTAGCAACCGAGTGGTGGCCGCTATAAAGGCGCAGACCAGTTTGCAGACCACTTGGTAGACCACCATCCATATGGTCGTACGACACCGCGAGAGTTGCGGGAAGGTAATGGATGCGCTTGGCTTAAGACCGAAGAAAATAGCATAATAACGAGGAGGCATATACCCAGCAGTGGGTGGTTGTGGGCTGAGATGATGATGATGAGGTAAATTGCACGAGTAACTCCAACTTGGTCAAAATTTTACAATTTAGACGTAATTTATTTTCTATAATGTAAAATATTCTAAAAGGATCAAAAGAACAACCAGCCTTGTTTCTTGCCTTTCTTTCCTGCCTTAGTCGCGGAGGCACAGACAGTAAAATTGACGTTTCATAGTGATCCTTGTGATTTTTATAAATATAAAGATTTTGAATTTGTATTTGTAAGTGTATACATACATAGGTAAGTATTAGGTAGTACATTAATCTGGAAACTACAATCTGTGTTTCTTTAAAGTAAGTGTGAATAAGTACCTCCTAGCTCTTCGTGTTCCATCCTAGACCACATCATCGCATAACATCAGGTAAGACTGATCAAATATAGATCAATACACGTTAAAAAAAAAGGAGCCTGGGTGAAAGTGGTCTATGCTACGGTAGCAAAAGTGGTCTATGGGCAAATACAGCTGTGGAAAGTTTTGATTTGTATTCATTCTTTTTTTAAATACTTGCACAAATAACATGTGATATAATTTTAACGTTATTTTAAACCGCGTCCTTTATTTTTATCTATTTTTTTACTTAAAAATGTAACAAATACATGTCCTCTGAATGTATTATCTTAACTAATCTGTCACGGATTTTGATGCCACTTTGCACAAAGTTATAACCACAATCTCACCGCTATTGGTTCGTAGACCACTTCAAATACGTTTTATTGCGGGTTCCTATATCCGTTGTTAACCGACTACGACTCGTATCTCATTGAAAAACTGTGAAACTAGTGTCAAACTTTTAACAAGTTTTCAAGGAGGCTACTGATGGGTATAGGAACCAGCCATTAAACGAAGACTTTCTATGGGAACTAGATAATTACATAACTTAAGGTCAGTTTTTGAGGCAAAATCTATTGTCCGGCCACGCTAAGAATGCTAGATTAGAGAAGGGTAGATTAAATTTATAAAATATAGAGACAAGGGGTATTTGTAAATAGTTTATAAAACGAAATCCAAGGATACCTTTACCAATGCAACAATAAAATAGTTTAAAATTCATCGTTTCGTATAAACTGTACAGTCTAAAGATGCCACAGAACATAGGGTCTTCAATTCGCGAGTGAATAGGTTTCTTCTAGGCAAGCGTGTACCATCGTAGAATGCATCATTGCTAACGATCAGGCGAGATCGTGGTCAAACGGAAGCCTATAATTTATAAAAAAAAGCAGAAGATGAGAGGGATTTAAACTTCATTACAGTATTAAGCATGAGGGGTAAACACCATTGTAAAGCTCGTAGAAAGAATAAAGACAAGAAATAGACTATGGAATAGTATTCCGCACGAGGTTCGGCACCATTAAAGTTTTCAGATCAAAAGTGTGCGAGTACTACCTCACTCTCATGAACGAAGCCTACAAAATGAGCGGTGTCCTGTAGGTAGTCTGTTATATAGGCACTTTGTTATCATTATATGTTATGAGTAATGTAGATTAAAGGAGATAGACAAATAAACTTCGGAATACTTTTCCTTTATTAAGTATAAAATGCAAGATAGAATATGCAGGTATAATTTTAACTCATTTAATACAGTTCCTACTTATTTTAAAAACGTGTTAACTTGTCGAGCGCCAACGAAGATCTGCCGGCTCTTGGCGACATCTTCGTTGAGGCTTTTTAAGTCAAGCGAAAATGAATCATTCGACCCACCCCAGCGCGTTTGATTGCCAGTTTATAAAAATACAAGGCATAAAATGTCTTGTTGCCATTACAAAAAAGAACATTTTACAGTAAAATAATCAAAATCACGACATTCGGCCGTCCGACATCGTACGACCTCCCGGCGTACGAAATCTGGCAGCAGATAATGATCGTACATACTTACATTAAATAAAAATAAAGACTTTCCATTATTTTACAAACATCATTATTTATCCATGTAAATAACGTTTTTAACTAATAGTAATATCTGCTTTACAAAATATTGCATTCTTACTTAACAAATAATCTAAATTACATGTTCTATTTCAAACGCTACCTAGTTTAACAAAAACAATTTTTTTTATCTCATGTAACAAAATAAACATTTTTCTTTTTTAATATTATTGACATAAATAAAATATAAAACAAATCATAACCTTAATTTACGAATACATTGGTTTGTTGGCTTTAATGTTTTTCTTAAAATGGTAACAATAATATTTGCAAAACTAAGTAAATAATAGTTATAAAATAACATTATAGAAATATATGATCACGACATTCTACCAGAAAACATGATGTGTATTCTACTTAAATAACAAGTTGGTTTTTTTTTATATATTAATACCCACAATGGGTCTTCGTTTTTACGGTCTGACAACACTCCAACTAGAAAAAGGATCGGAACTTAGTGTGCATTTAGCATTGGAGAAGTTATATTATTCCAATATATCATTGTGTCGGCTGTAAAAACGGTTTAGAACCTAGTAAATTCGGTATTTTATCTATTTATCGGTCTGGTGAATTTAGACAATTATTTTCCAGTATTGCAGCGAGCAATAAAATTAATTTATCTCTATACAATCATTCTATACATTTTAGACTATAATATACACAACTAGCATTTATGAAACATCACATACTATTTAATATTTTTTTTTGGTTATACTCAATATTGTAAGAAATATATTCAGTATGTACCGAATTACCGATACGAGGTACCATTATAAATTGTGACGTGTAATATTCTTACCAAATAAATGATTATGATTAGCCACAAGTCCTAGTAAGCCAATTACGTACGAAAATAAGCTTCTACGATAAAGTTTTACCCGAAATTTAAACCCCTATACAAATGTAACTAGGTATTAGGTTATATTACTCTATTGGAAACCAAAATAAATTTCGGAACATAATTTCTTAGAAATAGATTTAGTACAATGGATAGTATCGCTAAAACCTATAGTTATGTTGGTTAGAGATGGCTTGATGTTATACGCTTCTTATTTTGTACAAACTTATTGTCACCCCGTGATTTTTTTTCTAACAATCCCACTTCTGATTTAATGTTGATTGAAGGAGACAGACAAATAAACTTCGGAATACTTTTCCTTTATTAATCATAAAATGCAAAATAGAATATGCAGGTACAATTTAACCTTATTTAATACAGTTCCTACTTATTTTAAGAACGTGTTAACTTGTCGAGCGCCAACGAAGATCTGCCGGCTCTTGGCGACATCTTCGTTGAGGCTTTTTAAGTCAAGCGAAAATGAATCATTCGACCCACCCCAGCGCGTTTGATTGCCAGTTTATAAAAATACAAGGCTTAAAATGTCTTGTTGCCATTACAAAAAAGAACATTTTACCGTAAAATAATCAAAATCACGACATGAGTTTATTTAGTATTATTGTAACTACCTGTTAATTAGTTTATCTATTTTTTTTTAGCTTTTTTTTATATACAACTTATATAGCAAACGAGCATGCAGTCCACCAGATGTTTAGTGGCTACTGCAGCCCATGGATATCCACATAGAATTCAAAACAAGCTATTATGTTGTCTTGATCTCTATGTGGATATTTTGCCATACTATTAAGACCATTACCATCTAACCGGAACACAGCAGCACAAGAACTGCTATTTGGCGGCAGATAAAGGTAAGGCGGTGATGTCCACTTCCTCGAGTTCGTTCACAAAAGCTCTACCACCAGCTCTATTATTTTCAACTAGTATTTATTGATGTGTAATATTCTTATATTACGAAAGTACGTTTATTGAAAATACTCATTAACTATATTTGATGTTTGGTATGGGTATTATTAACAATATATCTCCGTTTTATTTTTCTAAAAGTTTTCTTGCTACTTGTCGTGCATTACCCACAAAAAAAATGTTCTACACTACGCACAGATTAACTGGAAGAAAGTGCTTGCTAGCATTAAGTTCGCCTATGTACAGATCTATGTATTTTTTTGCAATAAAGAATTTTTCAATTCAATTCAATAGAAGAGTATGGCAAAATAGATAATAATATATATAAGATATATATATATATATAATATAAGATTAATAGATAATAGATTTAAGGGTTGTAAAATTGTCCCCTATTTTCCTATTTGCATTATATGATGGTGATCATGCACAGTGTAATGAGAAGCACAAATATTTAGAGTCATTAAAAATTTCAATGTTGTGTTCGCTTATAATTGACAAAAGTATTACAACAAAACCAAATCAGTAATGTATCTTCGAGTATGTGTTGGTACTTAAGCTGTTGACGTCCCTATTTTAGATAAACAATATTATACGGCTATTTATATTATTTGGATCCAGTTTCCTCAATCTCTTTTACAGTTAACAAACTCACCCTGTGTAGGTACTAAAATATTTCCTTGTACCTTATAAGACCCATCTCAAAAACATATCCATGTGTATCAACTTAGTTTACATTATTATCCCCAACTAAGTAAAACCGGATCCACAAAATGCTACATACGATGTGGATCACTGCGTAAGAGGTTTTCGTATGAAGAGACCCTTACCTGGCATTGTGCGCAATTGTACAGTGTATCACTAAACAGTTGGTTTTATCCATAATACAAATTTGTCTGTATTCCAAAACTAAATCGTTCTAGAAACACGTCAGTAGGCCTGAGTAAAGGCGCGTTCTGCGGGGCGTGCAGCATGGTGGGTTTGCGACATGCTACGCTTCAGTCTTCACTCAAAACACTTTTATAACACTGAAGGCTGCACGATACATTCCACTCCCAAGTACACTTGACCTGTGTGCTCATTCAGGCTTTGAGTTATGGACGATTTGCATGACGGGCTGAGTACCTATAGATATATACGATCATTGAAAGCCTATTAAATTGAAATATATTGCTTTTTTTACTTTTTATATCTATATCATATAATATATACATATCTATCTTGAAATTATATTCCTGCTTTAATACAAAGTGTGCATAGTCTGCCCGATTCCTTGTAACAATGACTTCCAACTGTCTGTGATATTGCAGACAAACCCGTAGCGACGCACTGTGGGAAGGATAATAAATAAATATTGCTGGACATTTCACACAGCGCTATCTAGCCCCATACTACGCAGAGCCTGTATTATAGGAACCAGATAACTGATAAAATATTTATATTCTTTTTTTTTGTTAATACATACTTATAATATATAGAAAAATATCCAGACCCAGAACAAATATCTGTAGATCATGCAAACATTTATTCCGCGGCGGGAATCGAACCCGCTACCTCCTGCGTCTCAGCCGACTATTCACCCACTCTCCACGGAGGTCGTCAAAAAAAATACCGTCCATAGTGCAGACACGTCTGTAGCAGTACGTTGGATCCGCTGCGAGTCAACTTCAAAGCTGCAGGGCAAGATCGTGCGAGGCATGTCCTACTTTCTCCTTTACTTGGCCTTTTGGAATAACTAAATGGCTTTGAATCTCGAATTCGCACAGACTAAAACGCACCGTGGGAAGAGCTTCAGTGTGGTGCGTGGTTGTCTGTGGCAGTCGGATGTACGTGGTATCATACTTAAAATCACAAACCGTGAAAAGCCACCTTAACGTGAATATCCAAGGACTAAGTGTATCATGTTTCACAGACACCGAAATCCGAAAAAGAAAATGAACATCATGAAAATTATTTTTTCCGTATCAGGAATTGAAAGCGCATCCTCTGATATATCGCTTCCCTGTGGTAAGTTATATAATATTTAGTATATATTTAAGTGTGGTGTGCAATATTGGTATATCTAACCTCTTGCTTTTCAGTCGGATAATCTACTTCCGCGCCACAGGAGTCGTCGTATAGAATAGTGGTAAAGTGTGCTAGCTATTGTCTTTTTACAATGTGGCAATATGCCAACGGTTCGATCTCGGTTCTAATTAATTGTCAAAAGACGCCCTACATTTTGTCAGCCGCAAAATGGCAAATCTTACACGTATTGAAATTGAATGGAATTCTGTGCTTTTGTGCTTTTTGGCTGTTGAATAGATATGATTAATTGGCACTGTCGTCTATGGGCTAGGCAATTTGGTGTTTTGAACTATTTGGGAAATATTAATCGACGTGGGCAGATAAAAATTGATATCAATAATAGGCAAAAGTGTTTAGTCTCGACTGTAAACATCTGTAGCACTTGTTGTACATACTATTATATATTATAGAAAAATACTCAAACGAGGAAGTTCTTCTTCTTCTTCTTTCGTATCGATGTCTCAATACTATAGCCATTTTGACCAGTACGTCGCCACGTTCATGGCAGCATCGGAGCAGATCATCAGTTGCCCCATCGTGCAGGTGGTAGGGTAGGATGGACATGCAAGGACGTGTGCTATTGTTTGAAACTGGGCACCACATTGGCATTGCGTCGCCGATTTGTCTATAATACCCCATTTACTAAGATTACACCTGCAGCGGCTGACTTGGGTACGCAGTCTGTTGAGATTTCTCCACACTGGCCAAGGTAGGTTAAGCCTAGGTGTAATATAGCCAGGTGAGGGCTTTATTTATTTTCCACAGGGTAACACGGGCATCACTTGCATTATTTGAGGTGGCTTCTGTGGATCGCAAAAAGCCCCTGTGACTACGTAGCCGTTTTCTTGGTGGAGTAACGCCATACAACGAATGTGTAACTGTAGACCATACACACATTTGTACCAACGCGGGAATCGATCCTGCGTCCTCCTGCGTCTCAGCCAGCTATTCGCCCACTGTGCCACAGAAGTCGTTATCAGCACATTGTTCTAATTATTATAGGGTTTGTAATGAAGTATGTAATATGTACCTAGGTAGTATGTAAGCATGTTTAGATATAGTTTATACTTTGAAATTAATTGACATTATTATTATTTTTCCACTTGACATTATTATTATTACCCGATAGCTTGACATACCTTTGTTCTCGTACTGTATTATTTGGCATATGCCGCATAAACTAAGTTAAATGTAATTGAGTTGACATGTTTAATTGTTGTACTTTTGGTAGGCAGCAATACGCTGAGACGGGGCATGTTTGGCCCACACAGCACGGAAGACCATATTATCTGTGCCTACCTATGTATAAGTACAAAATTTTTATCTTGTGTTTTTCCTGTAATTCTGTACCTAAATATTTTTTCTTATTATCATTATAATCTTTATGTAAGTAGGTATGTTTGTTCTGTATTTGTTCTTTTCTGAATGGTCTGTCCTGTGTGTCTGTTAAATAAATGTATTTTCTTTCTTTCTTTACTTTTTGATAAGGTGCAAACCCAACTTGCAGTGCTTTTACAGGGTATATGTACTTACTCCTAAGCTACTTATTATCTAAGCTAAACAATGTATTTGTACATGTATAGAATACATGAATATAAATATGTTCTTTTATCAAGTGCATAAAATAGAATCGAATAATAACTTTTTTTTGTAGAGATAAAATGGCACATGAAACAAAATATAAAGAACAGTAGGTACAATTTAATCTTATAACAGTTCTCAGTTCAGTTCATGTGTCTGCGTACTAAAATGACATTCAGTTCAGCATAATCTTATATTATCTTCTTATTTACGAAGCATTCTAATGGTGAAAGAACTTGTAAAATATGACCCGAAGTTTTTGAGTTAATTCGTTACAAACATACAAAAATACATACTTTCCTCTTTATAATATCATTATAATATTACTAACAGACAAATCCGCAGCTTTGCACGCGTAGTTTTTTAATAAAAACATTACCTTTCTTCTGCGCAGTTAGATAAAAAGTAACCTATGTCACCCGGGGATAGAGTAGCTTTCCAACACTGAAAGAATTTTTTAAATCGGTCCAGCAGTTTCTGAGCATATTCAACACGAACAAACAAACACATCTTACCTCTTTATAATAATAGGTTGGGGGAAAAGTCTTTTCGCATTAAAGTATGTATGAACTTGTAATAAAATCTTTTTGGCTATACTATTTGTATCTGGCTGGTTTTGCTATCATTCAAAGTATAAATTTTAAAGAAGATAATTGCCAATTCAAATTAGGAAATTGTGTGATTTTTATTTGTTTTTCGTACTGTAAAGATGAGTGAATCGTATGAAGAAATTCGATACATTTTAAAATATTATTACAAAAAAGGTAAAAATGCAACGCAAGCCCCAAAAAAAATTTGCGATGTTTATGAACCTAGTGCAGTGTCTGTAAGAGTAGCACAAATTTGGTTTAAGCGTTTTCAATCCGGAAATTTTGATGTCAAAGATGCACGTCGCTCTGCTCGCCCTATTACGGATAAATTTGATGGCATTTTTTTTAAAGTGGAGCAAGATCGGCATATCAGTAGTATCGACGTAGCTGAAGAACTGTAAATTGACCACAAACAGTTTTGGCGCATTTTAAAAAAACTGGGTACACTAAAAAGCTCGATATTTAGGTACCCCACCAGCTCACTGAAAGAAACCTAATGAACCGTGTACTCATTTGTGATTCTTTATTACGACGTAATGAAACCGAACCATTTTTGAAGAAGCTGATAACTGGTGATGAAAAGTGGATCACGTACGACAAGAACGTGCGAAAAAGGTCGTGGTCAAAGGCGGGCCAGGCTTCACAGACTGTGGCGAAACCCAGGTTAACTCGCAACAAAGTGATGCTGTGTGTGTGGTGGGATTGGAAGGGCATTATTCATTATGAGCTGTTACCACCAAGCAGGACCATTGATTTTGAACTCTACTGCGAACAACTGATGAGATTAAAGCAAGAAGTTGAGAGAAACGGCCGGAATTAATCAACAGAAGGGGTGTGGTTTTTCATCATGATAACGCTAGACCTCGCACATTTTTAGCTACTCAGCAAAAATTAAGAGAGTTTGGCTGGGAGGTGTTAATGCATCCGACGTATAGTCTTGACCTTGAACCTTTGGATTTCCACCTGTTTCGGTCTCTTCAGAATTCTTTAGGCAGTGTCAGGTTAACATCACGAGAGGACTGCCAAAACTACTTGTCGCAGTAATTTGATCAGAAGCCCCAAAATTTATATAGCAATGGGATCATGTCCCTACCTACAAGATAGTAAAAAATTATCGAACAAAATGGTACCTACATACTTTAGTCAAATGTAAATAAACTATATTATAAAATGTTTTGAAATTTCTTAGAAAAATGCGAAGAAACTTTTTCCCCAACCTAATATTAGTATAGATATAGACAAGTATTAGTATAGATATACATATATTGTAGATCTTGGACGTATGTATGTAGTGATGTTTTATAGGTATTTCTGTGAATGAAAACTAACTAAATTCCCTAACGCTGCTCTGAAATTGACAAAATCGTCAAACATTAATAAAACCACATCGCACTGAAAATTACTTCACAATAACACAGTGCAGCATTGGAAAATAGGCTTTATCCCGCAGTGATAAAGTCCTACAGATTACGGAGCTGATCGACGGCGTGTGAATAGTCACCGCAGAGAAACAAAGAGATGACGATATTGAAACACAGTCCGATGAAGAACAGCTAGATCATTTTGTTATTATTATTATTATTATTTCATAATTATGTGCATAAAGATAAAAGATAAAGATATATTACATAATGTGAGTATAAAGGTCTAGCTACATATGTAGATTAGAGTCAATTATGTTCTATCTTACCCAGCATGCAAAATACAAAATACAAAGGAAAATTTAAAATTCAAAGGTCATCATGTAAGACAGATTCTCATAGTTCTCGTAGTACTAGCTTTACTTAGTTTGGGGCTGGATAGCTCTGTATTAAATGTCCAACATAATTTATAACCTTTTCTGTATATCAGGTCTATCCGAGTTTACTTATATCCATACGATATGAAAAATTTATCACACTCCATTAAAATCGATTATTCGATGTGTATTATATTAAATCTTCTTTTAATTACGTATTAAGTGTGCTATTATGCAATTATGTGATTGACTATGTCTAAGACTAAATTAAATAAAATAATTATTTATTTCGGATGTCACAAGATCCATTTCATAAAATGTTAATAAAATGTTCTTATGAACTATGTTAGTAAATTATGGTTATATATATAATTAAACTAGCTATGGAGAGGGCTATGCTCGGGGTTTCTTTGCGTGACAAAATCCGCAATGACGAATTCCGCAGAAGAACTAAAGTTGCCGACATAGCTCTCAAAATTAGCAAGTTGAAGTGGCAATGGGCAGGCCACATCGCTCGTAGAACCGATAACCATTGGGAAAGAAAGGTTCTCGAGTGGAGACCACCGACTGGAAGACGCAGCGTAGGCCGGCCCCCCACAAGGTGGATCGACGATCTAGTAAGAATCGCGGGGAGCCGTTGGGCGCAAACGGCTACCAACCGCTCGTTGTGGCGATCTAAGGGGGACGCCTATGTTCAGCAGTGGACGTCTTCCGGCTGATGATGATGATATAATTAAACTAGTGGTTCACCCCGAACTGAGATCCCGCGAGTCTCCGATTAAAACAAAAGACTATTAATTGTAATATTTGACTATCAAAATAGTGCCACGATATGCTTAACCATTATGATATGCCTTACAGTTTCATTCGAATTACAGGTAACAACAGTTCATGTTAAATAATTTATTTTGGGGCACATATGGCAGTTATTGTGGATTTCAGCCTTTTGTCCATATTTGTGTCACATAAAATACACGCATACCAAATTACAGCACTGTGGGATCACTGGTGTACCCTGTGAATTGTGTCAATTCACACGGGGTAGATTACCTATCTACACAGAACCCCATGCAGTATTTATAGAGAGGTCCGTCATACTTGTCCGCTATTGTCCTAAGACTAGTGTTGGTAAATATGTACATAACTAACCTTTTTGCAAAGTGATACAGCTGTTTCTACAAACTGTGGCTAAAAAGCCCACGTTAGACAGCCTTTACCTGTCCTTACGGTACGCCAACATGGAAAAACGTCCGAATTCTTCCAACAGAGCTCAGAAATGGACAATGGATTGAAATATAAAATGAAATGGATGTTGGGCTCTTTTTCGTTTCGGAAGTGAAATTGGACGTTGTAGAATTCAATACCTTTTTTGTCTACAAAAAATCGAAATTTGCCCATATCTTTTTATCGTGTTGACTCAGGACCTTGATTTTTATACACCTAAGGATTATAGACCTCAGTGTCTGGTATAAATTTCAACTTGCTAGGTCCACCCGTTCCTGAGAAAATATGTGTTGACAGACGGACAGACAGACGGACAAGAGAGTGATGTTATACGGGTTCCTTTTTTGCCTTTTTTTCAATGAAAAAAAGTATATGTGACAAGTTTTATGAGACTTGAGTATCAATAGTTCAATCAAATTATTTTATTGAACTGTTAATTGAACTACTGAGACTAGACCGTGTATTCTACCTTATTCTACCCTTTAACGACCTCCGTCACGCAGTGGGCAAATAGCCAGCTGAGACGCAGGAGGTAGTGGGTTCGATTCCCACCGGGGAACAGATGTTTTGATGATCTACATATATTTGTTCCGGGTCTGGATGTTCTTCTATTTTAAGTATCTATTTACAAAATAAAAAGTACATAAGTATTCTATCAGTTATCTGGTTCTTATAGTACAAGCTCTGTTTAGTTTGGGGCTAGATAGCGCTATGTGAAATGTCCAGTAATATTTATTTATTATTTACCCCTTCACGCACACACTCACTACTCACCACCTCTCACCCACACTTCACACATTCTCACTCACCTACATAAATATAAGACATGAGCTACGACTACGTTAACTTCTCGCTCATTTAATTGTTGACCTTAGTGTATATTGTCACTTGTTAACCTAAAGCTACGCTTTTACCTTCACTAGAGGTCAAATTGACCTTGTTGTGGAGGAGGACGTTGCTTTCTGCGACACAGTATTATTAATTATGCAGGTAACATCGTTCTATTTTTGTATTTAATCTTATGTTTATTGTTCCTAATAAAGATTTTATTTTATTAATGTTTCACAAAGACAACAATGTGTTTAGAATTTGGGCACAATTACCAAAAACCAGTGTAGTTATGCTCGTTCGCCATAGAGATATTTCGAACGTTTAATATTTGGTTGGTTTGACGGCATTAAATCATTTACATCTTATTTGATCAATGTTATTTTTCGGTATAATGGAAAAATAAATTCGACCATGCCACATTAGATATAATCTGTTTGTTTATCAAAAAAACCCGGCCAAGTGCGAGTCAGACTCGCGCACGAAGGGTTCCGTACCATTATCTATAAAAACGGCAAACAAATCATGTCGTCATCAAAATCATGTTGTATGGGAGCCCCAATTAAATATTTATTTTATTTAATAGCACAATTTTATTTATTTGCCTTATTTGAGGTATGGTTTTATATTTGAGAAGGTTATATTATCTTAATTGACGTCAACTATGTATATGTGGAGACACCCTTTAATTTAGAACTTTTTTTATTTATTAGTAAAGACCTTGCTTTTTGCCACATTTCATGATTCTACGTCAACAGGAACTACCAGGTTTTCGACCCAAAATCTTAGGGGGGGGGGGTACTTCCGGTCATAGAGCCTAAAATTGTCAATTTTGGTTAAAAGCAAGGTCTTACAGCACCAGTAAACAGAAAAATTCCGAAAAATAAAATTAATTGGAAATTGAGGTAAATGTTTGTACCAAGTTTTCGCGACAATCTAAATATATAAATTTTCCACTATCTTTTTTATGGTGTTGATTCAGGACCTTGATTTTTATACACTTAATAAGGACTATATACCTCAGTAGCTGGTATAAATTTCAACTTGCTAGGTCCACCCGTTCATGAGAAAATCAGTGGTGACACACGACAGACGAAGTGAATCTTATAAGGGTTCCTTTTTTACCTTTTGAGGTACGGAACCCTAAACAGCCTATCCTTTTTACCGTACAATTTACGTCGTTCGAGACACGTTCTCGGAGACCCGGATGATGAAATTACCTCCGCTAACGCGGAAGAGATTTCTGTGAGTCATCTACATTAGACAAAGCAAACACTTCATAGCTACACCGATCTCGCCGGCGAGGTCGACTAGTCCCTTTAGTCGCCGCGTATACGAGGTACAAGCACGTACCCGGGCGTACCGCACCCTTTTTGTGAAATCTAACTTACCTGTTATAATTATAATTTGGACTGTTTGTGGACGAACATTAAAAAGTCATTTGTACAAGCGGTGTTTACTTTAAACTTACAGCGCCTTCTACAATCTTCTAATATATAAAAATCTCGTGCCACGGTTTTAGTAGTCGCAATCCTCCGAAACGGGTAGACCGATTTAAATCATTTTTTATGTATGGTAGGTATGAGAATTTAAGGTCATTCGGTATTTTTCACCCTCCTGTCCCCCCCCCCCCCCCCCCCCCCCCCATTTTATAACAATATTCATATAATTTAACTTTCGGTCATTGACATGAAGTCATTTGACACACATGAAGTGTCGCGTCACTATGGCATGAGTGTTTACTATAGTTTTCATCCTGAATTTCCCACGGGAACGGGAAATTTTGAGCGTGCAAAGCCGCGGGTGGGTCATCAGATAATATTTTCCAATCAGTCATAAGTCATTTATTTTTGCTTATAATATGTTACAAATTAAGATCTTAAATTAAATATGCTAAAGTGCTTAAATATAGGTATATTACGGACAAAGAGAACCTTCGTGACTCATTTCAATCATTGTTATAAATACGGAATTTATCACATACCGTTTTATCGGTGTTTCGACCAAAAATGTTTCGGTTCAGTTTATGAACCTTCATCAGGGTGAATGGGATCCGCTCCGAACCAGGTCTTGTCTCGCACGAAACATTATCGGTGATAAAACGGTACGTGATAAATCCCGTATTTATAATAATGATACCATCCGATGTTCGGGCTTGCAGGTGAAAGGTACAACTTTATCTTGCATGTGAATTTTTACTTCTAAGTGCTAGGTAACCACGCTATTCAAATCACCTCGTAAAACCGTCTTAGTCACGTTTACCGGAGCACACCACAACACGAAACGGTAATCGCCAACAGTACAAGCGGTAATAGCATATCAGTACATAGGCTAGAGATGGAACAAGCTTCCGTATTCATTAGCGATGTGTCGTTGAGGCTTTATCAAACAACAAAACGAAATGTTGAGCGATTTTAAACAATGTTGGATTAACTATCAAATTTCAATATTATAAAACCATCTCAAAATATTCAAGCCTAGACGGGACTTGAACCCGCAACTTTGATGCGAGGATGCACTACCATTTGTGCTATCGGTCTCTGTCATGTCAGAGTCAAAATTGGTGAGATGATTATTATTATTAGATTACGAATGAAGCGCCGTTAAATCCATCTACAGGAAAACTTATACAGTTTTTTAGTAATGGTTTTAAAATCTTGAAATTGTCCTCAAGTGTTTGAATAACACTATAAAAAAATACATGAATCAAATGTTTTAGCTGTCATATTTTTCATGTTTTTCAAGTTTCCATATGTATTGGAATGCTAATTTATTATCTGCTGTCAATAAGGGTTTAAAATCTTAAGCAGTATGCTTGTATCGCAAAACTGACTTCCGTCATTCCGTATAGTTCCGTATCCGTATTTAATGAAGACGCATCACTACTAACCGAAACAATCGGATTGTGGTGAGCCAGCGCAGGCGATAATCTCCTGTAATGCCTATACTACGTAAACAATGCTATTATACTACGCAGTGGCACACTTCACACCTAGTAACATTGTAATATGAGCCTTAGCGCTATCAATTTTTTAAAATTTTGGAAAAAATTGTTGCGACACTTTAATTACTACATATATGTACTCGTACATTATTCAGGCGCACAGATCAGTTTTTACACGTTTTCATGCCTGTGTAGTGTGTGTGTCATCATCATCATCATACCAGCTATGTATATGCTGTCCACTGCTAAACAAAGTTCTCCCGCTGCGCTTTCAAGTGCGTGGTCTCCACTCGAACTCGAGAACCTTTATGTGCGTCTTCTAAATTTTGACGACAGTAGTATGTTTTAAGGGTTCCGTACCTCAACAGGTAAAAAAATGAACCCTAATAAGATCACTCTCTTGTCCGTCTGTCCGTCTGTTTGTCTGTGTGTCACCACCGATTTTCTCAGGAACGGGTAGACCTAGCAAGTTGAAATTTATACTAGATACTGACGACGACCTCCGTGGTGTAGTGGTCTGGCTGAGACGCAGGAGGTAGCGGGCTCGACTCCCGCTGCGAAACAAACGTTTGCATGATCTACAGATATTATTCCGGGTATGGTTGTTTTCCTTTATATTATAAGTATGTATTTACAAAAAAAAATGTAAATAAGTTTTCTATCAGTTATCTGGTTCCCATAGTACAAACTCTGCCTAGTTGTGGGCTAGATAGCGCTGTGTGAAAGTCCAGCAATATTTATATTTATTTTATTTTATACAAGATACTGAGGTTATAGTAGCTATTAGGTGTATAAAAATCAAGGTCCTGAGTCAACACGATAAAAAGATATGGGCAAATTTAGATTTACGCAAAAACTTGTAAGTACCAAAATTTACCTTAATTTTTAACTTATTATATTTTTTGAAATTATTCCTTCATTTGTGCTATAAGAACTTGCTTTTAACCAAAATTGACAGTTCTAGGTCAACCGGAAGTACCTTATAGGTTTTGGGTCGAAAACCTAGGTAGTTCCCGTTGACCTAGAATCACGAAATTTGGCAAAACGCTAGGTCCTTACAAAACAAATAAAAAAAATCCAAAAAAAGAAATATGTTGAAAATTAAAGGGTGTCACCAATTAAGATTGTCCTCTGATTTGTATGGGCGCTCATACAATTTAGAGAACTAGCTTAATCGGCACTAACCTCAAATAAGGTAAATAAAAAAAAATGTTCTATTGAAAAAAAATAATATTTAAGTGGGGCTCCCATACGACAGACATGATTTTTTTTGCCGTTTTTATAGATAGTGGTACGGAACCCTTCGTGCGCGAGTACGATTCGCACTTGGCCGGTTGTTTTCTAATAAGCTTGCTAACTCAGTAAAAACGCTAACTTCGAGTATAAAATAGCTCTCTCATGGCGCCTTCAAAATATTTCAAAATAATTAAGGCTCGCCTTGGGCATGGCTCGCGTAGTGTTCGATATTAATTATTAAAATAGACGCAGGAAGTGTTTGGTAAAAAACTCCAGCGATAAATAATGTCCACTAATATTATAAATGCACAAGTCCGACTCGCACTTAGCCGGTTTTATTTGCTCTCAATTCCATTTGGTTTCATAGTAAAAGTGGTTTCTATTGACGAGTGCTTTCACTCCCTGAAGTTGTACGTGCCACAGTTTTAGTACAAATTATGAATTATCTTTGCAAAATGTCTATTCTGTACAGTGTAATTGCTACTGTATCTATGATTATACTGTAGCATGAGCCTTGAATATGTGCGGTTGCCAGAATGGTCTTGAAATGGCTGTGACGGCCATAATTGCAGTGCAGCTTTATGTTTAAGCCTACAGAACTATTGTGCTATAATTGTGGTTGACACGGTATGTAGTGTGTTTTTTGGAAGTATCCTAACTTAAAACAAAAGTTTTAATGAAACTCAAGCTTTCAGTTAAGTTTCAGCGGTACTTCTCACCGGGACAGCAGCTCAATCTCTACAAAACACAAGTCCGCTCATATATGGAGTACTCTCATGCTGCAATCTCTGCGATGCCTCGTATAAGCTTGAAGCCCTTGATTCAATTGAGCGACGTGCAGTTAGACTCATTGGTGATGACTCCCTATTGGAAGCCGATTTAAAAACTCTGGAGCAGAGAAATCGAGTAGACTTTCAGTTTTTTCCAAGATTCATTTTGGTGAATGTGTGGAAGATCTTCATGACCTTATTCTTCCTTAACCATTCCACCACCGGACAAGCAGACGTACCGAGAAGTACCATTACCCATACTTGGTCAGCATACCACCTTGCCGTACCAAACGATTTGCTTCAACTTTTATTGTTAGCACAAGTGAGGAGTGGAACTCACTTCCGGCGTATGTTTTTCTAAACCAGTATAATCTTGGAGTCTTCAATTCCGTGGACGTGGACAAGCGCTTGGCTGTATTAAAAAAAACTCTGCCTCTCTGTCTATTTGTCTCTTTGACTATCTGATTATAACGTTTGAACTACTAAACGGCTGTACCGATTTCGATGAAATTTCGTATACCGATAGATTATGACCAATGTTGATAAATTGGACTACTTTTTACCTTACTTCGTAGAGGTAGTTAGGATGTTTTTAATAACAAACAATAACGTAGCCGCGGGCGGGTCAGCTAGTTACATATACGAGTATTTTAGTGAGAGATTGGGATAGATTGCAAGCTGTTAATTGGTTACGGTAATAGAACATATAAAAAAACTAACAAATCTCTTAGTGCAACGATCTCCATAGTGCAGTAAGACAATGAGGTTGCGTGTTTGATTCCCGCCGCAAAACAAATATTAGCATGCTTTATACATATTTGTTAAGGCTTTATGTGTTTTTCTATAAACCTTATAAATGAATATCTCGTGTCACGTTGTTTGTGGCCTCACTTTTTTGAAATGGGTAGACTGATTTTCATGGTTTATAATTTTATTTTTGATAGGTATGACGATAGATCATAAAGTATCTTTCACTATCCTACACTCACCTCCCCCATTTTTAAATCACGGTTTTAGTATTTTTGTATAAACAATATCTATATAATTTAATCGTCGTTCATTGACGTGAAGTCATTTACATAAAGTGTCGCGTTACTTCAATAGTTTTATATAGTTTTTATCCCGAAGTTCCCACGGGAACAGGAAATTTCGAGCGTGCGAGTCTGCGGGCGGGTCAGCTAGTTTTAAATTTATATTTACAAAATACAAATTATCTATCAGTTATCTTGTTCCCATAGTACAAACTTTGGACTAGTCTAAACTTTTGCAATCTCTCTTGAAAAGCGCAACAACGCTTTTTCCAACAAAATAGAAATCATAAACTTGTTTGCACACTTGTACCAATAAAACTCCACAATAGAACAATTCGTTTTATCTCCTCACCCTCAAATTAAATCAAACGAATAGGCAAACTTCTTGTCTTTTACGGGTATGCAATAAAAATCTACCCTCATACGATTAAGTAGTAAAAAGTTTGAGGTTGGCACTCAAAAGATCGTAATTGCGCTTCGCTGGCTATAGGATTAGTACATTGGAGTGTCTGACTGAAAAAGTTTCGGAGCTCTCATTAGTGTAAGTTTTTCGTATCGCGATCTGATATTGTAGGGTGAGCTGGACAAATATACTAATGGCTATTTTGATTCAGTTTTAAGTATTATTATCGTAGCGCATACAATAGCATTGCATATTTTGCGAAATATTAGATGAAACATAACAACAGAATCTTTTTAATTGACATGCTTATCAATAAAGTAATTATCTCGTAGTAACATCTACGTCTTTTCGTAGAAGCGACTATGTATACCGTAGAAGCAGCTACGCTTTGCCGTAGAAGAAGCTACGTCTATTCGTAGCAGTGCTTACGTCTTTTCGCAGAAGCGTCGACGTCATTATACCGAATTCATTTTAAAACTCTTTAATATACAAGCTTATACATGAGGACGCAGGAGGTAGCGGGTTCGATTCCTGCCGCGGAACAAATGTTTGCATTATCTAGAGATATTTGTTCCGGGTCTGGATGTTTGTATATATACTAGTGGTTCCCCCCAAACGGAAATCTCGCGAGTCTACCAAAGCACAAAAAAAATATTCTTTGGGCGACTCGCGCAACGATGCCTAAACGTATTTAGGGGCTAAATATTATTTAATCAGTTGTCAAATCATACGATTACGTAAAGTTTAAAACGGTTCAGTTGCTAAATACGTTTAAAGATCATTATGCAACGGCCTTATTCTTTGAATACTAAAAATAGTGCCTCGAATATCAATCAAATTACTTAACCCACAGTTTCATTCAAATTACAGGTAACGGGAGTTAATGTAAATTGGTTAGTTTTTTGGGGTACAAATTGCAGTTATTGTGGATTTCAGAGTTTTGCCTATTTGTGTTACTAAAGCCACACGCATACCAAATTTTAGCACTGTGGGGACACTGGTGTAGTCTGTGAATTTTGTCAAAATTTAGTTGTAAATTTGTGTGAATTTGTATCATGGGTGGTACTCAAAAAGTGAAAAGAAAAATAAACACATACTGTGTTTATTTTTCGAAAATTATTTTAGATATGTACTAATAAATACCTTTCAATTGACGTCACACTTGACATGATGGCCTTATTTTCATTTTTTTTACCCCACTTGACCCCCCATTTTTTCAACAACCCCCAACATTTTAAGCTCATTTAGTCACACCAAAATTGTGTCATCATTACCTACCTATGTATTTCTCGATGATCTGATCAATGCTACGTAAGTTATCCTTGGACAAACATATAAACATACATACATACAATACCTATTTTTGCAAGTTGATTTAGAAATCTCGCTTTGCTTGTTAGAAGTATGTATTTACAAAAAAATGTATTTATGTATTCTATCAGTTATCTCGTTCCCATAGTACAAGCGCTTCTTAGTTTGGGGCTAGATATCGCTGTGTGTAATGTGTGTATATTTATATATTATTATTTATTTATAAGTGAATCCCATAAAGAATCATATACATATAAACAATTTCGCCTTACAACTATTTGGTAATTTTAAATTGGTATTTTTAAGTCGCGTAACATGTCGAATGAGTAGAAAGGTAACACTTATCCCACTCTCTTTACGTCAATCGATTTTAACCCTCAAATACATTGCATGGTGAATATTATATCAAAATATGTGTAAGCCCACGCTCTACTTACCTATCAAGCCTTTTCAATAACATATGTGCCGTTTCCCACACACTTTGTACTGAACTAGCTGTTTTGTACGGTTTTGTTTGAGTTTAACTCTAAACCTAATTTATACATATGGGTGCAGGTGAAGTTTTATTTTTATTTATTTATTTAGAGAAACCAACGGCGATACAAATTGTTTGGTTAAATAGCTAAGAACTAAACGTAAGGCTAATAACCGGTTTCTGCGTTTGAACTTTTTAAAGAAAGATGTCGAAAACAAAACAAAAACAGCCTAGTTAGCTTATTTTAGAGTTACAATCAAAAAAGTATTAGTAGGGTGTACACTGCACCTATAATAAAAGGTATCTAAAGTGAAATTATTGTGTTTTATGTTGTATGAACCATGAACATAAAATGAAAAGAAAGCAACAAACTGCAATGAACCTACTTGTTTATTCTTGCGAGTTAGTTTTGTACATAAATATGGCGATTCAATCTTATCTACTAAGTGATAACCAATCGTACCTACGAGTATCACTCAGCGTATGTATTAATTTAAAAAGTTATTATAGGTACATTTGTATGGTCTAATTGTCAAACTCTTTCCGAAAATTTGTTAGAAATTAAATAGAGTAATAATTAAGTATAAGTATTATTGATTTGACAAATGTGTTTTGTATGTCAGCAAGCATATCCAGTGATTATGTATATATCTTTCTGTGAGTAAATAAAATTCATAAATTCGATAAATAAAGACGATAATAAGATAATAAAGGAAAAAGAAAAATTTCGTCTCTAAAAGTTTAAATATGAACCAAAAACACGTTTCAATTGACCCAAGGTAGTAGTAGTGTAGTTAAGTGTAGAAATTCAAAATAAACGCGATTTCATAGGTATTATAAAAACATGTCAAAAAATATGCAAATCCTTCCCTTCACCACCACGCCTTAAGATTCACCACGTAATGCTTTCATAATCCTACCACTATAGGCTTTGAGGCTTGGAGGAAGTAACAAACACATTAGGCTTTATAGTTGTTTAACTCAAGTTGATGAATGCAGGGCAGTGCATCGTATATATATAAGGCGTGCTCTGTATAGCAGTGCTCTGTATAGCAGTGCTCTGTTTTAGGTGACGATTGATTGATTGATTGAAAATACTTTAGTGCACTTATAAAACTAGTATAAAGGCAAACTTAATGCTAAAGAGCATTCTCTTCCAGATAACCTTTGTGTATTGTAGATAAAGATGTGTAGGTAGTGCACAGGAAAGGGAACGTTTGAAAATTTGCACAGGACTAATAAAAGTATAATATAGGTACATACTACTTAAAAAAACGTATATATTCTTTATATGATAGACTTGACTATACCAATATCAAATAAAAATACATACCTAACAATAGAAGAAGTGCTAAGCAAAGATTAAATATCTCATTTTTGGTCGGTTTGACCGTGAAGGTGCCTATAGATTCTCAATCTGAATGCTTCAACTGAAGTAGCCTCGAAATAGTTTGGTTGCATATTATTCCAGAGACGAGTAGCGGTTATGATGGCTACTTAATATCCTGTGGGCTATTTGCTTGTTCCGTATACAGGTTGATTAAAAAAAATATGAAATACTATATAGAAAGCGCAGAGTAAGCTGGGCCCCTCTTAATGAAAAGATGACTTGATGAAGGAAACTAAATGATGATGATGATGATGCTATAATCAAAATTATTTTTAGACAAGCGTAATCAGTCTTCGACTACACTATCACTTACTATCAGGTAAGCGCTTGTCTATCAACACATTATAGAACTGAAATAGAGTTGAGGCAACGAAAACTTAGTAGCTGAAGGTGGCGCTTTAGCCACATTTCAGCCACCACTCAAGAAAGGAAGGCCGGCGAGATAGATGCACGATATAGTCAAAGTCGCGAGCTATCAATGGGTAAACGTTATGCCATAAGTTATCACTGGTAACACACTGATCCAAAACTTTGACTACCTCCGTGGCGCAGTGGGCGAATACCGGCTGATACGCAGGAGGTAGTAGGTTCGATTCCCGCCGCGGAACAAATGTATGCAAGATCTAAAGTTATTTGTTTCAGATCTGGATGTTTGTCGATTAGTATGTATTCACAGAAAAAAAAATTATAAGTATTCAATCAGTGATCTGGTTGCCATAGTACAAGCTCTGCATAGTTTGGGGCGCTGCTGTGTGAAATGTATAGCAATATTTGTTTTACTTAATTAATATTTTAAACTGACGGTTTTTGAAGTAAAACTTCTTTACGTACGCTTGACTTGGGGAGTAAGCCGGTGAATGCGTTACGAAAAGTGCGAACGGAAGTTGAGAAGATATAAGTTAGTGAAGATAGAAAAAGGGAGAGTTACGTTTCGTATATTATTGTAGGAGCAAGAGCGAAAGCGCGCACATTTTCTTTTTCTCTTTCTCTCATAGTACGTGCATGAAATATATATATATATATATATTAATACATACATACATACTTATAGACAAAAATCCAGACCCGGAACAAATATCTGTAAATATATATATATATATTCGTATATATCTCAGTCAGTAATTCGTTTGATTCAAATACATATAAACCACGAATTACCACGAATCAAATACATATAAAAAACAACTACGTAAATCTATGGATACAATTGGCGGTCTTATCGCTAATTAGCGATCTCTACCAGACAACCTTTGGATGGAATGGACTGTGTAGAAATTACCTGGGGTGTAATGGTGTACCTAACATACTACATGTACATACATACTAATTACATACTAATTATATAAAAATAAAAAAAATAAAAATATAAAACTTACATAAATGAAAGTTACATGAATCTAAATAATAACTACTCATAATAATTTATAGATACATACTTAGACTTATTTAAGAAACAAATAATTAATAATAAATACATATATATTTAGCGACAAATACTCAGATAGTGTTCTCTGAGCATACGTTTAAAAATGGCAAGTGACTTGGCACATCTGATAGCCACCGGCAGCGCGTTCCATAATCGGACAGCCTGCACTGTAAAAGACTTATCAAAGTAGGAAGAGGAGTGTACAGGTGTCCTGAGTTGGAGTGTGTCAGATGAACGCAAGGATCGAGGATTGGATTGATAGAGGAAATGGAAGCGTTCTTTAAGATAGGAAGGTGAGGAAGGGTTGAACAGGATGTTATATAAATGCTGAAGGATGTGAGTATCCTGGCGAAGGCGTATGGGTAACCACTTGAGCTTACTGCGAAATTCGGACACATGGTCATACTTCTTCAAGCCGAAGATGAACCGGATGCCAAAGTTTTGCAAGCGCTCAAGTTTATCTAGTTGCTGTTCAGTGAGATCTAGATAAGAAGCATCAGCATAGTATGTCGTCGTAGTCATAGTATCGGGAGAAAAAGCGACTGCGCGAGCGAAATTTTAGTGGCAGTCGGAAGGAAGTTACGCAATCTCCTAAGAGAACCCGCTGAGGCAAACATCTTACGACTGACTTCAGATATCTGAGGTCCCCATGACAGCTGCCTGTCTATGAGAACGCCTAAATTTTTCACCGTCTAACTCTGCTTAACGTAGATGCCATCAAATACAATTTTGGAAGGCAAGACCAGTCTATCCTCGATATTATCCTAGAACCCCCAACGACGATTACTTGAGTTTTGAGTGGGTTAACTCTTAGACCATGTGCCTTGCTCCAGTCCAAAATACGGTCTAGGTCAAGGTTTATTCTATATATAGCTTCAGGCAGCCGCTCTACTGTATCTTGTGTGTAAATTTGAAGATCGTCTGCATAGAGGTGGTAGGATGAAGTTAATTGTTGGGATATTGAGTTTATGAAAATTGCAAATAGAAGAGGTGATAAAACGCCACCCTGAGGGACACCAGCTGATATCGTTCACCACGATGAGTAACTATCATCAATGCGTATACGCTGAGTGCGCCCGTTCAGATAACTGTGAAACCACTCAATTACTGTTGGAGATACGTTAAGAGAGCGTAGGGTACCAAGAAGAATTTCGAAGTCAACGTTGTTAAAAGCGTTGCTAAAATCTAAAAGTGATAGTACTGTTACTTTTCCATTGTCCATGCCATTTCATATATCATCTGTTATTTTAACTAATGCTGAAACAGTACTATGACCTGGACGGAAACCGGATTGGAAAGGATTTAGAAGATTATTCCCGGAAAGAAAAGTGCTCAGTTGCTTATGAACAAGACGTTCCAGGACTTTGGATAGGAAAGGAAGAATAGAGATTGGACGAAAATCTGAGAAAGAAGCTGGATTATACTTTTTCGGGAGAGGAGTGACTTGAGCTTCTTTCCAGAAAGTAGGGAAAACACAGTAATTAATTTAAATTGCTATAATAGTGAGACACGGTTCCAGTTTTGGGTTTTCCGCTTATATTTCAGATACTATGCTCATGCACTTTTTTGGGCCATTCGTTGACTGGACTATTTCAATTGAAATTCAGAATTTCATATAAGCTTACCGTGCCAAGAAAATTATCCATTTAATTATCAAACCCTGTCAGTCCGAAGGTTGCCAGACCGAACATTAATTAGGTTGGAATAAATTTACATGTTAGTTATTTCCTTTGAGAGTTTGGGATCAACCACAGGTTGGTACACCCAGCTGGTACATAAAAATGGCTACTGTATTTTAAATAGCTCTAAATAACGTTTAGACCCATGACAACACAATACTCTTGGTTAAGCAATATTAAAATATAACTTACAAATTATTCGACCTCCATTGCTCAGTGGACAAAATGTCAGCTGAGTCGCTAAAGGTAGCGGGTTCTGGTGTAGCTGTTTGCGGACCTTACGCCTGGAAAATCGGGATAACAAGATAGGTATTAGAGATGCACCCACTAACCTTCGAGAAAAAAGAAGCAGCCTGAAATGTTCCTTTGCGCACACTTCACTAATTCACCAGGAGTCGCGGTTATTAGCAACACCACATGAAGTTGTAGGCTAGATAATGTTTTTTGTATAACACAATTTAATTATATTTTTGAGGCGGAATACAGCGGTAATAAGTGGTATTTTTGAGTGGGTCGCGTACGTAAGTCATGATTTTTTTACATTCTCACGGTGCGGTGCGATTGTATCTGCTATTGTCTATACAGCCAGCGCCATCGTGACAGGTAATCATCATCATCATCAGCCGGAGAGACGTCCACTGCTGAAGATAGGCCTCCCCCTTAGATCGCCACAACGAGCGGTTGGTAGCCGTTTGCGCCCAACGGCTCCCCGCGATTCTTACTAGATCGTCGGTCCACCTTGTGGGGGGCCGGCCTACGCTGCGTCTTCAAATCCGTGGTCACCACTCGAGAACCTTTCTTCCCCAATGGTTATCTGTTCTACGAGCGATGTGGCCTGCCCATGACAGGTACGGGCGCGCAATTAAGTAAAGGAAAATGGATAGACAAGGAATTGGGGAAGAGTTATCTTATATAGTCAAAAGATGGCGTTACCAGGTACTATTCACGCCACTAAATAAATTTTTGTATAATTTGCATATATTTGTTGCGGTATCCAAGTATTTACAAATAAAAAATGTAAAATATTTGTTTATTTATATTATATCAGTTATCTGGTTCCCATAGTATAAGATATGGTTTTGTTTTAAGCTCGATAGCGCTGTATGAAATGTACTGCTTAATTTATTATTTATTCGTTCGTGCTCTAAGTTTAACTTACCAGGCTTGTATCTATTTTGTATAATTATTTTTTTTTATTGTAGTTTATATTTATTTATAATATGATTAATACGTCGAGATCCGTAGAAGAAGGTTCATGACGTTGGGAATCGAGTTATCGAGCTCAAATGGTCTTGGGCGGGACATTTGGAAAGACGTAGTGATGCAGGGTAGCAACAAAATGGTACCCGAGGAATGGTTGTAGAAGGGTAGGACGTCCGGCAGTGAGATGGGTGGACGACATCGTTAGAGTCGCGGGCCGTCAATGGGAGACTAGCTCAAGATCGTGGCGGATGGCACAAACTTGGGGAGTCCTATACCCAGCAGTGGGTGAAGTCGGGCTGTGAATGATTATGATGATAATGATTATTATTATTATGAACTAGCTGACCCGCCCGCGGCTTCGTACGGGTGGTTAATCAATAAAACGTTACCCTCATTTTGCGGACTTGGCTAAAAAGTGGCCTATGTCGTTTCCCAAGATATAATCTATCTCCTTTGCAAAATTTCATTATGATCAATTCAGCCGTTTAGTTGTGTAAAGGTAGCAATCAAACTAATAAACAAACAGAGTTATGTATGTATTATACATATAAACCTTTCTCTTGAATCACTCTATCTCATGCTGAAAACTACTCTTGTTAAATCCGTTAAAAGATCTAAGGTAACAGACAGCAGCTGCGACTTCATTTTATTCTATGTATAGATAAATTACCATTGACTTCCTCACACCCCAATCGATTAAAAAATTTTCTGATCTTTATGTATTCCCCGTTTGAGTAAACATCATCCTTATATCAACTATGTGACGTCCACATTCACTGCTGAATGCTCATTCATAAATTTCAAAAGTGAACGATCTTGTGCAGCCTGTATCCGACGGCTCCCAGCATCCATTATTAGATAATCTTTACATCTAGTAGGAGCCGTTCTACGTTACCGTCTCCAATGCGAGGTCTCTACTCGAGAACTCAAGGAAGAGGTCTTTCCGTGATCGTCATTTCTCGACTTCCATCTCATTTTTAGGGTTCCGTACCCAAAAGGTAAAACGGCACCCTATTACTTAGGCTCCGCTGTTTGTTTTCTGTATGTCTGTCCGTCTATCACCGGGCTGTATCTCATGAACCATGATAGTTAGACAGTTGAAATTTTCACAGATGATGTATTTCTGTTTTGCCGCTATAACAAAAAATACTAATAACAGAAAAAAATATATTTAAGGACGGCTCCCTTAAAACAAAAATGATTTTTTTTGCTCGTTTTAGCTCGATATTGATAACGGCATTAGGTAGACGCTTAAAATATTTACAGAATATTTAGTTATATCACTTTAAAAGTATTAAATTAAATTAAAATAAAACAAATATTAAAGGGATACAACAAACGAGACTTTTTTGCCGTTTTTATAGATAATGGTACGGAAACCTTCATGCGCGAGTCTGACTCGCACTTTAACTCGTATTCATCTTAATGCTGGATGAAAATGCTTTTAGCTATAAGGTCACCAAGGATACAAATAATTTAAAATTGTATCTTCGTTTGTTTGTTTATTTTTAATAGTGTGCAATAATTATATTATTAACAGAATAAATTTATTTTAACAAGCTTTCCCCCGGCTTTACACGGTTTGTCAATTAAAACATTACCCTCCATCTGCACAGTCCGATTAAAAGAAGTCTTATGTCTCAATCTCTGTAATAATATCTTTATACCAAATTTCACCAAAATCGTTCAAGTTGTAGTCGTGAAAACGTAAAAAACAGACAGATAGACAGGGACCGAATTATTTTCTAATTATTAACATATAATATAATAATAATATAATGGCAATTTATTAAATTAAATGAATCAGCTAGGATCTTAGGGTACTTGTAATTTACCTCTCAGGTGGAACATATAACTTCTTATTCAGTAAAGCGCTTTCACTGTCAATAAATTAATTATTAAAGACAATATTCCAATATTCTAGGTTACGTATATAACGCCTGAACCTAAGCTCTTGACAATAGGGTTAGAATAAGCTATTATCAGTGAGAAATACTATACTACGCTATTATAATATTTATTAATGAGACGTCCCCACCCGTATGGTTACGGTAATAATTATGTAAATGATACTTGAATAATATTATTCCTGTTGATTGGTGCCAAAACTGGTTCTGTGTTGATTACTAAATACAAGAATTTCAATAGTGCAGATGGTTTCTAACTCCTGTGGAATCCTGTAGTGAGTGGTGAGAATGTAAGAACCGAATCGAGTCGAAAAAGTAATGAGATTGAACGCGAGATTGTTACAACAATGCGACTCATCTGGACACATACCACGCAAAAAAATCTCCTAACTGACGTCCGTGACGTCAATGCAGGTTTTATGGATAAAAACCAGCGCTGAGCAATAAACTTGTTCAGCATAATGCCGAGCCATTCCCCCTTTTCGGCACAGGGCTCATAGTGACTGGGTACGTAGTTTTTATTTTCTGTTGTTTTTATAGGGTTCCGTACCCAAAGGGTAAAACGGGACTCTATTACTAAGACTCCGCTGTCTGTCTGTCCGTCTGTCACCAAGCTGTATCTCATGAACCGTGATAGGAAGACAGTTGAAATATTTACAGATGATGTATTTTTGTGGCGGCTATAATAACAAAAACTAAAAACAGAATAAAATAAATATTTAAGGGGGGCTCCCATACAACAAACGTAATTTTTTTGTCATTTTTATAGATAATGAGACGGAACCCTTCGTGCGCAAGTCCAACTCGCACTTGGCCAGTTTTATTTTTATTAATTTAACGTGTTTTTAATTGACTGTAGTTTCTGTGTGTTTTTTACTTGTGTCGAAATAAATATCTATATCTATCAGGGACTGTACTGGATGGGACTGGACTATGAGGATGTCTATGAGGATGGACTGGAGGATGGGGATAGGACTGGACTATGTGGGACTGGGCAGGTCATGTTTCCCGTATTCAACCTGATAGGTGGGCCATGGAGAGAAGCATATGGACTCCTAAAGAAGAAAAGCGACGCCGAGGAAGGCCTTAAAAGCGCTGGAGCGATGACTTGGACGTCTTCCAAAGAGACTACCGGGATCGGGCTCTAGACCGTGATAAGTGGAAGGAAGAGAGGGAGGCCTTTGCCCAGCAGTGGGACAGTATGGGCTAGTTAAAAAAATCTATACATCTATCTCTTATCTAATAGAAAGAAAGAAAGAATATACATTTATTTGACACAAACACAGAACAGACCATTCAAAACAGAACATATACAGAACAAACATACCTACATACTCGTACATAAAGACTATAATGATAAAAATAAACATTATTTACTGAAATACAGGAAAAACACAAGATAAACATTTTGTACTTATACATAGGTAGGTACGGATAATATGGTCTTCCGTGCTGTGTGGGCCAAACAAGCCCCGTCTCATATTACCCCCGCGTATTGCTGCTAACCATCCGAGGAAGGTAAACTGCGCTGGAATGTGTCTAATGTGTAAATCTACATCAAATTACTTGATGTACAATGTTATTGATGATCTATATCACTTATTGACGGAATATGTTCAGAATGCTGGACCTCTAAAGGCTGATGGTAGCCGTTGGGTGCAGTCCGCACAAAATCAGTCACTCTGGAAAACTATGGCGGAGGCTTGTGTTCAGAAGTAGACATCCTGTGGCTGATATGATGTTAATGATGATGAAGATTGATCACTAAACAATACGAACGTACCTAAATTAACTTGTTAAAATTTATACTTGCACTGAGTGATAGGTACGGCTGGTTTTCACTTAGTAGTTTTGATTGAATAACCATATTTAACTGAACAAACTAACAAACAACTCGTTATACTGAACAAACTCGAAAGAATAAACAAGTAGGTATTTACTTTTCAGTTATTTGCTTTCTATTTATTCTATTTCATGGTTTATATAACACTAGCGACCCGCTCCGGCTTCGCACGGGTGCAATGCTGATACTAAATATACTACAGAAATTCTTTATATACAACGTTCACAGATTTTTGTCATTAGACAATACAGTCATGTTTTCTTTAGAGGTTACTCTTGAAAGAGTATTAAGAGTATTTACGACATCACATTAGACATCTCTAAAACTATCAGTGTTTCTCTAATATATTATGTATGTATTATACATATAAACTTTCCTCTTGAATCACTCTATCTATTGAAAAAACCGCATCAAAATCCGTTGCGTAGTTTAAAAGATCTAAGCATACATAGGGACAGACCGAGGAAATTGTCTTTGTTTATACCATGTAGTGATGATATGACACAATAATTGATTTAGACCTAGATCTATTCTGTACGAGCGTAAATTCAACCAGATAGTGACTGGCCAGAAGTTACTTTATTAGTGACGTAGTAGGTATTTAGGTCTACCTATATTAACCTTACGTACATACATACAAGTCGCGCAGAGAACCATGGAGCGCGCCATGCATGGCATCAACCTGCTGGATCGAGTTTCTAATACCGAAATCCGACGCCAGACGAAAATCTAAGACGTCGAAACAATGCTGGTGGAACTCAAGTGGAACTGGGCAGGACACTTGGCTAGACGAGGTGATGGCAGGTGAAGTAAATCTTTTACCGAATGGTGGCCAAGAACAGACCTAAGAAGTCCAGGACGTCCGTCGGCGCGGTGGGTCGACGACATAAAGAAAGTCGCGGGCAACTCCTGGATGCGCGCAGCATAGGACCGGGAAGGATCTTACAAAGGGATGCCTACACCCAGCAGTGGGTACTTATGGGCTGTGGATGATGATGACATACATGTATATTATTCCATGTTATTGTCAAGTGAGCTTTTGTGTACTTATGTTCACATTATTGTTAGTTGTATTGTTACTATACATGAAAATCTGTAATTAGGTCTCTGCAATTATTACTGTAATCTATCTTAGATAAAGTAGCTGTTAATTTTTCAATAAATTAAATAAATAAAAAAATTATTCACATTAAATTCCTTTCATTATAGATGCAGTTGTACAACCTACTAATACATAGGCTGCACTAAAAGTATCGGGAAAGGAATATTTCTACTGTTCCTGTCATATTAAAATCTTTTTAATTGAAAACTCCTTGGTTTTAAAAATCGAATACCATTTATTTATTTTAAAAAATATTTTCGGTCTTGTCACAAGGTCTTGTCAAACTTGTTTAGTCGTTGAGAAAATGGAATTGACTCGAGAAAATTCAAGAGCGATGATTTATTATGACTTTCGAAGTGATTTAACACAAAAACAGTGTGTTGACCGGATGATTTCTGCATTTGGTGATGAAGCCCTATCCAAAACCACAATTTATCGCTGGGTTGCTGAATTTCAACGTGGACGTGTCAAGCTCAGTGATGATCCCCGTCAAGGTCGTCCAAAAACTGCAGTCACCCAAGAAAACGTTGATGCTGTGCGTAAGCTGATTGGGGAAGATCAACATGTGATATACCGCAAAATTCAGACAACTTTAGACATTAGCATGAGTCAAATACAAATAATCTTGCATGAACAATTAGGTGTAAAAAAGTTGTTTTCCCGATGGATACCGCATTTGCTCTGTGAAGAGCCAAAAGCGGCTTGCGTTACTTGGTGCGTCAGAACTCTCGAAAGATTCCACGCAGGATCCTCAAATGCTGTATACAACATCGTATCAGGTGACGAATCCTGGATATACGCGTACGAACCCGAAACAAAAAACCAGTCACGAGTTTGGGTGTTCGAAAATGAGTTAAAGCCAACAAAAATTGTTCGTTCACGTAGTGTTGCAAAAAAAATGGTGGCCACGTTTGTCTCCAAAACCGGCCATGTTGCGATTATTCCTCTTGAGGGACAAAGAACGGTTAATGCAGAATGGTATGCTAGCATTTGTTTGCCACAGGTCGTTTCTGAACTCCGTAAAGAGAACTGCAACCGCCGCATAATCCTCCATCACGACAATGCGAGTTCTCACACCGCGCACAGAACAAAAGAGTTTTTAGAGCAAGAAAACATAGAATTATTAGACCATCCGCCGTACAGCCCCGACCTAAGCCCTAGTGATTTCTATACTTTCCCTAAAATAAAGAATAAATTGCGTGGTCAGAGATTTTCATCACCTGAAGAAGCTGTGGACGCCTACAAAACGGCCATTTTGGAGACCCCAACTTCCGAATGGAATGGTTGCTTCAATGATTGGTTCCATCGTATGGAAAAATGTGTCAAATTTCGCGGAGAATACTTCGAAAAGCAATAAATACATTTTTAAATAGTAATGTTGTGTCACTTCCTTGATTTCCGAAATTTTCAGTGCCGCCCTCGTACATACTATAATTTGATTGTCACTAACGGCTAACAGCCGTGGCTGTTTTTGTTTTGTTCCCGATATCTTTCTTTACAATGTTCAAACGTAGAAACTGCCTTACGTTTAGTTCTAAGCTACTTGCCCATACAAATTAGATCACGGTCGCTTTCTCTAAATAAATAAATAAAAGATTAGAATACTAATACGAGAGGTAGCTCTAATTTACTATCCGGGTCTCTATAAGGTAAGAGTGAATAGGTTTCTTCTAGATCTTCGTGCTTCATCTTAGACCACATAATCGCTTACCATCAGGTGAGATTGTGGTCGAACAAAGATCTAACCATCATTTTTAAAAATCATCTCAAAAATGTCAACCCTAGACGGGACTTGAACCCGCAACCTTGCTCTTGATACTAGGACGCACAATCCAACTGTGCTACCAGGCCATTTCCCGTCTAGGTCGAAATTAGTGAGATGATTCAGAATTACGACTAAAGCGCCGTTAGCTCCATCTACAGGAAAACTTATACAGTTTTTTGTGCCTGCTCAATGCCACACGTTGCAGTTCAGTACATTGACAAGAGATGTCGCGTTGAATGAATGAATGAATGAAATACTCTTTATTGCACACCAAATAAAAATACAGTACTAATGGAAACAAACAATAAATAAAGGTACAATGGGCGGTCTTATCGCTAAAAGCGAGCTCTTCCAGACAACCTTTGGATGGACAGGATAAACAAAATCAAAAGACGGCGGTGTTTATTCCAAATAGTAAAAAACATTAAAAATCTTGGAATTTTCCGTATGTGTTCGGATAACACTATAATTAAAATACTATTTGAAGATCTAACCAGTTAAAAAAACATTGATTATTTAATTATTTTTTGGTACCTTAATTAATTTTTACCTACCTAATTATTAACCTAATATTAATTTTGTGGGTTTTTTTTATGTATGTACTCTTACATCGCCGTCTTTTAATTTTTGTTTATTCTGCCCATCCAAAGGTCACCTTTATTTAATGTTTATTTCCTTTGTTACTGTATTTCTGTTTGGTGAGCAATAAAGAGTATTTCATTCATTCATTCACTCTAATTCGTAAAATTTTTGTTTATTACCATTGTTTTATAAACGCTTATTAGCTACAAATACCGTTTGGTTTATAATTTAATTAATACTAATGCTGTTAATTTCATACAGCGCCATCTAGTGCCAAACTAAGCAAAGCTTGTACTATGGGAACCTGATAACTTATAGAATAAGTATATATTTTTTTTGTAAATACATCATCATTATCATCATCATCCAGGGCCTGACTTCACCCATTGTTGGGTATAGGCCTCCCCAAGTTTGAGCCATCCGCTACGATCCTGCGCTAGTCTCACCCACTGACGGCCCACCGCCTTTACGATGTCGTCGACCCATCTCGCTGCCGGACGTCCTACCCTTCTACACCCGCTCTTCGGCCACCGTTCAGTCACTGCCTATGAAACAGGACAGGTAAATACTTTTTTCCGATTCTAGCTTCCGATTACGGCTTTGCACGCGTGGTTTTTGTCCATAAAAAGTAGCCTTTTGCTAAATCCATATAAACACCAAATTTCATCAAAATTAGTTCAGTCGTGCAGTCGTAACAGATAGATAATACGGACAGAGCTCAAATCTACGATTTTAGTGATGCGCGTAAAATATAAATCATATTATCTTTAAAAACGCCCAATTAATGATTATTGCATAGCCGTTGACGACCTCCGTGGTGCAGTGGGCTGAGACGCAGGAGGTAGCGGGTTCGATTCCCGCCGCGGAACAAATGGTTGCATGATCCACATATATTTGTTCCGGGTCTGGTTGTTTCTCTATGTGTATAATAAGTATGTATTTATAAAATAAAATGTATATAAGTATTCTATGAGTTATCTGGTTCCCATAGTACAAGCTCTGCTTAGTTTGGGACTAGATAGCGATGTGTGACATGTCCAGTAATATTTATTTATTTATTTATAGAAAAAACAATAGTTATCCTAATTTATAACCGAATACTTTGCAGCCGAAGCCAGGGAAAAAGCTAGTGTAGATATACATGTTAAATAATATTTACCGAGGCAATCTTGAAAATTATTATGACTACACTAGATTACTTTGTCAAGCAAATATACTTAGTGGTAATGTAAAGATCAAATGAGGTCTTATAATACGTAATTAGTTTCCAAATTCAGGCAATTTTCATGAAATGAAAGGGCATGTAATTGGTAGTTACAGAAGTTAAGTCTAGTACGACGAGCCATAAGAGGTTCACGCACACATAGACGCGTGCGTACGATGAACTCGGATCAAGTCGGTCGAACTGTTTCTAACTTCAGGTTTATTTAAGTATTTGTATTCAATCATTTATATTTGTACTAGTTGACCCGCGGAACTTCGTACCGCCTTGACATATATATGAATCGATCTGCCAGTGTACATTGCTCCGATAGAAGTAAAGGGAAAATTGCGAAAAATAAAGTTGAAAATTAAGGTAAATTTTGGTACTTACAAGTTTTCACTAAAATCTAAATTTGCCCATATCTTTTTATCGTGTTGACTCAGGACCTTGATTTTTATACACCTAATAGAGACCTCAGTATTTGGAAATAATTTGAACTTGCTAGGTCCACTCGTTCCTGAGAAAATCTATGTTGACACACGTTTCCGTTTTTAACTTTTGAGGTACGGAACCCTTAAAATGGACACAAAATAAATATTTTTTATTTGTATTTGTTTCTTTCCTAGATCCTCGATGCACGCGCTCATACGCACGTGCGTCTAGGCGCCTGTTTTGCTCATTGCACTAAACTTGATTTCTGTAACTATTCTGGGCAATGCGATCCTTTAAACGTTCAACTTAGTATATATAAAAAGATTAGTAGAGTTCTATGTGAAAGGGTTTGACTGGGGACCACCATACATATTTCTGCCAATAAGCAGCATTGCTGAGTTTCGGTTTGAAGCGTATGGCTGCCGGCGAAATAACAGGCACATGAAGCTTTACACCTGTATGCCTCAAGTAGATGGACCCAAGGCAGTGCATGTCGCGATGGTTACAACTTAACAGCAGGTGGCCCATATGCGTGTTCCATCTCCAGCTCGTATTAAAAAAAATATTTATCAACCCGTGACTTTTACATGATTCTAGCTTATGCCCGCGGGATCTTTTATGGTATAAAATATAGCATAAAAAGTATTCTAAAACAAGTTGGCTTTCTACAAGTGAAATAATATTAGGATGCCATTTAAAGTGACATATATTTCTAATATTATTATATTTTACATGGACGCTCACTAAGAAGACTGTGTACCGAATATGAGTCGCACAGAGGGGAAAGGAGCGAGCCATGTTCAGCATTCACCTTATAGACCGAGTACGCAACACTGAGACGAGATGAAAGTTTTTGAAATCGACGACAAAGCGGTAAATCTCAAATGAAGTTGGGCAGGACCGCAGGTGAGGGCCGATTGAGCCTTGACCGAGTGGCGGCTGAAGCCAGGTCAGAGAAACCCAGATCCTCTGAAGGCGAATCAAGTCTGAAATTATGATGATGATATTTCAGTTAAACTGGCGTGCTTTCTGGGTAATTTAGGCGAGCAAGTTAAATTGGGGTGGACTATTCTACCTGCAAACATGTCAATTTTATTAATCATTTCATGCTTATTAGGTGTTTAGCGTGAACGAAATAAGAACGTTCGTATTCTACAAAATTTTCGTCTCAACAGAACCATTGCCTTTACATACGTTTAAAAAATCTTCATTTCCAACAAATCGTTGAATAAAAATGTCATTATTATTATCAAACCACTGTGTCCCACTGCTGGACAAAGGCCATTCCCCATTATTTCCAGAAACTTCTTTCAAGCGACGACGTCTTCGGCATAAATGACCAGCTGAGTCCCACTTGAGTTTGGCCGCTTTCTTAGCTACATCTACGATTCATGTCATAAAACATACAAATAGCTGACCGTATGTGTACGTCTTAGAATTTCGCTCGTGACCCGTTCGTGATATAACGCGACCATAAGTCCTAAATATTCTGAAACGGTTACCCATATTATAAGTTTATCGTCCGTTTTTGGACATAAGCTGTAAGTAATCCTATAAACCTTTCAGCTCTTTGCATTTATTCGAGTCCTTGAGCCACAGATAAAAATATATAGCAAACAGATGTTTCACTTCGAATAGTAAGAAATAAATAACACCTACCCTAGTAATCACAATACACACAATAAACAGATTTTTTTATGTTATTTGTGGAGAAACAGGCTTACGACCCACCTGATGGTAAGCGGTCACCGTCGCTATTGACACCGGTAACACCCGGGGTATAGTCGATGCGTTCCCAACACTGTAGAAACCTCTTTACATTTCTCTTGAAGCGTGCCATGTCGTAAACCTCAGATTCACATCTTGCAACAGATGCTCATTCCACATCTTGTAAGTATAGGGTAGAAAAGATCGCGTGAAGCGTATGGTGCGTGATACCCAATTGTCGATGATATGTGGATGAGCTTTAGTACGCTGTTGAGAAGTGCGGTGGTAAAATCTCGACGACGGGATGAGATCAAATAGCTCCTCAGATAGATAGATAATTATTTTATTGCACACCATTAGATATAAACATATAAAAGAAATTACACTTTTAAATCATAGGTACCATGGGCGGCCTTATTGCTGAAATCGATCTCTTCCAGGCAACTTTTAGATGGACAAATGAGACAGATGGACATTGTGAACAAATGAGAACTATATTAATGGTATTAAGTATATTAATATTTATTAAATAAGTAATAAATAAATATTGGTGGACATTTCACACAGCGCTATCTAGTCCTAAGCTAAGCAGAGCTTGTACTATGGGAACCAGATAACTGATACTTTTTTTATAACACATGCTGTGCCACTCCTGGGCAAAGGTCTCCCCTATTTTCTTCCCGTACATGCGTTCATTAGAAATATACTGCCAGTAAGATAGAGTACTTTTTTTTTTATTAGTCAACACTATTTGTACCAAAAAAGGGATATTTACCATGATTTGCGAGTGTTTGAGTAGCCCGATATTTCGACGCAGTTGCATGCACCATGATCACGGGTAAACTGGTCAAATCATGGTCAAATATCCCGTTTTTAGTACAAATAGTGTTCATAACCAAATATGGGTTAACAGTACTTGTGTTATAGTATTTTGTAACTTCTTCTCGAATAAATAAATTAATTGGTGATATAACACTTAAGATACCTGTCACGGTTGACTGGTATAAAATGCTTTTAGCATTAAGTCCATTTGTACATTTTTCTATTCGTACAATAAATAATTAAAACAAACAAACATACAAAGATATAGCTCGCACGTTGACCGACCCTGTAAAAGTTTAAAACGACCTTTTTGATGGAGTACCCGATGTAGTGTCTGTCGAAAACCTTGATAGGGAAAGCTTTCCAAACCTAAATGTTCGCAGAAGGAAATCTAATTAAAACATAGTGTTTATTTTTGCTGTTAACCGTTCCACTCAATTTAGCTGATATAACCAAACCAATTACGTAATTACTGACTATGAGGTCAGTATCTACCTAAGTGGTACGCTGTTCAAATATAGCGTTCTAGGATCATGAGATCAGCACTAGACAAATCCAAGATTTTAAATTTGCATAGCTTTTTTACTTATAAACAAACACGAATCCTAAAAAAGACAAAGCTTGCTCCATCTTTGACCTCACCTCACCCGACATCACTTACCATCAGGTAAGGTAGACAAACGCTTGACTATCACACTACTAATATTAATGCGAAAGTTTTGATGTTTGTTTATTTGTTTGTTACTCAATCACGTCGTAATGGCTGAACCGATTACGATAAAATTTCGTACGAACGTAGATTATAACCTTGATTAACACATAGGCTACTTTTTGTTGACAAAAATTGCGTGCGAAACCGCTGGCGCCTACCTCAGAGATATTTCTATATATCTCGAACATATAAATACTAAATATGTACATTTTATAAAAAGAATTATAGAATGCTATAAATGTTAACGCAACAGAAATTCTTTTAAACATAAGCATACAGTCAACTATCACTTACTGCGTCACAGAGCTCAGCATTCCCAGTGATTATCATGGTAAAGCCATAATTCAGATCTAAATTTGGGATTTGAATCATATTTCATACTGCAAGATGATTTAAAGTGACATAGTCCTGTTAATGCTTAATGTCCTACGGAATCAGTCCTATTTAATCTCGTAATTCCACTCAATGGCAATAACTACTCGATCGTTACTATATCGTTTGAAAATAATTATGGTCGAGAATCGGTACCAAAGGCACACCAATAAACGCGTAACGACCTTCAGGTGTAATAAATGTAGTTTTCACTGATTTGTTTGTTATTCTTCGGCTTAATTTCAAGTAATAGATTTTCTGGATAATTTAAATTTTGGTTGAAGGTTAATGTATTGAGGTTTTCAGATCCAAAGTGTGCAAGGACTACCTCACTATCATGAAAGAAGCCAACAAAATGAGTGGTGTCCTGTGGATGCTCTGTTATTTGTCCACTCTTTATATCTAATGAGTTTATTTAGCAACATTGTACCTACCTATTTTTTATATACAAGTTATATGGCAAACGAGCATGCAGTCCACCAGATGTTAAGTGGCTACTGCAGCCCATGGATATCCACATATAATTCAAAACAAGCTATTATGTTGTCTTGATCTCTATGTGGATACGTTGCCATACTATAGGACTTAGCTGTTATGCCTATGTGCCAGTAATGACAGGTACATACCATTACCATCAGACTGGAACACAGCAGCAGCACAAGTACTGCTATTTGGCGGCAGATAAAGGTAAGGCGGTGGTGCCCACTTCCTCGAGCTCGTTCACAGAAGCTCGACCACCAGTAAAAACCTATTTATTAGCTTATCTATTATTTACAACTAGTGTTTATTGATGTGTACATTCGACATTTCCGAAGTCCAAATGAGTAAACTTGAGCGCCTTCAAAACCTTTGTATTTGGTTCATATTCGGCTTGCGCAAGTATGACAATGTCTCAGAATTCCGCGCAAAACTCAAGTGGCTCCCTATACGTCTTCGCCGGAATGCACATATTGTATCACTTTTTTATAACATTCTCTATAATCCCACTTCACCTTCTTATCTAAAGGAGCGTTTCGAGTTTCTGTATTAGGAACACTCTCAAACCCTTCGTTCTTCCGAAGCTCTACAGCTTCGAACTCCCATCCATAGTTCACAATTTTATGGTGACTCCTTTACAGTACAAGCTGTGCGACTGTGGAACGCCTTACCTTTGTCTGTAAGGTCGTCCCAATCTCTTCCTATTTTCAAAGTCAAGGTATACAACCATTTCCTTTCGTTGTCTCGTAACTGCTAGTTAGTGTTTATGTTATTTATCCTCTTTATGTAGTGTAGTTTATTTATTCTTATATTATTTGTATGTATTTAAGTTTATGTTTATTAGTATAATTAATAGGTATATTTTATTTTGTGGGTTCTGTTTATGTCTGTAGGTACTCTTACACCGCCGTCTTTTGATTTTGTTTATCCTGTCCATCCAAAGGTTGTCTGGAAGAGATCGCTTTTAGCGATAAGACCGCCCATTGTACCTTTATTTATTTTTTATTTCCATTATTGTATTTTTATTTGGTGTGCAATAAAGAGTATTTCATTCATTCATTCATTCATGTGTAATATTAGCAAGTACGTTTATTGAAAATACTCTTTAACTATATATATATGTTAATTTAATGTTTGGTGTGGGTATTATCTATATATCTTATTTTATCTATAAATTTTCTTGCTAAATATGTCAAACACTACTTAAAAAAATATATTTTTCACACTACGCAAAGGTTAACTGGAATAGAATGCTTGGTAGCATTAAGTTCACCTATGTACAGATTTATGCATTTTTGTGCAATAAAGAATTTTCTATCAATCAATTAATGTAAGACCTAAGTTCATGACCTTATCTCTCCTTCCCCCTTCCACCACCGGACAAGCAGACGTACCGAGAAGTACCACCCATACCTGGTCGGCATACCACCTTGCCGTACCAAACGATTTGCTTCAACTTTTCTTGTTATCACAAGTAAGGAGTGGAACTCCTTTACCGCGTATGTTTTTTTAAGCCAGTATAATTTTGGAGTCTTCAAGTCCAGAGTGAATAGGTTCTTTCTAGGCAAGCGTGCTCCATCTTCACTCACACCTTCACTTACCATCAGGTGAGGTAGTGGTCAAGCGCTTGGCTATCATCAATAAATAAATAGAAGACAGTTTGAATACAATTCATTTATTTAGTTAGTTAATAGTTAGGTTCATAATTATATAGATACTAGTTGACCCAGCAAACTTCATACCGTCTTGACATGCATATGACGCGGGCTGCCAATGTACGTCACCGGTAGAATGGTCACTTGGCTCATTTTATTCAATTATCAATCAGCTGCATCTATATATGAGAAAATGTATTTTCTTCATATTTTTTTGGCATTAATATTTCCGGTATTTTTATAGTTACTATGCTATTCGGGACGACCACAAATCAAACTAATCGTAGATCATCAAAAACAGTCCAGCCGTTCTTAAGTTATAAATGAGTTTAGCTTTATTTCTAAGTTACCTGCAAATTTAGTAGTTTAACGCGTACGAAGTCGCGGGCAACAGCTAGTGTTATAAACGCGAAAGTTTGTATGGATGTATGTGTGTATATTTGTAACTCTTTCACGTCGTAACGGCTGAACCGATTTCGATGAAATTTGGTATGTACTCGTAGTTTTAGTTTAGTTAGTTTAGTTTCATTTTATTCGCATACAATACATTATTGTATCGGAACATTTGGTACAGTAACAAAAATAAATATACATATATACCCATGTAGGAAATTTATTCTAAAAGATGAATGAATGAAAATAGTAACATTGGAACGTTATTATTCACATGATAATTAGTTATAATATCAGGTCATAAGATAATTGATAATACATAATGTCAAAAAAAGATAAAAAAAATAGATACGTACTTTAGTACTTACTTACTTTCGTACTTAGATTATAACCTGGACTAACACATAGGCTACTTTTTATTGACAAACCACGCGTGCAAAGCCGCTGAATGAAGCTAGTATAAAATAATTAACCAACACGATATAAACAAATTATCTTCGAAATAAGATATTTAACTGTAGGCGGTTTAATAGTACTTGGTAGTAATAAAAGTCTTCATGTATTATATTTTATTGAACGCCTCTTTAAAAACAGGTTTGAGGTCGCAAATGCACGGTATATCCGATAATAAATCATGGTGTATTGTTGATGGCAACAAAAAGAAGTCATTTTAAGCGGAAAAATGCGCTATTCAGGTAGACGGCCAATAATATTTGTAAAGGAATACAAAATGCTATTTAATGGACGCATCACAATGACAAATACCGGAAGCACTTGACCTACATTGGTACATTTTAATATTGCAGACTTACAACAATTTAATTCAAAATTATACAAACTCAAAATAAAAAAAACAAACAAGTGTTAGTCGGACTCGCGCAGGAAGGGTTCCGTACTGTTATCTACAAAAACGGCAAAAAGATCACGTTTGATGTATGGTAGACCCCTTAAAATTTTGTTTTATTTTAATTTAATAATTTATTTTTAAAGTGCATATATAACTAAATACTCTGTGAATATTTCAAGTGTCTACCTGTTGCCGTTATCAATATCGAGCTAAAACGAGCAAAAAAATCAAGGTTGTTGTATGGGAGCCCCCTCTTAAATATTTATTTTATTCTGTTTTTAGTATTCGTTGTTATAGCGGCAACAGAAATACATCATGTGTGACAATTTCAACTGTCTAACTATCACGGTTCATGAGATACAGCCTGGTGACAGACGGACAGACAGCGGAGCCTTAGCCGTTTTACCCTTTGGGTACGGAGCCCTAAAAAGCAGCAGGCAGTTTAGGCGGTTTGCTTCGTCCGCCCACACTACGAGTAAGTCTTTATAGCGGTAGAAATGGTAGACATAAAAAAATAAAATTCAAAAAAATAAGACCGTACTAAGCGGTGTGCTACCGTAAAGTTAACGATGGCTCTTTGTGACTCAGTATAAAAACCACCAATAGTACATTTTTATACAAGGGCTGTAAGCGATCTATTTAACTGCCACGATATTTTGAAGTGAATGCGACCGAAGACGGTTTATTTTTAGTCGTTTACCTTATAAGAAATTCATAATCATCATCACTATCGTCAGCCCTTCTCATCCCACTGCTGGGCTTCTTCGTAGGAAATTAAAAAAGTTAATTAATAAGTTTGACGCTATAAAAAAAATTGCGTTATAAAGTTTACAATGACCAACTTTCAAAGCTTAAGTGATGAAAAGTTATTTGCAAGCACATTTTATAAGTAAAACTTCTTTACGCACGCTTGACTTGGGGAGTAAGCTGGTGAATGCGTTACGAAAAGTGCGAACGGAAGTTGAGAGGGAGATATAAGTTAGTGAAGATAGAAAGAGAGAGAATTACGTTTCGTATATTTTTAAACGTTAATGTGCGAGTGCGAGTTATATCTGTCCATAATGAACATAGACTGATCGACCTACAGACGTGTTGACAATTTTGTAATTGAACAATTTTATAAATTAATATTTTGAAAAAAAAATTTTACTTCTTTATGTCTAAAGTATACTCGTTTTTTTAATCAACCACAACCTTTAGACTGGCGTAAGCGGACAAAACAAAACACAAAAAAAATGTTTTTCAAATATATTTATTTCAACGGTTTTGGTACACACGGCTACACATCAAGCTATACATTTCCAGAATAAGCTGACCTCTCATTCTACAAAAAGCCTCCACAATGTGAGGTCAGCTTATACTAGAATATTATAGGTTGATTTGTAGCCGTGTGTACAAACAACTTTGCCAGACTTTGCCTATAAGGGCCATACAAGGATCGTAAAGCCAGCTTTATTGTCGATTCGTTCTCACTGATACGGAAAGAACCGCGTTTTTCAAGCCTACCTATGTACACAGAATAGTTAGCTTTGCAAACAGTAAACACGCTCTCAGATTGTTAGATTTACTGTCCTGCGTATATTGTAAATATCTGCAATTATAGCTGTCTCCGGCAGAAAATGAGTACAGTTATACAACAAACCTAAAATTATTGTCAGAATAGTTTAGTTTTTAATTAAAAATTATTCAGAGAAATAAAATGTTATTTTTAAATATATACAACTTTTTTACTAGTTTAGTTGAACTACCTAAAGACTACTAATATAATGAATATAAGGTTGCCTGGAAGAAATCGCTTTCAGCGATAAGGCCGCCCGATATTATTTCTCTTAATTTGTAATTATACTTTGTGCACCGCTGTCCATTACCGCTCATTACTTTCCATCCAAAGTATGCCTGGAAGAAATCGCTTGCAGCGATAAAGCCGTCTCTTATACTATATTTAGCATAAAATAGTTTTTTTTAATATTCCTGGTGTACAGCATATAATTATTCTATTCTATTTTATTCTATTCTATAAATGTACCCTGATTTTTGATATTTCAATGCAAAAATTGGGATAAAATTAAACTGAATGTTTGGAATTGCCTCTGACTACTATACTCGTAGTCACTCGTGGGATATCTACAGATTTGAGAATGTCTAACAAGGGGATTAATACAGTCATAAGCAGAAATCGAAAGTAGAAGAGGTGAAGCAACACAATTTGATTAAGTATGCTTGCTCCAATCGTTTTACAGTGAATACGTCTGCGGTCGGTGAAGTACGAGAAGGACTCGCGCACGGAGGGTTCCAAACCAAACCGAGGGTTCCTAGGTCAACCAGGAATTTCGGTTACAAACTTTTAACTTAGTAAAAATTAATTTAGTATAAAATACATTATCTTTATTTTATATAAAATAAAATTTAGACGTAATTTATTTTCTTTATTGTTATGTATTCTAAAAAGATCATAAAAAAGAAACAACCAGCCTTGTTTCTTGCCTTTCTTTCCTGACTTGGTCGCGAAGGAGCAGGCAGTATTACATTTCAGGCAGGCAGTATCACAATTTACATTTCAAAGTGCTCTTTATGTATTTAATGAATAAAAACCTTTTTATTTGATTTGAGGGTTTTTTTACCTATGTTTATTAAACAGCGCCATCTAGTTATATGACCGGCAAACCAAGAGCATCATCATAACCATTTTGGTCTGCAGCCCTTAAAATCGTCTAGTGATTAGTTCGTGGAATCGGAATATAATAGAATATAATAATTCATTATTGTACACCAGAAATACTTAAAAAAACGAATTTATGTTAAATATAGTACAATGGGCGGCCTTATCGCTGAAAACGATTTCTTCCAGGCAACCTTTGGCTGGAAATTAAAGAACGAAGCAGTAATGGACAGCGGTGCACAGAGTATATTTACAAATGAAAGAAATACCTATAATCCTAATGCATAAATAGATACCTAAAGATAGACTAATATATACCAAACTAATAACCTAAATCAATATTTTAACAAATCTAATAAAGCAAGGACAATAAAATTAAAATGAATAAGAAATAGGTAACTCAAATGACAAGAAAGCTAGGCATTTAGGTAAGGCTGCTTTATATCTCAGCTTAAAAGTGTGCTGTGAATGAGTCTGTTTAATATGTGTTAGTTTCTATACTGTTTGTCGATATATCTTTCGTAGCCGGGGACTGAGATTTTTACGATACAGACACACATTATGTTTGAATAGGCAGAATCAGGTTTAAGGTTCAAATTACCGTGTGATGTGTATGCTGTAAAGGGAATCTATGGATTTAAGAGAAGTCTGCCTTAAAAAGTGAGACTGAAATGTCTCCAAATACGCTGAGATTTCGGCTAGATTTTCTACGTTTTTAAATTTATTATCAGCCCGTGGAGACATACTGCAAGGCTATGGCCTGCCTTCCCTTTTTGTAGATAGTATGCATCCAGTTCATCTCTCCATTTCCGCCTGGACCTATCACGCGGCCGCCGCTCGTTTGTCCGTAGGAACATAAAAACTCCTGTATTCTGTGTCCTCTGCTCATAGTTTCAACTTTAAATAGATTATCAAAAATACAACTATTACTGTTAGCCTATGTTGTCCCACTGTTGGGCAAAGGCCTCACTCCATTTCCGCCATTCACAACGGTTCAGATAGCGCGGCGGCCGACCATAATAAAGGTCGTGGGACGAGCTGGATACCTTTGAGAGGGACTATCAAACGGTGATAAACGGTGCACAGAATATGTTGACATTATTAGTAAAAAGCCAAGGCCATGTTAGTCTGCTATTTGATTTTTAGTGGTTAAAAAATGGGGTGTGGTTGTGTCATGAATACGCCCGTGTATTGTACGTGAATACCTACGTATATGCAACAGGTAATATTTTATTTACAAAATATAAAATACGTTTTTTATGTATGTTATAGTCATGTTTGAACTCCGGGTCATACAAAATGGAAATCTCGAAACGCAGCAAAACTACCTCAAAATAGCGGTGCTCCCTCCTCCCATGCGCGCGATGCGTCACAGTCTCAGTGTAACGAATTCTTTGATCTTTTAGGTATTCAGTGGTCTAATTAAATTTTGGATGGAGATGATAGATTTGTAGCTGCAACACCAAACTCTGTCCCCCGATTTTGTTATCATTCATTTATTGAATTTGGTCCCACCATGGAAGCAATTTTAAACCGTTAACGCGGAAGTGATTTCTGAGTCATCTACATTAGACAAAGCAAACAATTCACAGATACATTGACCTCGTCGGCGAGGTCGACGAGTTCCTTTAGTCGTCACCTAAACGAAGTACAAACATGTACCCGGGTGTTTCTCTCCTATCCCCATCCTGGCAACAGCCCAAGCCGAGGTTGGTACCTAATTGGTGCCCTTGCGCTAGTTGCCTCATCAAAAACTTACAGGACTGAGCGCCATTTGCGCTCGCCAAAAGTTCGGTTAAGCTTAACCTCGGCCTTAGAGGCCAACAGCAAGATTAGAAAAAAAAAATTGCGCGTCAGTTGCTAAAAGAGTTTCAAGAAAATACCACGTAATTGTCCGAGCAGTTATTTTGCAAGTAGATTCACTAACGGATCGCCTTCGACAAGCCCTTAGGAAGCGCGGGAAGAACTTCAAGTAACGAGTTGTTTCATTCTCAAAAATCTAGTATACAGTCAACACCCATTGACAAGCAGAACGGCTCCAAGCAGACACGAACCGTGGCGTTGTCCTGCGAGCCAGATTGAACCGTCACACCCCTGTCTTACCACAGAAATCGAACCCGCAACTTCATGCCTAGCACACCTCGCTACAGAAATTGTCACAAACTAAAAAATGTTCTGTATTTTATATGTTTTAAAGGTTATTTTATCCATTATCTCTTTGAAATTTTTGAAGACATTTATTTAGTTTAAAATATCATGTAACCTATTTTGCTTACCTAAATAAGCCTGTAAGCCTTATTTGGGTAAAATCGTACGTTTGCGAATTAACACAAGAGATGAATAATAAATTTAAATTCTCCCAATTTTACGTTGTGATAATGAGAAAAGTACGGTTGTGTATTCGTGTGTTTTTATTGTTATTGACTACATTTGCATGATACAAGCATTAACATGGAATGGTTGAGTGACAGGCGTATTTTCATGATGGCGCCAAGCTATCGTTCAACAACCGAACGTTTGGCAAAACCTATGCCTCTCAACCAATCTACAAACCGTCTCCACACATACTCTTCACGTTTTTCTGTTCTTTTTCCACCTGACCTTCCTTCTCGGTCTTCTCAATATCTTTTACTTAAAATGCCTGAGCATGAATCTTCATATTTCATTAATTCTTTGACCGTTTAGATTATTTAAATCCAAATTCTATAGACATTATATTTCTCAAATATATTCTTCAAAATAGTCAACAAAATTGAGCACTTAATGTAGGTATATTTATGTATTTCGTTTATGTATGTGTATTTTTGTAATTATTAATTTTGGTATTTACATATGTTAAAGTTACCTTAGTTAAATATGTTTTATCTATTTAAGTAGTAGTATAATAGCTGGAAGAAAATGTCCATTAGCATTAAGTTTGCCTATGCATTATTTTATTAGTGCAAAAAAGAATTTTCTAATCTAATACTCAATTACGTTTTTAACCCCAACCACAAAAAGAGGGATGTTATAAGGCTATCGTCCAACCTCCGAACTAGGAACTTTTGGCAAAACCTATGCTATATCGACCGATCTACAAACTATCTCCACACATACTCAATTAATACTCAATCAAAGTAACCATAGAGACAAAAATATAGGGCTGTTGTAAGCTACAATACATTAAATTTGCATAAAATGTATTGTTTAAGTAATTTTGTACCTAATTGCCTTATTATTTTATGTATGTAAGATGTATGTTCACAAAAATATTAATTTGATTAAGAAAAATAGCAATAATAATTTTAATACTAGAAATAAACTCGCTGTTACCACTCGATAATATTAGTAAATTATTTAAAGGGCAAGGTCTGCGCTTTTATAACAAACTCCCAAGTGATGTACAAAAATTTACATTTATCAAATTTAAAAACGTAATTAAACAAAATCTATATCAAAAAGCCTATTTTAAATTTATTCTAGCTTGGTCGCGAAGGAACAGGCAGTAAAATTGCATTTCAAAAGGATCCTTGTAATTTAATTCAATATTTGTTTATAAGTTTGACGCCTGTGACGACCTGTGTGTCGGTGCTGTATGTGACATCGTAGTTTCTAAACCGATGGGCCGATTCTGATGCGGTTTTTTTTCAAAATAACGCTAGTTTAAGGCACTTGTCTTACCGTTGGCGAGTAAGCGATTAGCGATTAACTATTTTCTCGCTCAAGAAACGAACAAAAGATATAGATTCCATGTCAGTAAAAAAAAAGAGACACGTATATTAATAGTTGATCGCTGGCCGTTCACACTGCCGGCCGGCGATACTCGCTCAGCGATACTCGCTCAGCGATACTCGCTCTGCGTTACGCGTTCAGCGATGCTCGCTTGGCGGTTAGAACACACGCCGGGAGATGATTAGTATCGCCCGCCGCACTCGCTCACTCGCTTTATAGCCCAGCGAGACACCTATAGGAACTACACACTTGCTTCTCGCTGCTCCTCCCAACTCGTTTCTAGTTCCTAATTCTAGTCGCTACTCGCTCATTGCCGGCGGTGAGACAAGTGCCTATCTGGGGATGTTCTTAGTTATGTATGATGGTGATCGGGTTATCCGATCCGAAGATATCAACATTTTTACATTTTGGCAAATGAATCTCAGCTGTAATATAGAAATTCATTATGGTTGATTAGGTAAGTAGGTAAAGATTTGTTTGACACACGATAGTAAAATTAAACATACACAAGTATATAGGAAAACAAAAAAATATGAAACAATATAAAAATTAATAAGATAGGTGTCGTGGATTTAAAAAAAAAATTTATACTTATATACAATTTCAAAACATAGGAATACACTTGAAAACTTGGTTACGTCATATTGTTGATTTCAAACTGTCAATTTAAGCTTTAAGCTAGGCTTGACGCATGGAAAAATAATCCTAAATAGCAACAATTTCACTTCGAATTAAAACGTTTTCGACTGCAAAGGAACATGGCAGACCGCAAACTCTTTTGGCCTAATTAGATTAATTGTCACTTCCCACGCCTTCAACCACTTACACTAGCAAACTCAATTTATGTACCTAACCACATCCTTTTTGGAGTTGCAACTAGTCAAGAAGAGATCACTTTTAGCGATAAGGCTGCCTATTGTAGATATATAGAGAGTACCTAATTGCACACCAAAAACAACAAAACAATTAATTAGTTTTTTGTTGAAAAATTACTTTTTCAAAACAAGCTTTTACACAGTTTATACAAACCAGATAATATACTCCGCCATTTTGGAAGTCGCGCCATATTGGCTTTATAGCATACAACTTGGATAGTCCCCCATATGTTGGATTTAATGTTATATTTGATACCCGTACTGTGTCCGCCATCTTGGATGATCTGCCATATTGGAATTAAAATGACGTTACATAGCTAAGCATGCGTTGTCATCCAAAATAAGCGTGTAAGTATACCAAATTTCAGCTCTGATTTAAATTCAGTTGTAAGATTCCACCCGTACAAACATACATACATTTCAAGTTAAATAAAAGCTTGTAAAATTAACATTAATAAAAGACGAACTCGACTCGTATATGGAAGACTGGACTACACACGCGCATGATAGAGTGGAGTGGATGGAAGGAAGGGAGGCTTTTGCTCTGCAGTGGGACAGTAAAGGCTCTAAATAAATAATAAATGAAGCTAATAGGAAAAGGCGATTTTAACGCTAAGTAGCGATCTCTACAAGACAACTTTTGCAAGTAATAAATTACGTGAGTTTTACCTATTGTACCTGTGATTTAAAAGTGTATTTTCTTTTATTTGTTTATTTTTACAAGTGTGCAATAAAGACATTATCTATCTAGCTATCCATCTACGAGTATCAATTTAATCAAGGTTGCTAAATTGAGCTTGGGCGCACAAGATCGTTCTGGAATAATATGGGAGATGCCTATGTTCAGTGGTGGAAGTCCTATATATAAAATTATGTTAATGATAACTTATAAACAAAAATATATAGGTACTAATAATATTGATAAACTTAACGTACCTTTTGACAGTCGGGCAAAAAGCAAATATCTGACCCGTTTTTAGAATAGAATAGAATAGAAAACGTTTATTTTTCATCACAAGTATACATTGTAGCTTAGACAAGTGAGTATAAATTAGAGAGGAACTTTTGTGAGCAAAAACGGTCACCACTCAGCGTTGTACTACAGTAGCATAATATAGCATTTATAGCGCTATAGCGCTGGTCTTCCGTGGTGCCATTTTTTACACTGATAAACCACTAAAAGGCTAGATAGTTGCAACTCTAATCCATCAGCATGAGCGCCGGCGGGGGGTGCCAGGGGGTGCACTTGCACCCCTTGGGAATCTCGGGATCAACAGGAATTATTGAAATAAAAAGCCGTCTGTTGGAAATAATTTTTTTATTCACAATAATTAGTAGGCAGTAATTACACAATTCTCATTTAAAAAGCAACTGCAGCCGGCGGGGTTTTTGACCGAACTCATTAATGACGTTTTCTATAAAGTTATCTTTATTGTCCTTGGTTATCTTGCCTCGGTGGACACTTAACAAGCATAATCCAGACAGTCGCTCGTCACCTGTTGTGGACCTATTCCAAGTTTTAACACTTCTCAGTGTGCTAAAAGATATTTATATTGTGCACGTTGTGACGGGTAGACTAAGGCCAATCTTGATTGCTTCTGCTACTGAAGGAAAGAAATTTTTTGCCTCGTCGATGTAGTCTATAAGATGTTTTTCATATCGATCAACTTCACTGATATCATTTGCCGCTGGCTGTGGATATTTCCACATGTCAAACCAAGTCGTGATTTCTGATATAAAATTAGGTAAAAGATCGCCATACAAATTCAAACAAAACATCTGCACCACCTGGAAATTATTTCTGCCGGCGCCCATGTCCATCAGTGTAACGTCTTAGAGTTCTGTTTGCAACACGACTATAGATTGTTTAGTCATAATTTATTGCCTTTTGTATTTTTTGTCTTATTAATATTTACTATGTTGTTGCACATATGTTTTTATTCCGGTTTAAAGATGTTTATTCTCAAAATAACTTAATATTAGATACAGTTCACATATATGAGACATAGTTTTATAATACCTAGGTAAAACCTAAGTATATTTATAATACATATTAATTGGTGCTGGTGACAAACAATGCGTTTTATTGAGCTATAGGTACTTGTTACCTAGCAAAGTTAAAGATAATACAAATCACACGAATGCAATATACTATTTACAAAAAAAAGAGAAAAGAAAGAAGTGGGTACGTTTTACTTAATAACTACCCACTACAATGGCATTCTATCCTAATACCTAATATTTTTTTTTCTGGTTCTCATGGTTTCTCGGTATAATTATAACAATCTGCCTTAATAAATCTGCCGTGTAACTATCAGGGAAAAGGCTGCTCAGTTTCTCCCTCAGTACTCCCCCCCCCCCCCCCCCCCCGTTCTTCGTCATTACTAGTATTCCCTCCCATTCTAATCTATTCTTCTTGCTAACTTTAATTTGTCTCTGTCAAGATCACGTATAGCTTACGTATAGTATGTTACTTGTCTACGCGTTTTATTTAATCACCGGTAAATGCTCACGTGTTGATTTCATTACTAAAACGTAAGTGATAACTAACGTATTTAATCTCGTTTTCGGTAATATCTCATAGAAATCTTAAATAATATTAAATAAAAATATATTGTATGTGAAATATATTGTGAATATATGTATATAAAATATATTGATAAATAGCATAGCATTCAAGATTTCTATGAGATATTACCATCTTATAATTTATATGTATAAATTAAATGTTAAATAACAAAGTTGAATTTACTTAGAAAACTTTTGAGATTAATTTCAATCATTATTATAAATAGGGGATTTATAACGTACCGTTTTATCCGTGTTCCGACCGACAATGGTTCTGTTCTATTCGTGAACCTTCATCAAGGTGAGTGCAATCCGCATAACGTCTCGCCTCGCAGTACGCGCCGCAGCCTGAGCGCGAGTAGACGGGCGCGGTGGTGGGGATTGCGACAACGATGGCTCAGCGTGTTGACAGAATGCGTCATCATCATTATAATTACTCCTGCTCTCTTTGGTAGTTCTCAGTACAGGCAAACACACAACACTAAATTGTCCGACAACCGACAATGGTCGGTCGAAACACCGATAAAACAGTACGTGATCAATCCCGCATATATGATAATGAAAGTTGATTTTAATAGTCCCCGACTACCATTATCTGTAATAAATAATTATTACCAACAAAATATGGACCCGGTCCGAAATAAATGTATTTTATTTCATTTATTATCAAAATCATTACCTACCTCACCTGATGGTAAGTGATGGTGAGATCGAAGATAGACTTGATTGTTCATTATCATCATATCAGTCACAGGACTCACACGACGTCTACGGCTAAATATCAGCTTCATATCAGCCACAGTACTCACAGGACGTCTACGGCTAAACATCAGCTTCATATCAGTTACAGGACTCCCAGAACGTCAACGGCTAAACATCAGCTTCATATCAGTCACAGGACTCACAAGACGTCTACGGCTAAACATCAGCTTCATATCAGTCACAGGACTCACAGAACGCCTACGGCTAAATATCAGCTTCCCAAATATATTTCCAAAGCAACCAATCTTGTGCGATCTAAACTCAACAGCTCAACAGCGCGATTGCCCACCTGATAAAAAAATAATGGTATTTTTTTATCAGGTGGGCAATCGCGCTAATGTTGACCGATAATACCAAGGTAAAACCAAAACAAAAACGTTATGTTATGCACATTTCGTATCGAGCTCATCATTCGAGCGTGAATGAATTGGTTTTTCTTTTGAAGATTTTATTTTTACATCAGTCAAACCAACTTGAAATCCAAACCAAACACGTTACGTTGCAACGTTAGACACGCAATTACGACCTGGGCCGCCATGTCGTCTTTCTATACTTTGGAGCTATCCTCGGCTACGCTTCTCAATGTGTGGTATCTACTAGAACCTTTCTGCCCCAATGACCATCGATTCTTCGAGATATATGTCCCGCCCACTGCCACTTCCTGGCGTCATACAGTGAAAACTAGTACGGAGGGTAGTCACTTGACTATGTATTTATCATATATGCAAACTTAAGATACACTAGGAAACAGGAATTCATATAGTTTAAGTCTAGATTTTAAGTTTGTAAACTTATTTTTTTGAAATAAATTTTACTTTTACTTTACTTCTACTTCAGCTTGCTAAACTAATCCTAGATCAGTGACTTTTATTTGCCTGCGATTATTCTCATTTTTTAATAGATCCTAGAAATAGTATAAAATGTATTGTACTGCTATCAATGATCAAGGGTTTACAACACACATACACTTATTGAAAGATAATCTAGCTTATTGAATTTCGTTGACAAATTGTAACAAAAACAAACTCTATTATTCAACGTTTTAATTAATAGATGACCTACGTCATCGGAATAACGATCAAAATTGAATGATCGATTGTTTAATTGACTTAACTGTAGTAATTACCAAGTTGCGTGGGGACAGTTACGTCATTGTTCAGTTGTTTGCTAAAGTATTACTTTATAGTCCAGGAGCTAAATAATAAAAACGTGGCTGTTATGAGACGGCCGGCAGATGTGAAACATGTAAATTGATTTTATCTATATAAATATATATAAAGGTTTTCGAAAGTGTCGAGCATTGGGGTATGTTTCACTCTCTTCATCGTTGTAACATTGACAAGCGATACGTGGATATCCTCCGGAAACTATATCAGACCGCCACTTTTCAAGTCCGTATCCATAGACTTTCTGACTTAGTGTCCACCCAGCGAGGCGTACGCAAGGAGATACCATCTCACATAAATTGTTTACCAGCGTGCTTGAAGACATAATAAAAACTCTCGACTGGAGTGAGATGGGTATCAATATCGACGGCCACAAAATATCACATCTACGCTTTGCTGACGACCTTATCCCCATAGCAAAAATACGTTAAAGATCTCCAGGGAATGCCCACAGACCTTCAGCAAGCTTCAACAAAAGTAAGTCTTACAATGAGCATGTCCAAAACCCAGATTATGACCAATCTTGCTGATCCAAAACCTAACATAATCGTAGGTAACTGCATAATAGAGGCAGTGGACAACTACATTTATCTTGAAAACTGTTTATCCATTGGCTCATTTTCCCAGAAACAAGAGATCTCAAGACGAGTCTAGCTAGGATGAGCCGCTTTTAGTAAGTTAAAAGACGTCCTAAAGTCTAAAATCCCTCAATGCCTCAAGACCAGAGCGTTTAACCAATGTGTTCAGCCCATTCTTACTAACAGTTTCGAGACATGGCTGCTCACTAAGTATTACATGCATAAGATTAGAGTAGCCCAACGGGCAATGGAGCGTGCCATGCTCGGTATATCACTCTTAGACCACATACCCAATGTCGAAATCTGACGTCGCACAAAGGTTGTGGACGTGGGTAAGAGGAATGCAGGGCTGAAGTGGGATGACGGGCGTTGAACGAAGGCAATGGCAGAGTGGTGGCCAAGAGGTACTCGTAGACCAAGAGGCAGACCACCCGCCCGAAGGTCGAATGACATTGAAAGCGTATATAGCTGGGTGTCAATGGATGAGACTCGCAAGGGACGGGAAAGAATGTTGTAATAAAGAGGAGGCCCGCACCCAACAGTGGGTGTAGACGGGCTAAGATGATGATGGTAATGATGGTATAAAAATGAATCCCTGTTTCCCTTGGTCACGCCATAATTTAAGAACGTCTTTACTGAATTCATTCATCTTTTTATTAGTTTTATACTTTGTAGAAGGTTCTTACGGAAAGAAAAGTTCAGAAAATTGTGCAGAAAATTGGATAATTTCAGAAAACTTACCGACTATTTTATCTTCTCGATTTTAACTTCGAGACATGTTTTACCAAACTGCGCAAAAGGAGGGTCATGTTTTATTGACAAACCACGCGTATGAAGTCGCTGGCGGACCAGCTAGTACTTAAATAAAACCATCTTATCCTATCTTATCTTATGTATCGTTAGCGTAGAAGATTAATCAGCGTGAATGACAATTCCTTAACCGTACATTGGCTTTTGACTTTTGACAATTATTGATACACTTTTTTATTGATACAATTATTGATCTCTTGTCCTATTAAGAGAAAAAGTTACGCGGCAATGTTAATTGAGCATGAGGAGCGTTGACCATTTATACAAATAGTTGCCACCCACTTGTCGGTAATTTGTTTACTAGACAAAAATAATATCAATATACCTATAGATGTTGTAACAAAGTGTTTCATGTGTCCTTACACTTTACCTGTCGTTGACATCCATTAATCACAACGACGCTGTAATCGCGCGAAGTCAGTATCATTCCTGAGGCAGTTGTCTCACCGCCGGCGATGAGCGAGAAGCGAGTAGAGCTAGAAACTAAAAACGAGTTGGCGAGACAGCGAGTGAGCGAGTGCAGCGGGCGATACTCGCACCACTTACCCCCTTATTCACACCCTTAGCGCGCGGCGCGTGAGTTCCGTGCCGCTGGTTCATCTCACGGTGTGTGTTCTGACCGCCAAGCGAGCATCGCTGAGCGCGCATCGCTGAGCAAGTATCGCTCAGCGAGTGTTTTAGTTGCAGCGACAAAGTAGTGGAAAGCGAGTTCTGGCCAGCAGTGTGAATGGCCAGCGATCAACTATTAATATACGTGTCTTTTATACTGATAGAGATTTCTTTCATTTCTTGAGCGAGAAAATAGTATTCAGTATTTATTTGTTCACTATTTCATTACATTTCATAATATTGGTATGTCAAAAATATATTTTTATTTTATATTATTTTATTTCAAACAAAATCCACAGCTCTTACTATATAACAGGTGTATCATATGTTAAAACTTACAGCTAATAAAGGATTTACATTTTATAATTCAAATACTTATAAATTGACGACGTAAATCACTTATCGCACTAAATAAAACCATGATTTTAAAAATTATGTCAGTTAAGTAAGTAACTACAGAATAAATAAAAATCAATACAAAATGATTACAACTAAGCAGTGGCTAAACTAACTAAACTTAGAGGGTACAGCAGATACTACTCATTCAGATAGATGATAGTTAATCGCTTACTCGCCGGCGCGGGCGGTGAGATAAGTGCCTGAAACTCGAGTCTGGCGTTAGTTTTTAAATTAGATATCTACTTTAAAACTGCATATTTTGTGTTGAATGTTTTATAGTTGATGTTTTCATTTTTAATTACCGGCATTTCCAGGAAAAATATGGAAGCTTCAAATAATCCTATATTTTTACTAGTAATACTCATTTACTTTGTAACTAACATAATATAAAAGTTGAGGCGTTCTATTAGGACACCCGATTATAGTAATCACGGTGATTGCATCTCTTATTTGCGCGATAGTCTCGTAATCGCGTACTATTAGGAAAGCGCTTATGAATGGGATTGAAACATAGACTACTTTTCACCTGACTGCGCAGAAGGACGGCCAACGGAGGTATTATCCATAAATATACGACAATTTGAAACCAAGAAGCAGAATTCAGCAACGATTATTTGTATCAGTGCCAAAATATTACAAAATTATAATATTTCAAAGAAAATAAACTGAATTTAAATAATGATCTCATGGTATATTATTTTGTTATGTCCTTTTCACAAGCTTTTTATTAACTTTCAATGTATGTATGTTTGTACGGGTGGAATCTTGCAACTGAATTTTAAACACGTTCCCTCAACCGTTTGAGCTCATATTTAGAATACACCTGTAACTTCGATGACAATGCAATAATATAGTACTTTGGAGGTAGTCTCATGATGTAGGCGGTTGCTAGACAACGTAACTTCTGAATGGATAATAGTAGGCTACTAGTGTTTGGGCTCATTTGAATCTGCACGCGGTTCCGATTATGAATTTTATAAAATATGGTTTTAAAAAAGTAATTTTTCATCAAAAAACTTATTAAGCTGAAATTTGAAATACATATATTTAACTTCGGTGACAATGCAATAATATGATACCATGAAGGTGGTCTCATGATAGAGACGGATGCTAGACAACGGAACTTCTGAAAGGATTATAGTAGGCTACTAGTGTTTGGGCTCATTTGAATCTGCATGCGGTTCCGGTTATGAATTTTATAAGACTGTTTTGGAAAAGTATTTTTTTTAACAAAATACTTACCTATTATACCTAAATCCAGTAGGCAGAAAGCAGTAAAATTACGGTCAAATAAATTCAAATATATAACTTAATTTAGTATATAGAATAATACTCGCTCAGCTACTGTTAAAATGTAGCAGGCACTTTATTAAACTTATGGTCATCATATATTATAATCTATTCAATAATCGAATTTAAAATGTTTTTAAGAGGTTAAACCAGATGTGAAGAAAACATTTTACAGCCCATTGTAACTAACTACAATCCTGCCTTTAATATCGAACTCCCAAAAATACTATGCAAATCCTTCGGCAGTCATTCGAGTTTAGTCGTGCCGAATCGTTTTCCTTAATCATTGCCGTACCATTACGGTAATCGCATTCGGGAAGGCAGAGATTATCATCTTACGGCCCGTTGGCTTCATTTCAGCTTAAATAAGCGAAGTTATGCCTCTCGTTTTAATATTTCCGGATGAGAGCTTTTGGAGTCGGTGTGATTAGGTGTGTGAGTTTTTTTGATGGTTTTATGTGATTTTACTTGTGGGTTATAAGTACACTTTTCGATTGCGCAATGTTGGCAACTGACATCACTAAAAACCATCCCAGTTAGCATAGCTTTCTATAAAAAACCGCGTCCAAATCAGTCCATCCGTTCGGGAACTACGATGCCGCAGACATACAGGCAGAGAGAGATGCGTCAAACTAATAAAACCCCTCTTTTTATGCATATACTAGCTGACCCGCCCGCGGCTTCGCATGCGTGGTATTTCATTAAAAACATTACCCTCCTTTTTCGTACTTGGGTAAAAAGTAGCCTATGCACTTCCCCGGGATATAATCTATCTCATTGTCAAATTTCGTTATGATCCGTTCAGCCGTTTAGTTATGAAAAGGTACAAATAAACTAACAAAAAAACAGTTACTTTCGCAGTTACTATGTATGTATTCATATAAACCTTCTATTTGAATTATTATTGCTGAAAACTGCATTTAAATCCGGTAAGTAGTTTTAAAGATCTAAGCGAACAGACAGCGGAAGCGACTTCATTTTATACTATGTAAAGATAAAGAAGTTTTCTATCAGTTATCTCGTTCTCATAGTACAAGCTCTGCTGAGGTTGGGGCTAGACGACGCTGTGTGAAATGCCCAGCAATATTTATTTTTTATAACTTTTTGCGTCGGTGTTAAAGATACGTTAATTTACGCACAGATAATACAGTACTGAAAGATATAGGTAGGTGCGATAAGCACTAGGTATATCTTAAACTAGGTCAATAAAAAAAAGTATCTACCCTGAAAGAGTATGATATTTTACTTAGAAAATTTTCGTGATTGATTTCAATCATTATTATAAATACGGGATTTATCACGTACTGTCTTATCGGTGTTCATTGTCGGTCGAAACATCGATAAGACGGTACGTGATAAATCCCGTATTTATAATAATCAGTATGATATTATTGTCTGTCGCAAGAAGGTGGTGGTAAACAGGTCGAGGGCACAGCTATGCTGGTTTTTAGCCTCTTAGTAAAAACCTCAGCAGCTGTCGCCACAGATAAAATTATCATCATCATCATATCAGCCGTAGGACGTCCACTGCTGGACAAAGGCCTCCCTCATTGATCTCCAGGAACTGCGGTTGGAAGCGGCCTGCATCCAACGCCGACCTGCGGTTCTTACCAAGTCGTCTGCCCATCTTGTGGGTGGACGCCCTACGCTACGCTTGCCGGTCCGTGGCCTCCACTCGAGAACCTTTCGGCCCCATCGGCCATCTGTTCTGCGCGCTATATGGCCTGCCCATTGCCACTTCAACGTGCTAATCCGTCGGGCTATGTCGGTGACTTGAGTTCTCCTACGTATCTCCTCATTTCTGATTCGATCCCGTAGAGAAACCCCGAGCATAGCCCTCTCCATAGCTCGTCGACTCTGAGCTTATTCATAAGGCCAATAGTGAAGGACCACGTCTCGGTTCCATACGTCATCACTGGTAACACACACTGATTGTAGACTTTCGTCTTAAGGCACTGAGGTATGTTGGACGAAAAGACGTTGCGAAGTTTCCCAAACGCTGCCCATCCGAGTTGGATTCGACGATTGACCTCTTTCTCGAAGTTGGACCTACCTAATTGGACTGTTTGTCCTAGGTATACATACGCGTTGACAACTTCAAGAGCCGAGTTCTCAACCATAACTGGGGCAGGAACGACATGGGCATTCGACATGATTTTCGTCTTGTCCATGTTCATTTTAAGTCCTACCCGTTGGGAGACTCGATTGAGGCCTTCGAGCATCGTGCTGAGCTCTTCCATCGACTTTGCCATGACCACAATATCGTCGGCAAACCGAAGGTGAGTGATGTATTCGCCGTTAATATTGATGCCCAGTCCTTTCCATTCCAGAAGCTTGAAGGCATCTTCCAATGCGGTCGTAAACAGTTTCGGAGAAATGACATCTCCCTGTCTTACGCCTCTTTTTAAGGGAATCGCCTTCGAGTTCTGTTCGTGTACTCGGACTGACATAGTGGCGTTTTTATACAAACACTTCAACACTTCGATGTACCGATAGTCAATACGGCATCGTTGGAGAGACTCAAGCACTGCCCATGTTTCGATCGAATCGAAGGCTTTCTCATAGTCCACAAACGCTAGACATAGCGGCAAGTTATACTCTTCGGTCTTCTGTATGACTTGCCGTAGCGTATGTATGTGGTCTATGGTACTGTAGCCTTTACGGAACCCGGCTTGTTCGGGAGGCTGGAAGTCATCAAACCTGCGTTCGAGACGGTTCGCGATGACCCTCGAAAACAGCTTATAAACATGGCTCAAAAGCGAGATGGGTCTGTAATTCTTAAGCAAGGTGTTGTCACCTTTTTTGAAGAACAGAACCACCGCGCCCTCATTCCATGCTTTTGGCGTCGTACCTTCAAGCAAGGCGGAATTAAAGAGCTTCTGAAGGACTTAAAGTACCGGTGATCCACCCGCTTTCAGAAGCTCTGAAGTGATTTCGTCCTCACCCGGCGCCTTGTCATTCTTAAGCTGCTTCAAGGCCATCCTGATCTCATACAGACTGATGACCGGAATATCTTCGGTATAATGTCGGGTCAGTTTGGCTCTTGGGTCGTTGGCCGCATTGCAAACAGGTTTAGTGACATTCCGTAGAGCCGTCCATAGAACCTTTCGACTTCCCTTAACACTTCCGCTTTACTTGACGTTATGCTGCCATCTTCCCTCTTCAGCTTCGTCATGCGGCTCTGCCCAATAGAATTATCTCTCGCGAACACTTTGGAGCCTTTATTCCGCTCTATCGTATCTTTAATACGAGATGTATTAAAGGTACGAATATCGTGCCGCAAGGATTTCCAAATCTTTCTATTGAGTTGCCTATGTGACTGAGCATCATCGGGAGACTGCAGTTGCAAAGAACATCGTTCAGCCATGAGGCTAAGGGTGTCATCAGAAAGTTTCTGAGGTCTATTGGTACGGGGGGGAGGGGTCTTAAAGAACTGGGACCCCACCGTATGAACGGTTTCTACGAACCTGTTATTGATCTCGTCCACTGATGCATCTACTTCTAGACAGTCAAAGCGATTTGCAAGTTCATGTTAAAAGCTCTCGAGGTTTTGGATATGTGCGCGAGTGGGTCGGAGCGTAGACTTCATCAAACGGGACCTTTCAAGTTTAACGTTCATATTCAATGTGGCTCTAACAATTCGGTGATCACTGCCGGTTTTCACCCTGTGAATCACAGAGACATCATTGAATATCCGTTTCTTGTTGGTCAAGATGAAATCAATCTCATTTCTCGTGGAACCGTTGGGACTCATCCAGGTTCATTTCCTGTGAGGCGGCTTCTGGAAATAAGAATTCATCATAAAGAGTCCTTCTTTCTCCAGATAATCGGCCAGCCTCTGTCCCCGGGGGTTCCGTTGCCCATATCCAAATTGCCCCACTCTCAACTCATCATCGCTTCTCATGCCTAGCTTTGCATTGAAGTCCCCCATAACAACAATAAAGTGAGTTTTGTTCGTATGTATGGCTCTACTGATGTCCTTATACATAGACTCTACTTCTTCATCTGGGTGTGAAGAGGTCGGCGCATATACCTGAACGACCTTCAGCGAATATTGCTTAGATATTCTGAGTGTCAGGTACGCGACCCTGCTCGACACACTGTCGATGGTGATAATGTTGTTGATGAGTGACTTGTGAACGAGAAACCCAACACCACCTTGGGACTGTTGGTCGCCCTCCCGGTAGTATAGTAGGTTACCAGACTTAAGGGATATCGTGTCCTCGCCCTTTCTACGGACTTCTGATAACCCCAAAATGTCCCAGTGTAATCTACTAATTTCTTCTTCCAGCTCAACAATCTTTTCGTCTGTCCTCAAAGTGCGGATGTTGTGTGTTACCAGGGCCAGTGGTTGTCGTAGTGTTTGGTAGCCGATTGTCTCCCGGGGATTCTTAGCACCCCTGGCCCCGCCGTTACCGTGACTGCTACCGTAGCCAGGATTAGCGGGGCCGCCGGGGACTCGGGGCCTGGTTTTATGTTGCACTATATCCATAAGGGGGTTGTTGCCATACTCGCCACGCTTGGCAGGCGGGTTGGCGAGCGCAGTATAGGTATTCAAAACACGAAAAGACGCTGCTGCCCATCTTTCGGAGGTATCCCTTAGCAGACTCCTACTGCATCCACGGGCAAGAGCGGATAAAATGATGCTGCCTCAGAACAACTGAATACAGTCATCGTCCGAATACGTTTACTTCAAGAAAAAAATAAGTGATTATGTGAGACATTTTCGATTTTTCAGCATAAGAAAAATTGTGCGAGATTTTTCTTTTTAAAAACACGTTGATAATAATTATCATCAAAACATTAGATCTATCACTAGATAATCTTAATAAATTCTATAACCACAGTCGCTAAAACCTTCTTTATGAATAGAGATTCAGAAAGAAGGTTTTAGCGTCTGTGGTTATAGAATTTATTAAGATTATCTGGTAGAGATCGCTACTAAGAGATAAGACCACCAATTGTATAAATTAGTTTGAATCATGTTAATTTGAATTCTTTTTTTGTTTATGGTGTCCAATAAATCTATCTAACTAGATTCAGTTATGATGGTTGGAAGCAAGAAGCTGTCAGTAGTCGACAAATAGGTACCTTTATCTTGGACATATTCTTTCTTATGATAAACAGCATCAGAAGAAAGAGGTATATTGACGAATACAACTCGGGTGGGATGCATTTGGAAAGCTTGAAGATGTTTTTCAGTCAAAGAAGATCCAACAATGCTTGAAAACCCGTCTGTATGACCAATGTGGCCTGCTAACAATGACTTACGGTGCCAAAACATGGGCACTCACTAGTCTAAGGAAACTGTGTACAGAATACGAGTCGCACAAAGAGCCATGGAGCGCGCCATGCTCGGCATCAACCTACTGGATCGAGTTCCTTATACCGAAATCCAACGCCAGCCAAAAGTCCAAAACGTCGGAACAACGGCGGTGGAACTCAAGTGGAACTGGGCAGGACACTTGGCTAGACGAGGTGATGGCGGGTAGAATAAATTTTTGCCTAATGGTGGCCAAGAACAGACCTAAGAAGTCCAGGACGTCCGTCGACAACATAAAGAAAGTCGCGGGCAACACCTGGATACGCGCAGCACAGGACCGGGAAGGGTGGCGTTAATAAAGGGAGGCCTACACCCAGCAGTGGGTACCTACTTATGGGCTGTGGACGATGATGATCTAGATAGATAATACTTTATTTCATGTTATCTATAACACGCCTTGTTAGTTAAAGCAGCAGTTAATACTGAAAAGTATACATAGTTATGCTATGGTTTTGATCGTGTGCCCGGCTTGCCATGGTACAAGCTTCACACAGTTTGGTCCAAGGTACGAAAAGAATAGTTTTTTTCAAAAGTGGTTTAAAAACCATAATAAATCATTCAATTCAGGCAACAATAAAATAGCAACAGGATGGTGTAAAACTTATCCACGGCCTACAGGGATATTAATATTACTATCAGCCAATTCCAATCCTTTCCCTTCTTCCATTCATCCCGGTCTAGGGCTTCCATCGATCAGTTTGCACTATGCGAATCAAGTTCGTCCCGCCATCTCCGCGTGGGCCGGCAACGCGGTATCGCGCCTTGCGGGACCCACTCGGTGGTTATCTTAGCCCACAAGTCGTTCCGAATTCGACATACAATTGATCAATTTAGCTGTCTTTTGCGTGATATCAGCGATTTATTTTTGTCTTAGAGCGCAGTATGGTGTTTAAAAATGTATCTACATCAAATTAATTTCTCATTATTTATTATTTAAATTACGAAGAAAACCACTAATTACAAGGTTATCCGCTGATAGTATAATTAGACATGCTGTAAAGGTGACTTCGACTATGACCTGTTAATCACCACGTACCACCAGTACCACTAGTACCACCAGGTATACTAGGTGTTTTGTTATGTACGACGATTAATGAAAACTCTGGTAGGGCTAGTGTAGGGTTGCCGTTCGTCCCGATACGTCGGGACATGTCACCGTTATTAACAGTGGTGTCCCGACGTCCCGACAAGCTCTAAAATGTCCCGACATACATAATCGAGCGCGCCGCGCAGAACGCGCAAGCAGCCAACGGACGACTTTTTTATTTTAATGCAAATTTTAAATATTTTTTTCTATTTATTTGTGTTATTTGGGTCAGATTTTCTATTATGTATCATCTACACTACACAATCTATCATCTATCTTGGGTATTTTTTTCAGGTGTGTAGGTTTCTTACATCTAGCTAAAGATACAGATGTGTATGACATAATAGTACATACCTAGATTTTTTTTTATGATTTCTGTTACACGCTGTATATAAAAAAAGGACTAAATGTCCCGAAGGGGTCTTGGGTATATAGTGGGTAGTATTGTTATAAAATAGGTTTTTTTCGAATGCGTTACCAGAGAAAATATAAAATTTTCAAACAACCTTAATAGGTAGTAAATAGTCCTAAAATATCAATAAAACAGCGTGTTTGAAATATGTAAACAAACCATATTCATACATCATGTAATTAACTGCCTGTTAAACTGACTAAGCGACATCGTCGTAAAGACGCCGCGGATTCACGTTAAAAATTGTTTATTGGAAATATATAGAATACCGGTAAAGTTTTTAAGCAACCGGTACTAAGGCTGCCTCTAAAATCAGTTAATATGATTTTAGAGGTGTTTTTTATTTAATCTACTTATATGGCAAACGAGCATGCAGTCCACCAGATGTTAAGTGGCTACGGCAGCCCATGGATATCCACATAGAATTCAAAACAAGCTATTAGTTGTCTTGATCTCTATGTGGATACGTTGACATACTATAGGACTTAGCTGTTATATGTACCTATGTGCCAGTAATTACAGGAACATACCATTACCATCTAACTGGAACACAGCAGCACAAGTACTGCTATTTGGCGGCAGATAAAGGTAAGCCGGTGGTGCCCATTTCCTCGAGCCCGTTCACAAAAGCTCTATCACCAGTGATGTGTGTTTTAAATTAATGTCGTAACTAATAAAACAGGTTGTATGTTAAAGTTTATTTTTCAAAAAAGGCGGCAACCGCTATCTGATTGACCTACGCTATATACCTAAGACGATTTATGTTAAATATTTATTTGGGATTAGGTGAGGAAATCTGTCTAGTCTGCACGTAATGCTCAGGGCGGGGCATATAACTCGTAATACAGAAACCGTTGAAGCAGAATGGTTTTTGAGTGGAGACCACACTTAGCATATGGTTGTAATCTTAGTTATTAATAGTTTTATTTTGTTTCCTTTGTTTCTTGTGGTGGAATGAATAAATATTTTTCTTTCAATAATTTAGTAATAAAATTCACTTAATTGTCAACAGCTGTATCTGTTTATCCTTTTCAACGTTTCTCTTGATGTTGCCAATCTTAGCCGTGACCCTAAACTCCTAAAAAAACGAGTACACTTTAGAGCACAAGACTGAAGTAAAACTTTTTTTTCAAAATAATATTTTATAAATTGTTCAATTACAAAATTTTCCACACGTCTGTAGGTCGATCAGTCTATGTTCATTCTGGACAGACGCAACTCGCACTCGCACATTAACGTTTAAAAATATATGAAACGTAACTCTCACTCTTTCTATCTTCACTAACTTATATCTCCCTCTCAACTTCCGTTCGTACTTTTCGTAACACATTCACGAGCTTACTCCCCAAGTTAAGCGTGCGTGAAGAAGTTTCACTTCAAAATCTAAACATCAATGTCGATTCACTCTTAAGCATAGTCCTAGAATGCGAATCGCTTCAGCGCTTACCTTGCTCAATCGGAGTACAGAGAGAAAGAGACCGCACAAACTCTGTGCATTAATCTCTGCTTAGTTCAGATTTCCACAAGTTCCCGGCAAATTTCAGACGTAAAATCGGAAACAATTTACAAATTTATAACAACTAACCCCATAATTCATCTCCATCTCACCTTGCTTCGTTTTAACTTTGCGGGTACTTTGTATAGGTCACTAATAAATTTAATGAGCGTTCTCATTTTATATTCAACACATAATTTAGTACTTTTGACCCTTGAACTCCATTAAAAAGAGGAGAGGTGTTAGAATGTAGACCCTATTTCTGTCTGTGTATCGGTGTTCCACGTCGACCTTGTCCATTTCACAAAGGATATTGAAATGGACAGGCCCGATGGGAGAACCAAAGAACGTTGCGTCGACGAAATAAAAAAAACCGCCGGCACAAGCTGGATAGGAAGAACTCAAGATACGAAGCTATGGAACAAACTCCCATAAAAACAAATAAATATTATTTGTAATCTTTGACTATCAGAATGCTGCCACGAAAAGTTATCCATACAACGTGACCTACAATTTCATTCAAATTACAGGTACAGGAAGTTCATGGAATTGGATAGTTGTTTTAGGGTAGAAATTGCAATAATTCTTTATTTCAGACTTTTCCTTATATTTGTGTCACTACAGCTACAAGCATACTGAAATTCAGCACTGTGGGGTCACTGGTGTACTCTGTGAATTTTGTCAAAATAAAAAAGGTAATAAAAAAATTGTACTAACATAGACCTTTTATTAAACGTGCCACTTGACCGGATTCTCCCATTTTATTTTTTTAACCCCTCTGGAACCCAAATATCTCAACAACCCCCAGACAAACCTATATACGAAGTTTCACGATGATCAGATAAACGATTCGAAATTTATTCTCGGACAAACAAACTTACATACATACATACATACATACATACATACAACGCCTATTTGCCCAAGTTGACTTGGAGATCTCGCTTCGCTGGATCAATTAAAAATCATTTATTTAATTAATTAAAAATGCTTTTTTTCTTTATTTTATTAAGTATTTATTAATCTGCCATCCACAGATATGTGGGCCATCAGTTTGGGAATAGACAGACAGTCAAATATAAAGCGACAACACCTAATTTATAACAAGAATCTAGTAAGACACACATCAAAAGATTTTCCGTATCAAAATTCCCCGTTTTGGATTTGTGGTATCTAACCTGTGGAATTACATGATACGATATCAAATATCTGTCTGATATACTCCTACGTATATATGCAAAAGTTTGTAAGTTATCGAATAAAATACAACTTGCAGTCGTTTCAAAGTATTATTACCTATATGCAAGTCAAAATTCATAAGTAAAATTTTTAAATCCCTTTAGAGTTCCTTTTGAAAGGGCTCCCCGGGGAAGCACTACCACCATACCTATTTCTGCTCCCAAACAGCATTGCTACAGTTTGAAGGGTATGTTTGTCGGTGAAATCCTTCCGCCTATTCGTGAACAACAAATGTTATATGGGTTTAGGAAAAGACTTAAAATGTTCCTCAGAAAACGGCAAAAGGAGAGCTAACACTTCATAAATGAGGTGTCCTTCATTTAAACGTGTCTACACTTTATTGGTAAATGCTAGGAGTAGGTTCGTATGAGTGGGTGGCCAGCTAGTGCGTTGTTGTGGGGCTAGCTTGTCGTGTGTTATATTTTAGTACTTGTTGACTCTCTCCGGCTTCACAGTAAATAGGTAGGCGTTATTATTAATAATATATTTTATTATGTTATTTATTTTTATTTATAGTATATATAGTTGTATTTAGTTGTACACTGCTTAGTTAGTGGGCGGATATCCGTGGTCTACTCAAAGAGGCTCTAACGGAAGACCAACGCCGGGTAGCCAGTGCAACCCAGCACATGCTGAGTTAAAGCCTTTTTGTGACACATGCAGTGAGTACGATGAGACACACACACTGCAATATTTTGCATTTTTATTTAATTTTAATCCTTTAGTTATTGTTTCTTTCTTCTTTTTGTTATGTCTCCTGTGTCTATTTATTCTGTTGTACTATTGGTGTTGTTCACAAATAAATGTTTTTGATTTGATTTGATTTGAAATTACAGGACATGAAGCTTTACACCTGCATGCCTCATGTTGATGTACGCAGGGTTGTGCATCGTAGGCCACGTTTCTAAGGAGAGTGACCTACGAGGCAATACTTTGTTATAGGTGATGGTTACCACTTAATATCAGATAGGAGATATGCTTATTCCATCTCCAAGTCATATAATTAAAAAAACCGGTCAAGTGCGAGTTGGATGCGCGCACGAAGGGTTCCGTACCATTATCTATAAAAACGGGCAAAAAATCACTTTTGTTCTACAGGAGCCCTCCTTAAATATTTGTTTTATTTTAATTTAACTATTTATTTTCAAAGTGAATATTTCAAGCGTCTACCTGATGCAGTTATCAATATCGAGCAAAAATGAGCAAAAAAATTACGTTTGTTGTATGGGACCCCCTTTAATTTTTATTTTATTCTGTTTTTAGTATTTGTTGTTATAGTGGCGACATAAATATACGAGTATCATCTGTGAAAATTTCAACTGTCTAACTATCACGGCTCCTTAGATACAGCTTATGACAGACGAACAGACAGATAGCGGAGTCTTAGTAATAGGGTCCTGTTTTATCCTTAGGGTACGGAATCCTAATAAACAACCCCCCGTCACCTAAACACCTGTAAAACTAAGATAAAACCACCCCAGTTAAACTATCTTTCTAGTAAAAAACCCGCGTAAAAATAGGTCCATTATTTTGGAAACTACGATACCACAGCCAGGCAAACAAACAGATAGACCCTAGTTATTACCCCCTCTTTTTGAGTCCGTGCTCAAAAATAACGATGAATCACCGCCGCAAGAGTTAACATCATATTACATGGAACACGTACGAGTATAGAGATGAGTGACGTCATAACTCATTAAACTCCTGACAGTATGAGTGGTGCTTGTGTTAACAAGTTTTGATTATGCTTTTAATTACTTATGACTGTTGTGACACTGTTGTATGATGTTGTTTGTTATGCAGGCGAGGGTAGATTGCTATTGTCTAGACAAACATTACGTTCTATATGAATGTGATGTATTATGTAGCAAGTACAATAAGCTGTACTAATTGAGTTCCCCCAAAATGGATATGTAGGATTCCTTGTTAAGCAGATTTTTGCAACTTACTATTAAAAGTATATTATCATACAAGTGTGGGCTGTAAGCGACGCTAAACGAGGGTGTAATTGCATAATTCCGAGTATAACCATAAGTTTTCATCACGAATGCGAGGAAATTCGAAGCTGAAACCGAGGTTCGCACCTTAGGTTCCCTTGCGCTACTTACCTCATCAAAACTTACTGGACTGAGCGCCTTCTGCGCTCACCAAAAGCTGCATCGGCCTGAGGCCAACAAAAATAAGTCATTCAATAAAAAATAAATATGTTTTTTAATACAGTGTGCGAAACTGTTTTGTCTGCAATAGCCAATAAATGATTACTTATTATTAGTTGTTGTCTAGTCTTGTATATATTTTCCTCAAATTTTAGTTTCAATATGTGTATAAAAAGAAGAGTTTATATTTTTAGTTTACATATAACTATTCATGTTAATCATTGTAATGTTAGTTATTTTGTTCTAATTAAATTCAAGCGATTGCACTAATTAGTGTAAATTTTTTGATTATTTTAAAATATAAAAATTACGAGTGAAACTTTTGTTCATCTGGGTCGATTAAAAAACATTGTCGGACTTTACACCTTCATGTACATAAAGCTCAATTTTACAAGTTCCAGAGATGTATAATTTGAACATTGGATACATTTTATTATGTGTAAAGTGGACGGGTGAGAAAGCTGACAGTCATTATGACAGAATGATTCTCTAAGATAAGATAACTTTTTATTGTAATTATCACACAAAAACAATATAACACTAAAATAAAACTAAAAATGCAATAAAATGGGTTGACTTATCGCTTAGAGCTGTCCTTACAGACCGCAGATAAGAGAGAAATCATCTAACACAGGTGTCTTGATTTGAAATAAGAGCTCCTAACCCTAGTTTTATAAAAATGTACTTATGCATTTTTTTATTGCTTTTATATTAAATTTATAAAAAATTGAGTTTTTGAATGAATTAACCAATGAAATACTCTTTATTGCATAACAAACAAAAATACAGTAAAAAAGGAAATAAAATTTTAAATAAAGGTGAAATGGGCAGTCTTATCGCTAAAATCGATCTCTTCCAGACAACCTTTTTGTATGTATAGGATAAACAAAAATCAAAAGACGGTGGTGTAAGAGTGCATAGATAAACAGAACCCACAAAATAAAATATACCTATTGATTATACTAATAAACATAAACTTAAATACATACAAATAATATATAAATAAAATACACTACATAATATGTAGGAAAATAACATAAACAATAACTAGCACTTACGAGACAACGAAGGGAAATGGTTGTATACCTTGACTTTAAAAATGAAAAGATATTGGGACGACCTTATTGACGTTGGTAAGGCGTTCCACAGTCGCACAGCTTGTACTGTGAAGGAGTCACCATAAAATTATGAACTATAGATAAGAGTACGAAGCTGTAGAGCTTCGGAAGAACGAAGGTTTCGAGAGTGTTCCTGATACAGAACTACAAATGAGCACATAGTTTTAGAGATGCAAATGCGACATAATGTGTAACGTAACAGGCCGCACTAGATCGTTCGCTTAGGAAATCTATGAGAAAAGCCTTTGTTCAGAAGTAAACGTCCTATAGCGAAGAGATGAAGATAATTATACTTTTTATTTATATACTGTAAATAGCAGTTATATTGATCAACTTGGTTCTCTGTCGAAAATCCTCGTTTGGGGTTCTTCAGATGTAACACGAGCATAACCCTTTGCATTGCTCTCTGAGTGACTGTTAAATTTGTCAACCAATCCGGTCAGCAAGCTGAAGTGCAGTGGGCCGGTCGTATCTGCCGCAGAATCGTTAACCGTCACGTCAGGGTAAACGTGTTCTGTAGTGGCAACCACATTTAGGCACTTGTCTCACCTCGCGTCGGCGAGTAAGCGATTAGCTATCAACTATTTTCTCGCTCAAGAAACGAACAAAAGATATAGATTCCGCGTCAGTGAAAGAGACACGTATATTAATAGTTGATCGCTGGCCGTTCAAACTGCCGGCGAGAACTCGCTGTCCATTATTTTGTCGCAGCGACTACAACACTCGCTCAGAGATACTCGCTCAGCGATACGCGTTCAGCGATGTTCGCTTAGCGGTCATAACCAGTGATCGGAGTAGGTAGAGCTATTTAGGTTAATTGACCGCAAACATTGATGTTAAAATGGATATTCCATTAGATTCCGACTAATCCTCCGGAATTTTCCAGATTTATCCGGGATAATTATTTTTATCAACATGTATAAAAAATGGTTTATGTAAGCCAATAAGTGCCCGAGCGACGTTGTAAATTTTACATCAGCAACACGTTGCCGCTTTGTTGAAACTCGTAATATAGCCGCATACGCCGATAACGAAAACAATAGCGAGGTATTTCTGTCGGAGCGACGCACCTGTTTTGTCTCTTTCTGCACCACTACTATTCAATGGTTTACCGACAGTAACTTGTTGTCAAATATCTCACTCGATTACTTCGGTTCTTAGAGTGCGCTTGTTTGCTTCCTGTTGTGTTTTGTTGTGAGGTGAATTTCTTTTGACCCTGGCTTGTTAACTGGATTTTGGAACCTCCTTGCTACTACGACTTCGACCAGCATTTACGGACTATAATTTGACCTTTTTGGATTGGTTGTTTGGAGTTATTTTATTGGATACGTACTTACTTGGTAAGTTTGATTTTTTTGTAAAAAAGTAAAATATTGGCTAAAACTAATGTATTAGTGGACTAATGTATAAAAATAAAAGAAAAGTAAAAAGTTTGGGCTTAGTTAAAATCTTGCCTTAAGTCAAACCAATAAATAACTTTTTGAATACAGTGTTATTCGTGCAAAATGCAAAGCCTTTTCTTGTTAGCTAAACGTCACACACGTGTTAATATTAACTTAAAAACTTATTAATAGGATGTATTAATTAACTATACGATAAAGCGCAGGAGGCATACACTGATATATTTGCAGTTCGTACATATACGATCTAATTTTGAAGTGAGTGTACTACTTGCGTGCAATTAACCGTACCCTCTCTTAGCGTATATTAAAAAGTTTTAATTGCCTTTGCATTTGTAAACATGCACTAAGAATACATATTTTTACTAGTTTTGTTTTTCGAACAGATCAGTATGTTTTTACCACTTAGTGTTGATGTGACTACTCAACATTTCTAATTTAACGATATTTTGATTCAGGTGAAGTACTTTGACATGGCGTCAAGTTCTGTCAAGCCTGAAACAGTTGAAAAGTGGATACGCGACTATCCTGAGCTGATTTTTGACGCTGCTAGCTGTACTATTTACTGCACCAAGTGTAGAAGCCATTTATCAGTAAAAAATCTAATGTCTATCGACAATTAAACAAATAAAGGTGAAGGTGCCCAACATCGAGGAACATACAAACGGCCTCAAGAAGAATTTTATTTTGACCTTATTAAGTTTTTAATTCTTTGTAACATCTCCTGGTCGCATATGAAAAATAATGCCTTCAAAGATTTTTTCCAAAAATACATGTGTGGTGTTTGCTGTTGTAATTGCAATAACAAAAAACTGCCTGACGAGTCACAATTACGAAAAGTATATTTGGACAAATTTAATAAAAATAATATTGGCGCAATCTATGAAAACGTTAAAGATGAGAAACTTTGGATATCGATAGATGAGGCAACTGACTTTTTAGGTCGCTATATTGTGCATTTCTTGGTAAAGCCATTAAGTGAAAACTTTTCTAATCGACCTTATTTAATCGCATGTAATATGCTCGAGGTGGTCAATGGCCAAACTATTTCAAATTTTGTAATCGAATGTTTAATAAACATTTGGCAAGACAACTTTGAAAGAAAAGTTGATAATGTTTTAGTATTATGTACTGATAGTGTAGCATACATGTTGTCTGCGGGGCGAAATTTGAAAATTGTTTTACCTCAATTAAAACATGTTACTTGTTTGGCACACGCTCTTCATTGCGTATCAGAACAGATACGGTTAGAGTACCATGATGTAGATATGTTAATATCAAATGTAAAAAAAAATATTTTTAAAAGCCCCCCGTCGAATAAAATTATTGAAATATATGTATCCAAATTTACCTCTTCCACCACAACCAGTGATAAAAAGATGGGGCACTTGGCTTAAAGCTGCATAGTATTATAGAAAATATTATGAAGAATAAATGAATGTTGTTTCTCGATTAAACAGCTTTGAATCAATGGCAATACGAAATGCGAAAAATATTCTAGAAAAAGGGAATCTACGGAATCAATTAGTGTAAATAAAAAATCATTATACGATTATTTTACTTTCATTAAAAGAGTTGCAGAAACGAAATTTAACTTTAAGCGACTCATTTTTGGCTTTTGATCAAGTCAGAGCTGCTTTAAATGAGTGTGATTCTAAAAGAATAAAAATTAAATTGACAAAGTTTGGGATAGGAATCCTGACATTGATATCCTCAGAGGATTTGAAGTAAAATTAACAAAAAATTAAGTAAATGATGAAATTTTGTCATATAAATTTGTTCCACTAACATCCACAGATGTCGAATGCTCCTTTTCTACATATAAATGGGTGTTAGATGTAAAAAGAAATAGACTAAAATTCGAAAATTTAGAAAAAATAATGGTAATATATTTTAACTTAGGTCACTTAGGTACTCAGTCTTCTACTAAAGCTGAAGACAAACTAGAACAAGAAATAGATAATTTCTTGGTCTAGTTCGTCTTGAGCTTCAGTCACAGATGTCGAAAGCTCCTTTTCTATATATAAATGGGTGTTAGATGTAAAAAGAAATAGACTAAAATTCGAAAATTTAGAAAAAATAATGGTAATATATTTTAACTTAGGTCACTTAGGTACTCAGTCTTCTACTAAAGCTGAAGACAAACTAAAACAAGAAATAGATAATTTCTTGGTCTAGTTCGTCTTGAGCTTCAGTCACAGATGTCGAACGCTCCTTTTCTATATATAAATGGGTGTTAGATGTAAAAAGAAATAGACTAAAATTCGAAAATTTAGAAAAAATAATGGTAATATATTTTAACTTAGGTCACTTAGGTACTCAGTCTTCTACTAAAGCTGAAGACAAACTAGAACAAGAAATAGATAATTTCTTGGTCTAGTTCGTCTTGAGCTTCAGTCACAGATGTCGAAAGCTCCTTTTCTATATATAAATGGGTGTTAGATGTAAAAAGAAATAGACTAAAATTCGAAAATTTAGAAAAAATAATGGTAATATATTTTAACTTAGGTCACTTAGGTACTCAGTCTTCTACTAAAGCTGAAGACAAACTAGAACAAGAAATAGATAATTTCTTGGTCTAGTTCGTCTTGAGCTTCAGTCACAGATGTCGAAAGCTCCTTTTCTATATATAAATGGGTGTTAGATGTAAAAAAAAATAGACTAAAATTCGAAAATTTAGAAAAAATAATGGTAATATATTTTAACTTAGGTCACTTAGGTACTCAGTCTTCTACTAAAGCTGAAGACAAACTAAAACAAGAAATAGATAATTTCTTGGTCTAGTTCGTCTTGAGCTTCAGTCACAGATGTCGAACGCTCCTTTTCTATATATAAATGGGTGTTAGATGTAAAAAGAAATAGACTAAAATTCGAAAATTTAGAAAAAATAATGGTAATATATTTTAACTTAGGTCACTTAGGTACTCAGTCTTCTACTAAAGCTGAAGACAAACTAGAACAAGAAATAGATAATTTCTTGTTCTAGTTCGTCTTGAGCTTCAGTCACAGATGTCGAAAGCTCCTTTTCTATATATAAATGGGTGTTAGATGTAAAAAGAAATAGACTAAAATTCGAAAATTTAGAAAAAATAATGGTAATATATTTTAACTTAGGTCACTTAGGTACTCAGTCTTCTACTAAAGCTGAAGACAAACTAGAACAAGAAATAGATAATTTCTTGGTCTAGTTCGTCTTGAGCTTCAGTCACAGATGTCGAAAGCTCCTTTTCTATATATAAATGGGTGTTAGATGTAAAAAGAAATAAACTAAAATTCCAAAATTTAGAAAAAATAATGTTAATATATTTTAACTTAGGTCACTTAGGTACTCAGTCTTCTACTAAAGCTGAAGACAAACTAGAACAAGAAATAGATAATTTCTTGGTCTAGTTCGTCTTGAGCTTCAGTCACAGATGTCGAAAGCTCCTTTTCTATATATAAATGGGTGTTAGATGTAAAAAGAAATAGACTAAAGTTCGAAAATTTAGAAAAAATAATGGTAATATATTTTAACTTAGGTCACTTAGGTACTCAGTCTTCTACTAAAGCTGAAGACAAACTAGAACAAGAAATAGATAATTTCTTGGTCTAGTTCGTCTTGAGCTTCAGTCACAGATGTCGAAAGCTCCTTTTCTATATATAAATGGGTGTTAGATGTAAAAAGAAATAGACTAAAATTCGAAAATTTAGAAAAAATAATGGTAATATATTTTAACTTAGGTCACTTAGGTACTCAGTCTTCTACTAAAGCTGAAGACAAACTAGAACAAGAAATAGATAATTTCTTGGTCTAGTTCGTCTTGAGCTTCAGTCACAGATGTCGAACGCTCCTTTACTATGTATAAATGGGTGTTAGATGTAAAAAAGAAAAGGAGTGTTCGACATTTGTGGATGTTAGTGGGACAAATTTGTAGACAAAATTTCATCATTTACTTCATTTTTTGTAAATTTTTCTTCAAATTTTAAAAGAATGACATGTTTTGTTTGAATAAGTAAATTATTGTTTAACGAGTTGATCAATTTAATCAGGGTTTTATTGTAAATACTTGCTTGTTCTGTTTGTATATTTTAATTTTTTGAGGAACAAATTATTTGTATGGTAATATGTTCTTGTACAACTTCAGAATGATAATGTTAAATGATTGTTGAGTCTTGTATGAATATAAGAAATTGTTACATAAAAAATATATGTGCTCAAGTTACTATCTAATTAGTATAATATCCTTAAACCCGTCCTTATACTTGCCTGTCGGAGAGGAAGTGTATTCTTTCATTACTCCTTAAGGCGTAAATAACTTGTTATTATTTTTCTACTTAAAAAGCAAATCCCGGGATTTTGGGAATATCCAAATTATTCTTACATATGGCAGGTACACAAAATAGCTCTACCTACTCCGATCACTGGTCATAACACACGCCGTGAGATGATGAGTATCGCTCGCCGCACTGGCTCACTCGCTTTATAGCCCAGCAAGACAACTATAGGAACAACTACAATCGCTTCTCACTGCTCACCAACTCGTTTCTAGTTTCTAGCCATCGCCGGCGGTAAGATAAGTGCCTAGGCAAGCGTAGTGTACGCTCTCCGGCTAGATGGGGTGACGATTGACGTGAAGCTGGCGGATTAGATGAAAAAAGCTGAAGATCAGGCTCAGTGTCCTGGGAGAGATCTACGTCCAGCAATTGACTGCTATAGGTTGATTATGATGAACCCATAGCAAGTATTTTTTATTTGTTTTATGGCACAAATAATTTAACGACTCCAGTATCTTAAATTGCATCGAAGGATCCTAAAAAGCGTGTAATGTGTTTCTTAAAGTGAACAAAGTTATAGCAAAACGGAAGGGTGGACCTTTTTGCCCTAATAATGTCAATATGGGCTGAAAGTACGACATATTTGACCAGTCCCCTCTACAGTAAATTTTACAAGAAAGCTCCAAATAGCGCTAGAAGAGAATACAGGTTGTATTAAATAAGTAGATTCATGGTTCATGTTTGTAACCGAACTCAATGATTGTTATTAATGAATAACTACTTGATAAAATTTTTCTATTTTGAAAATTGCGGTTCATATCATTATTATTAATGAGTAAAATCTTAACGGATTGACTGCTAAGAACTTTAAATAGTTCATTGGTTAGACGAAATAATCAAGGTCATCGAATCAGAGGAGCTCATAATCAAAGGCAGTGGCAACGACAGGAGACCGTAGCTTACTTAGCATGGTCACCGAGCTGGTTATTATAATATATAAATAAAATAATGAATATTGCTGGACATTTTGCACAGCGCTATCTAGGCCCAAACTAAGCAAAGCTTGTAATATGGGAACCAGATAGCTGATAGAATACTTATATACTTTTTTTTTGTAAATACATACTTATAAAATATAAAAAAATACCCAAACCCGGAAAAAATACCTGTAGACCATGCAAAAAGGTATTTAGCAGCGGGGATTGAATCCGCTACCTCTTCGCACTTTTCGTAACGCTTTCACCAGCTTACTCCCCAAGTCAAGCGTGCGTAAAGAAGTTTTACTTCAAAAATGAATGATAGTTTTAAAAGTTACCTTTATCAATCTATAGCCTATAAAATAATAATATAGCTCATCATCATCATCAACCTATAACAGTCCACTGCTGGACGTAGGGTTCTCCCAGGGTGCGCCATGAGCCAGATCCTCAGCTCTTCTCATCTAATCCTTGCCAGCCACAGCGTGCAAATCATCACTCCATCTAGCCAGAGGGCGTCCTACACTTCACTCGCCTAGACGTGGTATCCACTCCAGAACATGTTTAGCCTAACGGGTATCGGTTCTGTGGCAGATATGACCAGCCCACTGCCATTTTTGCTTGCTGAACCTCTGAGCTATATCGATCACCTTGGTTCTCTGTTCGATAACCTCGTTTCGATTTCTGTCTTTCAGAGAAATTCTGAGCATAGCCCTTTCTATAGCTAGCTGAGCAACTTTTAATTTGTGGACCAGTCCCATCGTTAGTGTCCACGTTTTGGCTGCATAGGTCATCACAGATAGGACGCACTGGCTGAATACTTTCATTTTTAGAAATTGTGGGGTGGGTGACGAGAAGACCCGACGAAGTTTCTAATTCGCTGCCCATTAGCTCACAAATATAAAATCCCCGTGAAAGACAGGAGTAAATTATCGTAAAATTATTTTCATGGGTACCATAATCAGTAAACTTCGTATTTTAATTGTATTTTGTAAACGGGGGCAAAACGCCTGTGAAAACAACTAATATTTACATGACTAAAATACAGAAGAAACAGTTGAATCATCTAAAGACCATTGCAAAAGATCTATAGATAGCTCAACTGCTCCAGATCACTACCAGACGGAAGTGTCCCCAAGACACTGGCTGAATTGCAATGCAATGCAGGGTCTCGACCCCGAATGACTCAAATACGTGACCTCTGTCGAGACTTCCATATTTGCGCCGCTTGAGATCTTTGACTGAATTTGCCGCTGCACCGGCCCCAACTGCTGTACCAGACGGATGAGATGGCGTAAGGGTAATTAATTCGATTACATGGCTCTTGACTGAAATTGTTATAATAATCAAGAGTAAGTAGCCAGGGACTTATGGTACCTTCTATTTTGGGTTTCATCTGACTGCAAATTTTAGTTGCTCTCACCTTATCTATACTCAAAAATGTTAGAATCGAAAACATGGTATCCAGTTATCCCACACGAGGTTAGTCAGAGTTAAAAGATTAGATTTGATTTATGCCCAGTTGTTGTCTAGAAGTGAAGCATTCATATATATTCTCACATTATACACACATGCATTACAACCAACTCGAAAACAATGCATTTTTAAAACGTGGTATTTTAAAAATGATTCATTTTAGAAACAACTTATCTAATACAGCTCATTTCAAAAACCTCTTATTTCAGCAATGTTTTATTTTGTGAAACAAATCAATGCTGAAACAGAGGTAAAGTATGAAAAAATACTTTTTCATGGTGGAAATGGGCAGGAAGGGTGAAGGGAAACAACGTTTTCATAGAACACTTTTTACCAAACCTCTGGACACTGGGTGGGCTCCCACCAGAAGTTCTTAAAGTCGCCCCTGAGTGATACTTCGCCACACTCGACCTTCACTCTGCTACGGATGTCACCGGCTCGCTGGCTCGCCACCTCCTCCCTACGCTTCACTTGGCTTCGTATGACTTGCTTCACTCAGGACGTTCCGCAAGCTTCTGGCTCCCGCACTTTTTATATACACTCTAGGGGTGTCACGCACAAGACCACGTGGGGTCGGGGTGCCCCGTGTCAATTATGTCACTCATTTTGAACTCAAGTTGGGGTGCCCCGTCTTGATTCAGTCTATGAATATAAATATAAACTGAACCGTTTGTCAGATGTCACGTTGTTTGTAAAATGTAAATTTGTCGAATCAATATTTTAATAAATTAACCTTTTGCTAAATCTTTTTTCGTAAAATAATTATTTATGGATAAATACTTTTTGTGAGTTTTGGTTATGAAGCGAAAATTTATAAATTATGTGACGGTAAAATGACAAAATGTCCTGATAGCCACTGGTAGCGCATCCATAAACGGACAGCCTGCACTTTATAGGAGTTATCGCAGTAGGAGTGTACTGATGTCTTAAATTGGATAGATTCGGATGAGCGCAAGGATCGAGGGTTGGATTGATACAGAAAAAAATGGAAACGTTCTTTGTCATAGGGAGGTGGGGAATGGTTAAACAAACTGTATTGTGTGCTAATGTAGTGAACAAATGATTGTTTATATCTAACTATGTGTATTTATCGCCGCTTATAAAATACTAATCTTACGCTAATGAGGCACATAGCATCGGATTTTAGGTTCTAGGTCATGCTGGTTTTCTCCAGATGTTTTCCTTCAAAAACCTCTTCTAAGGAAAAACTGCCTAAATTAACTTTACAACAAACTGCCAAAAGACATAAAATCTGTTAAAACACCGAAAATCTTTAAAAACTGTTAATATAATACATTGCAAGGGATTTCTCGTAGATTGAATAGATGCTAAAAATATATAAATATTAGGCTTGAGACGCGCTGCGTTCTTACACTGACATGGGTCTATAAATTACTTTCGTTGCATGCTGTACAACGAAAGAACGTCTCTTCGGTGCGGTACACTTCCACGTACTGGTCCGATTCTTGTTTGTATAAATACATAACTACCCACATAATATTATTATTTTAAAACAATAACATCAATATTTTAGGAATATCTTATAAATTTGCAAACAGTAAAAATATAAATTAGTTTGCTACGCCAAATGGCACGACCTCTTTATTTTTAGTATAAGTTGTGTTTTTCTCAGTAAGTGAATTTGTAATTCTTTTGAGAAAATAAGTGCTTAAACCGTAAATTCACATTTTCTAACAAACCTATATATCTCTTTCAAAATCTTCGCTTTTGTGAGCAGAACCTGTTTGGCCACGTAGAGCACGGAGCGGGACTGGTTAGTACCTACCTACCTACTACTAGGTGGGTTGTATAGGTTAGACTATACTAACTGTAGCTATCTATTTCATCCCATTGTTATTTTTTCCTGTTTGTTTACCTATTTTGTTTATGATCCGTTCTGTGTTTCTTTGTCTGTCAATTAAATATATTCTATTCTATTTTTAGGGTTCCTTACCTCAAAAGGTAAAAAAATGAACCCTTATAAGATCATTCTCTTGTCCGTCTGTCCGTGTGTCACCACCGATTTTATTCTATTAACTTCGTCATATAGATCAGAAACAAATAATTAATATCGAAACTAGAGAAAGATTAATTAATGTATCTAAGTGATTCTTATATTCCCTAGATAATGATTTTATATAATCTCGCAGGTGGGCCGTATTATCAATGAATACCGGTTTCCGGTGCCAATGTTCCGCTACTTACCGGTACAGACCCGTTCTCTAGAATCGGTAAAAATGCAATGATTATCTTCTACTAATATTATTAATTTAGTTTTTAAATAGACCTTGAAAGAGAATAAAATAATAAAAAAACAAAATAAATAATGTTGAACATTTCACACAGCGCCATCTAGCCTCAAACTAAGCAAAGCTTGTACTATAGGAATCAATTAGCTAATTGAATACTTATAAATACTTATTTTTTGTAAAAACATACTTATCCTAATAATATTATAAACGCAAGAGTTTGTATATATGGATGTATGGATGTTTGTTACTCTTTCACGCCGGAACGGCTTAACCGATTGCGATGAAATTTGGTATGGACGTAGATCATAACATGGAATAACACAAAGGCTACTTTTTATTGGAAAACCACGCGTGCGAAGCGGCTGGCAACAGCTAGTATATTATAAAGATAAATAACCAGATAATAGATGATATCAAATAGATGATGGGATGACTCACATTATTTATTTGGAGCACATACAGTCCCACTGCAGGGCAAATGCCTTTCTTCCTTTCATCCACTCTATTCTATTATGCGCGTGTGTGGTCCAGTCTTCCATATACTAGTCAAATTCATCATTTAACTAGCGCAATGTTCTGCCACGTGGTCGTTACCTATATCATAAACCAATATTCATTAATATACAACCGGTAAAAATTTAAATATCAGTATGCTTTCTGTGCAAATGTGTTTGCTCTTAGAATAAAGTTTTTTCATTAGTTACTTGTTGGGGAGTTCAGAAAGTCAGGATATATTATGATTGGCTGAGCGTAATCTGTAGGGCGAAATAAAGTGATTATGTTTAAAAATAATGCAATGAGAAATCTATAAAAAAGTTACTGGGGCCATCCAAATTCCCTTCCCTAGTTGAAGCCAATTTACAAAGTCTAGAGCACAGACGCCGAGTAGCCAGACTTTCAGTTTTTAACAAGGTTAATTTAGGTGAATGTACGCAAGATCTTCATGACCTTATCCCTCCTTACCCCTTCCACCACCGGACAAGCAGATGTACCGAGAAGTACCACGCATACCTGGCCGGCATACCACTTTGCCGTCCGTACAAAACGATTTGCTTAATTTTTTCTCGTTAGCATAAGTAAGGAGTGGAACTCACTTCCCGCTTATGTTAAACACTCCGTCGTCCGAGACACGTTCTCGGAGACCCGGATGACGAAATCACTTCCGCTAATGCGGGTGAGTCATCCACATTAGACAGAGTAAACACTCCACGAATACACCGACCTCGCCGGCGAGGTCGACGAGTCCCTTTAGTCACCGCCTACACGAGGTACAAGCACGTACCTGGGCGTTTCTCTCCTATCCCCGTCCCGGCAACAGCCCAAGCCGAGGTTCGTACCTAAGTGGTGCCCTTGCGCTAGTTGCCTCATCAAAAAAATAAAATTATAGGGCTGAGCGCCTTCTGCGCTCGCCAAAAGCTCGGTTAAGCTGCAACGGCCTCAGAGGCCAACAGCGAGATAAGTCCATTCGAAAAAAAAAAATAAAAAAAAATCCCGCTTATGTTTTTTCCGGCCCAAAAATATAATCCAGGAGTATTCAAATACTTACCATCAGGTGAGGTGGTCAAGCGCTTGGCTATCATCAATAAAAAAATAATAATCACGTCGCGCTTTATTGGGGGGGGGGGGGGGGGGGGGGGTACGGATAGAATTACGGTCATTCTCGTAGGAGAAGAGAGGGTGGCTTGTCACATATTTTATGCCGATATTCTAAGCGCGAGCGCAAGTTTGTATCCTTAGTACGTGAGTCAGTTGCTGACGCCCGCCTGTCGTTCGGCCTTTTCGCACCTACAATGCGTATTGTACGTGTGTAAGGGACGGCTTGACCCGGCGACAGTGGCCGTCTCACGCTTAAATGTTGCCGGTATAAGCTTTTCAGTGACTTGCGAGCATTGATAGTAAACGTGAAATTAAATGAATATGAAAACATTTTTTGACACGTCTCAAGATAAAAACCGGCCAAGTGCGAGTCGGACTCGCGCACGAAGGGTTCCGTACCATTATTTATAAAACGAGCAAAAAAATTCACGTTTGTTGTATGGGAGCTCCCTTTAAAAATATTATTTATTTTAATTTAATTATTTATTTTTAAAGTGAATATATGACTAAATATTCTGTGCATATTTAATATATATGTTGCCGTTATCAATATCTAGCAAAAAAAATCACGTTTGTTGTATAGGAGCCCCATTATCCATATTATATTCTGTTTTTAGTATATTTTATTATAGCGGCAACAGAAATACATTATCTGTGATAATTTCAACTGTCTAACTAATACGGTTCATGAGGTACATCCTGGTGACAGACGGACAGACCGATACATAGACAGCGGAGTCTTAGTAATAGGGTCCCATTTTACGCCCTACGGTACGGAACCCTAAAAAGCACGTACTCACTAATAGGAAGCTACATTAGGTATCCCTCGAGTGTTATGTTAGTGTAAATGCTTTATTTTGTTATGGTTAGTAAAGTAAAGTACTAGCTGCTTCCAGCGGCTTCGCTCGCATGTTTTATCAATATTAAGTAGCATATACACTTTAAGCCAGGCTATACTCTATCTATATAACAAATATTATTGAAATTTGTTCAGCCGTTATGATGGGATTGAGTAACAAACACACTAATATTTATAATATAGTGTGATGTATTCACAAGAAAAATTTATTAGTAGGCTATCAGTTATCTGGTGCCATAGCAAGCTTTGCTTAGCGTAGTAGGTCTCACCACTGTGTAAAATGTCTAGCATTATAATATAATTTATTTATATCAATAACCACTACAAAACTCACGCCTTAAGAAACTTTCCCTTCATTATTTAGAATGAGGAATAAAAGAGATCTTGTTCCCGATCGGCGACTGCATTGATATATCGGGGTCTCGACCCTTAAGGCTAGGCTTCGCAGCTCTGCGGGATGGTGGCGGTGCGGATTTTACGCATGCTGAACTTTGACGCAATTAAAATAGAACACAAACACCGGTTTAGGCCTCTTATTCATCGGTAGATTGGGCTATGATGCAAAATATTTAATTTAACCGGAAATTCAGATCAAACGCGACTTGGACCTTTGGGTATGTCGATGACAATAACATGTCTCAATTTAGATAGTTAATGCATAAATAAATATCGCTGGACATTTTACACGGCGCTATCTAGCCCCAAACTAAGCAGAGCTTGTACTATGGGAACCAGTTAACTGATGTACTCATATCTTCTTTTTGTAAATACAATACATACCTACTTACGTAAAATCCTGACCTGGAAATAATATCTGTAGTACATGCATACATTTGTTCCGCGGCGGGAATCAAAACCGCCACCTCCTGCGACTCAGTTGGCTATTCGCTCACTGCGCCACAGAGGTCGTGATCAATATCATCACAATCGTAAAAATACATTCTTGTGACAAAAACCTGTCCTGATATGACTGTTGTCCAACCATAAAGTTCACGCTAATCTGTTAACATCTAGTAATGGGCGTGGTAAACACTAGAAATGAGATTACCAATCGAAAATCTGGTCATTAAATGGTAAGTTTAATTAGTGGGCAAATATCCGTGGTTCACTTAAAGAGGCTTTAACGGAATACCAGCGCTGGGTAGCCAGTGCAACCTAGCACATGCTAAGTTGAGTCCTTTTTAATACACGCAGTGGGTACGACGAGATATACTCTGAAATATTATGTTACTCATAATTCACACATATATATTTCAAACTCGTGTATAACAACTACATTTTTCACTACAAAGTATCTTAAAAACTTTATAGTAAAAACACATTTATAAAAACAGTAAACCACCGACCGCGAAGCAAGGCCCAAGCGATCGGTGGCTAGGGCTGCAGAGAGAGGAACCTCCTGACTATGCATGCCAAGTCCAGGAGTACCGCCTTCTGTATCTGATCCTTGACCCAACTTCCTAGCGAAAGCTTCTTAAGGTATTGGCCGAGGCTCTTCGCTATCAGTCCGTTTACCGACACAACTATCGGAACGATAATCGTTGATTCCACATCCCACACGGCGGTAATCTCATGAGCCAGGTCTTACTTGCTTGCTGAGCTTGTCCTTCTCGGCCTTCTCGTCACTCATTATTATTATTATTTTTAACCTCTGTTGTCCTACTGCAAGGCAAAGGCCTCCCTCCCTTCTTTCCAGTTTTTTCTGTCCCCTGCTGTAGTGGGCCAGTCTGGTAAATGCACATCGAAGTCGTCACGCCATCTCCATGGTGGTCTGCCGCGTGGGCGTGTTGCGTTAGGGACCCAATCAGTTGTTATCTTTACACATAGATCTTCTGGCATGCGACAGACATTTAATGCTAATATTTTTAACTGTTTTATGTCTCTTGTGTGTGTTTATTTGTTCGTACCACGCCATCTCCGTGGTGGTCTGCCACGTGGGCGTGTTGCGTTAGGGACCCAATTAGTTGTTATCTTTACACATAGATCTTCTGGCATGCGACAGACATTCAATGCTAATATTTTTAACTGTTTTATGTCTCTTGTGTGTGTTTATTTGTTTGTACTATAGTGTTGTCACAAATATATGTGTTTTGATTTATTTGATTAGATTGTTTGTAATTGTAAATAGAGGCAAAGAATGCGAGTTCCGAGCATTGATGAATCTGTACTTATTAACTTTAGTATATTTCGCAGATGTGAAGGCTAGGTGGAAATATGGGTGACGGTACTTGCTCATCATCATCATGAGAGTCGTCCTCTATTGACATAAAGTGTACAAGCGCTGAATATCTCAATATTTTATGAGTAAATAATTTGCAACAATAAAAGATAAAAAGGCAAGTTTAATTATGTAATTTATATAAATCCAAGCAATAGGTAATAATAAAAATTTAATATAATAAAAATAAACCATAAATTATTTTCGAGGATTCAGATGTCACCCATATCATGATTTAGACGTGAACGGGCTGGCCGCCAAAGATAAAGTGCCGTCCCATTTTTTTTCGGGTACTATTCTCGCTGTTGGCCTCTGACGCCGTTGCAGCTTAACCGAACTTTGAAGTGCCGTCCCATTTTTTTTCGAATGGTCTAATGGCTTTTTGCTAAACTTTGACTAAACTTTTGGCGAGTGCAGGTGACGCTCAGCTCTGTAAGTTTTTGATAAGGCAGCTAGCGCAAAGGCACCCCTTACGTAATAAACTCGGCTTGGGCCGTTGCCAGGATGGGGATAAAAGAGAAACGCCTGGGTACATGCTTGTAACTCGTATAGGCGACGGCTGAAGGGACTCGTCGACCTCACCGGCGAGGATACCAGTGAAGTTAGACATCCGAATCTCCGAGAATGTGTCTCGAACGACGGAGGGTTTAAAGTGCCTTCCCACCGCGCCAAACGCTCCTTTTAAAGCCGACCGGATCGCCCGATATGCACGCTCGCCTGATTCCGTAGAATATTTTGACTAGTTCTTTAGTGAAAACAAATCTTTTTAATCAAGACAAACACTTTTAATTGCTAACGCCGACATAAAAGTTATACTAGCATTTACAGAGCAGCATCGCGATGCGTCGTCCCGTATACTGCAACACCGCACAACGCCGCACCGTGGTAATTTGACCTCTATCTAGCAAAGACTTTAGGTCGACCGACACATTGACAAAAAGAAACTTCTCTAACAACCGGCCTGTGAAACCGGCTATTTGTTTTATGGACGAATCTTTTTTACTTCCATTTATTATTTAAGAACGGAGCACTGATGTGAAGTTGGATGGATTAAGGTGCCTTGTTTACTTTTTGTTCTTACAAAGCAAAAAAACTATTTTCTAGCTAAGGGTGTTGTAAGAGTGGACAAACTAGCTATTTCGCCGTTCAGACCTAGCATGATGTTCCTTGTCGATCCGGCAGTTGTGGGTTTTGAATCCTAATAGTGCACCGCATTTGCACGTGCTTAATATTATTTAAGAATCAATAATTAACCATCGAATAACCTTATTTTCTTTAAATATGTCATGTTCAATCTAATGATTCCCAACACTCGGGCACCACAACCATCACACTAATAATATATTATATATGCAAAAGTTTGGATGTATGTTTATTTTTTTGTTTGTTTGTTACTCAATCACGTCATAACGGTTGAACCGATTTAGATGTTGAACTGTAGGCATTTCTTTCTGGTGCTGGCTTTAATTTGTCGGTATTTTTGACGTTCTTCTTGTAAATACTTTATTGGCTTGCGTTTGACCACGATCTCGTCTGATGGCAGGCGATGATGCAGTCTACGATGGTACACGCTTGCTTAGAAAAAACATATTTACTCGCGATTCAAAGACACCTAGGTTGTAGCTATCAGGAAACACAGACTCTGGCAAGGCGTTCCACTCTTTGGCGGTGCGCATAATAAAGGTCGAAGAGAACCGCTTTATGCAAAAGGGAGGTATTTCTACCATATAGCGGTGGCGCGCCGCAGAGCGTCTGGTTTTCCGATGATAGAATGGAGATGGTGGGATAAGGTTGAAAAGTTCCACTGCACACTCCCCGAAATGTACTCGATAAAAAACCGAGAGGCGAGAAACCTTTCGTCATTCCGTTCGCTCGCAAATAGTTATTTGCATGTACTATTTTAGCGACAATCCTAACCCGACCGGGGACCGTCTAGTCCTTTCTAGTTCTAGTTTTTCATACCTATTTATACATGATCTGATGTTTAATGCTCATCAAACCTTACAAATGTTTAAATGTTCATACTTATCAATTTAAAACCACAATATGTATCGTAACACGAAATAAGTACCTACTTTAGGTTAAATTTTATTTTTATAAGTTTTGAGAAGCGATTTAGCTTAACGTTATAAATCATTATGATTGTTCATTCTAGGATTAAATTCACACTGGAATTGAACTAGTTATGCTTTTACTGTCTAATAAAGAACTTTTACATTTGAAATTGAATTGATTTCGATGAATTGTGGTATAGCGATTGAAACATGGCCACTTTTTATTGACAAACAACGCGTGCGAAGCCGCCGGCGGAAGCTAGGACAAAAATATATTTGAGTGATCCCTGACAGGTTATAGAGGAAGGATATAGCTTTACACCTTTTGACCATGTCTTTCATGTGGATTGAGGCTGACTAAATTGAGAAGATGATGAGAAACAAGGAGATTTGTAGACACACTGAAGTCACTGACATATATCAGAGGATTAGCAAGCTAGTGTGGTAGTGGGTAAGCAACATAGCTCGATAATCTGACGGCCGTTGGGGCCAAAAGGTTGTCGAGTGTAGATCATGGACTGACAACGGCAGCGTATGGAGATAAACAGAAGATGAACAACATTTGGATTGCTTTAATCGAATTTTAGGAGAATCTAGCCTGAAACTTTACATTATATATTTGATCGAGCGAAACGAGATTTCTAAGTCGACTTGGGCAAATCGGCGTTGTATTTATGTATGTATGTTTGTCCGAGGATAACTTTCGAAGCGTTTATCTGATCATCGCGAAATTTGGTATATAGGTAGTAAGTGATGTCACAATTTTACTGAGCAAACTAAATGAGCTAAAAATGTTGGGGGGGATGTTGAGATGTTGGGGTTCATGAGGGGTAAAAAAAAAATAAAATCAGGCTATTGGGTCAAGTGGGAAGTCAAATAAAAGGTATTTATTAGTATATTTCAATCCTGTTTTTAAGTTTAATGTAATCCTTCTAGTTTTTGAATTATTAGCCATAATAAAAACAAAACTTTGACAAAATTCACAGGGTACACCAGTGACCCCACAATGCTGAAATTTAGTATTCGTGTAGCTTTAGACACAAATATAGGCAAAAGTCTGAAATCCAGAATAACTGCATTTTGTACCCCAAAAAACCCAAATAACATGAACTCCCGTTACCTGTAATTTGAATCAAACTGTAGGTCAATTGAAATGGTTATGGTTTCTATTTTGAAAAATATTAACGAATAATTTATTTTTTGTTTTAATGGGAGACTCGCGAGACTCGCGAGTTCGGGGCGAACCACTAGTACCAATTTTAAAGCAAGATTCAATGCATTATCATATAAAAATGCATGGAAATGTCACCGATATCACGTCAACCAATAAGAAAACGGCAATTGATGTTCCAACTTTTACCAACTTCGCCCATTATATGCAGACCGACAGTCTTGCGGTCGTTAATAACGATTACCATTATAAATTGACACCTCCTTTCCCCCTCGTTGCCACTGATTTATGATTAGAGAGAGGAAAAGACGGGGTTTGACAGGGATCTTCTGAAACTGGTACCTGGGTGCCGTCAAGTGTAAAGTTCACGGAGAAGGATGAGCAAGATATAGAGTTATGATGGTAATAGGTTGTGTAAGCATATATACAAAATTCGTTAGATAAGTTTGTATGAGCTAGTGGCCAGTTTTGTCAGGCTAAAAGCAGTAAAGCATTGACGACCCAATCTAGCTGAGAATAGCTACCCCATGTGACGTCATGTTCAACCATATTGTATTGTGTGTAGGCTGCATAGGCGATGTTGGGCCAAACATACTTATACATTTTACTGACGTATTAACGGGTCCAGCTGTGATAGGACATATGTACTGCAGTTAAAAGTTTAAAAAACGTAGGCAGACAATTGGACCTATGCAGCGATAAAACGGTGATAAATCCCGTATTTATAATAATGATGGATGATAATTAACAAACTGGATTCGTGTTTTAAAGAGCACGGTAAACCGTCAAGTTGACTAAAAAAGAATCAATACCATCGCCGTTCCAAGAGGTCAGACATGTTGATAAATTGTACTAAGAGTTTGTTATCGTTTAGTTTCATCAGTGAAACTAGGTAGGTTCATAGGTTAAATTAATATCGAACTGGCTTGGCTATATATACATAATTTGTAACGTTTTTCATTCAAGAAGATATTGACGATAATGATAAGTAGACAATATTAGAAAACTATTTATTGCACTGATAAAATAATGATAAAAATCCTTCATTGAGGGTGCATCAACATTTATATTATAATCTATTCTTATTTATAAAACATTTAAAAATAAACGAGTGTGCTTTAGACCACACGACTGAAGTAAAACTTCAATTTCAAAAAAAATCTACTAATGTTATATACGCGAGAGTTTGTATGAATGGATGTTTGTTACTCTTTCACGCCGGAACGGCTGAACCGATTGCGATGAAATCCTACTAATATTATAATCACGAAAGTTTGTACGTATGGATGTATGGATGTTTGTTACTCTTTCACGCCGAAACGGCTGAACAGATTGCGATGAAATCTTACTAATATTATAAACGTGAAAGTTTGTATGTATGGATGTTTGTTACTCTTTCACGCCGGAACGGCTGAACCGATTGCGATGAAATCCTACTAATATTATAAACGCAAAATTTTGTATGTATGGATGTATGGATGTTTGTTACTCTTTAATGCCGGAACGGCTGAACCGATTGCGATGAAATTTTGTATAATGAATGAATGAAAATACTTTATTTTACACTTCCAAAGAAACAGACATAAAAATAAAAATAAAACACAAAGCAACAAGTACAATGGGCGGTCTTATCGCTTAGAAGCGATTTCTTCCAGACAACCTTTAGATGGATAGTACTTTTGTGACATATGTATATAATCTGGATTAACACATAGGCTACTTTGTGTTGACAGACAACGCGAGCGAAGCCGCTGGCGGCAGCTAGTTAATTTATAAAATTATTCAAGAACGAAATGAAATACGAAAATTAATGAAACGAGTTACTGACTAAGATATATTTATACATATATATATATATATATATATATATATATATATATATATATATATATATATATATTTCATGCACTGGTTATGAGAGGAAGATAGAAAGAAAATGTGCAATGTGATCTCTCTCTCTTGCTCCTACGATAAACAATTGGAATTACGAAACGTTACTATCTCTCTTTTTATCTTCACTAACTTATATCTCCCTCTAAACTTATGTTCACACTTTTCGTAACGCATTCACCATCTTACTCCCCAAGTAAAGCGTGCGTAAAGAAATTTGACTTCAAAAACCGTTTCAAATTCATGTTTTGATCTAATCTCGATGCTAATACAAGCTTTGGGGTAGCTAAAACTGGATATAATCACGCTGTAACTAAACCCAGAGAAGTACAAAGCTGAACTGGCAGTAGGGAAGGGCACATAGCTCGAAGATCTGACGGCCGTCAGAACAGCAAGGTTCTTGAGTGGAGATCACGCAATGGAGCGTACCGTAGGACTGCCCAATAGATGAAAATACGACCTGATAAAGATCGCTGGGAGCATTTGGGTGCAGGCTGCACAAGATCGGTCACTCTAGAGATCTATGGGGGAAGCTTACGTGCAGCAGTGGATGTCTTGTAGCTTGTCGCACGCGTGGTTTGTTAATAAAAAGTAGCTTATGTGTTAATCCAGGTTATAATCTACGTGCATACCAAATTTCATCGAAATCGGTTCAGCCCTTACGACGTAATTGTGTAACAAACATCCACACTTACACATTTATAACTAGCAGTTGATCGCGACTTGGTGCGCGTTACACTATTAAATGTGTAGGTAACCTACAATTAAAGCTAAACTCGCTGTTGCCACTTGAGTTGACACCCCATTTCTATCTCATGGGAACTGATTTATGAGTTAAAAAGTAGCTTATGTGGTAATCCAGGTTATAATCTACGTATATACTAAAGTTCATTGAAATCAGTTTAGCCGTTACGACGTGATTGAGTAACAAACAAATAAATAAACAAACATCTAAACTTTTGCATTTGTAATATTAGTGTGATTATGATGATAGTATAGGATTAGTTAATGGTTCATACAAATTTAACTTTTACTTTAGTGTTATCTACTTTATGATAAACAAATTCTACTCTGAGATAAAATCTATTAAACTAGGTGAACGTTTGGTCGGAATGGCTTATTTTTCATGGGAATTGTCATTGTCAGATGATCTTTGAGGAAATTGATGTGATTCCTAATTTTCTCGAGTTCTGAAACTTTACTACTTTAAATTATTTATTTTCATGGACTTCTCGAACAGATGGGGAATTAAAGTCGTAGACTTGACTTGGTGCCAATTTTTAATAGCTTAGAAAGTTTTAATGGTTGGAGATTTACAACTGGCCAAAAAAACTCTCACCATTGATCCAGTTCAATGTTTGTAAATAACTGTCTTGACCTATTAGTACATCCATTTTTTTACAAGCTTTAATTTTGAATACACGCTTATTTTGGATGGCAATGCATGCTTAGTTATGTGACGTCATTCTAATTCCAATATGGTGGATCATCCAAGATGGCGGACTAGTTATTTTTACTGCACTACCACAGTATGGGTATCAAATGAAAGGGCTTGCTGTGGAGAACACGAAAAATAATACAACGTCACATTAAATTTAAAATATGGAGAACCATATAAGATGTATACTATAAATCCAATATAGTGGAACCTCCAAGATGGCGGAAGATGTTTTCTGGTTTTCTGAAGTCATTAACAGCTGAATTTTAACAAAAGTATGCCTTAGTCGACTTCATCCTTTGACTTGTGTAATTTGGCGAGATGGGCGTCAACAGGTTTGCAATCTATCTAGGAGAAGGATATTGCTATAAAGCCCAATACGGAAGTGACCGAAATGGCTATACTTTGTGCTTACAAATTAATTTTTTAATAGGCTTGCTTCCACGGCGTGCGTGCGCGCGTTTGGGCTTATTTGAATCTGCTTGCGGTTCTGATTAAGAATTTTATAGAAGCTTGTTAGGGAAAAATATTATTTCAACAAAAAATCTTATTTATAACAAAAGTTACTCTATAGCGCACTGTTAAGCTTTATCTTTGGTATTACGAAAACGTTGAACAAATGGTAGGCGTGTGTTTAAAAAAATCCTTATCAATTTTTGTATAGACATTTTTGACACATGCGCTAAACGGTGTTTAATTTTGTTGTGGTAAGAACCGAAGTTTTTCGGTGTTTGTAATCGGCGTATCTTATCATATGGATTGATTTTAGTGTGGACGCCACAATCATTATATTGTTCTGTTGACTTTATATTAGCATCAGAGTTAACAGTACGGACATTGCTACTTGCCACATTATACTGTAAACATACGGAGTTTTGTCATTAAAGCATATCAAAACTAGAAACTAAATAAACTCAAATAAAATAAATAAGGTCAGAGAAATAAAGAATTATTTTATTAATTTCTAAATTTATTTAAAAACGTCAATTTCATTTTATTATGTTTTCTTAAGAATGGTTTGTAAATTGTGAACGAATAAAGAAAATAAAACAGACTTATTTGTATAAACTCCAAAAACTGGAAGCCAATTTACAAAGTCTAGAGCACAGACGACGGGCAGCCAGACTTTCAGTTTTTTACAAGATTCATTTGGGCGAATGTGCGCAAGACCTTTATGACCTTATTCCTGCTTCCCCCTTCCACCACCGGACAAGCAGATGTACCGAGAAGTACCACCCATAACAAACCGTTTGCCGTAACAAACGATTTGCTTCAACATTTCTTGTTAGCACAAGTAAGGAGTGGAAGTCATTTCCGGCGTATGTTTGTCCAAACCAGTAAAATCTTGGGGTCTTCAAGTCCAGAGTGAATAGGTTCTTTCTAGGCAAGCGTGCTTCATCTTCGATCATACCGTCGCTTACCATCAGGTGAGGTAGTGTTCAAGCGCTTGACTTTCATCAATAAAAAAAACTTCAGCAGTTTCAACTTTAAATTTATCTGAAAATAAAACTTGCAACTCATGTCTTGTTACCTTGGTAGATAATGTTACAGCAAAGGTAACGCAGCTAGTTACATCCTTATCAATGCCAGCGGTCTTATCCATCTAAAGTTTTCTAGAAGAAAAAAGCTTCTAAAGTGTTATGCTCGGGTAAACGATCAATAATACCCTCGAACTCATGGCATCCTCACTTGCGTTTGCTTTCAGCCGTTGTATAGCAATTGCTATTATAATATTATATTCCCTATTCCAAAACAATATCTCTGACTCAAAATGTTGTAAACAAGTAAGTATGTTTGTCTTAAGGCATGAGAAAATTTGATACCACTTTTAATCATTCTCCTTTACCCATCCCCATCAGTGGGACAAGAGGTATTTAAAACATTATTATATTGTATTTTTTGAAGTAAAACTTTATTACGCACGCTTGACTTGGGGAGTAAGATGGTGAATGCGTTACGAAAAGTGCGAACGGAAGTTGAGAAGGAGATATAAGTTAGTGAAGGTAGTAAGAGAGAGAGTTACGTTTCGTTTATTTTTAAACGTTAATTGCGAGTGCGAGTTGCATCTGTCCAGAATTAACATAGACTGATCCACCTACAGACTTATGGAAAATTTTGTAATGGAACAATTTACTAAACTAGTGATTTGCCCGAACTGATATCTCGCAAGTATCCCATAACAAAAAAAATATTCTTAGGGCGACTAGCGCAACGATGCCTAAACGTATTTAGTGGCTTAAGGAATTGTCAAATTTTACAAATACGTACAATTTAAACATGTTTAGTCCCTAAATACGTTTAGGGATCGTTGTGCAAGCCGGTTTTAACCTTTGTCTAATAAAATAGTATCAAAACCGAATAACTATACCTACAGTTTCATTCAAATTTCAGGTAACGGGAGTTCATGTTTATTGGTTCCTTTTTTTTGGGGTACAAATTGCAGTTATTTTGGATTTCAGATTTTTGCCTATATTTGTCTTACTAAAGCTACACGCATACCAAATTTCAGCACTTCACAGAGTACACCAGTGACCCCACGGTCACTGGTGTACTCTGTGAATTTTGTCAAAGTTCAGTTTTTATGACTAATAAACTCAAAAACTATAAAGAGTTTCCGAAAAATAAAACACGGTCTAAATGTACTAATAAATACCTTTCATTTGACGTCCCATTTAACCAGTTAACATCATTTTCATTTTTTTAACCTCCTTGAACTCTAATATCTCAACAACCCCCCCAACATTTTTAGCTCATTTTGTCACATCAAAATTGTGCCGTCACTACCTACCTATGTATTCAATTTCACGATGGTCGGATCAACGAAACTTCGAAAGTTATGCTCGGACAAACATACGTACATACAATGCCGATTTGCTAAAGTTGATTTAGAGATATCGCTTCGATCGATCAATTAATATTTAAAAAAAAAAGTTTTACTTCAGTCGTGTGGCACACTCATTATTTTTCTGTAACGTACGGGCTTTTCACGGATTGATCTATAACAGGGTACTCTAATATATTTGGGAACTTTTGGAAGTAAATAAGATTTTGCAAGTCCCTACAAATTGGATAAGGAAGGAATACTTCTGTGGGGTCAGCGGTTAATTTCGCCCATGAAAGGGTAGACTGATTAATTCAGGTATTTTTAAAAGTACACTCGCTTACACGTGTAAAAAAAATTCTAGCAATGTTTACCATAATAATAATATAAGAGTTTATTTATTTAGAGAAACCAACGCAACGGCGCGGCGGCGATACAAATTGTTTGGTCTAATAGCTTAGAACCAAACGTAAGGCTAATAACAGGTTTCTACGTTTCAACATTGCAAAGAAAGATGTAGGAACAAAAACAAAACTAAAACAGCCTAGTTAGCTTATTTTAGAGTTACAATCCAAATAGTATTAGTAGGGTGTACACTGCACCTATAATAAAAGGAATCTAATGTGAAATTATTGTGTTTTATATTGTATGAACCATGAAAACAACATGAAAATAAAGCAAATAACTGAAATGTGAATACTTACTGGTTGATTCTTTCGAGTTTATTTGAGACATAAATATGGCTATTCAATCAAAAGTTAAAGAGTAGTAAGCTATTGTGGTATGTGCATGTTACGTTTAGTTATACGGAGGGAAGAAAATCACGCGACTAAAAAAGTATTAGATAATTATGAATGAGATAATAGTAGTTTATTAAACGAGGGGATAAAGCAGTGTCTTGCGTCACGCGCGCGATATTGAATCCCGATCGTAACGAAGTCCTATTTATCGATCTATAAAAGATCGCTTCCAGTTTTTAAATAATGCGCACGACCTACAGTTTATGTCAACTGACACTTTGCTTCTCACACCCCTTCCTATAAGACTTATTATTTCTCCAACTCCTTTTCTGTTAAGGCGGTCCGACTCTGTGTCTTGCCATTATCCTGCAGATGATCGCAGCTCGCGCGGACTGTCCCATTCAACATAAGTTGATGCGGATTGTGATGGGCTCCTCATAAATTTAATTACGTCTGTCTTCTAAATTTTATGTTTTTGAATTAACTTGATTTTAATTTATTTTTGTCATTTTTATTGTTATTTAGCCCCGTTTTAATTATTATTTTATTGGAACTCTATTTATTAAATTTTTGACAGTTTTATTTGTACCATTTTAATTGTTTTTATTAAGTTATGTTGTTTTTTATTATTTTTTAAGTGTGTGTTACTTTGTTTTTGTATAACGTCGAATTTATTGTTTAATCTAATGTACCATTAGATTAAATGTAACACAAATGTAACATTAAAAAGGCTGAAACACGAGAGTGGTTTAAAAGATTGGTACGTCAGCGCTTCCTTGAGAAGTGAAGATAATTAGCCACCGATACCATCATTGCGTTTGACTTAGGTTTGTTATGTAATTTCTATCAATTTATTTTTTTTAACTTCTTTATAGGTATTTACGTAAAATAACTGTATATATATATATTATAATTATTTTGTTAGGCATTTATGTTTTTATTCAGTCATTTAGGGTCTGTATTTATTATCAGCTTTGAAATGTCTTTTTTCCTGTGTCACACCTTACCTTTTTTTAGCACGACCAGGATGACTGGTAGATAATGCTTTTAGCATTAAGTCCTCCTCCTAGCACTATTCTGTTTTGTGTGAAAGTATTAAACTAATAAATAAATATTCTAGAGTTAACTCACGAGCGGAGTGAAGGAATTACTAGAATCCTGAGTGCAAAGAGGGATATAAGCACGCCCAAGGTGCAGACAGCTTTATCCACGAGGAGATTACTCTACGTTTCACACTTTCTGCAAGACAATACAAACCAAATCTAAGTTGGTGCATTCTGTGCAGAGGTTACTTTGATTTACGAATAAGTTCTTAATGTGTGGTTCTCTTTGGTTACAATTTTAATACAGATGCAGTTCCAAATTCGAATCACATTATATAGGGCATAATGAAATTCAGTATAGCTTTACTCCCTGCTCGGCCGTAGGGATTTAGTCACATGCTTTCGGTAAGGTTTACATGACATATAATTGAACATTCTCGAGCAGGTGTTGTTAAAATATATTAATTAATATAAATAACATACAATTTTTTATATGTCTATAAAATACATAAGAAAGAGTTGAATCAACTAAAGACTGTTGCATACGATACAAATGATATTTATTATCTGGAAGTGATTGCAGCTAAAGTGATAAAACCGCTCATTGAACATTTCTTCGTTATTTTGTTTGAAACTTTATTATAATACTACCTGCTGTCCGCGACTCCGTACGCGTTACAGTACAAAATGTGTAGACCTAGAAATATACTCAGGTATACTCGCTGTTGCATCTTGATTTGACACTTTTTATCCCATGGTACTTGTTTTATGTGATATAAGGTCGTCTATATGGTAATCCAAGCTATAATCTACGTATATACCAAATTTTATCGAAATCGGTTCGTGATTGAGTAACAAACAAACAAATATATAAACAAACATCCAAACTTTCGCATTTATAATATTAGTGTGATAATTTTAAAGTGTAATAAAAATAAAGAATTTTTATTTATTAATTGAATTTTCTTATCAAAAACAGTTTTATTGCTATTTTCAGCGAACATTTCATTACTTATTCACTCGATTGTACCTCCGAGGTGCTAATAAAGACATGTAGGTAGCTCTAGGTATGGGGAAATGAGCTCATGTGCGAATATCCCAAAGGCATACTTGGGCCTGTGTTAAGCAGTTTTCAATGTAATATAAGCTTTATTGCATTGGGCTTAGATTCATTATAGCGATGAAATTAAATGTCATTAGCAACATATAGCCTAATATCGTATTATCTTATTTGTGATACAGCCTAGGCAATCCGCCCTCTACGGCACGGAGGTCGACTGATGGACGTTATAGACTTCACGTCTCAGCAAATAGTTTTAAGTTTAGACCCGCCCGCGACTTCGCATGAAATTTCGCGTTCCCGTGGGAACTTTGCCATGAAAATTATATAAAACATTCTTGTCAAAGTGACGCGAACTTCATGTAAATGACTTCACGTCAATGGACGACGGTTAAATTATATGGATGTTGTTCATAGAAAATACTAGACTCGCGATTAAATAATGGAGGGTGGAGGTATGAGGGTGAAAAATACTTTACGACTTTTACTCACCTACCAAATATACAAATATATTTCATTAAAATCGGTCGACCCGTTTCGGAGGAGCGCTGTCACTTCAACCGTGACACGAGATTTTTTTATATCTATATATATTAAAGAAAGTCGTGTTGATTACACTATTTATAACTCAAGATTGGCTTAACCGATTTGGCTGAAAATTGATGGGGAGGTAGCTTAGAACCAGGAGACGGACGCAGGATACTTTTTATCCCGTTCTTAGAACCAGGAGACGGCTTTAGATACTTTTTATCCTGTTCGACCGCGTTCCCGTGTGACGTGACATAAAACGTCAGAGAGAATACAAGTCACTATAAAACGTGGTATAACAAAAACGCATCTGACATAGAATAACAAAACGCAAATAACAGCTAAACTTAATTTAGTCTAAGGTTAAGTATGGTTGTAAAATGATGGCCGGGGACAACAATTGACAATTCTACCAGGGTGACGTATATTGACAGCCCGCGTTATATGCATGTCAAGGCGGTACGAAGTTTGGCGGGTCAACTAGTAAGAGATATAATATGTGTGTTAGTCACTATGGTATATGCTTATCTGGGCCGTAGAATAAAAAAACCTAACATCTTACCTTGTTACCACATAAAAGTAACTGTTTAATGCTTGTTTAAAAAATTCCTTACCAATTTTTGTATAGAATTTTTTTAAACACTCGCTAAACAGTGTTTAATTTTGTGGTAAGACGCTCATTCTTTTCTATTGTTGCCTTAAATAAAGTTTCATTGTTATTAGCATTATGATAACTTTTAACCGACTTCAAAAAAGGAGGAGGTTCTCAATTCGATTGTATTTTTTATATTTCTTACCTCATAACTTTCGACAGGGTGAACCGATTTTGATTATTCTCTTTTTGTTTGAAAGCTCGTGTTTTCCGTGTGGTTCCATTTCCATTTGGGTCAGTTCTGACAATGGCATCCATGAGAAAACCATACAAGTCTTAAATTTGTTTAATTTTTATGTTCTGCGTTATGTTTGTTAGCTCAGAACTCCTTTATAAATCAACCGATTTAGATTTGGTTTTTACCTGAAGTCGGTTATATTATTTTTAAAAATATGCTTGTTTTTTGTTAAGTTACTTTTTTAAAGTTTACTAAACGAATAAAGTCAAAAAATACCAGTGCGATTTAGAATTTTTTTTCACTATTAGAATGCTACAGTAATAACACCATTAAAAACAGTTACTTGCCTCCGAAAGAATTGCTAAGAATCTACGTAATCTAAAAAGCGGTTGAATTCAAGTGGAACATCTATACTTAGTAATACTATTATTTCATGTCCCAGAGGATATGGATGAATCATTAGAACGGGACTGAAACCGGATGAGGTTTACTGGTCTTTTGTTTCGCTGGAACTATGTGTTAGGTGTTTGCCCGTGACTTCGTTCGCTTGGACTTATATCATTGTCATAAATTATTACAGTGCCAATTATAAAAAATTGCATACGTCCGAAAATGTCGTCTGCCCATTCGGGCAAGCATATTGATAAACTAAAATGTTTTTAAACGACTTCAAAAACGGAGGAGGTTCTCAATTCGACTGTATTTTTTTATGTTTGTTACCTCAGACTGAGTGAACCGATTTTGATGATTCTTTTTTTATTTGAAAGCTGGTGCTTCCCGTGTGATCCCATTTCCATTTGGTCTAGTTCTGATAATGGCATCCGTGAGAAAACCATATGTCGTAAATTTATTTAAATTTTATGTTAAGTTATGTTTGTTGGCTCAGAACTCCGTTATATATTAAACCGATTTGTTTTTTTATGATTTTTTTACAAAAATATAACCGAATTCAGATAACAGTAAAAAACAAACTACTCGACGAATTTTGGTAAAAACTTCCATGGGATCAAGATAAAAGTATATCATTTTACTTTTATGTTGATCCCATGGAAGTTTTTACCAAATTCGTCGAGTAGTTTGTTTTTTACTGTTATCTGAATTCGGTTATATTTTTGTAAAAAAATTCGTTGTTATTCTCTATACTCTTTGGTTATACATGAGCGCCTTATATCCAGTCTAATGTGAACGTGAAGTTTTTAGCTCTATAAAATTACTATCTTCATACTAATAACTGCGTGATCAAAGGGATATCGTTATACAATGGGCGTAAGTGACTAATTGCAGCCGAGATGTTTCACGAATTGAGCTAATGAATTGTGGGTGCTCGTTATTCACTACTGAATTATAACCTCTTTTTCACCGACTTCAAAAAAGAAGGAGGTACGCAATTCGTCGTATTTTTTTTTTGTTTCCCGATTACCCGTCAATCATTGGAACGCATGACGCCTGGATCAATTCTAGAAATTATATTTTTTATAAAAGGGTATACTTCTCAAGTCTATTAGCACCATGTCAGGATCTGATTATAGGATCCCAAAAAATCGTGTTCTTTATGGGGACGCAATTCGGTTTTATGTTTGTTATACTTTCATATTGGTCTCAAAGAAAATTCATCAAAATCAGTTCAGTCGGTTATATTTTTCTTAATAATTTACTTCTATTATTAAAAATAATGATTTGTCATGGAGATGTATTTCAATAAAGCCTTTTATGAATGTGGCATCTTTCATTTTTAAATAGAAATAAGGATTTGTCTTGAAGGTTGTATTTAATTTAAGTATATTATGAATGCGCCTCATCCTAATTTTAAATTTAATAACGTCCCTAGGGGCGTTAATCGCATTTACGCAACAGGTATCGAGCTAACAATGACCAATTTTCAGAGCATGTGATGTTAAAATATCTAAAAGATTGATCCAAGAGCAGGCGCTTATCTGGGTCAATTCTTAAGCATTGAAATTCAGCGGGGCAATTCAGCCAGTGTCTTGGTGACACTTCCGCCTGGTAGTGATCAGGAGCAGTTGAGCTATCTATAGTTTGTTTGCAACGGTCTTTAGATGGTTCAACTGTTTCTTCTGTATTTTATTGTAAATAATTGTTTCTGTTATTAAAGAATTTGTTTTCTTTTGACAATACAACTATGAAAATCTTATGTATGTTCACAAAAATATTAATTTGTTTAAGAAAAATAGCGATAATCATAATTTTACTACTAAAAATAAAGATAAACTCGCTGTTGTCACTTGTAGACTCCATATAGTTAGTAAATCGTTTAAAGGGCAAAATGTTCGCTTTTATAACAAACTCCCAAGTGATGTACAAAAATTGACAATTAACAAATTTAAAAACGCAATTAAACAAAATCTTTATAAAAAAAACCTACTACAAAATATCGGATTATTTTGATGATAGAGAAGCTTGGGATTGAAATTGCGCCGACTCGTTCAAAATGTTACAATTAAGACGTAATTTTTTACCTGTATTGTTATGTATTCTAAAAGAATCATTAAAAAAAACAACCAGCCTTGTTTTCTTGCCTTTCTTTCCTGGCTTGGTCGCGAAGGAACAGGCAGTATAATTGACGTTTCAAAGTGATCCTTGTGATTTTAATGAATAAAAGATTTTGACTTTGACTTTTGACTTTAAAAACATTATCCAAGTGGTTGTTTAATTGAGATAGCAATTATATGTCTACGTCTACGTAACAGGTAATATTTTAAAAAGAAAAACACGGTATTTTATGTATGTTATAATCATTGTTGAATACTAAGAAATCCTTCTGGTCATACTACGAGTACCTATATATAAATCTCGAAACGCACCAAAATTACTTCAAAATGGCGGCGCTTCCCCCTCCACCGCGCGCGATGCGTAACAGTAACAGTCCTCACTTAGCGTAACAAATTCTTTGATCCTTCATGGCTCCTCTATATGATGACCCAGTGCTGAACCGGCGAGATGACCATGCAATGGTTTAACCCCACTACACGACCGCGACATTCAGTTGTGATTAAGTCGTTGTTCAAGATGGACGTGGAGGCATTAGCCGCTGCGAAAATCTATCTATACACCACTTGCCAATATTTTCTTAATATTGGTACTAGATAACTGATATATGTACATAATACAAAACATTACATAGATAGATATTTTTCATTATATATAGAAAATAGCCAGTACACCCTGAACAAATATCTGCAGATCGAGCACGCACTGTGGAATGGGCCACGTGAAGACGCGTACTGCCATTGCTGGCCCACTACCTTTGATGTGCGGACGAAAAACCGAAACCGTGGGCATCCCATCGCCATCCCACCGCGCCATAAGCCATCCGATACTACTGCGCTCTCCACACGCTGGCCCATCTTAGTGGACGAGCATGATGACCCATCATGTAGAGGGGCCATTAAGGTGTAATTAAATTTGGGATGGAGATGATAGTTAAAGTCAGGCCATTTTAATAGGTAACATTTGACACTTCATCAAAATTCAACAACGTAACCTTGTAACGGCAGGCATAGAATAATATATTGTTTCGTTTTGTTAGAACTGCATAATTGCTTAATTTTTTTCAATAACGATTACATATTTATTGTTGTAATAACCGATACGAGTACGAGTTCGGTACGAGTTGTACTGAATTGACAGACGTCAACAGACGACAAATGTTACCTATTAGATTGGCCTGACTTTAGGTAGCTGCAACACCAAACTGTATCCCCCGATTTTGTTATCATTCGTTTTGTGCCTCCCTCTATGGAAGCAATTTTAAAAACGTATACACGTCAACACTGGATTTTTTACATGATTTATGATTTTTACATGATAGGTTGTTTGATAATATACGCACAAAAATGAATGGGGGTTATTTTGATGAGTATACTTAATAAATTTGTGAAATGTTTACCATAGACATGTAAAATTTATTTTAGCATTTATAAACAAACTCTTTATTTTTTTAGTGGGGCAAAATGCCTTTATTAACAATAAATATTTGCATGACTAAAATACAAAAGCAACAGCTGAATCATCTAAAGATCGTTACAAACGATCTATAGATAGCTCAACTGCTCCAAATCACTACCAGGCGGAAGTGTCCCCAACACTGACTGAAAATGGCTGCATTTCCCCGCTGAATTGCAAATCTTATGCGTTGATCCAGATAAGCGCCAGCTTTTGGATCACACGTTGCTTCGACCAGACGCCCAGAAAGAATTTTGAAAACGCGATGTGCCCCGGTACTCCATGGACCTACGGTCTGGACCCCAAATGGCTCAAACACGTAAGCTCTGTCGAGACTTCCATATTTGCACCGCTTAAGATCTTCAGTTAACATTGCTGCCGCACCGACCCTAACTTTATTAAACTTACGTTGTGCTATTGCATAATGCTTGCCATTTAACCACAGATACTGTATTGGTGACGTCTCAAGATATCTCTTGTTGTCCCTTTCTATCCTAAAATCCGCAGCCATTTCCGAAAGAGGTATCAAAACGGCCTTTATTTTAGAATGTGGATTGCAACAGTAGGCAGTAAGTTTTATATCGAATGAATTAATCACCTAAACTTATTTGTGTTTATTTAAAATTTGATAATATAACTAGTAGTTTTTTTTCGAGAAGTCTTTTGTTAATGTTTTGAGAAACCGTCACTTGAATATCGTCAGTATATTACTAAACATCCTGTATATGCGAAGCTACAATAATATTAAACAAAACAAAAAGTTTTAAAACTCCTTGGAACTTGTAATTCGAAATACAAGCCTCTCAGAGAAATTATTCTAATGTGCCTCTTTGCTAAACTTTCCAGCAACTTTTATATTTTTCTTCAATGTTCATAAACTTTATCTTCGCGTAAAAATCTATCCTGTTATTGTTCATGGCTTCGTTCGAAAAGTATCTAGATAAAATGTATCAAACGTCCTTTAGATATAGTTAGGCGACATTGTAATGACTTCCGTAGCGCAGTTGGCTAGACGCAGGAGGTTGCGGGTTTGATTTCCGTCGCAATACAAATGTTTGCACGATTTACAGATATCTTGAATCTAGACTTGCAGTGTGGGATTTTAAGTATGTTTTTACAATAGATAAATACATTGAAAAAAAAATTAATTACACGAATGAAAGAAAGATTTTTTTTATATTATAAAGCTAGATACAACAACAGTTCAACAGAATAAAAAACCGGTTAAACGCGAGTCGGACTCGCGCACGAAGGGTTACTTACCATTATCTAAGAGAACTGCAAAAAAATATGTCTGTTATGGGAGCTCCACCTAAATATTTATTATATTCAATATTATGTATTTTATTTATTTTTAACCTCTCTTGTCCCACTGCAGGGCAAAGGCCTCCCTCCCGTCTTTCCAGTTTTTTCTGCCCCCTGCTGTAGTGGGCCAGTCTGGTAAATGCACATTCAAGTCGTCACACCATCTCCGTGGTCTGCCGCGTGGGCGTGTTGCGTTAGGGACCAAATCAGATATTATCTTTGCTTATTTTATTCAATAACACAATTTTATTCATTTACCTTATTTGTGGTTTGTTTCGATTAAGCTAGTCCTCTAAATTGTATGAGCGCCCATACAACTCAGAGGACTATATTAATTGGCGTCAACTATGTATGTATAGGGAAACCCTTTACTTTCCGTCTTTTTTTTGTAATTTTTTCTTTATTTATGCTCTAACCTTGCTTTTTGCCAAATTTCGTGATTCTAGATCAAAGTGAACTACAATATACATAGGTTTTCGACCCAAATCCTATAAGGTACTTCCGATTGACCACGAATTGTAAATTTTGATTAAAAGCAAGGTCTTACAGCACAAGTAATGGGAAAATTCTTAAAAATATACAAACTTAAGGTAAATTTTGGTATTCTTTATTCTTTATTCTTTATTGTACACAAATAGATTTACAGATAAAAATAGCTTACAAAATGGACATGTACAAAGGCGAGCTTAACCCTAATAAGAGTTTTCTTCCAGCAAACCTTTGAAGATAGAGATATTTGATTATAGTGGTGGGTACGTGCACAGAGAATGACATTGGAGTAGAATACTAATATATAGCATATACTATAATAAATACAACACTTAACCATATTAAAAAATAATAATAATACCTATATACTATACCTACATTAGAGATAAACATAATATATTATACAAAATATAAATAATATACCTACTTATACATAATAAATAACCTAAAAGCTTACAAGGACAGGTAATGCTCTTTGACTCTAAGCTTAAAAGTGCTTAGTGATGGACTTGCGCGGATAGAGTGTGGTAGAGAATTCCACAGGTTGACTCCATGGACAGTGAAGGAACCGCCATAGCGACTGGAGGAATGAGGAGGGGTTTTGAGAAGGAGGGACTTAGATGACCTACAAGTCATCTCCGGTAGGACAAGAAAATCGAAGCGCTCACGGAGGTAAGAAGGAGCTAAAGGATTTATTATGGTACTTACAAGTTTTCTTGAAAATCTAAATTTGTCCCTTTCTTTTTATCGTGTAGGTAGACTCAGGACCTTGATTTTTATACACCTAATAGGGACTATCATCATATCAGCCGTAGGACGTCCACTGCTGGACAAAGGCCTCCCTCATTGATCTCCAGGAACTGCGGTTGGAAGCGGCCTGCATCCAACGCCGACCTGCGGTTCTTACCAAGTCGTCTGCCCATCTTGTGGGTGGACGTCGTCGTAGTGTTTGGTAGCCGATCGTCTCCCGGGGATTCTTAGCACCCCTGGCCCCGCCGTTACCGTGACTGCTACCGTAGCCAGGATTAGCGGGGCCGCCGGGGACTCGGGGCCTGGTTTTATGTTGCACTATATCCATAAGGGGGTGTGTTGCCATACTCGCCACGCTTGGCAGGCGGGTTGGCGAGCGCAGTATAGGTATTGTAAACACGAAAAGACGCTGCTGCCCATCTTTCGGAGGTATCCCTTAGCAGACTCCTACTGCATCCACGGGCAAGAGCGGAGGGGCAACATTCTATTGCCGGCGCCCCACGGCAATAGCCGAATAGCCAATAGGGACTATAAACCTCACTATCTGGTATAAATTTCAACTTGCTCGGTCCACTCGTTCCTGAGAAAATCGGTGGTGACACACGGACAAACAGACGGACAAGAGAGTGATCTTATAAGAGTTCCTTTTATCTAATGAGGTACGGAACCTTAAAAAACAAATAGTGATAAGCATAATGGACGTTCCTATCGCTAAACAAAGTGATCCAGACAACCTTTGGATGGAGCGTACAACTTGAGTAAGTACGAAACCAGTAAGTACCTAGTATTCCATCAGTTATCAAGTTCCCACACTACAAGATTACCTTAGTTTAAAGCTAAATAGCGCTGTAAGATATGTCCAGCATTATTTATATATCTGTTGTACCTATATCTACGTGAGTCAAACTGGCAACACCTTAAAAACTTTAATTAATTCCTATTTTTAGGGTTCCGTAATCAAAGGGTAAAATGGCATCCTATTACTGAGGCTCCGCTGTCTGTCTGTCTATCCGTCTGTCACTAGACTGTATCTCATGAACCGTGTTAGTTAGACAGTTGAAATTTTCACACATGCTGTATTTTTGTTGCCGTTATAGCAACAAATACTAAAAACAAAATAAAATAAATATTTAAGGGGGGCTCCCATACAACAAATTCTTTTGTTGTTCTTTTGGTGATTCTTTTGCTCGTTTTGGCTTGATACTGATAACGGCAACAGGTAGACGCTTAAAAAAATTACGGAATAATTAGTTATACAATCATTTTAAAAATAAATAATTAAATTCCGATAAAACAAATATTAAGGGGGGTTCCCATAAAACAAACGTGATTTTTTTGCAATTTTTGTAGATAATGGTACGGAACCCTTAAGTCCAACTCGCACTTGGCCGGTTTTTTAACAACTTTTCCTTCTAAATTTCCAAAATGAAACAGTTAGTATCTAAAATTCAAAACGGAAGTTAAGAAATGTGAAATGTCAATTGACTTGCAAAGCGGTGGTTTGAAACTTGGTAAGCGGGGCACGACCGTTTATTGGTGTATCGTGACCAGGTGCAAGGAATTAGGTGCTGAAATGTACTAGGTGGACCGTCAGACCACTGAACTAAACCGTTAGAAACGTATAAACATAGCAAGACTTATCTTGTCAGTTATGTTGGATAATTATGGATTAAAACGGGTATTTATCGCGTATGTACCTTTTTAATTTGTTGTCCCGACGTTTCGGCTGTGTTGCAACGAAGACAGTGGTCATTTTGTTGGCACAAACCAAAATAAATTTAGTTCTGACAGAAATAAAATTAATTGCCATCCTTTTTTGTTACTTGCGGACAGCGCATGACAGTTGTTTTTTAGTGCTTCAAACCGAAGTTTTCTCGATAGAATTAACCTCAATACCATAAAAAAGTAAGTTTAAAAGAAGCTGCAGAAGAAAGAATTTTATAGCTATTGCTGGCAATGGCTATAAAATGCTTTCTTTATACAGTGTTCTAGTAGCCCCGCTTGTACACATAAATACGACTGATACACAATCTAAATCATTTACGATTATTTTTCATGCAATATTCTTATTTTTGGAGTAAACGGTTCACAATACAATACCTAAGTAAAATCAGACCATCTAAATCAACTTATAATCTTGCTTTACCTTGTAATGATTATTAGTTATTTGATAAAATTTCACTAACAGTTTGATTCCATAGTTGTGATAGTGCTCTTGTATTCCCCCACTACGTCATACGCTAATCTTAACAAAATATTTCTGATCATGAAAACTTATAATTGATCGAGCAAAGCGACATCTCTAAATCAACTTGAGCAAATCGGCGTTGTATGTATGTTACATACATACATACGTTTGTTTGTCCGAGGATAACTTTCAAAGCGTTCAGTCGATCATTGTGAAATTTGATACATTGGTAGGTAGTGATAGTACAATTTTGTTGTGACAAAATGAGCTAAAAATGTTAAGGGGTTGATGAGATTTTGTGGTTCAAGTGGGATAAAAAAATGAAAATGAGACTATTAGGTCAAATGGGTCGTTAAATAAAAGGTCTTCATTATTACATTTACACCTGGTTTTTATTTTTAGTAGTATTGTTTTTGAGTTATTAGCCATAATAGAAACAAAACTTTGATAAAATTCACAGGGTACACCAGTGACCGTACAGTGCTGTAATTTGGTATGCGTGTAGCTTAAGTGACACAAATATAGGCAAAAGTCTGAAACCTAGAATAACGGCCATTTGTACCCCAAAAAAGATATACCAATATACATGAACTGCCGTTACCTGTAATTTAAATGAAACTGTATGTCAAGCTGTTTGGTTAATCATTTCGTGGCACTATTTTGATAGTTAAAGATCTCAGCTCGGGACGAACAACTAGTCTATTCTAAAACAAAATCTGCCGACCTGTCCTCTTTTATCTCAGCTTATAATAATGTAAAGATCATCATCATTATATATCAGTCGTAAGACGTCACCAACTGCACATATACCTCCCACATAGATTTGCGGCTGATCATGTTCAAACAGCACCCACCGCCTCTCCACAATCACTATTAGGAGGTAATTTCTGGTAAAATTCATGCTTAACGTGTCAGCGTTCCTAATAATTCAGTTCGGTGATAGACCTAGTAAAAGTACAGTTGCCTTATTATGTTGTACGTTGCTCGTTTTATGGGTTTCTGTGGATTGTAAGTTGGGATGTTTTTCCTTAAAATAGCACGTTTGTATGCTTGTAAGTGGTGCATTTTTAATAACAGACTAGCTGTATGTCCACGACTTCATCCGCAGTTTTCTGAATCTCGACAACAGCGACACCTACTGGATCCAATTGTAATTCTAAACCACCCAGAGACCTATTCAATAACACACAACAAAAAAATTTAAAATCAGTCTAGCCGTTTTTCGGTTTTAGCTGGACTAATGAACAGCAGTTGATTTTTATATATATATATATATAAGAATAAGAATAAAAATAAAGTTTATCTCACTAAAAAGAACATGCAACTTACATACTATATTTAAAACTAAAACAAACTTAAAGGCAATAACAGTACATCATAGAAATTAAAAACAGATAGATCATAATGTAGGTACGTGGATAGAACTTTTCAATATCGAGAGAAGTTCTATCGTTGCACTTACATAAAAATAATGAATCTCAAACGATAAATACTGAGAAGTGAATACAATTTCTAAATAAAACCGGCCAAGTACGAGTTGGACTCGCGCACGAAGGGTTCCGTACCATTATCTATAAAAACGGCCATAAATCACGTTTGTTGTATAATATGTATCGTATTACGTTGTAATTAAAATTAAAAAAAACATTTAAGGGGGGCGGCGCCCTTAAATATTTGTTTTAAATAAATTTAATTATTTATTTTTAAAGTGAATATACAACTAAATATTCTGTGAATATTTCAAGCGTCTACCTGATGCCGTTATCAATATCGAGCTAAAACGAGCAAAAAAATCACGTTTGTTGTATGGGAGCCCACCTTAAACATTTATTTTATTCTGTTTTTAGTATTTGCTGTTATAGCAGCAACACAAATACATCACCTGTGAAAATTTCAACTGCCTAACTATCACGTTTCATGAGATACAGCCTGGTGAAAGACGGACAGACAGACAGCGGAGACTCAGTAATAGGGTGCCGTTTTACCCTTTGGGTACGTAACCCTAAATAAAGTAGGTAAGCATTGATTGGGTGAACACTAACGCTCACACTAGAATTCCCTGTGACGTGAGCAGCTAGTTTCTTCCAGGGGTAATAAAAAATACTAAGAAGGATTTTAAAAATATATAAATAAAAATAATTAGGTATACCAACACACTTATTTAATAAACCCTGAATAATCATTAATAGGTATTTACTTAAATATATAGATTTTCAGCTTCTTTATTTGCAGTAGTTTATTTACAGTAATACTTTTCAAATGATCCATAAATAACTAATGGTTCGCCCTAACCTGAGATCTCGCGGGTGACCCATAAAAACAAATAAATATTATGTGTTCATAATCTTTGTCTAATTAAATAGCACCCTAAGATACAGAACTCATTTAATTGACCTACAGTTTCATTCAAATTACAGGTTATGGGAGTTCATGTATTGGATATAATTTTTGGGGTAGAAATTGCAGTTATTCTAGATTTAAGACTTTTGCCTTTAATTGTGTCACTAAAGCTACACGCATACCAAATTTCAGCGCTATTTTATATTTTATTATTATTATTTTATTTTATTATTTATATTTTAGCTTTCACTGGTGTACCCTGTGAATTTTTTCATAGTTCAGTTTTTATTATGCATAATAACTTAAAAACTACAAGGTCTAAACTAAAATTAAAATCGGGGTCAAAATGTACTCCTGTACATGTATCTGTGTAGACCTTTTATTAGACGTGTCACTTGACCAGATAGTCCCATTTTGTTTTTTTTACCCCTCTGGAACCCCAAAATTCTCAACAACCCTCCTCATTTTTAGTTCATTAAGTCACACCAAAATAGTGCCATCACTATCTACCTATACACCAAATTTCATGAAGATCAAACAAACATACATACAACGCGGATTTGTCCAAGTTGGTTTGGAGATCTCGTTTCGCTCGATCAATAATTGTAATTGACAAAACTTTGTTCACGTGTTAATTTTATTTTAAGATTAGCATATGGCTCACCTAATCGTAGGTGGTTACAACTGCCGTTACAAGTTACGTCTAATGGTGCCTCTATACGTACATACATGCTGGATGAGTGAGAATGATTGAACAATCGGTTTGACGTTAAACAATAAGCCTTACGTTTTATCCGTCTATACCAGAGGTTCCCAGCCTTTTTTTTACATAGACCACTTTCATAATTTTGCTGGTTCCGGTGACACCCCTGCAGCTACATTTCTACCATATTCCCAGTCGACAAAAAATGTGAAAATTAGATCTAACTAAGGATATTTGCGTTGCAGTTGAGTTCCAACCACGAATTAATTTTCGAAAAAAGTGAGTATTGATCGGTTATTTATTTAATTGATTTTGCTGTGAGTGGATGTCAAAAGGGTAAAGTTGGCCAATCAATAAAGTGATTCCATCCAACTCTACTTTTTTGCCAAGAAACCAATCAATTCTTACTTATCTAGAAAACACCCCATTCGGAGTAGTAAAAAGAAAAAGAAAAATATATACTTTATTGTGTTGTATTTATTTAAATATGTAATTAATACACTATTAATTATTATTGTTATCTTAATACATTATAATAACATAAAATTGTCGTTATATAATTAAAATTAAACATTAACAACGTAACGAAACTTCTACTACGACAATCACAAATTGTCTTAATTTATGAAATATGCAAGTTTTTACAAGTAACCGGCGCTGAGCTTCTTAAAACTACATTGATAGGTGAAGTCTAGCCAACATTTTAGTTCTTTACTATCGCAACCAGATAAATGTTCGTAGACCCCCGCTTATGAATTGTGAACCCCCATTTTTTTGTCAAGCCAACGTAGACCCCCGTCGAGTCGACCCCTGGGTCCACCTGGACCACTTTGGGAACCAGTGGTCTATTTATTATATTTCGTTGGATTAAACGCATAATTGTCGAGCATGTACGCACGTGGGGACTTACTATATTTAAGGCTTGACTTGCATGGCATTGCCAAAGATTTTTGGCCAAAGGGTGTCGTATTTCGTCGTTTCCGAGGACGGATACCGAACACCAAGAACTGACTTCTAAAATTGCAGTGTTTGTAAAGTAAATACCTATATATAAGTTTTTATTATAATATGTATTTTAGGCTAAGGTATGTAGCTTTATGGGCCGTAGAATAAGTTATTTACAATCGTGTAACTATTTTGTTGTAGACAACAACAAAATAGTTACACGGTAGTAAATTATTTGTTATTAATATTGAATTGCTCCTATAATTTCACCGTCATTCTTAAAACCAAATAACAGTTAATGCGAAAATTTCTGTTTGGCGGCAGAAATAATTAATGTGGAAATACTTCTTTTTATTCTACATGGAAATGGAAAAAAAAACTTATGATCCACCTGATGTCACACTGCCCCCACGATACACTGCCCTGCGTCTATCAACTTGAGGCATACAGGTGTAAAGCCTCATGCACCTGTAATTTCAGCGGTAACCATAACTTGGAGCTGCTTGGAAAATAAATAGATATGGTGTTAGTACTTCCCCGGGCGAGCATTTTCTCAAGGAACTTTACTGCTCTTCTTCCTGGACAAAGTTTTTCACAAAGAGCTTTTGACTGCTGCTATATAAAGATGAATGGAGATGGTTACTACTGTAAATGCGTAAATGATCAAATTTTTTACTAAATCTTATTTCACAGAACTGAAAGCAATTCAATAAAACATTTAAAGATTCAGAGTGGAGGGACCAGGTAGGTGACGATACACCAATTCAATTTAGTCCCAGATTAATTCGTCCTAAGTGGGTCAACGTTGGACATTGGAACGAGGTCCAATAGGGACTAGAATTGTATTTTGGGGCCAATATTCGAATAATAAAATTTCATATTAAATTATGCTCTTGATATAGTGTAGGTATGGTTGCTTCATTATCGTTCACCTCTAACATCATTATCAATATCATTTCAGATAAAGGACGTCCACTGCTGAACAAAAGTTTCCCCCATAGATTTCCAGGGTATATAATTTTGTATAAAAATTTGTATTTAAATTTTGTATATTTTGCATAGCGTAAATTTGCTTTTTTATTATTTATTTAATTTATTTAACAAAACCCACAGCCCTTATTTATAAAAGGTACAAACTTATACTAAGCGTAACGTACGGCCAAAAATGGATTTACTTTATTTAAAAAAGAATTTTTAAATAGACAGTCTAAATTAAACTAAAAATACGAACTAAACAAATTACGTGTAAAAACACAAAAATGTTGGTAAAATACATAGAATACATATATGTAAGTAGTTATATCATACATTCATACATATATATACCATAATAACATGTGTGTCGTCCATAATTATATTTAAAATTTCACTTTTAAAGTTCCCTTGTTGTTATGAAAAATATCAATCGAGAAGAACTCCTTATTGTAAACTCTTACAACGTAAACGCTTTATAATCATTCAGTTCGAACATCATTATCACCATCAGTTTAGCCGTAGGGGCTCCACTTCTGAATAAAGGCTTCCGCATAGATTACCAGGGCGACTAATCTTGTACACCCAACGGCTCCCAGCAACCTTTATAAAGTTGCCTATCCAACTAGTGAGTGGCCGTCTTTTAAATTTTCAATACGTCTTTTAATAATTAACGAGTAAAATTACTGGGACTCGAATACAAAATATAATGTCTAGATTGAGTATAGGTACCTCCATCTAGGTCAACACGGGTCAAAAGATCATGCTGTTTGGTAGAAATGTAGTCTGATTACAGTATCATAAAATCCAATAATATTTATTTATTATTTATTCCGTGACATCGGATCGCTCAGTGTATTCTACCGCCTGTATAATGGGAAATGTTCTGAAGAGCTATTTGATCTCATCCCGTCGCGTCGTCGAGATTTTACCAACGCGCTTCTCGACAACGTAATAAAGCTCATCCACATATAACCGACAATTGGGTATCTCGCACCACACGCTTCACGCGATCTTTTCTACTCCATACTTGCAAGATGTGGAATGAGCTACCATCTGAGGTTTTCCCATTAGACTACGACATGGCACGCTTCAAGAGAAATGTAAAGAGGTTTCTACAGTGTAGGGAACGCATCGACAATACCCCGGATGTTGCCGGTGTCAATAGGCGACGGTGACCGCTTACCATCAGGTGGGCCGTAAGTCTGTTTAAAAATAACATAAAACAAATATATTTATTTGTTATGTGAAAAAACAATCATGCATTTTATAACTGGGAGTCGGGCGAGCATATCTATTTCCCGGCTCCCAGCGGTCTCCATCTAACTACAGGTCAACTTAAGGTTTAGTACTTAAACATTTACACTCTAACTTACAACTTCTGAATATTTAACGAAAGTCATTGCCAACAAACTAAATTCGCGCTCGAAGGTTTATTGAACAAAGGTTTTCACGGTCAGGGTCGATAATGATAAATTATTACAGCGGTGCCAGGCGCTACTGTATTAAACACTTTAGGTTAAACTGTTGCTACATAAATTCTAGAAAGACTATTTCCAAGTTGAGCGTTTATTATTGAGAGGTTCTTTCTAGGCAAGCCTAGAAGCCTTTTTCTAGGTATGAGATAGTGGTCGAGCGCTTGGTTATTGCCAATAAAAAAATATATTAAAAATAAAACTACCGTCATTTTACTATTACAAAAGTCTTTAACGTATGAACTAAGGTTACGGTAACAATGAAATTAAATGATATCTATTGCACGAAATGTAATTAATTCACAAGGTGTTAATTTTAGTCAAATTACAAAACATTTTGCGTAATCTTTAACTTTAATAAAAATCTTAAACTTCGTTACTTAAAATGTCCCTTAATATACTAGTGGTTCGCCCCGAACCCGATCTCGCGGGTCTACCAAAACACAAAATAAAATATTCTTAGGGCGATTCGCGCAACGATGCCTAAACGTATTTAGTGGCTAAATATGATTTAAGTAGTTGTCAAATCAAACAAATACGTAAAATTTAAACATGTTTAGTCGCTAAATACGTTTAGGGATCGTTGTGCAAGCCGGCCTTAATCACTAACCAATAAAATTGTGCCCCGAAATGAGTAACCAATTACTTGACCTACAGTTTTAGTTCAGTTTCATCAAGACCTTTCATTAGACGTCCAAATTGATCTAATAGTCTTATTTTCCTTTTTTTTTTACCCCTCTTGAACCCTGATATCTCAACAACCCCTCAACATTATTAGCTGATTTATTCACACCAAAATTGTGTCATCACTACCTACCTATTTATCAAATTTCACGATGATCAGATCAACGCATCAAAAGTTATACTCAGACAAACAAACATACATACATACGTCGATCAATAATGAAAAAGTGCTATTTTTTCATTATTGATCGAGCGAAGCGAGATCTCTACATTAACTAGGGCACATCGGCATTGTATGTATGTATGTTTGTTTGTCCGAGTATAACTTCTGATGCGATTATCTGATCATCGTGAAATTTGATAAATAGGTAGGTGCTATTTTTTTCATTATTGATCGAGCGAAGCGAGATCTCTAAATTAACTTGGGCACATCGGCATTGTATGTATGTATGTTTGTTTGTCCGAGTATAACTTTTGATGCGTTGATCTGATCCTCGTGAAATTTGATAAATAGGTAGATGCTATTTTTTCATTATTGATAGAGTGAAGCGAGATCTCTAAATTAACTTGGGCACATCGGCATTGTATGTATGTTTGTTTGTCCAAGTATAACTTTTGATGCGTTAATCTAATCATCATGAAATTTGATAAATAGGTAGGTGATATTTTTTCATTATTGATAGAGCGAAGCGAGATCTCTAAATTAACTTGGGCACATCGGCATTGTATGTATGTTTGTTTGTCCGAGTATAACTTTTGATGCGTTGATCTGATCCTCGTGAAATTTGATAAATAGGTAGATGCTATTTTTTCATTATTGATAGAGTGAAGCGAGATCTCTAAATTAACTTGGGCACATCGGCATTGTATGTATGTTTGTTTGTCCGAGTATAACTTTTGATGCGTTAATCTAATCATCATGAAATTTGATAAATAGGTAGGTGATATTTTTTCATTATTGATAGAGCGAAGCGAGATCTCTAAATTAACTTGGGCACATCTGCATTGTATGTATGTTTGTTTGTCCGAGTATAACTTTTGATGCGTTAATCTAATCATCATGAAATTTGATAAATAGGTAGGTGATATTTTTTCATTATTGATAGAGCGAAGCGAGATCTCTAAATTAACTTGGGCACATCGGCATTGTATGTATGTTTGTTTGTCCGAGTATAACTTTTGATGCGTTGATCCGATCATCGTGAAATTTGATAAATAGGTAAAAGGAGAAAAAATAGCACTATATCGGGTTGATAAACAAACAAAAGTTTTCCAGCAATCAACAGAGTTCAGAAATTTATCCAGGATCCTAAAATCCTTTAAAGTTTTCTACAAATTGAAGAGGCGGAATCACATTGTTTATTCACATTTTATATAAGTGGCTTTTCCATGCCGCATATATCTTCGGTCCACCTTTTACCCCATGAAAAATATATAACAATAGGTCCCTGTCCTAGCACTAGAGTTTGATTTATGTGCGTAATACGAACTCCATCCATTATCAACATACTCTTGCTTGAATAAAGAGTGAGGGCCAAAGAGTTGTAATAAACTAGTTATAGTGAAGCACGAAGAGTTTTTTTAAACATACTTAAACAATAAATACACTTCAAAAACGTAACGTCCTAAGCGTAACATAAGGCATTTCAAATAAATTTAAGTAATCTATCAGGTTTTTTGGTTCCCATAGTACAAGCTCTGTTTAGTTTGGGGCTAGATAGCGCTGTGAGAAATGTCCAGCAATATTTATGTATCATTATTTATTTATTTAATCCTCTTAAGTAAACGACATATAACAAGTAACTTTTTAACAAAAATATAACCGAATTCAGATAACACTAAGAAACCAAACTACTTAACCAATTTTGATAAAATTTCCAATGGATCAATCAAAAAATATATACGTTTAAATAAAAAACTAATTTTCTAATTTTTTTGATATATAACGAAGTTTTGAGCCAACAAACATAACATAACATAAAAATTAAACAAATTTAAGAATTGTATAATGTTTTTCTCATGGATGTTATTGTCAGAACTGGACCAAAGGGAAATGAGACTACACGAGAACACCAAAAAAAATCATCAAAATAGGTTAACCACGTCAAAAGTTATGAGGTAACAAAAATAAAAAAAAGAATTGAGAACCTCCTCCTTTTTTGAAAACGGTTAAAAAACGAGAAATGAATACTAATTGAATTCAAATAATATTTCATAAACAAACCACAGTCTTTCTATAGCTACATTAAAACTGCTATTTGAGAGTAGCCCTAACTTTTAGAATAATTATCAGATCAGCCACAAGAACACAGGTCCACTATTGAACACAGGCATCCTCCATAGATTTCCCAAGCGACCAATCTTTTGTGACCTCTACCTAACGGCTTCCAGCAACCTATATTAGGTACACTCGAAAACCAATCTGCCCCAACGACCGTCAGTTTTTTTAGCTATGTGCTATGTCTTATTTAGCTTTAATCAATGGTAACTTACCTAAACGTGGTGATGACAGGTGGAGCAAGATAACGACTGCATGGTGGCCGAGGATGGGTCAAAGAAGCGTCGGGTGTACAGTGCTAAGGTGGATCGACGACATTATTTAAGTCGCAGACCGTATACAAATAAGACAGGGTTAGGCCTGTGAAATAAAAGTAACTTACCTAAACGTGGTGATGACAGGTGGAGCAAGATAACGACTGCATGGTGGCCGAGGATGGGTCAAAGAAGCGTCGGGTGTACAGTGCCAAGGTGGATCGACGACATTATTTAAGTCGCAGACCGTATACAAATAAGACAGGGTTAGGCCTGTGAAATAAAAGTAACTTACCTAAACGTGGTGATGACAGGTGGAGCAAGATAACGACTGCATGGTGGCCGAGGATGGGTCAAAGAAGCGTCGGGTGTACAGTGCCAAGGTGGATCGACGACATTATTTAAGTCGCAGACCGTATACAAATAAGACAGGGTTAGGCCTGTGAAATAAAAGTAACTTACCTAAACGTGGTGATGACAGGTGGAGCAAGATAACGACTGCATGGTGGCCGAGGATGGGTAAGAGAAGCGTCGGGCGTACAGTGCCGAGGTGGATTGACGACATTATTCAAGTCGCAGACCGTATACAAATAAGACAGGGTTAGGCCTGTGAAATAAAAGTAACTTACCTAAACGTGGTGATGACAGCTGGAGAAAGATAACGACTGCATGGTGGCCGAGGATGTGTTAGAGAAGCGTCGGGCGTACAGTGCCAAGGTGGATCGACGACATTATTCAAGTCGCAGACCGTATACAAATAAGACAGGGTTAGGCCTGTGAAATAAAAGTAACTTACCTAAACGTGGTGATGACAGGTGGAGCAAGATAACGACTGCATGGTGGCCGAGGATGGGTTAGAGAAGCGTCGGGCGTACAGTGCCGAGGTGGATCGACGACATTATTCAAGTCGCAGACCGTATACAAATAAGACAGGGTTAGGCCTGTGAAATAAAAGTAACTTACCTAAACGTGGTGATGACAGCTGGAGCAAGATAACGACTGCATGGTGGCCGAGGATGTGTTAGAGAAGCGTCGGGCGTACAGTGCCAAGGTGGATCGACGACATTATTCAAGTCGCAGACCGTATACAAATAAGACAGGGTTAGGCCTATGAAATAAAAGTAACTTACCTAAACGTGGTGATGACAGGTGGAACAAGATAACGACTGCATGGTGGCCGAGGATGGGTTAGAGAAGCGTCGGGCGTACAGTACCGAGGTGGATCGACGACATTATTCAAGTCGCAGACCGTATACAAATAAGACAGGGTTAGGCCTGTGAAATAAAAGTAACTTACCTAAACGTGGAGATGACAGGTGGAGTAAGATAACGACTGCATGGTGGCTAAGGATGGGTTAGAGAAGCGTCGGGCGTACAGTGCCAAGGTGGATCAACGCCATTATTCAAGTCGCAGACCGTATACAAATAAGACAGGGTTAGGCCTGTGAAATAAAAGTAACTTACCTAAACGTGGTGATGACAGGTGGAGCAAGATAACGACTGCATGGTGGCCGAGGATGGGTTAGAGAAGCGTCGGGCGTACAGTACTGAGGTGGATCGACGACATTATTCAAGTCGCAGACCGTATACAAATAAAACAGGGTTAGGCCTGTGAAATAAAAGTAACTTACCTAAACGTGGTGATGACAGGTGGAGCAAGATAACGACTGCATGGTGGCCGAGGATGGGTTAGAGAAGCGTCGGGCGTACAGTGCCAAGGTGGATCAACGCCATTATTCAAGTCGCAGACCGTATACAAATAAGACAGGGTTAGGCCTGTGAAATAAAAGTAACTTACCTAAACGTGGTGATGACAGGTGGAGCAAGATAACGACTGCATGGTGGCCGAGGATGGGTTAGAGAAGCGTCGGGCGTACAGTGCCGAGGTGGATCGACGACATTATTCAAGTCGCAGACCGTATACAAATAAGACAGGGTTAGGCCTGTGAAATAAAAGTAACTTACCTAAACGTGGTGATGACAGGTAGAGCAAGATATCGACTGCATGGTGGCCGAGGATGGAATAGAGAAGCGTCGGGCGTACAGTGCCAAGGTGGATCGACGACATTATTCAAGTCGTAGACCGTATACAAATAAGACAGGGTTAGGCCTGTGAAATAAAAGTAACTTACCTAAACGTGGTGATGACAGGTGGAGCAAGATAACGACTGCATGGTGGCCGAGGATGGGTAAGAGAAGCGTCGGGCGTACAGTGCCGAGGTGGATTGACGACATTATTCAAGTCGCAGACCGTATACGAATAAGACATTGTTAGGCCTGTGAAATAAAGGTAACTTACCTAAACGTGGTGATGACAGGTGGAGCAAGATAACGACTGCATGGTGGCCGAGGATGGGTTGGAGAAGCGTCGGGTGTACAGTGTCGAGGTGGATCGACGAGACCGTATACGAATAAGACAGACCTAAGCCTGTGATAGATGGTACAAGGAGTCAAAATTCGGCTGTGAATGCATAGGGTAGTCGACAGTGCTTCTGGACTTTACAACCCTTGTATAATTGGAGAAAATTGCTTTTATACTTTCAAAGCAACTTACTTGTTCGAAAATTATTTACATTGTTAATAATTCAAGTTAGTGTACAGTTGAGTTGTGTTGAAGTTTTTGAAGGTGTTGTTTTGGGACACGAAGGCAGTTTACTCATTTTTTTACTCACGTCCGGCAGCGAGATAGATGTACTACATCGTTAGAGTCGCGGGCCGTCAATGAGTGAGAGTAGCGCAGGATCTTGGCGGATGGCACAAACTTGGGGAGACATATACCCAGCAGTGGGTCAAGTCGGGCTGTGGATGATGATGATGGTGATGAAGGTAAGGTTAAAACATAAAGTTAGTAAATGCATGTATATCACCGTACAACAAAAGTGATGTTAATTTAAACTTACATATCAATAGGTACTAAATATAATAGTGGTTCGCCCCGAACTGAGATTTCGCGAGTCTCATAAAACAAAATATATTATTCATAATCTTCGACTATCAAAATAGTGCCACGAAATAATAACCAAGTTACTTGACCTACAGTTTCATTCAAACTACAGGTAACGGGAGTTCATATAAATTGAATATATTATTTGGGATACAAGATGCAGTTATTGTGGATTTCAGTGTTTTACCTAAATGTGTGTCATTAAAGCAAAAGGAATACCAAATTTCAGCATTGTGGGGTCACTGGTGGTACCCTGTGAATTTTGTCTAAGTTTTGTTTTTATTATGGCCAATAACTTAAAAACTACAAAGATTAAACTAAAAATAAAAACAGAGTTGAAATGTACTAACAAATACCTTTAATTTAACGTCGCACTTGACCTAATAGTCTCATTTTCATTTTTTACCCCTCTTGAACCCTAATGTCTCAACAACCCCGCAACATTTTTAGCACATTTAGTCACACCAAAATGGTGCCATCACTACCTACCTATCTATTAAATTTCAGGATGCTCGGATCAACGCTTTGAAAGTTATCCTCGGACAAACAAACATATATACATACTTACATACATACAACGTCGATTTGCCCAAGTTGATTTAGAGATCTCGCTTCGCTCGATCAAACATATCTATAGACACCAGCTATAAAAAATGTAAAGTGACTCTGTCTCACTCTTTGTTTGTACTTGGATGCCAATGCACAAAACTCTTACATACAGAAGAAGATTTTAACAGTGGTTGCAGAAACGATTATGATGAAAAATTGACATAAAATTCACATTATGTTTTCAAAAATTAAACAAAACGCTTCAACAATATACTCATACTAAGAAAACATTGAGAGTCACTTAATAATCGCGGCAGATGTTGTCAACCAGATTTTTTAAATAAATACATTATGTACGAGTAAGAGCGACGAGCTCACATTTCTCCGTACATAAATAGCAATGGACTAATGATTAAGTCATCGCGTCGAATTCTCCACTTCACAGCTTTACTCTTTGGCATTATTAGAAATCAGAAACCACGATCATCATCATATCAGCCGTAGGACCTCCACTGCTGGACAAAGGCCTCCCTCATTGATCTCCAGGAACTGCGGTTGGAAGCGGCCTGCATCCAACGCCGACCTGCGGTTCTTAGCAAGTCGTCTGCCCATCTTGTAGGTGGACGTCCTACGCTGCGTTTGCCGGTCCGTGGCCTCCATTCGAGAACTTTCCGGCCCCATCAGCATCTGTTCTACGCGCTATATGGTCTGCCCATTGCCACTTCAACGTGCTAATCCGTTGGGCTATGTCGGTGACTTTAGTTCTCCTACGTATCTCCTCATTTCTGATTCGATCCCGTAGAGAAAGCCCGAGCATAGCCCTCTCCATAGCTCGTTGAGCGACTCTGAGCTTATTCATAAGGCCAATAGTGAAGGACCTCGTCTCGGTTCCATATGTCATCACTGGTAACACACACTGATTGAAGACTTTCGTCTTAAGGCACTGAGGTATGTTGGATGACTATATTTAAACGAAAAGCTTCACTTCTCGGACCGTCTTAAGCGTCTTGCTGTCCGTTCACTTTGCCCCAGACACAGAACAGCTGCATTTCGTGTCAGCTTCAGATATGTTGCCGCGAAATGTTGGAACAATCTGCCTCTCCTATAAGGAACTCTAATTCTGTTTGGTCTTTCAAAAAAGTAGTTAGTTCTAGTAGTTTTTTTTTTATAATTCTAATTATTTAATTTTTAAAGCTCTTTTATTATGCTTGTTAACTGTTTTATTTTTGGTATTTTCATGATTTGTATGTTTTAATAGTTCGTAAGTAGGTACTTAAACGAGTCCTATAAGTTTATATCTACTGGTATTATGTTATTTGCTTGCAATGGATAGTGGTAAACACAGTTGCTGCCCTGAGTACATAGCAATGGCACCACGGAATACCAGCGCTATAGTGGTATAAATATGGTATAAATATGGTACTATAGCACAATGCTGAGTGGTGACCGTTTTTGCTCACAAATTTGCTCCATAATTTATACTCATTTGTCTAAGATTTTTTTTTTTTAAACATTATAGAACTTCGTTTGACCAGAATCTCACCTGATGGTAAGCGATGATGTGGTCTAAGATGTAGCACGAAGATCTAAAAGAAACCTATTCACTCTTACCTTAAAGAGGCCCGGATTGTATTTATTAAGAAAAACAGACGACGGTAAAGTGTTCCATACCTTAGCCGTACGCATCAAGAACGTAGAATCAAAACGGTGTGTGCGAATGGGTGATATATCAACTAGGTACGGATGGTACTGAGCCGTGCGCCTGCTTGTCCTTTGATGGAAGGGGGATGGTGGGATCAGATCGTATAGTTGCAGGGAACATTCTTCAAAATGTATTCTATAAAAGATCGATGGGCTTGCAACTTTGCGGCGGTGTTCGAGACTTTGGGTCTTAGTCTCAGCCATATGTTGCTCATCTATAAGCCTAAAAGCCCTACGTTCTATCGATTCTTAGGTAGCGAGCTGGTAGTAGGCCGAACCATCCCAAAGGTGGAAAGCTCTAATGTACACTTGTGATGCAAAATAAACGTTCTTTTATTCCATTCTAAGCAAAATGTTTAAACAAGCGCGGTTTTTACCAGTATACTGTTTCATAGCTTATTTATCACAGCTCCGATGTGAGATGTAATTTATGATCTCAACTCGATTTACGTAGAATCTGATGGTGTATCTTCATAAAATCACTACGTTATTTATTCATGGTAATTTTATTTTTAGTATTATTGAAAAAATGTGAACAGGTGGTTGACCTGTAAAGACTTTTGTTAAGTCGGTTATTTGATAGGTTATTTCAAGCAAGCGTGGTCTATCTTGGACAACAACATCATTAGTTAAAGTAGTGATCATGAGCTAGTCTATGATTAAGTCAACACAAAATATTGAAATAAAACCGGCCAAGTGCGTGTCAGACTTGCGTACGAAGGGTTCCGTACCATTATCTATAAAAACGGCAAAAAATCACGTTTGTAGTATGGGAGCCCCCCCGTAAATACTAATTTTATTTTAATTAAATTATAACTTTTTAAAGAGAATAATATAAATAAATATTCTGTGAAAATACTAAAAATAGAATAAAATAAATATTTATGTGGGGGCTCCCATACGACAAGCGTGATTTTTTTGCTCGTTTTTGCTCGATATTGATAACGGCCACAGGATAGTTAAAAAAAAAAAAATTAATATTGTGGTGCAGGGGGGGGGGGGGGGAGGTGCGAGGGGGAGGGGGCTCCCATAAATTATATTTGATTTTTTGCCGTTTTTATAGATAATGGTACGGAACCCTTCGTACGCAAGTCCGACTCGCACTTGGCCGGTTTTATTAGTATTTGTTGTTAAAGCGGCAACAGAAATACATCAACTGTGAAAATAGTCTAACTAACTGTCTAACTATCATGGTCTTGTGTCTAGTATCTTCATGGATATAAAACTAATTCAGAATGATCAAAATTCAATTAATTCAACTAATTCGTGAAATCTAGTCCATCCAAAGGTTGACTGGAAGTGATAACTTTTAGCGATAAGACCGCCACTTGTATTTCTGCGTGTATTGTTATATGTAAAAACTCTTTTATAATTTAAGTGTGATGTATCAATAAAGCGTTATCTATCTTTATATCATCTCTCGAGCGAGATGGAACTATTTTTTTATAAATTGTATATAAAACTCTCATTGTAAATGCTAAGAACCCACATATATTAGGCTATAGCTTCTCCAGCCACAAAAAGTACTAGACGCGGCCACTGCGTCCGAAATATCTCATACATTTGTATCAATCCAGCGTCGCGACCAAGCCTTGAACTTATTGAGACAACTTCCACGTTGAAATCACTCCCGGGAATATAGGAAACCTGCTGCCAACAAACCGTTCCATTCCGTTACTTCAAGAAGTTGAGATAATTGGGGTCGGGTTAAAAGGGGGTAATACACAAACACCCGCGGAAAGTCAGTACAATTTTTATTTCTCCATTCTAGAAAAGAAAAACCTTAAGCTGGAGCTGTAGTCTTGTAGACAAAGACAGTCATCGGCAATTTAAAATACATTTAAGAAGGCGTTTTCTTCCTACCCTTTTCCCAAATAACGTGGGGTCGGCACGACATGTATTTTTCTTCCATAACTCTCTAAAGATAAAGATAATTTATTCGCAGAAAGTTAGTTGGTACAATTTTACACTGGTTTTAATAAATACAATTTAAGCTCTTAACATTCTACCAGATAATGTCCTGGTGTGCAAATATTACATAAAATATTTAAAAATTAAAATTAACTATTCCTACACAATTTGAAATTGACAATATAAAATAATGTCATTACTTATAATTAAAATATTCTGCAATAGTGTAAAAACATTTGGATGATAACCATTTATTAATTCGGCGTTTAAATAAAGCCAACAGTAAATCTTTTAATTCGTCTGGTAATTCATTAAATATTTTTACTGCCATGCAATGAGCGTTACTGTTAAAAAATGTCGAATTGTGCTTTGGTAGATACATTCTATTTTTATGTCTAGTGTGTGTGGCTAACACTGCTTCATATCGGGCAAAATAACTAGGAAACTGTTTTACAAAAATACAGATTTCTCTGATGTACATACGTGCACGGCAAAGGTCTTGTTTTTTTAAACAGAGGCTTACAGCTGTCTAAGAACAGCTCTATCAGCTGTCATCTCCGTTGTCACTTCTTTCCTACCCATAGCATTCTTCACACAGTCCATCCATCTCTTCTTCGGCCTTCCTCTACTTCTATATCCATCCACATTTATCTAACACTCTTTTAATAACATGATTTTCTTCCCTCAGCTTGACATACCCATACCACGCTAGCCTTATTACTTCTTAACTTTTCTATCAATACTTTCAAACCTCTAAATACTCATTCCTTATCAAATTCAATCTCGTGACACATCCATCTCAGCATTCGTATTTCCGCCGCGTGCACTCTTCTTTCATCCGTCTTTTTCGTGGCCCAACACTCAGTATGGTTCTGAGTGTTGGGCCACGAAAGTTACGGGTACATCAGGTCTTACGTAAAAAAACATGTTAGAAGTGGCAACCACAAATGGGCACGATTAAGCTACCCGTTATTGGTCAAGAAACTAGCGACTAGATACGGCCACTGAAATATTTGCCAAAGAGCTTAGTGCCATCAAAATTATGTGATCCATTCAAATTAGCGACTCATAATGAATTATCAACTAACCATTCAGTATAACGACATCAAACAATTCCCAGAGTCGTTGTTCCGTGAATTTAAATCGAATCTGAATATCAAAGGATGCGGGAATACGGTGGCAAATCCTGGTCTTGGATGCACAGCGTTGTTCACTGGAGTGTGTACCATGGTAGAGAAAACCACAAATAAAGCGATATGAATAGAAGATTTTGCCATGGTTTTGTCTGCGTTATACCAAAGAATACTAACTTTAAACAAGCCTTGTGGTAGAATAGAATAGAATAATCGTTTATTTGGTGCACACAAAATGACACATGAAACAAGTTTAAGAAACAGTAGATACAATTGAATCCAATAAAACAAGTTCGACTCGTGTGTATACGTACCAAAATGGCGTTCAGCTCAGCATATTGTTGGATGTTAAGCACCCAACGCTGATTTTCAGCTGAAAATTGGAATGGTACTGGTACTACTCTAAATTAGAATTTATATTATTTATTTTAATGCTTAATACACCACCTCTATCGATCTATATATCTAGTGTTACGATCTATATATCGTATTGCTATACAATGGATTAAAAAATACGAGCCTTACAGTAGTCGCGTATGATGTGTAGCATCTGACCACAGCGCGCGCTCATTGGTCAAATCAAATAGCGTGCGCTTCCCCGGTTTTCTGTTACACATTTCCGTCCCTTTTAACAAACCTTTTGCCACTCAACAAATCAAGAGGAAAGATGTTACACATCAATATTTACGTGATTTCTTTTACATTAAAGCAGATAAAGGGAGAACGACTTTTGTCCGTTAATTAAAGTGGCTCCGAGGTCGTGATATATAACTTAAAATCAGATTTTTTATTCCGTGAAATTTTGACTGTTGTCATTTTTTGACATGTCAGAGATAACAAACCTTTTTGGCCAAGTACATTTTTTTTCAATACGAGCCTGATTATCCGAGTCTTTACATTGTATTTATTAGTGAATGTAACCATTTTATTAAGTGCGACACTCCAAATCAAAAGAGGATTTACGGCGAGCCGGCGAGCGATACTTACGTCCCTTTTTATCACAAATTGTTGAATTATCGATATAAAATAAAAGCAACTTTAAAAACTGTATCTGATTCAACAAACATACAGATGGACAGAGAAAGGAACAAAAAATAGTTTTATTAAATTTTTTTAAAGACCTCTCATATTGTTTCTTTTATTAATCTTCATATCAAATTTATATCAGTTCAGCGGTTTAAAACTTTAGAGGGATGTACAGACATTGACAAGTTATTTTTTTTTTGTTATACATGTATATGTATGGTATGTTTGTGTAAAGATGTATATTGAAGGAAAAATAAGTAAAAAAGTATAAGTAACGGAAACATATTTTATTAAAATCTCTAATCATCATTAATACTAACATCACTTCATTATCATCATTATCGCTGACAACGGCATGCGTTATTTTTTAATTTTTCTTCTTGATGAATTATTAATAGATATTTTAATAACATATAAAACTTCCCTGTGAATTACAAAAATAATAATTTTGTAATGATTTGACTAAAAAGGTTTATTATACATGACTTGTGTAGGGAGTGATGCCAGATAAAGAAAAATAACCTGCTAACTTAAATATATATCTGTGATAATTTGTTATTAAAAAAGTCAATACTTTAAAATATATAACAAAAAAGTTTAAAATTTATCTTTTTCTATGTAAAACATAAATATTAATCAAGCATTTTTTTCATAATCATCATATCAGCCGTAGAACGTCCACTGCTGGACAAAGGCCACCCTCATTAACTCCCTCAGGAACTGCCGTTAGAAGCGGCCTGCATCCAACGCCGACCTGCGGTTCGTCTGCCCATCTTGTAAATGAACGTCCTACGCTGCGCCTGCCGGTCCGAGCATTTTTTTATTTTTTTTTATTATTTATTATAAATGTCAGTATTCTACGGAATAAAAAATCAGAGTATAGTCAAATTTAAGTTTCTCAAACTAATATTTATGGCGTAGTCCCGTATATTTCGATAAAACTTAATTAGTTAACTTAACGGTAACTAGATGACTAACTTAGTTTGTCGTTATTTTAGCACAATTTATTGTGTCATTCGAAATATATATATGAAATTTTCAAGCAGACTAAAGAAGAAGACGACAAAACGTCAGCAAGCGAATATTGAAGACCGAGAACTGGGCATCAAAATAGGGGACGTCCACCAGCGAGATGGGTTGACGATATCAATAAGACCGTACGTGGTTCAGACTGGCACATAATCCAGAACAATGGCAGAAACAAACAGAGGCCTATGTAATTATGTGCAGTACTGTGGGCACAAAATAAACGAAATTAACGACTGACTGCACTAAAATGACAACTGTATCTCTCTGTCCATAGGAAACCAAGAAGAATATCAACTACATATTTTAGCTTGCAGAAAAACCTAGATGTATGTTTTGTGCCATCAGAAATGCTCCTATTGTCACGCATCGATTTATAATCAACACATAATTTGACGAAAAATAGTTCAATGTATTCGTCTCTGATGTCCACTGATCAATCTTTTCTAGTAAAATAGTATGTTATTCAACAAATGACCAACACAATAGACGTTGAACAACATTGTCGCGGTGACCCAAATGAGTTCGCAGGCAAAACCTAACAAAAGCGAGCCAATTAGCGATCCGCCGCAGATTAGAATCTGGCAATTGTGTGGCCACTGGCATAGTGCAACCAGAGCAATACAAATAATGCAATAGACAGTTACAGTATGTACGGCTGCACGCATGTGATTCGTAAAGCCTTGTACGGACAGTGCGTACCAGTACCACTGGGATTTGCGAATGTAATGTGCGTTAATACGATACACGTTTAAAAGTGTATTGATATCAATAGAATAGAATAATCATTTATTTGTTACACAGAAAATGACACATGGAACAATTATGAGATAGATAATTTTCCAGGCAGCCTTTGGACGGACAGAATCTATATGAAGAAATATGGACGGCGGCGTAAGATATTATTAGAAACCCTAGAACAAGTATATTTTACAATTTATAAAAAATATAAATAATATTAAATAAAATGCTTAATTATATTAACTAATATAATAATAATATAACATAAATATTAATATTAAGATATTTAAAATATATATACAATTGCAATTGTATAAGCAACAGTAGATACATTTGAATCCAATAAAACAGTTCGACTCATGTGTCTGCGTACCAAAATGGCGTTTAGCTCTGCATAATGTTGGATGTTGAGCACCCAACGCTAATTTTCAGCTGAAACCAGAAGCAAAGATAGTACAGCAGCTACTAAGTAAAATAAATAAATAAGTGATTATTATAAATACGGGATTTATCACGTACCGTCTTATCGGTGTTTCGACCGACAATGTTTCGGTTCAATTCGTGAACCTTCACCAGGGTGAGTGCGATCCGCTCCGAATAACGTCTCGCCTCGCACCTCGTTATTCGGAGCGGATCGCACTCACCCTGATGAAGGTTCACGAATTGAACCGAAACATTGTCGGTCGAAACACCGATAAGACGGTACGTTATAAATCCCGTATTTATAATAATGATTGAAATCAATCACGAAAGTTTTCTAAGTAAAATAAAGAAGTGAGTAAATAAAAGGTGTGTACAGTTTTATTAATATATAAATTTTATAGAAAAGTATGTAACTTTTCTAAAATATTAATATAAATATATAACTTATGTACTTATCGTACTTACGAATCCTAAGGTTATGAAGGTAAATGGTTATATATACATAAATAAATATGGGTAACTATTTAAAATATATTGATTTAGATATACTCATGTAAGAAGAGTTATTGGATGACTAGATAAAAGAGAGGTCGACATTGATGTTACATTTTGTATTTGGGCTTCCATTAGAAATATTTTTAGTTTTTTTCTAGAGCTGTTACCACCTTTGGTATTTTTAATTGATGGAGGCAAATTGTTTAAACACTTGGAAGCCGCATATTTAAAACTACCCCTTAAACTCTCTGATTGGTGATATTCGTTTGGTTGTTTGTTGTAGTGCATGCACGTGCATATTGATTCATAGTTAGAGTGAAAGTTTTAGGGGTTTAGAGTTTAGAGCACTAATCCTACTAATATTATAAATGCGAAAGTTTGTTTGTATGGATGTTTGTAACTCTTTCACGCCGGAACGGCTGAACCGATTGCGATGAAATTTGGTATGTACGTAGATCATAACCTGGAATAAGACATAGGCTACTTTTTATTGGCAAACCACGCGTGCGAAGCCACTGGCAACAGATAGAATAATATAAATAAAAAAAATGGGTTTAACTACTTTTCTGTGCAAAAAAAACACACCTAGGTGTTGAACTTATAAGACGCCTCTTTTAACGTTAAAAAATTCTAAACTGTTATAGAAGTGATATAGAAAAATTAACCTGTATTTTTACATCAGTTTAATTGAAAAGGTGCTTATAGATTCTGTATCTAAATACATCCACTGAAGTAAACTTGCAAAAGTTGGGTGGGATATCATTGACGAGGAGTGGTTATCGTGAAGGAAACTGAGTATGTGATGCTGACGGCCGTAATATTTTATGGATTTCGCCCCTGCTCGTTTTTATCCATCGCGGCCAGAAATGGCCGGAAAACGAACAGAACTGGCTGTGAACCGTTTCTGGCCATATTTATGGCTAATCTGGTTCCATCCAGATCCATGAAATGCATCCAGATTTTAACTGATTAGGTAGACATAATAAGATCGTGGGTAATAAGTGGTTCAGACTGGCTGAGGATCAGGGCAAGTTGCAACAAAGAGAGGCCTATGCCTAGCAGTGGGTCAACACGGACTGAAAATGATGATGATGACATAAATTTATAACATAGTAATAGATAACATTATTATTATTTATTATTTTAGCCCTCTGTGTCCCACTGCTGGGCAAAGGCCTCCCCCTATTCTTTCCAGTCACTTCTTTCCAGCGCTAAGATGGTCTAATCTGCTCGGAAGTTAGTGAGTTCGTCCCTCCATCTTTTCCTTGGTCTACCGCGACGTCTTAGGGTTGTGTCAGGGTTCCACTCCGTGGTCAGCTTGGCCCACTGATCATCCGTCATGCGGCAAACATGACCAGCCCAGTCCCACTTGAGCTTGGCGGCTTTCGTAGCCACGTCGGCGATTTGTGTTCGAGAGCGCAGCTTGGTGTTGCGTATGCGGTCAATACGCTTGACTCCGAGTATGCACTCTATCGCACGTTGGCAAACCTTGAGTTTATACTTTTTGATGTTGCTCAAAGACCAGGTCTGTGCACCTTATGTAAGAACGGGGAGGATGCATACGTTCATCAACTTTCGCTTGAGTGAAAGAAGAAGGTCGTAATAGACAACATGGATATATATATATATATATAGATAACATACATGACGTTATTTATAACATTGACATAGGTAATAATTGTGTCGCTTAATTTGTGGTTATTTCACAAAACCAAATTAAGGTGTACTTGATTAAGTTTAATTAATATTAAACCCAATTTATAAGTCATGCAACGTTAGCAATCATTTTATTACCTTTACATGTACGAGCCAATTAATTATTGGATTTAATATAATACTGTAATTACATAGGTTTAATATCAAGTTCTTTCATACTAAACACTAATATTATAAATGCGAAAGTTTAGATATTTGTAGTGTAGATGTTACTTAAACACGCCGTAACGGCTAAACTGACTTCTATTAAATTTAGTATGTACGTAATAAAAACCGAATAGGTTGAACTTCATAATGTTGATTCCATGTAAGTTGCGTTAACTTAATATTATGTTTAAAAAACTATTATACTACATTTATTTCTATAAAAATAAAATTGTTAATAATTAATAGGTTAAACCAACCACTAAAAGAAGTTATTACAACACAAAAGTTTCGGTATATTCGAATCTCAGTAAGTCTCACTGATAATTTAGTAAAGTCAGCATGTTAACGAAGTAGAATCAACAAAATAATCAAATCAAATTTACCTATATAGTTCATCTATTTATATTTTGTTAATTTAACAAATCATGTCGGTAGGTGCCTAAAATATAAGTTGAAAAAAGATTAAAACAACCTATTCGGTTTTTAGTGTATATTATAACCTGGATTAACACATAGGCTACTTTGAATTCCTTAAATCAGCTACCATGGGTTAAAAATGGGGTCCCAATTCAAGTTGCAACGGCTAGTTTAGCTTTATTTTTGACTAGCTGAACAATCCACAGCTTCGCATGCGTAGTTTTTCAATAAAATCATTCCCCTTCTTCTGCGCAGTTAGGTAAAAATCAGCCTATGTTACTCAAGGATAGTGTAGCATTCTAATGGTGAAAGAAATTTTGAAATCGGTCTAGTAGTTTTTGAGTTTTTTCATTACAAACATACATACAAAAATACAAATCTTTCCTCTTTATAATATTGGTATAGAAGTATAGATTTACCTACACATTTAGTAGTTTAACGCGTACGAAGAAGGGCAACAGCTAGTTATTAATAATCCTAAGTCTGAACTAGCTATTTATATTTATGATTACCTATAAATTTAATAATTCTAATTATCTATTCTCTATTCTTCAAGTCACTCCCACTCGATAAATAAGTTAAGAAGTAAGGGCGACGGAAAATTATATTTTTCTTAAAAAGCTATTGGAGATAATGAGAAATCAATATTGTTTAAACTGACGAGGTTGGCAGAGAGAGCCATGGAGCGTGTTACTTTTGGCATCAAGCTTAATAGACTGTGCTGCCAAGTTTTCCCATCGACAGGGCCAAGTGATTTACTGAATTATAAAAATAGTATCAGAAACCCAAAGCTGTAAATTGTTTTATGGTGACAGATAGTGAGATATTTAGAGCTTCACATATACTACGTGTTTTGTTATGTACGTCATTAATTTAAAACACACATGTGGAATCGTATTAACTGATTTTAGAGGTGTGTTTAATACCGGTCACATGAATATTTATCTAGTAATCAATACATTTCCAATGGCATTCCATATCAATTTTTAATGTAAATCGGTGGCGCCTTTGCTAGGATGGCGCTTTGTCAGTTCAACAGATACCTACTTACATGATGAATTAATATGATTTGTTAACCTATTTATACAGGTTGTTTCATTGATTTTTTAGGACTTGATATTAAGGTTTTTTTTATACTACTTATATGGCAAATGAGCATGCAGTCCACCAGATGTTAAGTGGCTACTGCAGCCCATGGATATCCACATAGAATTCAAAACAAGGTATTATGTTTTATTGATCTCTATGTGGATACGTTGCCATACTATAGGACTTAGCTGTTATGCCTATGCCAGTAATTACAGGAACATACCATTACCATCTAACCGGAACACAGCAGCACAAGTACTGCTATATACATAGGCGGCAGATAAAGTTAAGGTGGTGGTGCCCACTTCCTCGAGCCCGGTCACAATAGCTCTACCACCAGTATGATTTGTTAACCTATTTATACAGGTTGTTTCATTGATGTTTTAGGACTTGATATTAACGTTGTTTGAAATTTGAAAATTTTCTAGGTTAACAAATTTGAAATAAACAATCAAAAAATACAACAATGCTAGCCATTGGCCCTATCCGTGTTTCCATTTAATGTCGTACACAACAACGTAGTAATTATAGAAAACCTTACAAGTGCAATGCGCTTAATAGAGTGTATGGGGTGAAGTAAGAGTAACAATGAAATCAAAAATATAATACTTACCTGGCTCAAAGAATTTGATGACGATGGTGTTGAACCAATGGTAAATAGCTTTAGGATTTTTAAAACTAAGTTTGGTCCATATTAGGGATCACGCTAGAATTTAAAAATAAACGCAGTATAATTAAAATTATTGTAATTTATATGCATTTAATTGCATTTTCTAAAATTTAAATATAGTTAGGGTCGCCGTCATCGAAATCGATGAGAAGGACTATTTTTGACTTCTATTTTTGATGTTTTCTTTTTGTATCCCGAAGTTCCTATCACTATACTACCCACATACGCGAATATTTTAAACACTAAATACAAACATACGTCCTATATATATTCATAGTCGTTACCGTTCGTGCATAGTAACGAGTAACAACTCAGTGAGAATACGCTTTCGATTTTTATCAAATTTCGGTGCAAAAAGTGAAGTGAGGGGACTAAATTTTTGTACATATTGAAAGTGGATCACGAAATACACCATGCTGATATTGGTTTTTAATTATCTGTGATTTTAGCTCCTATTATTTGATAGCGATTTATCCAGTGAAAAGATTATCTACCTGCCACACGTAAAAATATTGGCTAAACAAACTATACGACTTATACGCGTAAGCGACATCAAACATACGGCGTTTACGACCTTTTTCTCGGTAACTTGCAGTGCGGACCTAGCGAACGGAGCGCTAAAGCCGGATCAGATTACTTGGTGCTAACTTGGAGGAGACATTGTTGCGGTGCTGTTTCTTCAAGCTAGTAGCTTCCAGCAATGACTTCCCTGTCGGTTAATTGGGGCTGCTGTTCCGTGCGCAGAAATGACGATAAATATGAGCAGTGCTCAAAATGCAACACAGCCTACCATTATGCCCGTGTGTACCCCGGAAAAAATAAACGGCCTAGTGGCGCTACTTCTTCTAAGGTATGAATTTGTCTTCAATGCCAACAGGCTACTTCTAAGGCCGCTAAAATGATAATACGCCGATTCGACAGGATTTGAACAATGCGCGTCCTTCAAAGAGACAGGCTGTGTCATCACCCTAGCCGTTGTCATTGTCACCTGACAAGGCTACTGACTCTCCTATTACTCGTGATCAAATACGAGAAATCATGGAAGATGTCTTACAAAAACATATGTCAGAGTTCAAAATGCAGTTTACCAATGAATTGGTGAGTGTTAAAGACGAGTTGAAAAATGTTAAAACAGCCCTAGACTATGTAAATGGCCAAATGGAGGACATCGCGAAAGTGCAAAAAGACACCCAAGCTCGAGTCAAGCTTTTAGAAGAACGTGATAGCCAGGAGCAATCTAGGATTGCGAATTTGGAAGCCAAGGTCAACCAAATGGAGCAGAATGCTCGCTGCAAAAACATTGAGATTCAGTGTGCGCCCGAGAAAAAATCTGAAAACTTGATTTCAACTGTAAAAGAACTTGGCGAGGTTGTCGGATGCCAAATAAAGAAGGATAAGATTCTGCGTATTACCAGGACGGCCAAACAAAACCCAGAAAGCAAACGTCCGCGTTCGATTGTGGTGGAGTTCAAAACGCCCCTGATGCTCGATGAGTTCCTGGCCTCGACGATCCAGTTTAACAAGCGTAACACCAGCAACAAGCTCAATAGCACCCATCTAGGGCACTCCGAACCAAAAACACCAATCTATGTCACGGAGCACCTGTCCCCACATAACAAAGCCTTACATGCTGCAGCTAGACGGGCAGCAAAGGAGAAAGGATACTAATATGTATGGGTTCGCAGTGGCCGTATCTTTATGAGAAAAAACGGAAACTCTGAGCTCATCATTGTAAAAGACACGAGTACTTTAGCAAAGTTAAAGTAAACCAGGGCTACGGTTCCCTCAACTGATACAACCGATTCCATTAGTATTTACTATCAAAATATTCGTGGACTCCGTACCAAAACCTATATTTTCTATAGAGACTTAGTACAGAGTGATTACGATGTTATAGTTTTAACAGAGACTTGGTTGAATGAAAGTGTCTTGGATACAGAACTGTTCGATCATAGATATACTGTTTTTAGAAGAGATAGGTATACCACGGGATTCGACACTAATAAAGAGGGTGGTGGCAGTCTCATTGCTGTTTCAAAAAGGCTGTCTGCAACGCGCATGTTAGAGTGGGAGAATATGTGTGAGGACCTTTGGGTAGTGATCCAAATTCCTCACTCAGGAACTGTAACTGGCATTGAGTGCAATTTACATACCTTGTCCTGTTACCAGTAGGGAGTTGGAGCATTATATTGATAATTGTAATTAATTACTCGGTAACTTTGATGGTCATATTTGTTTAATAGGTGATTTTAATCTGAGCGCAATCGATTGGAATATAATTAATAATGACCAATCAAGTAATCGCCATACGGCTAAGATTTGCAAAACGTTAATTGAGTTTAGTTATCTGGCAAACCTTAAGCAATGTAATCTGATAAAAAACAGCGAGAGTAGAATCCTGGACCTTGTTTTTGTGAACTCTCTACCTTGTGATGTTTTTTTTCTCGTTAATTTCCCTGTGCACTGTTGACTCATTACATCCTCCCTTAGATATTCATATCGGTCTTGGTAAAAGTATCACTTTAAATATGAACCCTAATAATCGGAGGGTAAACTTTTTTAGAGCTGACTATAATGCTATAAACGCGAGCCTTTCCGAAATCGATTGGAGTGAATATTTTAATGAGTGCATTGGTGTTGATTCTATGTTAGACAAATTTAACGCCACGTTCAATGACTTAATAAATAAGCATGTACCTGTCTGTAAATGTGTAGCTAATAAATATCCTGCATGGTTCGATAAACAACTTATAAAATTGTTAAAAGAAAAAAATTATTTACGAATTAGATTTAAGAAATACAAAAATCCCTTGGATAAACTTGCAAATCTCACATTGAGTGATCGTTGTGATAAACTTGCCCTGAATTGTTATAATAACTACGTCAAACAAATAGAAAAACGAGTTCATAACAACCCAAAGTATTTTTGGTCTTTTATAAAATCAAAAAAAGGAAATATAAACTCTATTCCTAATTCAATAACTGATGGTCATATCTGTAAATCAACTGGCAAAGAAATCTGTAATTTTTTTGCTTATTCATTCTCACAAGTTTACGATCAGCCAGTTTAATAAATACTCATGGAACAAACAGTCAAACAACTGACATGTCCAGTAGAACGGAATCTTACAGCTCAGTGTTGTCCAATATACGTATTCCATTCAAGTCAGTATTAAGCAAACTAAAAAATTTAAATACGGCAAAAGGTGCAGGACCTGATGGCATACCGCCAATTTTTCTGAGAGAATGCCCAGATAATTTAGCATCACCGCTATTTTGTATTTTTAATGAATCGTTATCTTCCGGAATTTTTGCAACAAGTTGGAAATCAGCTAGGGTGGTTCCTATACACAAGGCAGGTGATAATCATTTAGTGATAAATTATAGACCGGTATCCATTCTTTCAACCATGGGTAAGATTTTTGAATCTCTGATTTGTCCAATAATTCAAAATCATTTTCATCAGTTTATGACTGACTGTCAGCATGGCTTTGTAAAAGCTAGAACGACAGCTACAAACCTAGTTACTTTTGTGGAAAGCCTTGCTGAAGCCATAGGCAAGCGCCAAGAAGTTGATGTCATTTACACAGACTTCAGTAAGGCTTTTGACAGAGTCTCCCATTCACTGCTAGTCAATAAGCTCTCGTCGTACGGATTTGCGGGTAATTTTATTACATGGATAAACTCGTATTTATCCGATCGTTCATTTTCTGTTGTGGTTAATGGCTACGAATCGAATGTTTACGGTATACATTCGGGAGTACCTCAAGGGTCTCATTTGGGGCCAATATTATTCAATATATTTATCAATGACATACCTCAATGCTTCAAGTATTCTTCTCCCAATGACCTTCAAAATTAAAAACATCTTAGTCTTCACCTTTCTTATTCGCTGACGATCTAAAAATCATACGCACTATCCATTCCGAACTTGACACTTATTTGGTGTAGCGCGATCTTGACCGTCTACAGGAATGGTGCTGTACCAATAATATGCTCATTAACACGGATAAATGTTACTTCATTAAATTCACCCGCAAGCTAAACGTTGTCAAATCACATTATACCATAGGAGGCACGCCTGTATGTGAGGTTGACGAGATTAGAGACCTAGGCGTGATTCTCGATAAAAAACTAACCTATATGCCACACATTGAGAATATTTTAAAAAGATCATCTAAAATGCTTGGATTTATTATCAGGAATGGTAAAATATTTAAAAAACCATATACTAAAATACTCCTCTATAACATGATGGTCCGTAGTATTCTTGAGTAGTGTGGCTGCCGCACTATGCTACCCACATATTAAAAATAGAACGTATTCAAAAACTGTTCTTGTGGCACTTAGCATATGCAGCTAGGAAGGCCAAAACACTGCAATCATATTCGGATAGGCTCGACTATTTCAAAATTTCGTCCCTTGAAAAACGAAGAACACAGTTGGACCAAATTTTCTTGTATAAAACTTTAAATAATAAATTTAATTGTCCTCAGTTGTTGGAAAAAATATGTTTTAGAGTTCCTCGCAGAATCCCTCGTAAACCAATCCTACCCCAAGGGGTAAGATTGGTACACACACCACTACACCACCACTCCGTACCACTGTTCTCGGCTCTAACTCGCCTATTCCCAGGATTAGCAACGGCTTCAACAATTACTGTACTCAGGTTGATATTTTTAATATAATTATTTTCAAATTCCGGCAGTTCTTATCTAAGAACTTGCCAAACTAATAGAATTATTGCTATCAGTAGTGTGTATTTTTATAATTTTGTGTTTTTTTTCTTTCTTTAGTTCACTAATTCCATTGTTTGTCATAATTTACTAGTGTTACTTTGTTACTGTTACTACATAATTTTTAGTGCATGTGGTGTTTACCTATAATTAGTTGTGCAATTAGTACCTACTTAAATTATTCTATAGTTAAGCATGAAATATTGTTACAATCGTTGGTAGACCTAATAAATAAAATAGTCTGTTAATTATAAACAATATAGATAAATATATTTATTATAATCTAATTACTAAGCAAAACTCGCACATAAGTATAGTACCTATTATGTAACAGACTTAAATATTTGAGAGAGCTTAAGCATTTCTTTTCAATAATTACTTTGTTATTAATATGATTCATTCTTTTTTAACTAATCATCGTCATCATCATATCAGCCGTAGGACGTCCACTGCTGGACAAAAGCCATTGATCTCTAGGAACTGCGGTTGGTAGCGGTCAGCATCCAACGCCGACCTGCTGTTCTTACCAAGTCGTCTGCCCATCTTGTAGGTGGATGTCCTACGCTGCGCTTGCCGGTCCGTGCCTCCACTCGAGAACCTTCCGGCCCCATCGGCCATCTGTTCTGCGCGTTATGTGGCCTGCCCATTGCCACTTCAACGTGCTAATCCGTCGGGCTATGTCGGTGACTTGAGTTCTCCTATGTATCTCCTCATTCCTTATTAATTAATGCTTAAACTTAACTAACCTATTTTTGCCAGACTTAATTAAAAATATTCATATGATGGGAGAACTGGCACCTGAAACACAGTTTTATACTAGTTCTGGAGCCTATGGATTTAAATTGACTGTGTCATACTTAATTATGTCAATAAATAAATTTTCACTTAACTTTACAATGTGGCCTCGATTGACGCAGAATAAAGTAAACGTACACAAATTCCATTTCTTTTTTCCAGCTTAGTCTAAAACCGCGGTTCTATTGCTGCGCACGGGCACGCTACGCACGTGTACTTAGCTTCGATTTGTACGAAAATGTATGTGGATCAATCCACTGCAGCCTACGGCCACGCTACGTATGGGTCCGTTGCTTGATGACGTCACCAACACACACGTGAGCTACTCGGATGAGTCCCCATCCCCACGCAGCTCAACACGGTGCACGCTATATATGCGGCACACTGACCCATAGGTTTTACAAAAAACCCTTCATCGTCTGAGACACGTTCTCGGCGACCCGGATGACGAAATTACCTCTGCTAATGCGGAAGAGATTTCTGATTCATCTACATTAGACAGAGCAAACACTTCTCAGATACACTGACCTCGCCAGCGAGGTCGACGAGTCCCTTCAGTCGCCGCCTATACGAGGTACAAGCACGTACCTAGGCGTTTCTCTTCTATCCCCATCCTAGCAACAGCCCAAGCCGAGGTTCGTACCTAAGTGGTGCCCTTGCGCTAGTTATCTCATCAAAAATTTACAGAGCTGAGCGCCTTCTGCGCTCGCCAAAAGTTCGGTTAAGCTGCAACCGCCTCAGAGGCCAAAAGTTAGATTAGTCCATTCGAAAAAAAAACCAGCTTTTACAAAGCGTATGAACTAGAACTGACGTGTTAACGGCCAACTCAACCAATGTCTTCAGTGCTGTGGATAGGTAGAAGAACACAAGCAGACAAATCTGTGGATCCTACATAGCTAACGTACGTAGTCTCTGCATGCACATCATTTGAAGCAATGGAACTGTGGCTTAAATCATTTCTAATGATACATCGTCAATAAGTGCAAGGGCTAAGCAGTAAGTTTCCGCTCGAAAATCGTTTTGAGCAAATAGGAAAATATGAAAATAACTTTCTAGCACAAATATGTAATAATGCTCTATTGAGATTTGAAGATCTGGATCGGAAGTCAAGATACTGCGTACTAGGCAAACACGACTTCGATGGTGATCATTAAATGTTTTATTCACTTGACTGTGTGTATTTGAGCTCAATTGTGGTTAGAGGTTTCGGTTACTAGCTCGTATAAATTATTCTCTCATTAATACACTCTATCATATACCATTCAAGTGTGGTTTTTGCATTTAAAAATAATATATAAAATAATGTTAATATAAACTTTATTTCATATTATTTTTAACCTGTGTTGTCTCACTGGAGGGCAAAGACCCTTCTTTCTTTCCAGATTTTTCTGTCCGCTGCCGTAGTGATCCAGTCTGGTAAATGCACATCCAAGTCGTCACGCCATCTCCGTGATGGTCTACCGCCTGGGCGTGTTGCTTTAGGGGCTCAATCAGTTGTTATCTTTGCCCATAGATCTTCGTGCATGCGGTAGACGTGGCCGGCCCAATCCCACTTGAGCTGTGCTGATTTTTTTGTGAAATCCATAATCTTTGTTTGCGAGCGCAGTACGGAGTTCCATATTCGATCTGATAACCGGATACCTAAAATACTTCACTCCATATCCCGCTTCCATACCTCGTGTTTGGGCCTTTGTTGAACAGTCAAAGACTACGTCTGTTTACAGTAGGTGAGGATGGGGAGAACACACATGTGCATGAGTTTGCGTTTAAGGCAGAATGGTAGTTCACCTTTCATTAGTTGTTTCATTGACGAGTGTCTCCTCCAGGCGTTTTCAGTGCGTCGAGCAACTTCTTTTTCTTGTCGCGCCTGGAAAGAGACATATGGCCGTGATACACATACTCATGAACATATTAACTGAGAATTTTTAATTGTGCTTTTTATCTACAGCTAGATGTATAATTATTAATTAGTTAGAAACAGTTAGATGTCATTATTAATAGTATGTATGTAGTAGGTACACCATAATACCGCTTCTCTTTCAAATGTATTACGTACCATACGAATCATCAATTTTCTCGAAAACATTCGTGATAATTCCAACATTTTTCGCAACACACCAAAAGTTTCAACCAAATTACATTTCAATTTCACGGAAACAGAAACACTTATAGTCAAGCCAATTTCACTATTATAGCTTATTCTCAATTCGACTAACTTCAATCAAATATGAAGAGTTCCGCTAAGTCGAGTTTTCTAAGAATATACTACTGCAATGACGTAGTAAATTAATAATGTGTTGATATATTAAGGTGAGCCATTTTAGCTTAGGTAGATGTACCCGCTCGAACTTTCAATTCAGAAGTGGTGGGTTAAAATCCCGGTCGTGCATCAATATTTATGCTGCTCAAAATACAATAATATTATGTTTGCATAATAATAAGTGCTCGGTAAAGGAAATCATCGTTAGAAAACCTGCCTGAGGCTTAGCTCTGCACGGTTAAAAAACATTTGTTTTTAACCTTTGTTTTCGAAATAGGCTAGATGAGGAATACCTACCCCGATGTTTTCTAGTGTGTGGTCTCTTCTCAGCTCTCCAGGTTAGTGGAGCGAGGTATTTGTACATACAAAAAACCGGACAAGTGTGAGTCTTACTCGTGCTCCGAGGGTTTCGTTAAATTATAGTTTTTTATGTCATTTATCTAGAAGTTTACCTCTTTCGAATTCATTTCTTTACTTGTGCTGTGAAAACTTGCTTCTTGCCAAATTTCAAGATTCTAGGTCAACAAGAAGTACCCTATATAGATTTGATTTATTTGCGAGCAAAATATACGGAATAAGTAGTCGTATTTTTTAATTGCTTTTTTACAGCTCTATGTAACTATAGACTTACATATTTAATATACAGCTTGATATCTCCACGCGTTCCTGGGAAAAAGGGTCTTGACAGATAGACTGACAAACAGCCAGCAGACAGACAGACGGATAACGAAGTGATTCAATAAGTGTTTCTTGTTTTCCTTTTGAGGTACGCATCCCTAAAAATTTAAAGAAGTGTGCGAGGGCCGTGAGCGAGGAATATGCGGTGTGGCGAGCTAGAGTTACTGGATTAATAGTCGCAACCTTCTTCACCTTCTTCACAAATGTCTGGTGGAAAAATCCCCTAATCTGAAGGAAAGATATGGACAATAGCAGAGCCAACGGGTATCCTTACAATGTGTTTTTTAGAAACCCTACCTAACCTCCTGCAATATGAGAATATGGGGTTTAATAGCAACGTGGCACGACACGATCGAAACAGTACAGCTGTTACAACCGCAGTGATATTACGTAGGAGACACACTGGTGAATCGTTCAATCAGCTTGTTAGGCAACAAGTTTTATTTTTTAATAGGAGATGAAATCAATTTAATGACCCACTATACTATACCACTCTTTTAGAACTTTTATTAATATCGCTGATTAGATCCTTTATTAATAGAGCTGATTATGACTTTTTCTTCAGCCGTCGAGTGTACAGATTCCCACTAACTCCACATAATACCACTTTCGCTACCCGCTTTGCCCAGTATTTGCTACCTCGTATCTACAATGTCGCCTGCAGAAAATGCAACATTAAAAACGTTTTCTGTGGGGTTGCTAAAAGAGCTGTGAGAAAATGGTTACTGGGGATGTCTTATGATCAGACTGAGAGTCTTCTGTGTTAGTAAATAGTACCTACTCTATTTCTATGCCCTTTGCGTAAATCACATCCAATGCTCTGCCCCCCCCCCCCTTCCCCCGTCACTAACTCACTCCTTAATTGATCCCCCTCCCTCTACCTTTACCTCTGCTCTCTACCACATTCCAAGCACAGTTTTTTCTTTTGTTATCTTGTATTAATAGTCTCGGATGTATCGCTGTTTACGTAACGCCCGTACGTACGTCTTTAAATTTTGGGTTTTTTTATAGAGTCTGTCAAACGAAAGTAGGCACTCGCATTTTTTCGTAACTTTTTACATGGCTATACTAATGTGTTTCCACCTACGGACGCTATGTTCTACAGCTGGGAAAATTTAGGGTGGTATAAAATAATAATTGCACGTACTATAAATAACTATAATAATAACGAATTGTAACCCACTCTTATCAACTGCAGATTAATAATATTGAACTATTTTATAGGTTTTGTCATTCTAAACCGGAAAAATAGGCAAAAAATGCCTTTACCCGAAGATGTAGGCAAGAACCACGGATGACCATTTCCCATGAATCTGAATTACTTCTTTCGTTTCAGTCACTCTCTTAATATTCTTCAAATAGGTCGTCGTTTAAGGTAGGTACTCTTGACTTTTTAACAGATTAGGGAAAATGAGAATTGGAGTGTGGCATCATTATTATTCCCTAATGTTTGGAAGATGGCGGCGTAAGGTATTGTTGTGTGTGGGTGAGTTGTAAGATATTTTGAGATTTTTGCGTGATAAAATAAATAAAACAATCAAGAGTGGCGTGCGAAAGTTAATATACTGTATGATTTCAAAATATGAGAAGAAGCAGCAGGCAAAAGAAGCTGAATTCCTGCAGAAACAAGATTGTTTACGTATTGTGGTTGATTTATTAGGTTAGTACTGCACACATATTTTGATACTTTGATACTATTTCGTGGTTTTCGAATTTTATTCTCTTTTATATTGTTGTCTATTTTTATGATATCGGAATACAATACTCATCATCAATTTGGCCTTTTGATATTTACGACTTTAAATTTTTGACTTTTAAAGATGTCGGTGGCATTAGTTTGGTTGAGAATCAGCCACACACATAATCAACATAATCATCATAGTCTTTTCATAATAATATCATGTACACTATAATTTCAAACTAAATTCTTCTTTTACAGAAAATCTGAAGGAAGTAGCAGGAGTTACCGAAATAATGGATACAATTGAGAGGCTAACTGATTTGGAACAAAAAGATAGGATAAAACCCCAAAACCAGTTCTTGGAAGAAATATCTTCTCTCACTGGGTAGTTTTCACTAAGCTCTAACTGTACCTGTTGTATTCCTAATGTAACATTTTGTTGTTCAGATTTGCTTGATCATTTTCATACTTACATTTATTTATTTGTATTTGCAGAAGTAAGTGTCACAACATTAAAAAGAAGGTGTGGTGACTGAATGTGTCTGGAGTACTCCGGGTAAAAAAGACCTCACCAGTCCACAGTGTCAAACCTGGATAGTTTTGACATGAATGTTATAATGAATAAAATAAACGAATTCTACATTGTAAGGAAACAAATCCCCACATTAAGAACTTTGTTGGCGGAATTGAAAGAATGCATTGGATTCAGTGAATCTCATGAGACTCTTCGTCAAATACTATTGAAAAATGGCTACAAGTTCAAGAAAAACAAAAATGAACGTTCGTTGTTGATAGAGCGGTATGACATCTCTGCGTGGAGACATCGATTTTTACGAACAAGAACTTCAAAGCGTTTGGAAGGCAAACCCATCATTTATTTAGTTGAGACTTATATCCACAAATCATACAAGCCCAAGAAATGTTGGCAAGGCCCATCAACAAGCGGTGTAGTTAAAAAATATCTCATCGGGGAAATGCTACATCATTGTCCATGCTGGATTGGAAAAAGGATTTGTTCCAAATTCATTGTAAGTGTTTAGCACGAAATCGAAAAGTGCGGACTACCATCATGATAATAATGCTGCAAATTTCATTAAATGGCTACAAGAAAAGCTCATGCCAAATTTGAATGAGCCAAGTCTGATAGTAATGGATAACGCGTCATATCATTCGGTCATCATTAACAAGGCACCTACAATAAAAACTCGCAAACCACAAATTAGAGAATGGCTTACGTTGAACGGTGTTGCATTTGAAGAATACCACACCAAAGCAAAGCTGCTATGTTTTGTAAAAGAAAACACAACAAAACCAATTTATGAAGCAGATGAAATCTAAAAACAGAATGGTCATGAATTATTAAGACTTCCCCCTTATCACTGCGATCTTAACCCAATAGAGTTTATATGGAGTTTGGCAAAACGAAAGGTAGCAAGTAAAAATGTAAGCCTGACTGCAGCACAATTTGAAAAAGTTGTTAATGAGTCATTTGAAAGCATAACTGCAGATGATTGGAAAAAAATGACTGACCATGTAATCCACGTAGAAGTAAAATACAAAGAAAGAGACAGAATTACCGAAGATAATTTACAAAGTTTTATTATCAATGTGGAAGGAAACAGTGATGATACCAGTGACTCCGATGCATCACTTCAAGTAAAAAATTTAGATACTGATTCTGAATAAATAAATTTCTAGTAAATTATCTGTTGACTGAATAAACTATTTCATTGAGACTTTCTTATTTGTGTTCTTTATCTTATGCTAATATATTGTGAAAAAGTAGCGCCGCCACTGGCGCTTTGTACAGTACCTAACCTACCCGTACCCAGTGCATTAGGTACTGCTTGTCCGCAGAAAAAAATGGTACATAGGTTTCTAGGCCTAGATTTATTATTCTGAAGAATAATAGTTTATATTTATATCATCATCTTTTAACATTAAAAAAATACATAAATAAATAAATAAATATTGATAGACATTTCACACGGCGCTATCTAGCCCCAAACTAAGCAGAGCTTGTACAATGGGAACCAGATAACTGACAGAATACTTACATACTTTTTTTTTGTAAATCATCATCATCATCACCATCATATCAGCCGTAGGACTTCCACTGCTGGACAAAGGCCTCCCTCATTGATCTCCAGGAACTGCGGTTGGAAGGGGCCTGCATCCAACGCCGATCTGTGGTTCTTACCAAGTCGTCTGCCCATCTTGTGGGTGGACGTCCTACGCTGCGCTTGCCGGTCCGTGGCCTCCACCCGAGAACCTTTCGGTCCCATCGGCCATTTGTTTTGCGCGCTATATGGCCTGCCCATTGCCACTTCAACGTGCTAATCCGTCGGGCTATGTCGGTGACTTGAGTTCTCCTACGTATCTCCTCATTTCTGATTCGATCCCGTAGAGAAACCCCGAGCATAGCCCTCTCCATAGCTCGTTGAGCGACTCTGAGCTTATTCATAAGGCCAATAGTGAAGGACCACGTCTCGGTTCCATTTGTCATCACTGGTAACACACACTGATTGAAGACTTTCGTCTTAAGGCACTGAGGTATGTTGGACGAAAAGACGTTGTGAAGTTTCCCAAATGCTGCCCATCCGAGTTGGATTCGACGATTGACCTCTTTCTCAAAGTTGGACCTACCTAATTGGACTGTTTGTCCTAGGTATACATACACGTTGACAACTTCAAGAGCCGAGTTCTCAACCATAACTGGGGCAGGGACGACATGGACATTCGACATGATTTTCGTCTTGTCCATGTTCATCTTAAGTCCTAGAGAGACTCGATTGAGGCCTTCGAGCATCATGCTGAGCTCTTCCATCGACTTTGCCATGACCACAATATTGTCGGCAAACCGAAGGTGAGTGATGTATTCGCCGTTAATATTGATGCCCAGTCCTTTCCATTCCAGAAGCTTGAAGGCATCTGCCAATGCGGTCGTAAACAGTTTCGGAGAGATTACATCTCCCTGTCTTACGCCTCTTTTTAAGGGAATCGCCTTTGAGCTCTGTTCGTGTACTCGGACTGACATAGTGGCGTTTTTATACAAACACTTTAACACTTCGATGTACCGATAGTCAATACGGCATCGTTGGAGAGACTCAAGCACTGCCCATGTTTCGATCGAATCGAAGGCTTTCTCATAGTCCACAAACGCGAGACATAGCGGCAAGTTATACTCTTCGGTCTTCTGTATGACTTGCCACAGCGTATGTACGTGGTCTATGGTACTGTAGCCTTTACGGAACCCGGCTTGTTCGGGAGGCTGGAAATTATCAAACCTGCGTTCGAGACGGTTCGCGATGACCCTCGAAAACAGCTTATAAACATGGCTTAAAAGCGAAATGGGTCTGTAATTCTTAAGCAAGGTGTTGTCACCTTTCTTGAAGAACAGAACCACCGCGCCCTCATTCCATGCTTTTGGCGTCGTACCTTCAAGCAAGGCGGATTTAAAGAGCTTCTGAAGGACTTAAAGTACCGGTGATCCACCCGCTTTCAGAAGCTCTGAAGTGATTTCGTCCTCACCCGGCGCCTTGTCGTTCTTAAGCTGCTTCAAGGCCATCCTGATCTCATACAGGCTGATGTCCGGAATATCTTCGGTATAATGTCGGGTCAGTTTGGCTCTTGGGTCGTTGGCCGCACTGCAAACAGGTTTAGTAACCGAATCGTAGAGCCATCCATAGAACCTTTCGACTTCCCTTAACACTTCCACTTTACTTGACGTTATGCTGCCATCTTCCCTCTTCAGCTTCGTCATGCGGCTCTGCCCAATAGAATTATCTCTCGCGAACACTTTGGAGCCTTTATTCCGTTCTATCGTATCTTTAATACGAGATGTATTAAAGTTACAAATATCGTGCCACAAGGATTTCCAAATCTTTCTATTGAGCTGCCTATGTGACTGAGCATCATCAAGAGACTGCAATCGCACAGAACGTCGTTCAGCCATGAGGTTAAAGGTATCATCAGAGAGTTTCTGAGGTCTATTGGTACGGGGGAGGGGGGGTCTTAAAGAACTGGGACCCCACCGTATGAACGGTTTCCACGAACCTGTTATTGATCTCGTCCACTGATGCATCTACTTCTAGACAGTCAAAGCGATTTGCAAGTTCATGTTAAAAGCTCTCGAGGTTTTGGATATGTGCGCGAGTGGGTCGGAGCGTAGATTTCATCAAACGGGACCTTTCAAGTTTAACGTTCATATTCAATGTGGCTCTAACAATTCGGTGATCACTGCCGGTTTTCACCCTGTGAATCACAGAGACATCATTGAATATCCGTTTCTTGTTGGTCAAGATGAAATCAATCTCATTTCTCGTGGAACCGTTGCGACTCATCCAGGTCCATTTCCTGTGAGGCGGCTTCTGGAAAAAAGAATTCATCATAAAGAGTCCTTCTTTCTCCAGAAAATCGGCCAGCCTCTGTCCCCGGGGGTTCCGTTGCCCATATCCAAATTGCCCCACTCTCAACTCATCATCGCTTCTCATGCCTAGCTTTGCATTGAAGTCTCCCATAACAACAATATAGTGAGTTTTGTTCGAATGTATGGCTCTACTGATGTCCTTATACATAGACTCTACTTCTTCATCTGGGTGTGAAGAGGTCGGCGCATATACCTGAACGACCTTCAGCGAATATTGCTTAGATATTCTGAGGGTCAGGTACGCGACCCTGCTCGACACACTGTCGATGGTGATAATGTTGTTGATGAGTGACTTGTGAACGAGAAACCCAACACTACCTTGGGACTGTTGGTCGCTCTCCCGGTAGTATAGTAGGTTACCAGACTTAAGGGATATCGTGTCCTCGCCCTCTCTATGGACTTCTGATACCCCCAAAATGTCCCAGTGTAATCTGCTAATTTCTTCTTCCAGCTCAACAATCTTTTCGTCTGTCCTCAAAGTGCGGATGTTGTGTGTTACCAGGGCCAGTGGTCGTCGTAGGGTTTGGTAGCCGATCGTCTCCCGGGGATTCTTATTACCCCTGACCCCGCCGTTACCGTACTGCTACCGTAGTCAGGATTAGCGGGGCCGCCGGGGACTTGGGGCCTGGCTATATGTTGTTGTATCATAGAGGGGTTGTTGCCATACTCGCCACGTTTGGCAGGCGGGTTGGCGAGCGCAGTATAGGTATTGAAAACACGAAACGACGCTGCTGCCCATCTTTCGGAGGTATCCCTTATCAGACTCCTACTGCATCCACGGGCAAGAGCGGAGGGGCAACATACTATTGCCAGCGCCCCACGGCAAATACATACTTATAATTATATACTAGTTTTGTAAATAAATACTTATAATTTATAGAAAAACAACCAGACCCGGAACAAATATCTGTAGATCATGCAAACATTTGTTCCGCAGCGGGAATCAAACCCACTACCTTCTGCGTCTCAGCCGGATAATCACCCACTGCGCCACGGAGGTCGTCATTGCATAGAGAATCAAAAGTATGTAAGTAAGTATAATTATATAGAATCTCTGAGACAATTTTTTTTTAGATTAATAACCAAGTATCAAGTTGTGTTATTGCAAGTGTCCTATTAATTAATGGGTTGCAACGATGATATTTTTTTGAATTTGCCGCGATTTTTCAGAGTCTACTTTCATTTGACAGACTTAGTGTGTAAGAGAGTGTGTAAACGGTTCCCACGATACAGGCTTCGAGCCTAGTGTGGGGCCATTGCCAAATAACCGACCACTATTATATTGTATTACTGTATTTTATCTGTGTTGGTTTTTAATTGTATTTGTGTTTTGTTCAAATAAAAAAATAAAACAAACTATATATTAACTGGTAACCATCGCCTTTAACAAAGCATTGTCTCATTGGTCGCACACCTTAGGAACATAAACTACGCTGCACTGCCCTGTGTCCAGACATAAAAGAACCTCTGTGCCTGTAATTTCACTGGTAACCATGCTCTTCAAACCGGATACAGCAATGATGCACAATTGGCATCCGCAACCGCTTCCACAATAATCGATGCGGATGTTCATGCGGATGCATATGCAGTGCAGGTCACGACAAGAAATAAAATGGGTGTGGCTTGCTAGTGGTGCGTGCCGTGGGACGTGCTGATTGACCAATAGGAGCAAAGATTTCGGTGACAAGATCTGACGTGTTTGTTATTGTTTATCATTTGTATCCGATAAATCAGTCATAACGTGTTTACTTGCGCCTATCGTATGAACATTGCAATTTTTTAGTGTTATTGTGAGTATACAGTGAGCATTGTATGTTAAGCGAGTTTTCTGCAGATGATAGTTTATATTTTTGTTTTATTTCTGCACCAAAATAAAGTTTCAGTAAAAAAATTAAGATCTACATCCGCGAATGTCATAAAATCTGCATCCGCAACATCCCTGGTATGCAAGTACACACGGCTACATATAAATCTATACAATTCCAGTATAAGCTGACCTCTCATTCTACGAAATGCCTACACAATGCGAGGTCAGCTTATGGATGTATATTAGGAGATGTATAGCTTGATGTGTAGCCGTGTGTACTTCCCGAGCACTATGTTCTGTCTAATGTTATACTTGCATAGGTAGGTTGGAAACATTCACTAAGGCCTGACTGCAACAAACCATTAAGAATAAAACGATACGTTTGTTTCACACAGTAACATACGGAAACGACGGATTCGTGGCATAGTCTGATAGGATGAAATTATTAGGTACGTATGTTGCTATAAAAGCCACATAAAGAAGGCAAAACTGGGGGTTGAGAGTTTGAACTCTTTATTTTACAAAAGACTAGATAGAATTGCCGCGAAGGCGTATTTATTAATCGATCAAAATTCTCCATGTGAATTATATTAATTTAATTCATCATCATATCAGCCGCAGGACGTCCACTGCTGGACAAAGGCGTCCCTCATTGATCTCAAGGAACTGCGGTTGGAAGCGGCCTGCATCCAACGCCGACCTGCGGTTCTTACCAAGTCGTCTGCCCATCTTGTAGGTGGACGCCCTACGCTGCGCTTGCCGGTCCGTGGTCTCCATTCAAGAACTGTACGGCCCCATCGGCCATCTGTTCTGCGCACTATATGGCCTGCCCATTGCCATTTCAACGTGCTAATTTAACTATTATAAATAATTAACTTGAATTCGCGCTGGAATGCACAAATGAAACTACTTCCTCCAAATGCTATCTTGAAGAGTTAAAGTGAATTTTTTTTTGCTGTTATAAGTATTTAACAAAATTTCTAAAACTATTTAAACTAGTGGCTCGCCCCGAACTGAGATCTCGCGAGTCTTCCAAAACTAAAAACAATATTCTTATAGCGACTCACGCAACGATGCCTAAACGTATTTAGTGGCTAAATATGATTTAAGGAGTTGTCAAATCATATAAGTACGTAAATTTAACCATGTTTAGTCGCTAAATACGTTTAGAGATCATGGGATCAGAGGTTTCATACAAATTACATGTAACGGGAGTTCATATAAATTGTTTTTTTTGGGTACAAATTACAGTTCAAACTTTTGCCTTTATGTTTGTTACTAAAGCTACACGCATACCAAATTTCAGCACTGTGGGATCACTGGTGTACCCTGTGAATTTTGTCAAAGTTTAGTTTTTATCATGGCTAATAACTCAAAAACTATAAAAAAGTTACAAAAATGAAAACGGAGTCTGAATGTCCTAACGAATACCTTTCGTTTGACGTCACATTTGACCTGATAGTCTTATTTTCATTTTTGTTTACCCCTCTTGAACCTCAATTTCTCAACAATCTCCCAACATTTTTAGCTCATTTAGTCACACAAAAATTGTGCTATCACTACCTACCCATGTATTAAACTTTACGATGATCGGATCGACGTCACTATAGTTATCCTCGGACAAACATATGTACATGCTTACAACATACAACGCCGATTTTCCCAAGTTGATTTAGAGATCTCGCTTCGCTCTATCAATTAAAATTTAAGAATTAACACAAAATAAATATATTTGTATTTATTTCAAAAGTTATAGTATTTTCAAAGTGTGGCGATCACTTCACTTGATTACTAATATTATACGGGTATTTAGTACCTTATTTTTTTTTAATGTAGCCTTTAGTTCTAAACGTCCGTGTGTCAGATGTTCGGCAGCAGTATTTCCATCCCGCTATTTCATAGTCATAATTTGACTGTGAAAACGCTATTTTGTTTTGCATTGTGTATTTTCGTGCAGCGTGCGTCGCATTAGCTGCATGGATGCATTGAGCTTATGAGCAACCAATCATAAGCGCTTACGTTTCTTTTGTTTTATTTTATTTCCTTCGCTTAAAATAAAAGTACAAAAGCCGAGAAGAACCTAAAAAGCGCTGGAGAGATGACTTGTACGTCTTCCAAAGAGACTGGCGGGATCTGGCTTTATGCCGTGATAAGTGGAAGGAAGAGGGGAAAGCCTTTGCCCAGTAATGGGACAGTACGGGCTAGAAAAAAAATTATAGCTTCCAAATGGATGAATTGATCAATGATCTGCCGTTAGAGTAGAAAGGGTCTCGAGGGTGACGACCTTCACTAGATTGAAAGACGACGTAATAAAAATTGCTGGGAGCCGTGTATGTTCGTGAGATCTATGGGATCTACTGTTCTGCAACATACACCTTACGTCTTAAATAGTGATGATTATAATGATTACAGATATTGAGAATGGATCAATACTTTGAGCCTAATTATTGGAAATTGGGCTTTTTTATTGACTGAAAATGGGAGTGACCGATTAAAATAAACAGTGTCTCAATCATTTATTCACAGTTATGGAATAACAATCAGACCAAGTTAAACAAAACTATTGATATAAAGTCAGTATTGTTTGATTGTTCGAAGTTCTCGAATATGCCCTTCAAAGTATTTGTACTTACGAGTTTCTAGACTTTGTAACTTGTAAACAAAAGTTCATTGAGAGTAAAGAAATAAATAAAAGTTTATGCAGTTATTTGCAGCTAATGAAATAATGTGTAAGCAAAGCTGTCAATTGCTTAGGTACTATAGTGTGACCATTAGTGCTGTGCACTCCCTGAGGTATGCGCGCGGCGAGACGGGGGGGATGTGTCGGCCGCTCCGATCTATCAGTCTGCCGTCAACGCTCACGGCGGTAGGTAGCTTTTGTACCGGACGGTCTATGTCAGACGCACACGGGATAAATATTCAAAGATGGGTCGTGCGTTATCTCGTGATATGAAATGGAAGATGAAGTTGAAACAGAATCTATGTCAGAATAACTTTCGTTAGAATATATAATTGTTTGTAAACATAAAAAATGTTCAATAAAACAAGTCCTTTAAATTATAAGTTTAGTTCTTATTTATCACCTGCATATTTTTAATAAAATATGAGTATATTTAAGTTACATTTTAATCAACTAAGTAAGTATAATATATTACAGATAGATAGCCTCCGACCATCGTCCCGCCACAAGTCTTGCCTTAGAAATGCAAACTGATATCGTAAGATATGTCCGACATGTATTGATCTCATGTGAACTCATGCAGTTTTCTCTTTGCCTCCCACCTCGCCGCGCATACCTCAGGGAGTGCACAGCACTAATGGTCACACTATAATCTACTATTAAAAGAAACAACGAAAGCGAAACGCATCTTCTTTACTAACTTGAACATGGTAAGCAAAAAAGCGGTGGCCAGTTCCTTCGTTTTAAACATGTTCAAAAGAGACACATGAAAAGATGCTGTATTGAACCTTCCTTATGGGAATCCGCCGCTGAAATGCGGCCTGAATGGAGGCGACTCGTCCAAGATAAGGTATATGCTTTTGAAAACTAAAGATGGCGCGAACTAGATACCAAACGTAGACCGCCTGCCAATATATGTTACAACTTCAATAATGGCATTCTGACGTGCGCTATTTGCGCTAAAACATTTAGAGCAAAAATTAGATACATAAGCCACCCAAGCTCTATTTAAAGCATAAGCCCAGTCACCGTAGCTGAAAACGGCTAAGTGAACTAGTATTAATAAAAGAAACCAACCTAATATGTATCTATATCTACTGTCTAGGTTAGTATATAATTTGCAAATATATTACAAGCTTGTAAACAATTTATGGAAAAGAGTTAGACACTATGTATCTCACCAAACTATTTCGAGGCTACATTTGTGGAAGCATTCTGATTGGGAATCTATAGACATTTTTTCGGTCAAACTGAACAAAAATGAGGAATTTAATCTGTCCTTATAACTTCATATGTACTTTTATTTAATACTAGCTGTTGCCCGCGACTTCGTACGCGTTGCACTACTAAATGTATACTAACATATCAGATTAGTTTTTGTGGTGATGTTCAGTGAGGATGTTTGTTTATTTATTTGTTTGTTACAAATCACGTGGTAATGGCTAATGGCTATCCGTCGGTAACCAGCTACGACTCGTTTCTCCTTGAAAACGTGTTACAAGTTTGATACTAGTTTGACACTTTTCAAGGAGATACGAGTCGTAGTCGGTTACCGACGGATATAGGAATCCGCCTAAAACAGATTTCGTTGAAATATGGTATGTAGGTACGTAGATTTTAACCTGCATTTATACATATGCTACTTTTTATCCCATAAATCAGGTAAAAAATTGCAGCTTTATAAGCGTCTTGGAGTCCACTCTCTTTAAGTTTAATATTGTCGCCGTAGTGACCACCGCCCACGCTCTGCATGTAAGATAAAGGCGCAATGATGAGCCTGAAAATAGTTTCCTTTTCTGTGCACTACCTACACATCTTTAACCACAATAGGTACACAAAAGTTGTCTTGAAGAGAATGCTATTCAGCATTAAGTTCGCCTTTGTACTATTTTTATAAACGGAATAAAGTTTTTGCAATCAATCAATCTATCTTTAAATAACTCAACTGTTCCAGATCACTACCAGGTGAAAGTGTCCCCAGGATACGGGCAATATTACCTTTCTGAATGTGACCTTTAGAAACCTACCAACACACCCATCTGCTAAACATTTATTTTTCAACCTATATTGTGCCACTGCTGCTCAAAGGTCTCCCCCAAGTCATTCCATCTATCTCTATCCTGTGCAACACTCCACCACTCCTGCCCGAAGGCAAAACGACCGTCTCGCCAACCCTTTCTTTCTTTCTCGGTCTGGGTCGGCCAAATTATTAACAAGAAAGATTCAGTGCCAAATATCGTCCCATTTCGTATTCCACACGCTTCTGAGTTGTAAAACCTACTTCATTTAGCTGGCGTACCATTAAGACATTCAACAAACAATTTGGCAAAGACTGCCTTTACCCATAACCAACATGCATATTTAACTTCATCAGCTAAACTAAACTTTATTCCAAGGGCACAAAGGCTAGATTGCATTTTATTGACGGTAAACTTCAGAGGTATGCAAAACGGGACCAGAAGCATTTACCACTTTCATCCAGATGGTTTACATATATGTGAGTCCATGTAACAGTCATTGAGATTATGTTGATTTAATCAGTCACTGTTTTGGATTTAAGAAGTAAAAAACCGTCCAGGTGCGAGTCGGACTAGCGTACGAAGGGTTCCGTACCATTATCTATAAAAACGAAAAAAAAATAATGTCTGTTGTATGTGAGCCCCACCTAAATATTTGTTTTATTTTAATTTAATTATTTATTTCTAAAGTGAATATATAACAAAATATTCTGTGAATATTTTTAGCGTCCACCTGTTGCCGTTATCAATATAGAGCAAAAACGAGCAAAAAAATCAATTTTTTTGTATGGGAGCCCCCTTAAATATTTATTTTATTCTGTTTTTAGTATTTGTTATTATAGCGGCAACAGAAATACATCATCTGTGAAAATTTAAACTGTCTAACTATCATGGTTCATGAGATACAGTCTGGTGACAGACTGACAGACATACAGCGGAGTCTTATTAATGGGGTCCAGTTTGACCCTTTGGGTACGGAAGCCTAAACAAATACGTGTTTATCGACTAAACTTATTATAACTAAGTTATTTGCTGTATCACACTCATCAACTAACTATGCACAACATTCAATCGTTAACAGACTACAAAGAGTTTACAATAAGGAGTTCTTCTCGATTGATATTTGTCATAACAACAAGGGAACTTTTAAAAGTGAAACTTTAAAATTAATAATGGAGGATGACACACATGCATGATAACAACGCAACAAAATACTGGTTATTATGGTATATATATATATTTATGAATTTATGATGTAACTACTTATATATGTGTATTCAATGTATTTTATCAACCTTTTTGTGTTCTTACACGTAATTTATTTTGTTCGTATTTTTAGTTTAATTAACTGTCTATTTATAAATTATTTTTTATATAAAGTAAATCCGTTTTTGGCCGTATGCTACGCTTAGTATAAGTTTGTATCTGACATAATAAGGGCTGTGGATTTTGTGAAATAAAAAAAATAAAAATAAAAAATAAAACTTGTTTAAATTGGACATAGTTATATAATTTGTCAACTCCTTAGAATATATTTAGCCACTAAATGCGTTTACGCATCGTTGGGCAAGTCACTTTAGCTAAACAGAAATATCTTTCTTAGATCGGAAAGTAAGACTCAGAAAAAGTTATCACAAAGTATTAGTACACTACGTATGTTTCGGTTTAAGAGAATATTTTTTCGTTACTACGCAAATTTACTTATAAGATAAGATAAGATAACTCTTTATTGTACACCAAAGTAAAATACAGAACATAATTCTTACAAATAGATTTAGTACAATCGACGGTCTTATTGCTAAAAGCGATCTCTTCCAGACGACCTTTGTATGGACAGGATCAAAATGTAACACATGACTGCGGTGCATCTATATATATTTAAAAACATATCTACATACTATAAACCTAAATTACGAATAATAACACAAATTTTATTTAAATAAGCAACTCTAAAAATGGTTATGATGAATTAACAAGCAGCTACAACTTCAACACAAGGACAGATAATGGGTGTGCACTTTTGTTTAAAAATTACTAATAGACTTGGATGTTCTTATAGAGAGGGGCAAAGCGTTCCACAATCGTACGGCTGTTACAGTGAAGGATCAACTATAAAACTATGTCATATGGACAGGAGTTTTAAGTTGGAGGGAATCTGAAGAACGCAAATTGCGATCATTAGCCTGGTGGAGAAACTCAAAACGCTCCTTAAGATAGAAGGGAGAAGAAGTGTTAAAAAGGATGTTCTATATATATGTTTATAGTTGTTCTATTTCTTATGTTTATAAATACAATATGTTGGAAAACGAAAAGAGCTCTCCTTTTTAAACCGTTTAAAAAACCAGATAAATATACTTTTCTTAAGCTTTATAAGGCTAAATTCTAAGCTCATTTTCTTTAAAAAGCAATCCAAAGTTACGTCATAAGTAATAAAAAGCGCAAAAACTAAAGCCATTGAGTTTACATCATACAATCTTATCATGAAAGGGATCAAACTCTGCCTACGATATAGTAATACAGGTCGAACTCAGGGAGTTATAGTAAAAGCTAGGTCAATCACTTTATTTTCACTCATTAGTACGTACAATCATTACGTATCTATATAACGTGTACCGTCTGTCACCGCATTCACGACATAAACTTAAAACACAGATGCAGAATCGTATAACTGATTTTAGAGATTGGTTTAATACCGGTAGCTTGATTATTTATCCAGTAATCAAAACACTTCCAAAAAACAAGTGTGTCTTAGACCACACGACTGAAGTAAAACTTCTATTAAAAATATTAATTTATAAAATTGTTCAATTACAAAATTGTCGCACGTCTGCACGTCGATCAGTCTATGTTCATTCTGGACAGACACTACTCGCACTCGCACATTAACGTTTAAAAATATACGAAACGTAACTCTCTCTCTTTCTATATTCACTAACTTATAGTCGAAAAGTGCGAACGGAAGTTGAGAGGGAAATCCCTTTCAATTTCCGTTCGCACTTTTCGTAACGCATTCACCAGCTTACTCCCCAAGTCAAGAGTGCGTAAAGAAGTTTTACTTCAATAAACAATTTTTAACGTAAATCGGTATGCCTTTGTGCCGATGCGGATTATAACACAGTTTAACTGGTACCTACTTACATGATGAATGAATATGGTTGGCTTACCTATTTTATACTGGCTGTTTCATTGATATTTTAAACTTGAAATGAAGATCGAACAAAAATTAAAAAAAAAATCCATGAATTAAAAATTTCAACTAATTTACAACAATACTAGCCATCAGCTCTACCCGTCATTTAAATTAATGACGTAAATGCTGTATAAATATTAAGTATTTTTTTTTATTGATAGTCAAGCATTTGACCACTACCTCACTTGATGTTAAGTAATGGTGAGATCGAAGATGGAGCACGCTTGCCTAGAAATAACCTGTTCATTATTTACTTGAAGACTCCGAGATTATACTGATCCGGAAAAACATACGCTGGAAGTGAGTTCCACTCCTTACTTGTGCTAACAAGATAAGTTGAAGCAAATCGTTTGGTACGGCAAGATGACGACGTCTGCTTGTCCGGTGGTGGAAGAGGGAGGAGGGATATATAGAAACAAGGAACTACGATCCCTCATTTCTGATTATTTTCTGATATTAGAGTACTAGAGTTCTTTGTGAAAGAGCGCTCCTGGAGAAGTACTACCAGCATACCCTATTTCTGCATTGTTGTGTTACTGTTTCAAGGGTATGGTTGCCGGTGACAGGCACATGAGGTTATTCACCAGTATGCGTCAAGTGGATAAAAGCAGGGCAGGGTATCGTTCTAAAGTTTGTGATCTAAGATAGCAAAACTTTGTTATAGGCGATGGTTATCACTTAACATCAGGTGATCCAAATGCTTGTTCCATCGACAGATAGTATTGAAACATATCTTTAAATTATTGAACATATCATTATAGTATTATATTATCTTTTCATTTAACTTGTGTGGTCTAGTGGTTGTTATTGGCATCCTAATACTCAAGTTTACAGTGAGGTAGCTGATTTCTGCTCAAAGCTTACCGCGGGCTTTATTACTGGCAGTCACGTACAAAAGATACGTGAACTGGAATAATCGCAATTTCATAGATATGGAGGTACGGTGGAAATATCTCTATTTGAACTTTTGCGTTTAGTAGGCAAGTGTGAATGAGTCATTTTTATATGGTAAGGTTACTAGTAAGCAATTTGTATAATGACTGACATAATGGTATCAGAACTGACGGCTATTTGGACGGAAAGGTTCCAAAATACGCACTGAAAATCGCAGCGTTTTTTTTTTTATACCACTAAGGTAGCCCATCTGATGGTAAGCGGTTACCGTAGCCTATGGACGTTTGTAACACCAAAGGTATTACTCGCGCGTTGCCGAACCTTTAAAATAATCAAAACTCCCGTTTTGAAAAACCCCCTACTGTAGTCACTAGGGAAAACCTCGGCAGGGAGTCCATTCCACAAGTGAAGGAGGAAATTTCTCTGGAACCTCACGGTAAGCGACCAGATCGTCTCCAAGGTGGATGGATTCCCTGCCGATGGAGAGCGGTGCGATGGTAAAACGAACCTGCAGGCACTATATCAAACAACTCCAGAACTTAACCCATTATACAAGCGGTAGAACACACACAGGGAGGCAAAACCTCTCCTGAGAATTAAGGGCTCAATACCGCTTGTGAAAATGGGATCGTCAACAATTCTCAAAGTTTGTCTTTGAACAGAGTTAATATTGACCCTAGTTTATATCCAGGTGCTCTTGCCCATAAATGACAGCAACACTTCATGTGAGGCCGGATTTGCGCCTTATATGAAAGCAGACTTTGCCCCGCACAGAAGTACTGCTTATGCGTTCTTAGGCGTATGTGTGAGTCCACTCAATAACATAACATTCATGTTATAAAACATGCAATGTTGGCAATGTTAATTATTGTGGACGTTTTATACTGTGTTTCACCGCATTTACGACGACAATTTAAATAACTGGAAGGGCTGATGGCTAGTATTGTTGTTAATTAGTTAAGATAAGATATAATAACGCTTATATCCGAGAACATAGTAAATACGTCAATAGGTAGAGTAGTCTATAAGGTTTGTATAAGGTAGTCTCTTAGTAGGTGTCTATAAGTTAGCACATGTATGTTCTACCCTAATAGAACATGCAAATTTTCAAATTAAATACAAAATAATTAAATCAAAGCAGTTTAATACAAAATAAATTATGTATCTAATAGTTTTTTTTTTCGCATTCATTACCATGAATTTCTTATAAGTATAAATCTACCTTAATTTCAAGTTCTAAACTATCATTCATCATTACCTGTTAAACTGATTAAGCGGCATCGGTGCAAAGGTGGCGCCGATTTACGTTCTTCTTCTTCTTTCGTGTCAATGGCTGTTTGACTTCTAAATTTGATTAGCCCAATAGAGAGCAACTTCCACACCCTCTCTGTGTAGCTTTAGTGACACAAATATAGGCAAAAGTCTGAAATCCAGAATAACTGCATTTTGTACCTCAAACAATAACTAAACTAAATGAACTCCCGGTACCTGTAATTTGAAAGAAACTGTAGGTTAAGTAATGTGGATTGCATTTCGTGGCACTATTATATTAGTCAAAGATTAAGGCCGGCTTGCACAACGATCCCTAAACGTATTTAGCGACTGAACATGTTTAAGTTTTATGTATTTGTATGATTTGACAACTCCTTAAACCATATTTAGCCACTAAATACATTTAGGCATCGATGTGCGAGTTACCCTAAGAATTTTTTTTTGTGTTTCGGCAGACTTGCGAGATCTCAGTTCGGGGCGAACCACTAGTTAGATTACAATTTTAACTAGTCTCAAATGACAAAACAATCAATAGTAGTCAATAGTTGGAACAAAACTACGTAAGTAGGTGATTGTTATCTCTAAATTTACTAAACGGTTCAGATTATACATATAAATATTCCAAATTTATTTAACTGGACATTTGAAACAGGCAAATAGCGAATAATGGCTACGTGGTTAAATTATACTCGATTTAAGATTATACAGATAATTTTCGCTTGCACCATAAAGTTAGAAATATTTGGATGCGTTATGTTGGTATGCAGACACACCGGGGTGGGCAGTACAAATACGTATTTTGTATTTTTAATTCAATTACTTCGTAAAAATGTAATTTATAATTGGTATTTCAAATACAACGAGGTATTTTGAAGTAATGGTTCAAAATATATCTGAACATAAATACAATAAGCGATCTTATTAATGGTGCGTTCTACAGGAAATAGCGGTCGATAGGTTTCGTAACTATTCCTAAGCAAAATGACGACCGCTAAATATGTCAATCTTTAAAGTTGGCAACACTGCACCTGTACTGTACGTCAAAATGTCAAGTATATATCACCTGACTGTATTTTGTGATTTATATTTAAAATACACGATTTAAAAATCTTTTGTATTTCGATGACCTCCGTTGCGCAGTGGGCGAACAGCCGGCTGAGACGCAGGAGGTAGTTGGGTTCGATTCCCGCGGCGGAACAAATGTTTGTATAGTCTACAGATATTTGTTCCGGTTCTGGTTATTTTTCTATAATATTATAAGTATGTATTTACAAAAAAAAAGTATATAAGTATTCTATCAGTTATCTGGTTCCCATAGTACAAGCTCTGCTTAGTTTGGGGCTAGATAGCGCTGTGTGAAATGTCTAGCAATATTTATTTACTTATTTCGTATTTTAAATATGTGCGAGATAGTATCTTGTAATATGTATTTTAATTAACGCAAAGCATGTACTTTGCCCAGCTCTGCAGACACATGAGTTGAACTGTTTCAGTTAATGCAATTGTACCTACTAAATGATTATTCTATTCTATTCTATGTTTCAATGCGTAGCACCGTAGTGTGGCTTAGTTGGATGTATCCTGACTTAAGATTTTGAGGTTTATATGCTTACTTATGTACATGCGCTCAAAACGGTGGAGGAAAATATCGTGAGGAAATCGGCATCACCAAATACAAAAAATTCAAATGCCTTTAGAATAGTATTCCAATAAACGGCGTGCAACTGGTCCCGTGATTGCTTAACTTCTATGCAAATAGTAGGTATTCATCAAACGTAATGTAATGTTTGGACTTACCTCTGACTACCATCTTGTGGGATATCATCATCATCATCATACTGAGTAAGAGATCTGAAGAGGCCCATTACGAGGATCAGCATATCATTATTAAATTTATCGTTATTTTTATTTCTAACCTGTATCGTCCTATTGCTGGTTTGTCTGCAAAGGTCTCCCAAGACCCACCAAGCATCTCTATCTGTCGTTCTCTCCCTCCGGCCGAGAAAGCGTTGGCGGGACGATTTCGACACCTTCCAAAGAGGATGGTAGGAGATAGCAACAGATATCGTTATTATAAACATAATAATCATTTTCGATCAGTCGAGTGGCATTCTTAATGCTTACAGCTAAGATATGGAATACTTTACCATAATCCGTTTTTTCTTATGACAGCAATCTAGACTTCTTTAAAGTATGAGTGAATAGGTGTCTTTTAAATCTTCGTACTTCATCTTAGACGACATCACCGCTTCCAATCAGGTGAGATTGTGGTCAAATGAAGATTGAGTCGAGTTATATAAATACGGGAAAACCTCCAGGGAAAACTCATTCGACATTTTTTTAGGGTCCCATTTTATCCTTTGGGCACGGAACCCTAAAAAGATGTCGAATGACTTTCCTCTGAAGGTTTTCCCGGTGGGCTTCAACATGAACCCCTAAAAATGAGATGTAAATAAAGCATTAAGTTTTAGGCAACGCGTCTATAGTTATAGTGTTTATAGGCGACGGTGACCACTTAATATCACGAGACCCGTCAGCTTGTTTGTCTAAATATTTAACAAAAACCGGCCAAGTGCAAGTCATACTTGCGCACGAAGGGTTCCGTACCATTATCTAAAAAAAACAAGCAAAAAATCACGTTTGTTGTATGGAAGCTCCCCTTAAATATTTCATCATCATCATCATATCAGCCGTAGGAAGTCCACTGCTGGACAAAGGCCTCCCTCATTGATCTCCAGGAACTGCGGTTGGAAGCGGCCTGCATCCAACGCCGACCCGCGGTTCTTACCAAGTCGTCTGCCCATCTTGTAGGTGGACGTCCTACGCTGCGCTTGCCGGTCCGTGGCCTCCACTCGAGAACCTTCCGGCCCCATCGGCCATCTGTTCTGCGCGCTATCTGGCCTGCCGATTGCCACTTTAACGTGCTAATCCTAATAATTAAATATTTGTTTTGTTTTAATTTAATTATATATTTCTAAAGTGAATATATTACTAAATATTATGTGAATATTTCAAGTGTCTACCTGTTGCCGTTATCAATATCGAGCAAAACGAGCAAAAAAAATCACGTTTGTTGTATGGGAGCACCCCTTAAATACTTATTTTATTCTGTTTTTAGTATTTGCTGTTATAGTAACAACAGAAATACATCATTTGTGAAAATTTCAACTGTTTAACTATCATGGTTCATGAGATACAGCCTGGTGACAGACGGACAGACAGACAGCGGAGTCCCGTTTTACCCTTTGGGTACCCTAAAAAACGGTTGTTTCTGACTTAACCTATTTTACAAACTTTTAACATACATTAACCACATCAACACATTCCTGGTTCTTACAGTTCATTAGCGAAGGGTCTTATCACCGTGGGTGCGTAATTCACGTTATTTATCGCGTCCAAGCCAGCAATTTTACCGATACAATCATCTACTTATTTAGTTGCAAAGAGACCAAAATGAAAGAAGGAATATCGCCTTAGTTCTAGGCCATTTTAGTACCCTATTTTTAATCATTCGTTTAAGTTGTTACTTTTTAGGGTTCCGTACCCAAAGGGTAAAACGGCATCCTATTACTGAGGCTCCGCTGACTGTCTGTCTGTCCATCTATCATCAGGTTGTATCTCATGAACTGTGATAGTTAGACAGTTGACATTTTTACAGATGATGTATTTCTGTTGCCACTATAACAAAAAATATTAAAAACAGAAAACAATATATATTTATTGGAGACTCCAATACAACAAACGTGTTTGTTTTACTCGTTTTAGCTCAATATTGATAACGGCAGCAGGTAGACGCTTGAAATATTCACTGAATATGTAGTTATATATAACCTTTATTAATAAATAATTTAATTAAAATAAAACTAATATTAAAGGGGACTCCCATACAACAAACGTGATTTTTTGCCGTTTTTATAGATACGCAACCCTTCGTGTGCGAGTCCGACTCACACTTGGCCGGTTTTTTAAATTCAATGTTTAAAATAAAATTGAATATATAACAAGTTTATATAGCCTACCTTGTGTTGTGTTAAATATTGTATTTGTTCGTTATTATAAGGGATAATGTATACGGTATTTATCACGTACCGTTTTATCGGTGTTACGGAGTACAAGGCGAGACTCGGTGCGGAGTGCATCACACTATCCCTGAAGGAGGTTCGCAAATTGAATCTAAATTTGTCGGTCGTAACACTGGTAAAACGTGATAAATCCCGTATTTATAATGATAATTGAAATAAATCACGCAAGTTTGTTATATGTTATTTACCACTATATTTGTTAGTTTACGATAAAAAAAAAAATATTCGTTTTGACTCCCTACAGAGAAGAGCCAATAGAATCATCGACGATCCCAAACTCACCGACAGGCTGGAACCGCTAAACCAACACAGTGACATCAGATGGCTCAGTGTATTCTACCGCCTATATAATGGGGAATGTTCTGAGGAGCTATTCGATCTGATCCCAACGTCGAGATTTTACCACCGCACTTCTCAACAACGGAATGAAGCTCATACACATATCATCGACAAAAGGGTATCGCGCACCACACGCTTCACGCGACTTTTTCTACCCCATACTTGAAAGATGTGGAATAAGCTAACGCGTGAAGTGTTCCCATTAAGCTATGACATGGCAAGCTTCAACAGAAATGTAAAAAGGTTTCTACAGGGTAGGGAACGCATCGACAATACCCCGGATGTTGCCGGTTATAATAAGCAACGTTGGCCCACTCACCATCAGGTGGGCCGTAAGCCTATTTCACCACAAATAACATAACAATATATATATAAAAAAGCCGGAGAGACCATAGACCTATTTATTTGATATTAATTTCAACTTGATACCTCCACGCGTTTCTGAGTAAAAGAGTTTTAAACTTTTGACAGACAGACATATACACAGACTGACGGATGGACGGAAAACGAATTGATTAAATATGGGTTTTTTTTTCTTTTGCGGCACGGAACCCTAAAAATGATTATATATCATCTTGTACATTTTTAAATCCGAGATTAAATAACATTATATACGTTGGCCAATTAACGAAATGTCTCAATTATCGTAACACTAAACGTTAGTCTATGCGGTAATCCTTGAGACGAGTTATGAAATTGGTTTTGAATGTTGTCAACAAAGTTGAGTAGATTATTGGCGTAGAGGGTCTACGAGAGTCGGAGACAAAACACGGAGACCCTCTACGAAATTATTTTTTTCATTATTTAGTATTTCTATGTATACCAACAAGCAAGTAAGTAATACTCGCATTGTTGTGTTCCTGTTTAAAGGGTATGAGTGCTTGTGATGTTTCAGACACGGGCGCAATGCAATGCCATGTAGGACAAGTGTTATTTCACGTAGGTAACCTGTGAGGTAATGTTGAAAGCTGTATATGTCTGGATAGCTGAAATGAGAAAAGCATGGCGCAGGCCTATGAACATATTTACGACCTCCGTTGTGAAGTGGCCGATTGATTATCCGGCTGAGACGCACGAGGTAGCGGGTTCGATTCCCGCCGTGGAACAAATGTTTGCACAATCTATAGATATCTGTTCCCGATCTGGTGGTTTCTCTATATATTATCAGTCAGTTATCTGGTTTCCATAGTACAAGCTATGCGAAGTTTGGGGCTATACAGCGCTGTGTGAAATGTCCAGCATTATTTATTTATTTATACTGCGGAAATCAAGTTCACACTTCTGTATGTGTTTCTATAACATACCCATATCACTCTGATTTTAGCAGACTCGGTATAACAGTAAACTACGTATTAAGTTTACGAGTAATAATGTTTATGAAGGTTTTTGATCGCTATCCGTGATTTTCATATTATTTTTAGTAAGTATTGGCTATTAAACTTTACCAGCGTGTGGAATATAAACGTTAAATATGGCCAGTTACTATTGGTCATGAGCAGAAAATTGCTACAAATATCCCTAAAAATAGATTAAAAATGTGAATTTATTCCAAATGGAGGTAATTAAAATTAACTTTAAATAAGTTAAACTTTTTTTATATACTCGTATATATATTTGTTATAGGATGTGGCGTGCGAGTCCACTTGTAAACAATCCTTGAAAATATTCTAAGGATTTTTTTTATATTAAACTTGTAGACACACAAGCTTACGGGCCTCCTAATATTAAGTGCTCACCGCCGCCTATAAACTCCTGCAGCACACGTGGCACTGCAAATGCATTGTCGTTTTAAAGGTGTTCATTTTGAAGCCCATCGAAAAAAACTCCGGTGGAAGGTCATTCCACATCGTGCAGGTGCGTGGAGGAAACGAGCGAGTGAAACGCATCGTGTGAGACTTCCACGCATCTACAATATGTGGGTGAGCTCGTTGCCGGTTGCGGGAGATTCGATGGTAGAAGTGGGAAGCAGGGAACAGGGGCAGAGATTAAGTGAACATTCTAAAAAAAATGTGAAAGTTGAAATCCGATTTTGTGAAAGTCTAGTAAGCGAGATATAAGCCAAAAAGCCGGGCTCTCAATTCTCACATAGAAAACTGAGAGCCCACCTGTAACTGATAAACTATGCACATTACACATAAAGTGTTTATGTCCAAATCAAAGTGAATCCCAAACAAAATTAGTGAAACTTAAAGTTATTAAAGCCATACACTTTTCTATTTATTTTTTATACTTTTTTTTTTTTTTTTATCAACGCGGGTATTTGCAAAAGTAACAACTTCAACTTTTAGCTTATATATTTAATTTATAAAAAAATACTTACAAGTATCATATTGTGCTAAAACCAGTGAAATTCCACTTTACACTTGTCTCTACAGAAGAACAATTGTTTGCAGCAACCACAAATCACTGGGTATGATATAGCACATAGCTGTTATTTTTCGCCACAAACACTGCCACATAATCATTTTTCATTGCACCTTGCACCTTCCTGAACACTGCATTCTCACCATGGCCTCTGGCAAGAAGCCTGCAATCTACTCTACTGATCCACTAACAGCCATTATGGAACTTGATGCCAAATTGGAGAACTGTGTCGCATCCTTCGAGGGACGGCTGAGCAGCACTGCATCCACGTCCAACCCGTCCTTTGAGCAGCTGGCAGCAGACTTCAAACAATTTAAGGTATGCATGAAGCTTGCATTGGACCTGATAAGAGCTCAAGTAACCCATGCTACATCTGCTGTGGATGAGATTGAGAACAGGAGTCGCCGTAAGTTTCTCCTTTTCCGAGGGCTTAAAGAGACTGAGGGTGAAAGCCTAAGAGACATCCTGTCGGGTGTCATAGTCGATAAGCTCAAAATAAAAGAGTTTTGTCCCGAAAACATCCGCTTCTGTTATCGCCTTGGAAAAGACACCGCAAAAGCCGGCACGAGGCCTATTCTAGTCAGATTTGAAGGCCTTGATGTGCGTTCTCGTATCTGGCGAAGCAAGAAGCAGCTCAAGGGCGCCGATGTCTCCGTGGCTGAATACCTCACTGAACCGAGAAGGGCAATTTTTAATGAAGCTCGTAAAATCTACGGCGTGCATAAATGCTGGTCGCAGGACGGCAGCGTGTATCTTCTGGCTTCGGATGGGACAAAGCATCGGCTAGTGTCGCAGATCCAGCTCAGGGAAATTGTGCAGAAGTTTCCACCGAAGACGGCAGGACCTGCGCCTGGGCCGTCTGCAGCCACGGCATCAACAACGAAAGGACCGGCGGCGGCGGCCCCGACAACTCGGTCCAGGGCTATTCGCCCTAAGTAATACAACCAGTGTAACGTTGGTCGAATGTTTTTACGTTAAACGCCGGTAGTCAGTTAACTTTCTATGTACTTTTTTTAGTTATTTACTTTGTTATGTACATTCTGCAAACATGATTTGCATAAAACTGCTGACATTCCGTGAATGACATTTGACGGATCTTGGCAGAGTAGTCACAAAACGTCAGTGTCACTTTCCCTTGAACGTGACATCTTTTCCAAAGTTTTCTCTCTTCTTTTCAATCTTTCATTTGTACTACCAAGGCTACGCCAATCAAACTTTTTCTGTCATATCTGTCATATCAATGTTTTATTGTCAAACCAAATTCAATATAGCCAACTAATGTCATTTCTTAGTCTCAGTAATTGACTCTTATAATGTTTTTGTATGTATGTTGTATGAAACTTTCTAGCCTTTTTTATTTTAAGTTAGTATTTAGCCTGTATTAATTGGTTGGTAAAACGTTTTAAATTTAAGCTCTAGTTTGTTTAATAGACATGGAAAGCATGTGTTTCCCATCTAACCGGCAGTGTTTTGTGGCAAGATTTAATGATAGTTTGTTTTATTGAATTAATTGTAGTTTTTCTTACTATTGTGTAGATATTTAGGTATAATTTATTTATATATTTATTTATGAATAGCTCAATTTGTTCGGATTTATTTATTTCTTTGGATTCTGAGGATTTCTCGGATGCGTTAGATGACAGTCTAGTAGCTAAACCGCTTGGGGACCTGCTTGTGGAATCTTTTCCTAACTCCAAAAAGAATTTTAACGTTTGTCATATCAATGCACAGAGCATACCGGCACACTTTACAGACTTCCTTAATACTTTCACCATCAGTCCTCTCCATGCTTGTCTTGTTTCTGAGACCTTCCTAAAACCTACTCTTCCCTCAGCTTCTTTCTCACTTCCTGGTTTTAATCTCATTAGAAATGATCGCATAGGCAAAGGAGCTGGTGGAGTTGCAATCTATCTTCGATCTGAGCTTAAACATAAAATTGTATCTGTGTCTCCGAGCATGTACTCTGGCTCAATGGAGCATATATTTATTGAGGTGACCTTAAATCCTACTGTTAGGTTTCTACTTGGTGTAGTCTATGCTCCACCGACCATAGACTATTTCAGCACCTTTGAACAACTACTTGAGACATATCTGCCTCAGTATGATAACTTTTTAATCATGGGAGACTTTAATACATGTTTACTGAAGCAAGATTGTAGAGCCAAGAAATTGTTAAATATTACTTCTTCTCTTAATATTTCACTCTTAGATTTAAAGGCAACGTATCATGTCAATGATACCCATACATGGCTTGATCACATACTGACTAGTGATGCAGATCGTATCAATGGACATGGTCAGTATCCTGCTCCTGGTTTCTCTAACCATGATCTGCTCTTTGCTTCGTTTAAAATTAGTGTCCCTAGACCCAAGACCAAGGTGATAATCCAACGTAATCTTGCTGGAGTGTGCTGGGAAAGCTTGTGTGCGGATGTTGCCAACATTGAGTGGTCCAAGTTGTATAGTCTTACCGAAATGGATGCCAAAGTGGATTGGTTAAACAGCTCGATCAACAATGTTTTCAATATCCATGCACCTCTGCATCCAGTCCGAATGAAGCGATTACCAGCACCATGGTTATCAGATGAAATCCGTTAATGCATGGCCAGAAGGGACTATCTATATCGCAAGAATAGGAGAGACCCTAGTGAAGGTAACCTTCTGCGATACAAAAAAGCTCGTAATAAATGCAACCAAATGATACGCAACGCAAAACGGCGTTATATTTATAATAAAATTAGTGAAAGTACTCCAAATAACATGTGGAAGTTTCTTCACAGTCTTGGTTTTGGCCGAAATAAGACTTCTGCTAGTTTCTCGGTAGATGTACATGCACTGAATGTGCATTTTGCAACAGTGACACACCTTATCAGCAACGTCGTGAGAGAAACGACTATTGCGGAGCTGGGCAACCAGACACAGCATAGTTTCACACCGTTTTCCTTCTGTCTATCAGCGAAGATGAAATAAAGCGGATTGCTACTAGCATAACAAGTAAAGCAGTAGGACTGGACGGCCTCGGTCGAGACTTATTACTCCCCATCCTCAATCATCTCCTCCCTCATATCTCTCACATATTAAATTTCTCTCTCTCCTATGGTTGCTTTGCTTCTTTATGGAAAAAAGCTCAGATCATCCCAATTCCTAAAAAGTCAGCTACCACAAAATTTAAAGACTTTCGTCCTATTTCCATCCTTCCCTTTCTGTCTAAAGTTCTGGAACGTGCTGTATATTGTCAACTGTCTGTTTATCTCTAATCACACTCGCTCTTGAACCCTTTTCAGTCAGGTTTTCGCTCCGCTCATAGCACTAGCACAGCTCTACTTAAAATTACTGATGATATTAGATTTGCTATGGACAACAGGCAGCTCACCCTTCTAACTCTACTTGATTTCAGCAACGCTTTTAACTGTGTGGATCATTCCATACTTCTTGCGATTTTGCGCTCCCTAAACTTTTCCCTATCTGCTTGTGACTGGTTTCGGTCCTACCTTAGTGGACGCCAGCAGCGTGTTCAAGTTGACGATACGTACTCTGGCTGGTGCGATGTTGTTGCCGGCGTTCCGCAGGGTGGAGTCCTGTCCCCTCTTCTCTTTTCGGTCTTCATAAATACTTTGGTCTCTGGTCTCCGTTCTTCTTCATTTCACCTATATGCTGATGACGTACAGCTCTACCTTTCGTTCAATCCCGAGGACATTCATGATGCCATACACCTCCTAACTGAGGATTTACGTGCTGTCTCTTCTTGGTCACATAAATTTGGACTACAGATCAACACTAGTAAAACCCAAGTGATGATTACTGGCAGCCGGGGCTTTATTTCTAGGCTTGATCTAAACTCTCTCCCTTATGTTACGTATAACGATGTCCCCTTAGCTTACTGCTCTGAAGTAAAGAATCTTGGCCTAATCATCACTGAGAACTTATCATGGGAACAGCACATTACTGAAGTCAGCAGGAAGATGTATGGATCAATGCACGCTCTAAAGCGCATGCATAATTTCCTTCCTTTTGCAGCTAAAATTACTCTTGTAAATTCTATCCTACTCCCTATCCTAGATTATGCAGATGTGTGTTATCCCGACGCTACTGAGGAGCAACTTAATAAACTGGAGCGGTTGTTAAACCTCTGCATCAGATATATATACGGGTTACGAAAGTACGACCACATCTCACAGTACCGCTCACAGTTAAAGTGGCTCAAAATCCGGTTTCGTCGGGATACTCATATACTCTGTCTTCTTTATAACATCCTTCAAAATCCTCTGTCCCCTTGCTATCTTAAAGAACGTTTTTCTCCTATTTTTCCACCTGATCGCCCTTCTCGTTCTTCTCAACATCTGTTATTCAAGACGCCTGAGCATAAAACTTCTTTCTTCACTTACTCTTTCACTGTGACTGCTATCTGCTTGTAGAACTCTCTTCCAGTGGAAATCCGCAAGGCCGCCTCTATGGGAATCTTCAAATCCAAACTCTTTAAATACTTCATCTCTCTTCAAGATACCCAACAAAATTGAGCACTTTATGTAGATATATTTGTGTATTTCGTTTATGTATGTGTATTATTATTATTTTTAATTTTTGTACGTTTATTTCTAACCTAAAGCTTGATTAAATTTCCTTTTTCTGGCACTACCACTTTCTCCACACTACACAAAGGTTAGCTGGAAGAAAATGCTAATTAGCATTAAGTTCGCCTATGTATCTTTTTATTAGTGCAATAAAGAATTTTCTAATCTAATCTATTTATCTTACTTCAAAATCTGCTCTCAATTCTCACAAATACAAAAGTTAATTTATGGATTAGTATGAAAAATACCACCAGAAAATTATTGGTTTGTCAACATCAACTTTCTGTGTATGCCAAAATTGTGAAAAAAAATGTGGCACCAAAAGATTACCTCCAATCCCCGTTGATTTACATTGTTCGGGCTCTCAATCCTCCATTTGTTTGTTTATGAATGAATGAATGAATGAAAATTCTTTATTATACCTTACAAGCTAGACACAACAGATTTAAAGAAAAAAAAAACAAATAGAAGTAAGCATAATGGGCGGTCTTATTGCTTAACAAAGCAATCTCTTCCAGACAACCTTTGGATGGAGAGGATCATTGATTAATGGAAGATTGGCCGAGGTGTAAAAAGAATAAACTTAATAATAGAAAAAGAAATTAGTTATATACATACATATTAGGTACATAAATAACTTTAAATAAATAAATATCATATATAAAATAAATAAATATGTACTTACATACTTATACTTACAATAATAATATTAGAGATCAGATGAATCATGACTCTTCATGGAGATAAAAGTTTTTGAGTCTAGCTTTAAATACGGAAGGTGAGGGGGATTTCTAAATTTATTTATTTAATTAATTAAGTTTAATTTATTTAAAACACATAAAGTATGAACAATATAATATATCTAAAATATTCGGTTTTTGTGAAAAATGTATGAAACATTTTGGTACTAAGAAGAAATATAGTTTTCATCATGGCTGCTATCATGTAAACATTGGATCCGCATAAAAATATTCAGTATATATATTTAAAGTGATTAATTCGTGACAAATAACACATAAATACACAAAGTTCATGTACAAGTGTTATCCTGTGAAAAAGTGTAGTGCAAATAGGAAAAGTGAAGAGATATCTTACATCTATATGACTCAATTTCGTGACTAAATTATCAGCTGTAAAGTTGATCGACAGTACTCGTATTGTGAACTATGTAAGTGACTATACCCAGTGATTGACATTATAGGTACACAATCATTACAATTTACGATTTAAAGAAACAATCTCGCATATTTTGTCAATAAACATAAGTGAAGGTGTTACGAGAATTTTATGACTCATAACAGTGTGCGGCATAACGAACTTTATACACCATTCTGATGTCTCTAAGGAACTGACTGCTAATTTCACCTAACAAGTTAGATAATACTGCAGTCTAGCGGCCAGACAACCAGACTCGAAGCCTGCTTACTGGTAAATTGTACCGAGTTCTATTCTTTGTGAGCCCAAAAGATTTTGCACACAATTTTTTTTTTTCTTCTTTTTTTCTATATTATCTCCTTTTGTCTGCTAAATCAGGGGTTTTATAGCAACAATGCAGCAATTAAGAACCAAAAACAACTTGAAAAAATGCGACAAATGCAAAAGTGATCTACCAAGTCGGGAATTCTTATTATGTACGTCTTATTGTAAACAAAAACTTGACTTTAAATGTGCAAATGTAACATCGCGATGCTTTTACTTAATGAGCATTGACAAAAGGAGAACATGGAAATGCGAAAGCTGTATTAGCCGAGCCGCCTATAAACATACATCTTCACCTAACCCTAACTCCTCAGCTTCAAAAGACACTTCTAGTAAAGATCAACATACCCTATCAGAGGTAAATAATTTGAATATAAAATCAACTAATCAAGAAAGCATCATGATAATGCCATCTACGAGCGCTGCCGTCTTGCTAGACACTACAAAGTCCCCTGGCAAGGGTAACGCCTCTCAAATTGGTATGCCATCTTGCAATTTTATGTATAATGACTATATAACACTACAACAACCAAGGGGCAAGTATACGGTCTCTTCGGAAGAACTAGTGAATGTCTCGATTGAAGATACCTCTACCAGCTCTACTCTACTTGAGGATTCGCCAAGGAGCTTGCCAAACATCTATATAACGGAAGACTCGGAGCTTAAGGATGAAATCGCCTTGCTACGCACACAGCTAACTAGCGCCCACACTGAAATTGAAAAATTAAATATGGAAATTATTGCTCTAAATAAATCATTGGACAGCCAGCGGAAAAAAGGTGACCTTTTAAAGCAGTTATTAACTGAAACAGGATCACGAAAATCAACTCCTTCAAAAAAACCTACAACTTCAAACGTATCTCGACATGAATCTTCGATATCAAGCACTCCAGTATCAAAACATGCTCCTAGAATGACAAACAGCGAAGTAAATAGCCCACTGTTTTTGACTAATGATGATGTAAAAGCGACTAGTAAAAAGGTCACTGTCAAACAATCGAGCACATCATTGCATAATAACACCACCTCGACAAACGAAACGGAATACAGACCTACCATTAATATCTTAGGCGACCAAACATATGTAAATATGGCATCATCTCTTATCCGTATAAGATCCTCAGCAAAGGAAACAGAATCATATAATATCTTAGGCAGAACGTACCCAGGAGCAACCACGGAAAACGCAATACAGAGTTCGGGCATCATGCGAAAAGTCCTTTGGGAGGACGATTGGCTTATTTTGTGCCTAGGATCGAATGACTCTAATCCTGTTAAAATGTGTTCTGAGCTATATGCTCTAATTAAAAGACAAAATAGGGCAAAAATCTTGTTTACAAGTGTTTTGAATAACCCTGTACTAAACGAACATAAACTAAATGCTCAAATTAGAATACTCTTGCAATGTTTTCCTAAAAATGTATTTTATTTGGATTTAAATTCCTGCTTGACTCGAAACTTTGTGAACGAGATAAATACTAAAATAAATGAAGTGGACTACAGGAATTTTGTACAAAACCATAAAATACCAAAACCGGGAACTATCCCATTTTACTTTAAAAAAATTCAGAAATATCAAAAAGCTCCATCGGCTCTCGCTGACAAAGTCCAGGCAACACCCATCTTTTCCACAGAGACACATAACCAGTTTTTTCTTGCATAACGGTTCGATGGAGAATAGCTTTCGTATATTGCATCAAAACATAGCAGGCATTTTGAATAAAATAGATGACCTAGACCTGGCAATTACGGGGCTAGCACAAAACAATAAAAATATCGATGTAGTCTGTTTGTGTGAAACTAAAATCCAGAAAGGGTCTGAAGCCAACTTAAGATTACCAAATTACAAACTTGCTGCTTCTTTTTGCAGACCACACCATAGATATGGCGGCACGTGTATACTGGTAAAAAAAGATCTAGAGTGCAGATCTTTTGATATTACTAGTAAGTTAGGATGTCCCTTTCAATTTGAGTGTTGTGCTGCAGAGATTCTAGGTTACGAATTGACAATTATTTGCATTTATAGAATATCAAAAAGCAATATAGCAATATTTTTTGATAAATTGGATAAACTTTTGAATTTTTTTACTAATAAGAAATCAATTAAAAAGATTATTATTTGTGGTGGTTGGAACATTGACATTCTTAAAAAAACAAATAATACTCGTGAACTTTTAGAAATATTAAAAAGTCACAACATGTATATCCATATTCAAGCTCCCACAAGAAATAATTTAACGTGCATAGATCAAATAGTCAGCAACATAAAAAATGTTAATGCAGAAGTACCACGACTTGCTCTTTCGGACCATGAAACCGGTCAACTAATATCTTTCCCTTTGAAGAGAAAACCACTCATCAAATAATGGTTTGAGTTTCGTAGTGACTACAGCGATGAGAATATCAGGAAATTTCTTGAATGTATAGCTCAACTTTCCTTTTCTGAGGTTTACGAAATGCAAACGCTTAACGAATCCTTTGATGTGTTTCATGGCATCCTAACGCTTTTCCACGATCTGTGTTTTCCTGTCGTTTCTCTACGAAGAGGAAACAATAATACCAAAAATCGATGGAAAACAAAAGGTATTAAAAAATCTAGCAAAATCAAAAGAAGACTATACATAACATATAAATTTTCGACAAATAATAAAGAAATACATAAGAATAAATACAATAATTATAAAAATCTTTTAAAGAAATGTATATATAAATCGCAGCAAAATAGCAACCATAATTATATATTAAATAGTGAAAATATATGCAAAGCTACTTGGAACATAGTGAATTTAAATATAGGTAACATTAACGACTCTAAAAGCATTGCCTTTATTAACTATAACAATTTGACAATTTCTGACCCTAATGCAATTTTTAGATTATTTAATGACTTTTTTATAGATCTCAGTAACAGTATCCCAAAACATCAATATTATAATATTGGGAATACTTCAAACGTTATTAGCAACACATCGACAATATTTTTAGAACCTACAGATGAGAATGAAATATTTAAAATCTTAAAGGGACTTAATAACACTAATTCAATTGGATACGATGGACTGAGTACCAAAATTCTCAAGAGGTGCGCAGGTAGTATCTGTGCACGACTGTGCTACATTATAAATTTGTCTCTTTCCGAAGGCTGTTTCCCTTCCAAATTGAAAATATCAGTGGTAAAGCCTCTATTCAAGAAAGGGGATGACAAAAATATTAACAATTATAGGTCAATAACATTAATCCCAATATTATCCAAGGTGTTTGAAAAGGTGGTTTTTAATAGGTTAAATAAATTTATAGATAAATATGATATACTTACCAATCAACAATTTGGGTTTCGTAAAAATAGGTCTACAACTTTAGCATGTTTTAATCTTGTAAAAGAAGTGACGGACTGTATAGACCTCAAAATACCTGTTGTTGCGTTAATGCTGGACCTAAGTAAGGCATTTGATCTGATCGATCATGACATACTTCTAGCAAAACTAGAAAAATACGGGATAAGAGGCGTCGCACAAGACCGATTACGCAGTGTAGTAAATTTTAAATTTTAATTATTTTCTTTGTAATATTTGCACACCAGGACACTATCTGGTAGAATATTAAGAGCTTAAATTGTACATTAAGACCAGTGTAAAATTAACTAACTTTCTCCAAATAAATTGTCTTTATCTTTATCTTTATAAAAAGACCCATTAATAGACATTCAGATTGAGAATTAATAAGCTACTTCTCGGTCAAGCCGACCAAAAATGAGCAACTTAAACTTTCTTTATCACTTCTTCTATTGTTAAGTATGTATTTTTTTTTAATATTGGTAAAGTTTAGTCTATGACATAAAATATATAAGTAGATTTATTTAAGTAGTATGTACCTATGCTATTTTTATTAGTTCTGTGCAAATTTTCATTAGTTCCCTTTCCTGTGCACTACCTACACATCATTATCTAAAATACACAAAGGTTATCTGGAAGAGAATGCTCTTTAGCTTTAAGTTTGCATTTGTACTAGTTTTATAAGTCCATAAAAGTTTTTTCAATCAATCAATCAATTGTGAGATATTTGTGTGTAGAAATTTGTGGAAATTACAATATGTGAGGATTGAGAGCTTGGTTTTTTGGCCTATATCGCACTAACTAGACTTTTAAAATTGTATTCCAACTTTCACAATTATTTTAGAATGTTCACTAAATCCTTAGAATATTTCCATGGATTCTTAACAAGTGGGCTCTCACTACATACTCACTATTATAGGCTAGCGTTCGACCATGATCTCGCCTGATGGTAAGCGATGATGCAGTCTACGAAGGTATACGCTTGCCTAGAAGAAACCTTTTCTTCTAAATGTATTTTCTATAAAAAACGTTGCCGTTATGAAAATCCATGAGGATAAGTATATACCTAGTCAGGTCATAAATTCTGTCACATGTTTAATATAACATAATTGAAACAAGTTTATTCATTACGTAACCATTTATATACCAAAATAAACTTAACAAAACATCGATTCTTATGACACTAAAGTTTATTCAAAATGACCTCCGTGATTTTGAATACAGGCCTTCAATCTGCGCGGCCAGTCGTCTATCGCAGCACGAACGAGGTCCATGTCAATATCGGCGGCTGCCTTAATCAAGGATGTCTTCATCATCATCATCATATCAGCCGTAGGACGTCCACTGCTGGACAAAGGCCTCCCTCATTGATTTCCAGGAACTGCGGTTGAAAGCGGCCTGCATCCAACGCCGACCTGCGGTTCTTACCAAGTCGTCTGCCCATCTTGTGGGTGGACGTCCTACGCTGCGCTTGCCGGTCCGTGGCCTCCACTCGAGAACCTTTCGGCCCCATCGGCCATCTGTTCTGCGCGCTATATGGCCTGCCCATTGCCACTTCAACTTGCTAATCCGTCGGGCTATGTCAGTGACTTGAGTTCTCCTACGTATCTCCTCATTTCTGATTCGATCCCGTAGAGAAACCCCGAGCATAGCCCTCTCCATAGCTCGTTGAGCGACTCTGAGCTTATTCATAAGGCTAATAGTGAAGGACCACGTCTCGGTTCCATATGTCATTACTGGTAACACACACTGATTGTAGACTTTCGTCATAAGGCACTGAGGTATGTTGGACGAAAAGACGTTGCGAAGTTTCCCAAACGCTGCCCATCTGAGTTGGATTCGACGATTGACCTCTTTCTCAAAGTTGGACCTACCTAATTGGACTGTTTGACCTAGGTATACATACGCGTTGACAACTTCAAGAGCCGAGTTCTCAACCATAACTGGGGCAGGGACGACATGGACATTCGACATGATTTTCGTCTTGTCCATGTTCATTTTAAGTCCTACCCGTTGGGAGACTCGATTGAGGCCTTTGAGCATCGTACTGAGCTCTTCCATCGACTTTGCCATGACCACAATATCGTCGGCAAACCGAAGGTGAGTGATGTATTCGCCGTTAATATTGATGCCCAGTCCTTTCCATTCCAGAAGCTTGAAGGCATCTTCCAATGCGGTCGTAAACAGTTTCGGAGAGATGACATCTCCCTGTCTTACGCCTCTTTTTAACGGAATTGCCTTCGAGCTCTGTTCGTGTACTCGGACTGACATAGTGGCGTTTTTATACAAACACTTCAACACTTCGATGTACCGATAAGCAATACGGCATCGTTGGAGAGACTCAAGCACTGCCCATGTTTCGATCGAATCGAAGGCTTTCTCATAGTCCACAAACGCGAGACATAGCGGCAAGTTATACTCTTCGGTCTTCTGTATGACTTACCGCAGCGTATGTATGTGGTCTATGGTACTGTAGCCTTTACGGAACCCGGCTTGTTCGGGAGGCTGGAAGTCATCAAACCTGCGTTCGAGACGGTTCGCGATGACCCTCGAAAACAGCATATAAACATGGCTCAAAAGCGAGATGGGTCTGTAATTCTTAAGCAAGGTGTTGTCACCTTTCTTGAAGAACAGAACCACCACGCCCTCATTCCATGCTTTTGGCGTCGTACCTTCAAGCAAGGCGGAATTAAAAAGCTTCTGAAGGACTTTAAGTACCGGTGATCCACCCGCTTTCAGAAGCTCTGAAGTGATTCCGTCCTCACCTGGCGCCTTGTCGTTCTTAAGCTGCTTCAAGGCCATCCTGAGCTCATACAGGCTGATGTCCGGAATATCTTCGGTATAATGTCGGGTCAGTTTGGCTCTTGGGTCGTTGGCCGCACTGCAAACAGGTTTAGTGACCAAAATCGTAGAGCCGTCCATAGATCCTTTCGACTTCCATTAACACTTCCGCTTTACTTGACGTTATGCTGCCATCTTCCCTCTTCAGCTTCGTCATGCGGCTCTGCCCAATAAAATTATCTCTCGCGAACACTTTGGAGCCTTTATTCCGCTCTATCGTATCTTTAATACGAGATGTATTAAGGGTACGAATATCGTGCCGCAAGGATTTCCAAATCTTTCTATTGAGCTGCCTATGTGACTGAGCATCATCGGGAGACTGCAGTTGTAAAGAACGTCGTTCAGCCATGAGGTTAAGGGTGTCATCAGAGAGTTTCTGAGGTCTATTGGTACAGGGGGTCTTAAAGAACTGGGACCCCACCGTATGGACGGTTTCTACGAACCTGTTATTGATCTCGTCCACTGATGCATCTACTTCTAGACAGTCAAAGCAATTTGCAAGTTCCAGTTGAAAGCTCTCGAGGTTTTGGATATGTGCGCGAGTGGGTCGGAGCGTAGATTTCATCAAACGGGACCTTTCAAGTTTAACGTTCATATTCAATGTGGCTCTAAAAATTCGGTGATCACTGCCGGTTTTCACCCTGTGAATCACAGAGACATCATTGAATATCCGTTTCTTGTTGGTCAAGATGAAATCAATCTCATTTCTCGTGGAACCGTTGGGACTCATCCAGGTCCATTTCCTGTGAGGCGGCTTCTGGAAAAAAGAATTCATCATAAAGAGTTCTTCTTTCTCCAGAAAATCGGCCAGCCTTTGTCCCCTGGGGTTCCGTTGCCCATATCCAAATTGCCCCACTCTCAACTCATCATCGCTTCTCATGCCTAGCTTTGCATTGAAGTCCCCCATAACAACAATAAAGTGAGTTTTGTTCGTATGTATGGCTCTACTGATGTCCTCATACAAAGACTCTACTTCTTCATCTGGGTGTGAAGAGGTCAGCGCATATACCTGAACGACCTTCAGCGAATATCGCTTAGATATTCTGAGTGTCAGGTACGCGACCCTGCTCGACACACTGTCGATGGTGATAATGTTGTTGATGAGTGACTTGTGAACGAGAAACCCAACACCACCTTGGGACTGTTGGTCGCCCTCCCGGTAGTATAGTAGGTTACCAGAATTAAGGGATATCGTGTCCTCGCCCTCTCTACGGACTTCTGATAACCCCAAAATGTCCCAGTGTAATCTACTAATTTCTTCTTCCAGCTCAACAATCTTTTCGTCTGTCTTCAAAGTGCGGATGTTGTGTGTTACCAGGGCCAGTGGTCGTCGTAGGGTTTGGTAGCCGATCGTCTCCTGGGGATTCTTAGCACCCCTGGCCCCGCCGTTACCGTGACTGCTACCGTAGCCAGGATTAGCGGGGCCGCCGGGGACTCGGGGCCTGGTTTTATGTTGCAATATCATGAGGGGGTTGTTGCCATACTCGCCACGCTTGGGAGGCGGGTTGGCGAGCGCAGTATACTGCGCTCGCCAACCCTATAGGCCCAATACCTATAGGTATTGAAAACACGAAAAGACGCTGATGCCCGTCTTTCGGAGGTATCCCTTAGCAGACTTCTACTGCATCCACGGGCAAGAGCGGAGGGGCAACATTCTATTGCCGGCGCCCCACGACACACAGACGAGGATGTCTTGAGTGACTCCAAATTGGGATGAGGTTTTGAGCACGCCTTTTCCTCCAAGTGTTGCCATATCTTGTAATCTAACGGATTCAAATCTGGACTGGAGAAGGGCCAGTCTTCGTGCCGGATGAAGTCGATTTCACACGCCGCCAGCCAGTCTTGTGTGCTCTTTGCTCTATGAGCTGGCGCCGAATCTTGTTGGAATACCCAGTGCCTGTTATTGAACATGGTATGAGAAACAGGTTCCACAAGGTTCGTCAGGACTGTATTTTGATACACAACTGCATTCGTTTTTACACCTTTCTCACAAAAATGTACCTCTGTTAAGCCCCAATAAGAAACTCCCAACCATACTATGAGCGAGGATGGAAAATGACTTCGTCGGACACGCGGAATACGGTTGCTCGCTTCTTCACTACTGTGTGCGTACACCTTCACGTCAATGAACGACGGTTAAGTTTATATGGATTTTGTTCATATAAATAAACAAAATCACGAACAAAAATGGAGGGTAGGTGGGGTAGGAGGGTGAAAAATACTTTATACCATATTCTCAGACCTACCAAATATACACAAAAAAATTCATGAGTATCAGTCAAGCGGTTTTAGAGGAGTTTTGTTACAAACACTGTGACACGAGAATTATATACTCGTATACTAGTGGTTCGCTCCGAACTGAGATCTCGTGAGTCTCCGATTAAAACAAAAAAAGATTATTTGTAATCTTTGACTATCAAAATAGTATCACGAAAAATTACCCAACTAACTTGACCTACAGTTTCATTCAAATTACAGGCAACGGGAGTTCATGTAATGTAGTTAATGTTTTTGGGTTACAAATTGCAGTTATTCTTGATTTTAGACTTTTGCCTATATTTGTGTCACTTATGCTACACGCATACCAAATTACAGCACTGTGGGGTCATTGGTGTACCTTGTGAATTTTGTCACAGTTTAGTTTTTATTATGGCTAATAACTCAAAAACCATAAATAATTTACGAAAAATAAAATAGAAGTCTAAATGTATTAATATATACCTTTTATTTGACGTCCCACTTGACCAGTTAACTTCATTTAACTTTTTTTTACCCCCCTTGAAGCCCAATATCTCAACAACCCTCCAACATTTTTAACTCATCTAGTCATACCAAAATTGTGCCATCAGTGTGCCATCATACCTATGTATTAAATTGCACGATGATCAGTTTAACGCTTCGAAAGTTAAACTGTCGAACGAAAGTCTTCGGACAAACATACATACAACGCCGATTTGCCCAAGTTGATTTAGAGATCTCGCTTCGCTCGATCGATTATGGTATTTTCGATCAATATTGCGTCTAAAGATAAAAAAGAGAGTTAGTTTAACACAAAAAGGCAACACACGTCCTTCAACAGACTTTATTCAGACCTCTCTGAGTTTTATTTCACCTATTTCAGACCAACACTGACTTTTTTAGTACAATACCCGGCCTGTGTTGCTGTTCGAACACAAAAAGCGAAAAACACTCAGAACTGATAGTGGTGCGTTCGTATACATTTTCCCTTGTTAAAATACTGCACTGTATGCGTCTAGCGAAGTTAGTACTCTTTTCTATCTGTATCTATATAACCTGTTTTGTTATGTACGGCATTAATTTCAAACACACTTTTGTATTAACTGAATTTAGAGGTGAGTTTAATATCGGCAGCTTGAATATTTATCCAGTTATTGATATATTTCCAATATTTTTTTTAATGTAAATCGTCGGCACCTTGGCTACGATGCCGCTTAGTCAGTTTAACAGGTTCCTACTTGCATGATTAATGAATATGCTTTTTTTTACCTATTATGGCTTTGTATTTAACACATTTTAATGTAATTTTTGTGTATTTTAGCAAATAAACGATTGTATTTGTATTTAACCCAGGCCGTTTCATCGATATTTTTTGTATTATTTGACCCACTAAACTGGACGTTACACGAAACAATATGAGGTAAAAATAAATATACGATTTTTTCGAAGATAGTAAATGTTAAGGTAGTTTGAAAATTTAAAATTTTCTAGGTTTACGAATTTGAAAAAAACTTTTACAACAATACTAGCTAACTACTACTACTACTAGCCTGACTCGTGTTTTCATTTAATGTCTTACATAAAAAAAATACGTAGTATAGTGCACCTTACCTATCTTACTCCTTTAGATGTACTCCTAGCAAGGTATCCCAATGATGTCAGCGCATGGTCAGTGACTGTAGATTGGTTTTGCGTCAGGTCGGCACATACCTACATATGATTGATATCAGACCGTTGGTAGTTATACCTTTTACCGTTTAATTTTAAAAAAATAAGATAACAAAAAAAATAGACTAAAATATTGTAATATACCATATCATTAACAAATATATATATAACATTACATCATATTTAAGTAGGTATATAACTCTGTGACTATTGTACTATGTACAAATATATAAAATATAACATAATATCATATTGAAGTAAGTATATTTATAATATGGTGTCATATAATATTTTAATCATTCATAAATACTTAACTGCTATTTGATTAATTGTTCCATAAAGTTTGCCATTTTAAAGCAACCTTAATGTTTGTGCAGATAACGATGGAATATGAGCCGGTGCACAGCTGGCCATGTACGACGTACAGAACAAAACTTAATTATATAAAATTTCGCACATGTAAAAATAGTTATAAATATACTAAAGAGGAATAACAAATTTTCACTTAGGACAAACCTACTAAGGTTTTATAAGTGTATTAATTTTATAAGCATATGTTTAAAAAAGAAAAACAAAAAAAAAATATTCGGGTCATTTTAACTGACTTCAAAAAAGGAGGAGGTTCTCAATTCGTCAGAATCTTTTTTTTTGTATTTTCCCCGTTTACTCGAAGACGCCTAGACCGATTCGAGAAGTTATTTTATAATTTAAAAGGGTATACTGGGTACACAATTTACAATTCTATGGTAAAACCTCAACTAGATTATCTGATTGAGGTCTGGGAAATGACGGAACCCCCAAGCAGCGTTTGAAAACCAATTTTCAAACGCTGCAAATAGGTCAAAATATTTTTTTTCCTAACCTATCTCGTCCCACTGCTGGGCAAAAGTCCCTCCAAGCATCCCTATCTGTCGCTATCTCCCACCATTCTCTTTGGAAGGTGTCGAAATCGTCCCGCCACACTGAAAAAAAAATACATTAAATAAAATTGAAAAAACGTTGATGTTTACTGCTTTGCGCAATACTATATGAGCCAACTAACCGAAACAATAATTTCTACTGGTCCGAAAACAGTAAAATATCTTACCGCTTTGACAGTAAACTAAACTGTTTATAACAGTAAAAATTTGTACTGTTCAAAACAGTATAAAAATTTGGTTTACATAGAAACAAAAGTTTAATGTTTTAAACAATAAACTATTTTAATGTTTAAAAACATTACAATAGTTCAATGTTTAAAACATTAAAATAGTTTAATGTTTAAAACATTAAAATAGTTTAATGTTTAAAACATTAAAAAAGTTCAATGTTTAAAACATTAAAATATGTAGTTTATTGTTTAAAACCTTAAACACTTTAATGTGCAAACATAGTAGTTGGTACTGTAAGAGCACAGTAAGAGGTACTGTGAATGATAGTATTGTTTAATGTGTAAACACAGTAGTTGGTACTGTAAGAGCACAGTAAGGGGTACTGTGAATGATAGTATTGTTTAATGTGCAAACACAGTAGTTAGTACTGTAAGAGCACAGTAAGAGGTACTTTGAATGATAGTATTGTTTAATGTGCAAACACAGTAGTTAGTACTGTAAGAGCACAGTAAGAGGTACTGTGAATGATAGTATTGTTTAATGTGCAAACGCAGTAGTTGGTACCGTAAGAGCACAGTAAGAGGTACTGTGAATGATAGTATTGTTTAATGTGCAAACGCAGTAGTTGGTACCGTAAGAGCACGGTAAGAGGTACTGTGAATGATAGTATTGTTTAATGTGCAAACACAGTGGTTGGTACTGTAAGAGCACAGTAAGAGGTACTGTGAATGATAGTATTGTTTAATGTGCAAACACAGTAGTTGGTACTGTAAGAGCACAGTAAGAGGTACTGTAAATGATAGTATTGTTTAATGTGCAAACACAGTAGTTGGTACTGTAAGAGCACAGTAAGAGGTACTTTGAATGATAGTATTGTTTAATGTGCAAACACAGTAGTTGGTACTGTAAGAGCACAGTAAGAGGTACTGTGAATGATAGTATTGTTTAATGTGCAAACACAGTGGTTGGTACTGTAAGAGCACAGTAAGAGGTACAGCGAATGATAGTATTGTTTAATGTGCAAATACAGTAGTTGGTACAGTAAGTGAACAGTAAGAGGTACTGTGAATGGCTGTATAGTTTAATGCGCACAGTAACGAGTATTGTAAAGGACAGTGAGTTTTACTGAGCAGTTGTATGCACATGAAAACGTACTGTCCTTCACAATACCTTTAACTGTGCACATACAGTACGTGCTACTAGTAACAGCTATTGAAAAGGACCTGTTGACCACTTGTCAACGCAGTACCTGCTACTGTATTGGACTTACAACAATATACAATACTGAAGAATATAGAACTTTTGTAGAAGGTTCAGTTGTCTTCGGAGAAATAAGCCCGCAAAATGAATTGTACCTGCATCTAACTGTGCATCTTGCCACAGTAAGTTTCCAGAGTATCAGATACTGTATAGGTGTGAAAATATGGTAATCCGTAGCAAGCCTAAAATAAATACAAAAATTGTACATTAGATTTTTTTATTTTACATAGTAAGTTCTTTTTACATTTATTTTATACTATTTGGGAAACATATAATCATTATAACAATTCTTAAATAATTATTATTGTACATACATCAGTGAAGTTTTCACTGACACATAAATTATACTTAAAAAATAAAATTTTATTTAAATATTTTGTAGTTTAAATTTGTTTTATGTTTAATTTTACAATTATATTTGTAAAGCGTTTCTTAATATTCGCCACAAAATACTTAAGGACTAACCACTTACATTGGCAAACTACTTACAATTCTGTCAGTACCTCTAATTATTAGTTATTTAAGTTTGACAGTTCTTGGCTTTAGACAGAAAGAAGGGACTAAACTTAATTTTAACTTGATGCGAAATAAACTAAAGTAAAAATACTAAAATAAACTTACTAAAAATCAATCCGATAGTTCAAGCGATAATTCGATTTATTTTTAACAAATCAATTTGAGAATAAGTGTGAGAACAGAACAATATAATTTAAAATAGGAGGTGTAAAACTGGATTTACTTATTGAGTCTGGATGTATGGTAAAATCCAATCATGTGCGGAATAAGTAGTACAGCTGCGAGGTTACTTGTTTCGGGATCTTTATCTGTCAAGCAATAAGAACGAAATATTAGTGGCCTAGGATCTAGATAAATGGTCAAATGATATTTTTAGGACGATCGAAATTGGTAACGCGCGTTAGGAGAGACATATGCCCAAATAAAACACTAATATTTTGTTTGACCCTCAATTTGGATCCCGTTTACGAAGAAACTAAAAGATATTTAATATTTATTTCAAATGCGGTAGAAGCGGGTCGGCATTATTTATTACTGCTCCAAATTTCAAGTTGATAGTTAAAGTGATTACAGATATATCCAGCTGTGACAGACGGACAGACAGTCACATAAAATCGCACCATAAGGGTTCCTTTTTACCCGACTGCGCGACGTAAAGGTGGGTAATGGTAATGGTAATATAATTAAGCATTTTATTTTATATTAACTATATTTTTTATAAATTGTAATATATGCTTGTTTTTTTAAAAAAAAACTGATTCTAAAAAATCTTATGCCGCCGTCCTTATTTGTTCATATAGATTCTGTCCATCCAAAGGTTGCCTGGAAGAGATCGCTTTTAGCGATAAGGCCGCCCATTGTACCTATGATTTGAAATTGTATTTTCTTTTATATGTTTGTATTTAATGGTGTGCAATAAAGAAATTATCTAATCTAATCTAATCTAATGTGTTTATCAGCCTATGTATGTATGTACATATGTGTGTTCGGTACTGGGAATTTTTGAGCCGATTACGATTTTTAATGGGTCCTGACCAATGAACTCGCTATATTCCGCAGTAGAATTTATTATGTGTGTTCCAGGCTACTACGCTTGTATTTTTCTTTTTAGTTTTTTTGAAAGATTGTGTTGTCGTCGGGTTTTATGATTTTATTATTACTTTCTTTCATACTTATTAGTTAGCCTTATAAGATGGTAAATTTTAAAATCTTGTAATTACATCGAAAGAGTTGATATTGTAGGGATTATAAAATCATTCCTTTAGATCAAGTCTCTGTGGAAGTTAAACCAACTCCTTTAGGACTTTAAGCCGTAATATATCCTAAAAGGTCAATCGAAACGAAAAATGATATAAGTAACCTAATAATGATTTTAAAATACCTATTCAACGCTACCCCACATAATGTAGTTCAACTTTATTTTTTTCATTTTTTACAATATGCCGTCTGGTCGTCGCCATATTGAATTTTAATTACCGTCATGTCATTAGTGACACTCGCAAGATTAAGACAAATCGTAAGAATTTGATGTATGGATTATCAAAATCAGCCCACGTATTTGGTCTACATACATACATAGAAAGATTTTTAAGCTGTTGGATTTTTTTGTATCAATTTGGTTGGAACCCTAATAATCAAAATTCTTTGCCAATATGTACCTTGCGCAAGTTGCTTCAGTTCCTCTACAAATGGCGATCGTCTTGATGTGGATTCAGATGCCGACAGTAGTTTGCTCTTTAGTAGTGGAAGTTTATTTTCCAATGAGTATTTATGTTCGGGATACCAGGCATCGAAATCTGCAATGAGCTGGAAACAAAAGTCGTAGTTGAAAAATCGTAATAGTTTACGACTTGAGTAACACTAAAAAACCTCAAAATTACCAATTCGTATCCAAAGGAGCGCTTCAGACAAGGGAACTCTTGGAGATACGACGCCTTTTCGTTGGAGTGCACTCGTTGCTTGCGTAGCTTATTGGTTTTTCCCACTTTTCGGCACACAAAGCGTAATCGTCAGAAGAGCAACGTAACCACTCCATGCACTCCTTTTCCTCTTGCGTGGTAGTTTCTTCAACGCTCTGGTTACATGTAGATGTCGACGGTTCTGGAGTCAAGGTCTTGTCTAGAGAGCGTCGTGCTCGCGGTTGGTACACTTTGTGTCTTCGGTACTTAGCTTTTAAATTAACGACTGCGTCGAAGAGTCGGCCGTGAGCTCGGTGTACCCCTGTTATCGGTTTGGTATAATAACATTCAAGATTTTCTGACGGAAACAACCGTTCTAAAACAAAAAATCATCAAAAACATGATTGTAAAGGTGGTAACTAATATGTAATCTGTGGCAGGATTCCCTGATTTTTTTTTTATTGAAAATGTTTTTTCATCAAACCCATACGTGTGGGGTATCTATGGATAGGTCTTTAAAAATGGTATTGAGGTTTCTAATATCATTTTTTTCTAAACCGAATAGTTTGCGCGAGAAACACTTCCAAAGTGGTAAAATGTGCCCCCCCCCCCCCCCCCTGTTACTTCTAAAATAAGAGAATAATAAAACTAAGAAAAATATACGATGTACCATGAAAACTTCCACCGAAAATTGGTTTGAACGAGATCTAGTAAGTAGTTTTTTTTAATACGTCATAAATCGTAAACCGCCATTTACCTTTCATTCAATCAACTCAAATATAAAAAAGTTTCAACGAACTACAAGAACTTTTATATTATGTTACTTGCTGCTTCGGAACCCTTCATGGATGAGTTCGAATCGCACTTGGCCGCTGTTTTTATATATAAGTATAGAAGATTACATTAAATAGATTTGAGTATTTTATGTGAGTAATTTCTAGGATTTTATATACTGTATGTGAAAATACGAACCGTTAAGATTAAAACCGAGAGGTCCCGAGTCTCAAACTGGAAATAATTCACCTGTATTTCATATATTTAAATAGTTAAAATTAACTGTTTAAATTGAGTCCCGCCTGGTGGCCAAACATCAGACTGAGGAAAAGGGCATTACTAAACACACTCGATGCAGTCTCGCTAAAATATTACTTAGGTACCTACATCAGTTACAAGTGGCGAGACAAACTTTATGTAGATGGTACTTACTTATCTCTTGTATCCAAGCTGAGTAAATATCCGCAGTGACATGCGTCTTTGGGTCATTTCTCACAATCTCTTTAGAAATGGCGCGTACTAATATTTTCCGATATTGTTCTCCCAGTGGCTTTTCTAGATTATGCTTAAGTAGCAATTGACCATCTGGGGTGTTACGCAAGAGCAAGGCGAGATCCTGAAAAAAATGGGTAAGATAGTTCAGACACCCTTTAACCAGCGCAAACAAAAAAAACCTTGATAATTTATTACTTACAGACTGGGTTTGTTGTAAACAGAGAGAGATGGAGGACTCTGATCTTGACGAGGTGCTGGGACTCCTTGTACTCAATTCATTCAAAGAGTCATAATTTGAAATGAAGTTTTCTAATTCTTCATCTTTTTTTGATATGAGATCCTCCAACACCTTATGTGCTACCTGCAAAGAAAGATTATAAAGATTTGTAAACCACTAGATATGATTTTTCGAAATCGACAGTCGTGACTTCATTACGTTTACCTTCCAGTCAGACAAGGCTTTTTTAAATTTAGCCTGTGGACCAATTGTAGGAATGAGTACCCTCACTTGCTCATCATCCAATAATTCTAAAGCGCATATGTCCACTTCATTTTCTGAAAACAGCAATGAACATGAAAAATAAATTTAACTCAGAATGGTTAGAAAGTCAACTTGGTTGACCAGAGCTGGAGTAAAGGCTTGAGGCAGTCAGGGTGCACAGAGGGAGCTGCTTGGTTCACTCGCAGCTTGAACTATTTCAAAGTTAGGCCCTAATATAACCTATATGGCACATAAAAATAATACAGTGTCAAGTAGGTAATGGTGTAGTTATAGGTAAATTAGCATGATCTGGTATGGTCTTGTTAGTCCTAATTAGATAGAAGGCACCATCTCCCAAAAAGATACATCTAGGTTATTTACAGACGTGCACGTTCAACATGCCTAACTTAAGCTCAATGCATGCATACAAAAGGAGGGAGGGATTAGTAGGCTAGGAACTTTCAGAACACAAACATTGATTAAAGCTTGGACAGCCCTCTTAACTTGCTAGCTGTGGGGTGCGCGCGATTTCGTCGATCTTGCTAGGCGCCCCACCGGTGGCACGGAGTTTCCGGTTTTACTTCCGGTTTTATAATCGATTGTTGTATCGAAACTACTGGATCGATTTTATTCATTCGACTTTTTCCAAGAAAATTTTCCAGGAAACGAAGATTAAAGAGTTTTTTACGTTTCCCGCCATTTTTAACGGTTTGTTTATTTTAGTGAAATTCATTTTTATTTTTGTTTTCATCTTACGTATTAATATGGTGGCATTTGCTATTGTTTTATTGGTTTTCGTGTCTAGTTTGTGGAATAAGTATTTGCGACAACAAAAAAAAATAATGGTTTTTGGATTAAAACAATTATTGTTCGTTTATTTTTTTGACGGTTTGTTCGCCGCGGCTACATTGTTTTGATTTTAATTAGTTGAATTTATTACTTAATCCTTATCTTAATTTGTATTTTATTAGGCTTAATAAAACCATAAAAATGATAAATAAAAAATAAAAAAATCTCTACGATAAACCATATATACCTATAACAATTAGGTAACATAGGTCATGCGTTTTTACCGCGAATCGGGACCGGATGCAGTTAAAAGTTATTTATTTTCTATTTATTACTCATTTTCTTTATTTTACTTATACAATCTCGTAAATAATGTTTTGGACTAGAATATTATGTAACTTAACTATATATCTGTTAAAATTTATCAATATAATGAATGAGTTAATGACTTACTTTCAGAAAACGTCTGAACACGTCTAGCAATGCTTTGTATACTCTCGTATTTATAAACAAAACAGTGTCGAGGTCATTGTTATGAGAAACTAGAATGTTTATACCATTGTAAAAACATGATCCTCATCAATCGTCGCCTATTACAACTCAGGTACCTGGATAAAAAAGGGACGAGGCACGCATTTTTTGCGGCTTGACGTCGGCACGTAATGGTTTAGAGTTCCGTAATTATAAGTTGGGAACGCTTTGCATATTTTTTTGATTGAACCTTATAAATAATATATTAAGCTATCAAAACAAACAACATTTACACATATAACTGTTATATTTTCTAAATCATAAGCATTTTAATCCGAAATTTGCGAACAAAATCATAATATTTTATGTTTTCAACCTGTGATTTTTATTACAACTTATTAATAAAATGGCATAAAAGTTATACCATCAGAAAGCCTAATTTTATCTAGATTTTAGTAAAATAATATTTTATACGGTGCTGATAGAAAAAAATCTTAGTCCAAACGCAGCGCGGAATTTTTTTTATTTTTTTGCGCGCGAATTTTTTGCCCTGAGAGCACTCTCCAGTTTTTTACACTTTTTGTGCTGACAGGTGATTGGAAGTCCATCACGATTGATCTTGATCGGCTCGCTTGCGCAGCTCGACATGACTTTCTCACCGAAGACCCGGGTCCCGCGATCGGATCTATTTGACTCGATCATCTTGCCAATGGGTCGCGATCGACCCGGGTTGCTTTACTGGGTACGTTAAACGAAGTAAACACACACAGCTTCCTAGCTATACTTAGGCAGATACCTGCGGGCTGCTCTTCACCCTATTTTGTAGCCAGCGACCAAGAACTGACTCGAGGCAGGGATTCTCATCAGTCACACTGAGTTCATGGAAAAGAAAAATGAAAGTTGGTAATCCATCCATCCATACTAATATTATAAACGGAAAGTAACTCTGTTACGAGAAGGACATAGGCAATTTTTTATGTCACTACTTTTTATGGACACGGTCTCCCACCACGCGGGCGAACATCGGGCGAAGGTGCTGGCAAAATGCTAGTTTTTTTGATAAACTGACTTGGCCGAGTTGAAATGACAGGCTATCTATATATAAGAAGGTAGGTATGTTTTCAAGGGTTTTCTACTGATTACCTAGAAGTACTTGGATGTTTTTGATGAAATTAATAGAAGTCTTACTTACCTTTAAACACATCTATATATTTTTCGAATCCCCACTTTAAAAGTAGTGATTCCACTGTGTCACTCATTTCTTGTTACGCACGTTCTTGGTAAGCACTACGTTTTTAAACTCACGTTAAACACACATTATGTCCAACCATCCACTCAGACTGGAATTCACTACACGACTGAAACGTACTGAAGCGTACGCGGCGGGTGAATGACGAACCGCCATTCGTCCGATGCGATGTGCGCAATTTATTAGAGATGTGGTCAAGCGCAACACTTGCATGTAGGTAGTATCGATAAATCACGGAAAACAATCACATCAACCATCCACCCTAGGAATGCAGACAACTACGAGTACGTATATATTTTTTTAACATGTAAAAACCAGCCAAGTGCGAGTCGGACTCAAGCATCGAGGGTCCCTTAGCAACGTAGAGCCCATAGAAGATCGAAATAATACATTTTTTCCTACCGCAAAACGACTTGATATATTAATATAAACTTTATTAAAGTAAATATATTTTACTTAAAACTAACAATATATCAGTACATAAGCACTTAAATTACCTATTTTATATTTTACGTTTTCCCTTAAGGTATTCATTTTGGACACCTTGACCCTTCTATCGACTTCAACTGCCAATCTGTGGGGAATTCCCCAAACTGCGGGGAATCTCAAGTTGATTGGGGATTTATTGGGGATTGGCATTATGTGGGGAAAATGCGGGGATTTTAACATCTTATTCTCATCGGTAAATATTTCATCATTAATTATCGATGTCGACATTTTTTTAATCATTTTGTATAGCACATCCCTAGTTTGTCAGTTGTCTATGATCAGGGAATTCCCTTTTTCGTTCAATTTTTGTGAATTCTTTCAAGTCTGTTCCCAAACATAAAACCCCGTTTGCGACTGTTGATTTTTAATGTTCAAGCAGTAACTTTAACCAATTTTGTTATTATAAACGCTAAGTTTAATCGTTTGGACGAATTTACAAATTTAAGCAGTAAGTATAACCTAAGTAAACAGTAACTAGGTAAGCTAAATAGTTAGAATTTTATTTTCGGTTTTAGGTATTCTGTGGTTGTGGTAGGCATATGTAGCCATAATAATCATCATCATCATGCCAGTCGGAAGAAACGTCCTTCACCAAAGATGTCTACGATGAACGGTCCTGTTCTGCGACCCGCATCCATCGGCTACCCGCGACCTTTACTACCCACGTCATCGGGACGTGCCTCCACTCTCGAGTGGAAGCCACGGTAACCTTCCGGCCCCATCGGCCATCTGTTCTGCGCACTATATGGCCTGCCCATTGCCACTTCAACGTACTAATCCGTCGGGCTATGTCGGTGACTTGAGTTCTACGTATCTCCTCATTTCTGATTCGATCCCGTAGAGAAACCGCGAGCATAGCCCTCTCCATAGCTCGTTGAGCGACTTTTATTCATAAAGCCAAAAGTGAAGGACCACCTCTCGGTTCCATATGTCATCACTGGTAACACACAGGTACCATCCGAGTTAGATTCGACGATTGACCTCTTTCTCGAAGTTGGACCTACCTAATTGGACTGTTTGTCCTAGATATACATACGCGTCGACATATTCAAGAGCCGAGTTCTCAACCATAACTGGGGTAGGCCCGACGTGGACATTCGACATAATTTTTGTCTTGTCTATGTTCATTATAAGCCCTACCCGTTGGAAGACTCGATTGAGGCCTTCGAGCATCGTGCTGAGCTCTTCCATCGACTTTGCCATGATCACAGTATCAACTCCAATAGAAAATTTAAACCCCTATTATATATGAAATTGCCGATTATTTTTTCTATTAGTATTGTACTACTTAATTGGAAAATTAACTGTTTCAGTCATTTGGCACTACTTTTTTAACATTTAATCTAACTGTTAACAGAGAAATGGTGACATATCTGGTTTTCGTTTATTATAAGCAATTAATAAATCTGTGCTATCATTTAAACTAATTGTTTCGTTTCTTTTTGTTTTTATTTGATAATGATGTTCGAACCAATAGCATTTATGGTATAACTTACCTACTGTTATGTGTTTTACTATTTTTTAACCATTACTTGTTACTATTTATGACTAGTTAGTCTTACTGAAACCTGCTTTGCTTTTTAATGTTTTTCAGTTTAATGTTTGTAGTAAATTAAACTAATTGTTTCGTTCACTTGATAATAACATTCGAACCATTAGAGTTTCCTGCTTTAACATAATGAATTTTTGAAATATAGTGGTCAGTAAGATCTATTAGGCCACCATTAAAATTAACTGTTTCAATCATTTGATTATACTGTTTCAAGCAGTAGTTGTCACTACTACATTAAATTTATTTTTTGATAATTATATCAATAAATCTTACTGTGTTAAATAGTTCATTTTACTGTCTTGTTCATTTTGAGACACGATTCTAACCATTAAAACTAACTGTTAATAAAGTAATGGTTGCGATTGATTTCTATTATTGTGATTTCAGTAAAAAGTAATGTTCTAACAGTTACAGTTATTGTTTTGTATTTTACTGTTTTTCAAACATTAAAATGTTACTATTTATGACTAGTTAGTCTTACTGAAGACCGCTTTGCTTTTAATGTTTTTCAGTTTAATGTTTGTAGTAAATTAAACTAATTGTTTCGTTCACTTGATAATAACATTCGAACCATTAGAGTTTCCTGCTTTAACATAATGAATTTTTGAAATATAGTGGTCAGTAAGATCTATTAGGCCACCATTAAAATTAACTGTTTCAATCATTTGATTATACTGTTTCAAGCAGTAGTTGTCACTACTACATTAAATTTATTTTTTGATAATTATATCAATAAATCTTACTGTGTTAAATAGTTCATTTTACTGTCTTGTTCATTTTGAGACACGATTCTAACCATTAAAACTAACTGTTAATAAAGTAATGGTTGCGATTGATTTCTATTATTGTGATTTCAGTAAAAAGTAATGTTCTAACAGTTACAGTTATTGTTTTGTATTTTACTGTTTTTCAAACATTAGTTGTTATTATTTATGACTAGTTAATCTTACTGAAGACCGCTTTGCTTTTAATGTTTTTCAGTTTAATGTTTGTAGTAAAAAAATATTTTTTTCAGTGCATCGCTTTCTCGGCCGACCCCGACGTCGCCTTCCGTCTTCAGGCGTCCATGGTGTTGCAATATGGGCCCATTTCTCGGAGTGCATTCAGACAACGTGGCCCACCCATTCCCACTTAAGCCTAAATAAAATTATTAAAAGATTATTTAATTTCGACTATTTAGCTTACAAAATTTACATAGAATCTAAACTTATAAACCTAACGCAAATACATAAATACTAATATATAAGTACTATTCTTTTGATTAGGAAAATATTGTTAGGTAATTTAAGATAAGTTCCATCGAAAATGTGTAAGTAATGAAATAATTATGTCTGCATTTAAATCTAAAAAGTATTTTATATGAAATATGCAATGAATCATGTTTCTAACAAATTCGTTCAAAGAGTTTAGTTGTTATCTATAAAGTATTTTATACGAAATTTGCAATGAAACAGTTTGGTCCAAGGAGTTCAGTCGTGAACTTGACGCCATTCGTGTTTTGGAAGCGTGGGTAGAAAGAGGCGAAGACAGGGAAAAAACGGATAGATACTTAGTTCGGTGCTTATTTGGATTCTTTGTTTTATTACTATTATTAGTATTATTGTAACTAGATATTGCACAAAGTCTAACTAAGCAAGATAATTGTTAGTTAATGTTTCATTGGTGTAACACTGCATCAATATTAACCAAAGAAATAAATTCAAAACTAGTTTACACCAAATTGATAATATTACTAGGCTACAGATTAACATTAACTAGGCAGGCCAACAATATTTATTTGAATAAACCTAGGACCAATTACGGTAAAAAGAACATACCTAATGTTCGAAGGAGCCTAACTTTACAACAAACTGACAAACGACATAAAATCCTGTTAAACACTAAAAATCTTTAAAAACTGTTAAAATACCACTTTTCAAGGGATTTCTCGCAGATGGAAAGATGTTCAAATACATATGTTTGAGACGCGCTCCGCTCTTGCACTGTGACATTGTGATATCACTCACTTTTTTATTTAGTTTTTGATTGTGATATTCACGTTATCTAATGTAAATACTTACATAGGGAAATAGATTCTGTGTTTGCTTTTGCCATGCTTTAACATTTTCATCATTATTTTGGTTAGAAAACTCTAAATTCGTTCTAAATCCTTTCAAATACCTCATACAACTGGTCCTGCAGACTCCCAAATTTATCGATTGTGTGCACCCTAGTGGGGCAATAAGTGTTTTTGATAAATATTTTATTCGTAGTCATTTGTATAAATCATTGTATTATATCAAAAGTCATTGTAAAATCGCTCTTTCTTATCAAACCGTTAGGTAGGACTTAATTTTACTTGGCTTACAGCCTTCCTTAAAAGGGAAAGAGTTGTAACGCTAATCATGGACCTAAGTATACATTCCTTTAGTTGCATGCACGGTGCGGTACACTTCTATACACTGGTCCGATTCTTATTTGTTCAAATACAGAACTACCCACATATTATTATTTTAAAACAGTAACATTGTCATTTTTTGTATGTGAATATAGTATTAACTTACAAACAGTTATGTGTATACAATAGGTTGCTACACCAAATGGCACAACCTCTTATTTTTATCATAAATTGTAATTTTCTATACAAGTGAATATGTAATGCTATTGAGAAATAAATGCATATACCATACTGCTTGGTCCCCTTTGGTACTAGGTCATGATCTGATGATATTATCACTCAGAACTCAACCATCATTTATCAACCAATTTGGATTTTGTTTTTGTTTATTTGTAAGGATTTACATTCATATTAAGATCATTACAGTGATGACATACGGAACGGAGACGTGGTCCTTCACTATTGGCCTTATGAATAAGCTCAGAGTCGCTCAAAGACCTATGGAAAGGGCTATGCTCGGGGTTTCTCTAGGGGATCGAATCAGAAATGAGGAGATACGTAGGAGAACTCAAGTAACCGACATAGCCCCACGGATTAGCACGTTGAAGTGGCAATGGGCAGGCCATATAGCGCGCAGAACAGATGGCCGATGGGGCCGAAAAGTTATCGAATGTAGGCCACGGACCGGCAAGCGCAGTGTAGGACGTCCACCTACAAGATGGGCAGACGACTTGGTAAGAACCGCAGGTCGGCGTTGGATGCAGGCCGCTTCCAACCGCAGTTCCTGGAGATCAATGAGGGAGGCCTTTGTCCAGCAGTGGACGTCCTATGGCTGATATGATGATGATGATGATGATTAAGCTCAAAGAAATTTCTTCGATATAAATTCAGTAGTTTGGTTAAATCGGTTATATTTTTGTTAAAAAGTTACTTGTTTTCTCGATTCTATAAACGCTAAACCTAGCACTTCCAATAAATCGTAGTTGTATGAAACATAATTATTTTTGGTAATTATTTTTTTTCAAACGTTCTATACTGCAACTCCTCTCGCACCAGCGCGTCACAAACCTGACATGACGACTACGACCACTCTGCCAAGAGTGCTACGACAAAGAAGATACTGCGACTCCGCATTAGCAAAATAACCGAAAACGCCCTGCCCGGCTCTCGATTCCAGATTCACTACACAGTTACAGTACTACTTCTATGATTTCATGTTGCCTAAAACTCCTTCCCCAAATGTGGCATCGCCTCTCGAACTATATGGATCTGGTTTCAAAGTAACTAATATAAATTTTAGACAAGATTTTGTAGTTTCCGAAAACCCTTTTCCTTGAATTCGTAGTTCCACAGTTCAAAAGTTATGTTGTTCTTTGTACCAGACATATTATCTTAGGCCTACTGCTAATATATACTAAATAGACGACCTCCGTGGCGCAATGGGCGAATGTTGAGACGCATTGATGTTTCTCTAACATTAGAAGTATATATTAAAAAAACGCATATCAGTTATCTGGTTCCCATAGTACACACGGCTACACATCAAGCTATACAATTCCATTATAAGCTGACCTCGCAATATGTAGGCTATTCGTAGAATGAGAGGTCAGCTTATACTGGAATAGTATAGCTTGATGTGTAGCCGTGTGTACAAGAATTGCTTAGTTAACAAGATTTGCTTAGCTGTGGGTTAGATGGCGCTGTGTGAAATGTCCATCATTATTGATTTATAATTTAATTTACGTGTAGAAGCTACTAGGTACACTCTCCGGTTATACTTCAATTTGTCTTTTCCGATCAAATAAAACTACATGTCAATGCAAAAAATAAAATACAGTTCTAATACTTCAAGGTGGTAGACATTTTTTGAAACGAATGCTAACAGCACAAAGGCTTTAAATTTTTTAGAATGCTTGCAATATTCGTGGGCCTTGATTATCAAAGTTTATTCTTGCTACAGCCTGAAAACCAGGCTCAGCATAGAAATTGCCTACGTCCTGATACAAAAATAGTAAAAGTAGTTTTGGCTTCCTAAAATCTACATATTCCAACACTTGAAAAAGTGTAACAATATGTAGATTTAAAGCCTATCTGTATATACTACTACTCTGTATTAATAGTTTATTGTTTACTAGCTATTGCCTGCGACTTCGTACGCGTTACACAACTAAATGTGTAGGTAACCTAGAAATAAAGCTAAACTCGCTGTTGCAACTTGACTGGACACCCCATTTGTATCTTATGGAAACTGATTAATGGGATAAATGGTAGTGTATTGGGTAATGCAGATTGTAATATACGTATATACTAAATTTCATCAAAATCGGTTTTGCGGTTACGACGTGATTAAGTAACAAACAAACTAATTTGACCACCTCCGTGGCGCAGTGGGCGAATAGCCGGCTGAGACGCATGAGGTAACGGGTTCGATTCCCGCTGCGGAACAAATGTTTGCATGATCTACAGATATTTGTTCTGGGTCTGGATATTTTTCTATATATTATAAGGATGTATTTACAAAAAAAGAATATAAGTATTCGATCAGTTATCTGGTTCCCATAATACAAGCTCTGCTTAAATTCCAGCAATATTTAGTTATTTAAAGAAATTGTAACGTGACAATGTTATATCACGTTACATCCTTCATTTAACTTAACATATTACACTTATAAAGAATAATACAATACAATATTTATACTTATATACAAACAACATGCCACGACATCTAGCGGTATGGCGACGTACTCACTGCCCAAACACTCGATTCGCAACTATCGAAATCCAAGCGCCTTCTCAACGCAGTTCGCCAAGTTTACCGCAGATGGCGTTGCATGCACCTTGTAAAATCCAATACTTACTTCTATTGATTTATATTCAATTTTATTTATTAAAAACATCTTTATCTAGTAAATTAAATAATCTTTTTCTTATTAGAAATATAATATAAATAAAATTTCAATAATATAAGACAAAATTCAATTAGTGTCTTTGACTGAAGCAAAACTGATGGAATCATCAAACTTTTTCTTGAGTGACACTGGATAGTGTCAGATTTTTCTATATGGGATCACCAAAAAGATTACATCAGCCATTTCTAGAAGCCTTTAGAACATATTCGATTTTAATAATTAATAACGCCGGTAGTTTTTATCGGGTATAATAGGACAGTGCCGTTTGTGCTCACTCTCTTTTCCACGCCTGGACTCAACTGTGAAACTTCTGAACTACGTGCTACAAACTTATTTCTTTGGACAGTGATCCCTTTGCCTTTTTATTGTGAATTCGTGTTACTTCCAAGTCGGGAAGTCGATTCACCGTCTTTGCTGCTGACCTTTCTGATTACTGCTGGATATCTACTCCTTGACGCACGTCAAAACCTGCCACCGGAGCCGTCGAGAAGCGTGGTGATTCTGCAGTCACCCTACTGGCTGTGACCACGCTTTCACACCAAGTCTACCGCCACGAGCTCGTTCGCCAAGCGTCCTGCTAGCTGCCTTGAGAAACACCAGGGACCACGCCTGCCCACGAGGTCTACCACCCGGCTCAAGCCCACTCCATCTCTCCGAGCAGACGCCAGGGACGTTCGACAAAACTAACACGAGGTGTATCTATTCCATTATTTTATCCGGATCAAACCCAAGTAATCTTCCCCTCTTTTTTTCTGACGCTAACATCAGATGGCGCCCACTTATTTAAACTAAGACAAGTCTGTTGGACCAGGTGCTCAACGTTCTTTAATTGCTGTACTATAGGCCATAAGCCCTAATAATCTAAGCTCTTCAACCCAGCGTCTGTCTATACTACCTTCAATGTAAAATATTTAATTAATAATCTATAAATCTGTAATCTGTAAATCTCTAGTCTAAGTATATATCCACCGTAAACCAAGTCATTTGTGATTAACCTCTGTTTATCTTGCCACATGTATAGGAAATAGAATCTACGAACCTACTCGCTCTACCGATTTCTCTTGTTTTATAATTATATGTATTGAAATCAAATTTAGTTTCATTTATCTCTAATATCTAAATATAACTGTTACAAAATAAATAAACAAACATCCAAACTTTCACATATATAATATTAGTGTGATGCATTTAAAATATCATTTTCAAAGCCAATAATATGTGACCCGGACACAGATTATTATGTTTTAAAATCGAAATCGGATAATCTATATATGTCGATGATTCTATTCTGAATTGAACCGAAACATTGTCGGTCGAAACACCGGTACGTGTTTCGATAAGACGGTACGTGATAAATCCCGTATTTATAATAATGATCGATGATTCTATTTAAGCGATGGTTTTAAAAATTATTCGACACTCAGTACTTGCATCGATATCTTTATAAAAATTAGGTAAGAGGTCCGTTCAAAATAATATTATTAATTTACAATAGCGATCTTAATTGCAAAGAAAAGAATAGAATCCTAATAACTAGAAAAGTTACTTTGTTTTTGTTCTATAGTAGTCGTATTTCATCAGTGAGATTATGTACTTCTTAATTACTGATTAATGGCGGGTTCCTATATCCGTCAGTAACAAGCTACGACTCGTTTCTCCTTGAAAACTTGTCATACGTTTGACACTAGTTTGACGCTTTTTCAAGGAGATACGAGGCGTAGTCGGTTACCGACGGACATAGGAACCCGCCAATAAACGGGTATTTATCACGTATGTACCTTTTTTATTTGGTATCCCGACGTTTCGACGGCGATAAATACCCGTTTAAATGTATAGCGGGTACAGCATATGTATTTATATATATAATAAAGTCGGGTTAGTTACACCATTTATAACTCAAGAACGGCTGGACCGATTTTGATGATCTTTAATTTAAATATTGGGAAAAGCATGTCAAAGCGGTACGAAGTTTGGAGTGTCAGCTAGTCAGTATTAATGTATAGTAATCGCGAAAGTATGAAAAATATTATGACATTCTCTGATTGTCTTTCTAACAGTCAATGTCAAAAATGGCAGAATAAGATAGGTCATGTCAAAATTAATCGAATTCTCAAAAGTGCATAGCTACGAGATAATCTCAAGTTTCGTCACGAACGCACTTGTAGCGAAGTCATTTGTCAGGACTACAAATTGCAATACCGCTTCCCGTCATGTTCACACCATCCATCATTTTGGCCATAAGAACCTGCATTTTGGCAACAGGTTGGATATACTACATATATCATATCTCGAGTTTTTGCTTTTCAACACAAAGGCAGAGTGCTATCAAATAGACCGGTCAATTACGAGTAGTACTCGAGCAGCGAGGGTTCCGAATATATAATATAATGATAAGTTTATTTATGTTAATTAAGCAGCGCCATCTAGTTATGTGACCGGTTAACCAATAAACTGTACAAAAACTGTTCTAGTTAGAGATTTTGTTATAATTTTCTTGTAATCAAATCAAATCAATTAAATAAATTTCAAGCCGATAGGTTCAGTAGTTGCTGAGATAATCAGCTGTGACTAACGGACGGACAAAGTTGCATCAACAGTGTTCCGTTCCGTCACATTCCGTCAAACAAGTTAAAATTTTTGATGTGCATTTCAGATTCCTCCTGTATTTTAGATCGAGTTCCAAAACTCGAGATCCGTAGACTAGCGACGGTTCATGATGTTGGGATTCAAGATATGGAGCTCAAATGGTCTTGGGCGGGACACTTGGCTAGACGTGGTGATGACAGATAGAGCAGGACAGTGACTGAATGGTGGCCGAGGAGCGGATATGGAAGGGTAGGACGTCCAGCAGCGAGATGAGTGGACGACATCGTAAAAATCGCGGGCCGTCAGTGGGTGAGACTAGCGCAGGATCGTGGTGGATGGCACAAACTTGGGGAGGCCTATACCCAACAATGGGTGTAGTCAGGCTGTGGATGATGATGTTGATTTCAGATTCCTCTAACAGATCAGAGTGTGATATTGAAGAAGACGTTCATCATATGTTGACGGAGTGTGTTTGAAATGAGTCACAAAGACAAGATTTTAGGTTTAAGTTTGGTTACGGTATAAGTATCTGCAATCCATAAAGTGAGTAAATCGCATCCTTAAAGGGCAATGTGTACGCTTATTTAACAAACTCCCAAGTGATGTACAAAAATGGACAATTAACAAATTTAAAAACGTAATTAAACAAAATCTTTATAAAAAAGCCTACTAGAACATATCGCAATATTTAGTTAGATGATAAAAAAGCTTAGGATTGAAATTGCTCCAATTCGTTCAAAAATGATACAATTTAGACGGAACTTATTTTCTTTTTTGTGTTAAAAGGATTGTTTAGGCTATAATTAAATATTATATGTGTGTAGGAGCACAGTGACTTTCTATCCTTATCTTTCTTCTATCTGATATCTCCCATCTCCTTCTTCCCTAATTACCATAATGAGTTGTAAAAAGATGGTTGAAACGATACCTGTGTCGCAAAGTGCTCGGTGACAAAATAACTAATTAAAAGAAGTTGCTGTGAAATAAGAACTGAATAGTGGAGTGTCCCTCGCAAGGAGAAAAAATTGAGATTACTGGAAGAACAAAGGATTGGCGATATTTGGCGAAAGTTTCTTGAAACTAAGGTTGGTCTTGATTTTAATCCCACCTTTATCATAATCCTGCCGTCACTGTGCCTTATTACAAATATTAGCATCCAGTTAACCGATTATATCATTACGAGTCCGCGCGCAATCAAGGATAATTAAAACGAACAACCAGCCTTGTTTCTTGCCTTCCTTTCCTGGCTTGGTCACGAAGGAACAGGCAGTAAAATTGACGTCTTGAAGTTATCCTTATGATTTTAATGAATAAAATCATTTTGATATTGGACTTTTTAGCGTCCCCGCTTTCCGAGGAAGCGGAGTTGCAAGTCAAACTGTATCTGCACTGTCTGCAGGTATAGTTTGACTATCATCATAAGCGACACATGATCATCATCGCATTAATCTTTTTGCTAGACAGGATGTGTAGATATGTTCAGATATGTCAGGTTGAAGATATTTATTTCTCAAAGAATTACAATTCACTTAGAGAGAAACTTTAAAATATTAGTTTATAAATTTGTTGCGCTAATACTACTAATAACAAAAGTTAAAAGTGATACAAAAGTTTGTACAAAATAAAAGTTAAGTGCGGGTAGTTTTGTAATATTATGATGTAAATAATATATGAAAACTACAGATGACACCCATAAAAGAAAATTCAGATGAAAATCATAAAACCAAATCTGATAAAGAAAAGTCAAAGAAAAAACATATAAGTAAATCTGAGAAAAAGATATCAGAATAAAATCACAAAAAAAATTAGATAAAAAAATCATACGATTAAAATCTCAGAAAGTAATATTTGGCTCATCCAATTCAGTTTAAACAACTATAAAGTGACACAGATATGCGCAACTGGAAGTGGCATCTACATCATTGTGATTTTGTATAATGGCAAAAGGTTATATGTTTATGTTAGGAAAGTATAACTTTATTTACGTAATTTTATATTAAAGTATTTTTTTTTTCTTGAAGATTTCTCGGAAAAAAACTACTAGTTAAAATATTAAATTTTAAAGAAAACCGACTAAGTTTAGATAATTAATTCGATGCAAAACTTACTGCCTATTCTTGCAATCGACATTCAAAAATAAAGGCCGATTTGATATCTCTTTCGAAAAAGGCTGCGGGTTTTGGGTTAGAAAGGGATAACAAGAGATATCTCGAGACGTCACCAATACAGTATCTGTAGTTAGATGGCAAGCATTATGCAATAGCACAACATAAGTTTAATAAAGTGTTTGTTTTTTTATTTTTTGCGTATATTATCAAACACCCTATATATGTATCATTTTTGTACGGGGGTGACATATTCATTGAGTGAGTAAGCCCCTCATTAAAAATAGGGAATAAAACCGTTCTGTTTTTACTATTTTGGTCCAGATCCCTAAAAGTTTACAATTGAATCAACACGGAAGCGAACCACTTCAAGGTCGTCTTTATTTAATACTAGCTGACCAATCCGCAGCTCTCGCACTCGTAGTTTTTCAATAAAAACATTACCCTCCTTCTGCGCAGTTGCGTAAAAATTAGCCTATGTCACCCGGGGATAGTGTTGCTTCTCAACAGTGAAAGATTTTTTTAAATCGGTCCAGTAGTTTCGTAGCCTATTGAATACACACAAACAAATCTTTCCTCTTATAATATTAGTAGGTATATAGGTTGAACGTCGCGTCGGCCGACTTCTTTGATGGTGTCCGAATCGACAGTAAAAAAATATTAAACTCAAAAGTGTCAGTTGGGACACTGTGTCCTATTAAATTTTGTCCGTATCGTCAGCAACTGGCTCGTTTTAAGTCGCTATAGGAACAAACTACACACGTCAAAGTTTGTACAACAGCCGCTATTAGGGAACTCTCGAGATTGGCTAACTTGTACAAGTGCCTCAGATAGCGGCCTCATTCGCTAATAGTATACAAACCATCATCATATCAGCCATAGGACCTCCAACCTCCATAGAACTCCAGAGCGATCAACCTTGTGCAGCCTGCTATTTAGATGACAGAGAAGCTTGGGATTGAAATTGCTCCAGCTCGTTCAAAAATGATACAATTTAGACGTAATTTAATGTTATGTATCCTAAAAGGATTATTAAAAAAAAACACCCGCCTTGTTTTCTTGTCTTTCTTTCCTGGATTAGTCGCGAAGGAACAGGCAGTAAAATTGACGTTTCAAAGTGAACCTTGTGATTTTAATGAATAAAAGATTTTGACTTTGACTTATAGTATGCTTATAGTGTATATTTATAGTGCCATTTTAAACAGGAAATAGTTATAATTCTGATTCTAACGTGTCTTGATTATTTTATTACTACTTACATATTTGTTTATATACTACGTGTTTGATTATGTACAACATTAAATAAAAACACGGGTAGGGCAAATAGCTAGAATTGTTGTAAAATTATTTTTTTCAAATTCGTTACCAAAGGAAAGTTTAAATTTTCAAACAACTTTAATATCAAGTCTTAAAATGTCAATGATCCTTATTTTGACACGAGTTCATTGCGACTGCTTAGTGAATAGCTACCCGTAAAGTTAAGTCTATTGATCGATTACTTTGATGAGATTTATGTGATCGTTTTACATGTATAAAAGTATTTTACTTTTCTTTATTCTATCAATCGAACCTGCAACTTTAGCATCTTCATCAATCACTCGGCCACCGCGCTTTAAAAGCTGTTATAAAATTATTTGTATATTAATTTACCCTTAAATTTGTGAGCTGTGAAAGCGTCACTATAAATGCACAGAATTGTAACTCGAAAGCAAAATATTGGAAAGCTCTTGTTTTTGCTATTTTTATTCACAAACGGAATAATGAGGCGTATACTATAACGTTTCTACCAAATTAAATAAGGCCGTGATCCACTATTTACTTGGTAAAACATGTTGTTAGTACCACTACAATAAGATCCAGCATGCTAATTAATAGATAATGTTAAATGCATGTTAACCTGTACATTTTAAGCAAATAAATATCTGTTATCTTTTTATCTCTTATTATGCCGTCGCGGGCATAATGTTATTCGAATTTGGAACCTCATTTGTATTAAAATTTGAACCAAAAATACCCACACAATAGGAACTTATTCGTAAATCGCACTAACCTCTGTACAGAGTGCACCAACCTAGATTTGGTTTTTATTGACTCGCAGAAAGTGAAAAGTAGAGTATTCACCTCGTGAATAAAGCTGGCTGCATCTTGGGCGTGCTTATATTCCACTCTGCTCTCAACTCTATAATACTTCGTTACGTTCGGGATTCAATATAGCGCTCGTGACGTAAGACACTGTTTTATCCCCTCGTTTAATAAACTACTATTTCTTATTTATTTTTTATTATAATGCTGACATTCCTATCTATGGACATTGTAATTTGTCAAAATATGATGAATTGAATACGTAATATAATAAATGATTCAATTAATTATTGATTATGATTAATTTTATAATGTCATCACATTTGGCTCTGAAAGTTTGTCATTGTTAACTCAAAACCTGATACGTAAATCACAAATAAATATAATAAAAAAAACCGGCCAAGTGCGAGTCGTTCTGTCAAAACTTCAAGCGTCTACCTGTTGCCGTTATCAATATTGAGCTAAATCGAGCAAAAAATTCATGTTTGTTGTATGGGAGCCCCCCTTAAATATTTATGTTATTCTGTTTTTAGTATTTTTGTTACAGCGGCAATAGAAATACATCGTCTGTGAAAACTTCAACTGTCTATCTTTAACGGTTCATGAGATACAGCCTGGTGACAGATGGACAGACAGCAGAGCCTTAGTTATAGGGTGCCGTTATACCCTTTGGGTACGGAACCCTAACTAGTCCTTGTTACTGGATATGCCACCTATAGATGTGGACCACAGAGAAGAGGTAAGAAGTAGGAGGTAAAAAAAAATAAAGAGGTAACACAAGCTTGCATATTGTGATGATCGCAGGAGCCTTTATTCAACACTAGCTGACCCGCCCGCGGTTTCGCGCGCATTACAACATAAACACAGCTGATTTTGAGACAAAAAAAAATGGACTGATGAACACCCCGGTACTTGCAAATTTATTATGACTCATCTGTGCACCCTATTTGGCTTTTGCCTCTTTTCAGTTGCTTTTAAAGTCGGATATTTTCAATTTTGTATATAGTATTTGTATATCGTGTAAACCAGGCATATTTGCGAGCGGAAATAACGAAAGGCGTGAATACTTTAAAGTTCCTGCCGCAGTAAATAAGTCAGAGATGGTTTTCATCTTCTGTTTCGTTTCCGTTATTCCGAGTTTGTCCTTTTTGAGGAAATAATAGTGGAGGATTACAAGCGAGTGGAGAAATATAAATCATGTACTTTATAATTTATTTTCTTACTAGCGACCTGCCCCGGCTTCGCACGGGTGCAATGCTGATACTAAATATACTACAGAATGTCTATAATAACTGTATGTTTGTATATATGCACAATGTATCTACTCGTAAGGTACCTATTTGGATAAGGATTAATGCTTTATTGCTTAAAATCGCTTCGTAAATAAGGCATTTTTTCTCGTGTTGTAGGTTATCTCTAAGAGATAGACATATACCATGCTTAACTTTTTTGTAGACCTTTGTAAGATGTACAATACTGTAGTACATTATTTTGACCTATATTGTAGGGTTCAGCCAGCGTTTGCAATGTAAGCGTAAAAATGTGTTTATTTACGATTTCACATTAGAAACCTCTAAAATTATCACTGTTTCTCTACTGTATTATGCATGTATTATATATATAAACCTTCCTCCTGAATCACTTTATATATTAAAAAAACCTCATGTAAATTCGTTATGTGGTTTTAAAGATCTAAGCATACATATACAGACAGCGGGAAGCGACTTTGTTTTATAATATCTAATGATAGTTAGTCCATAGTCCTTTAACTTAATAATGTTATAAAGTCCCGTTAACATTTAAATTAATAATGTGCAAAAACGTCTAATTAATCGATAATGTGAGCCGAGCTGAGAAACGGCAATTATATAATACTAGTGGTCCCGCCGAACTTCGTATCGGCTTGACATGCAAAGGTATAACGCGGGCTGTCAATATAAGTCACCCTGGTAGAATTGTCATTGTTGTCCCCGGCCATCATTAAGTACGGTAAATTTAATGACTTCCACAAATAATACAATACCAAAATTAGCCAAATCGCTCCACCCATTCTCGAGTTTTAGCGAGACTAACGAACAGCAATTAATTTTTATATATATAGACAATATATCTCGAGATAACTCCTACCGAAGCATCTGTTTCAAACGATATTCATTTTTTTACATCCTCATTAACGATATTTGCAGCACGCATTCTGTCAATTCTATGTCAAACGTCATAAGGTTACATTATAAAAGCGCTAAGGTTAAATTATAAATAATTTTATATGGTGGTTAAGTATTCTTAAATTTTCTAATTTTGCGCGCAATTTTCTTAATTTTTTCTTTCATAAGAACCTTCTCCTGACAATAAGAAACACAACAAAAAAAGAATTGGCCAAATTGGTCCAGGCGTTGTTGAGTTATGCGCTTACCAACACATTTTGCGATTCATTTTTATATTATAGATAGTATATTAATACACATGATAAAACATTGTTATATTTCACTGCTATTTAAATATTGACAGGACTTGTGAATTTTACAATTTTTTATGTATAGTTATCGACACTAATATTAAAAACAGGAAAGATTTGTATTTATGTAAGTTTGTAACGAATAAACTCGGGATTTTCCATTTGGAACGGTTCGATAGGAGGATGGCAGGGTGAGAGTGAACTGGTTTTCGTATATCCTCAGTCGTAGCCACGTAAATTTCTTTTATAAAAGTACGAAAACGGCTCGGCCGCAAGGGAAAGATAATACGACCAAATCCATCTCACAGTGAATAAATGTATATAAAAATTTGTAAAAGATATGTCAATGTCATGGCCAATGCAAAATTCCCGCCAATAAAAATGCAAAATCTATCAAAAAAGCCTTATTATCTGTCACTGTCATCTCAATTTAGTGTCGCAAAAGTCGATAGTACACACGGCTACACATCAAGCTATAATTTCCAGTATAAGCTGACCTCTCCTTCTACGAAAAGCCTCAATGCGAGGTCAGCTTATACTGGAAATTATAGCTTGATGTGTAGCCGTGTGTAAACGCTAACTGAACGGTCTAAAATTGATTTCCGAGCGAGTTTCGCAATCGATTACGGATTTTAAAAAAATATTTTCAAAAAAAATCTCAAAAACTAAAAATATCTCAAAAACTATGGGGTTTCGCAGATCGCCACTTTACATGTAGGCTTCCGATAAATTTGAAAAAAAATAAAGTTTTAGATCAACTTTCCAAATAGAAAATTGAGCATAAACTCAAAACTACTGATCTGATTTCAAAATTTCTTTCACTATTAGAATGCTACATTATCCTTGAGTAATATAGAATATATTTATTAGTAGAAAACAATACAAATCCCTACTAAAACTTTAACAATGCAATCCAAGGTGTAAAAAAGTAAGCCATAGCCATAAAAAATGTTCAAAAAATAAAATTCCACACGTGCGAAGCCGGGGTGAGCTGCTAGTGTTTAATAATGTGGACGTGCTGTGTAACAAAAGTTAAATACAATGCTACATAATCTGGACTCACCTTTAAAAACTACCGTCCTATAACTTTCTCCAGTCAATCGGAAGGTGGTCTGAGAGAGATAGCTTTTATAAGACCGCCACTGGTATTTCCGCGTGTCTAGTTATATGTTTTAAATATTATTTATAATTTAAATCAGGTGAACAATAATGCCCTTTCTATCTATCTAGTGTGTAGGTTACGAATAAAATTATCCCAGTTTCAAATTAAAGTTTTTTCGCTGACTTACCCGCGGTTTTTCACGCTTTGTTTTTCATTCAAAACATTCCCCTTCTTTTGCGCAGACGGGTAAAAAGTAGCCTTTATTCCAATCCTGGTCATAATCTATCTGTACACTAAATTTCGTCAAAATCGGTCAAGCCGTTTAGTTGTGAAAACAGACAGAAACACAGTTACTTTCGAATTTAAATTACTAGAAGGATGGTAACATTTTAAAACCTTTTAAAGCTTTGCAACGCAAGTTATTTCCGTTTGTGAATTTGGAATTATGGTATTTTAAGGTGACTTGCGTAAAAATGCCCAGAAAGCTGCCTAATCATAGCTCTCAAATTTAAACAAGTTTAGTCGCTAATTACGTTTAAAAATTAAAATATGTTAAGATAAGACCTACACCAAAATACAATACAGAACATAATTTTTACAATGATTTAGTGCAATAGGCGGTCTTATCGCTAAAAGCGATCTCTTCCATCTTTGTACGGACAGATAATAATTGATCACATAACGGTGGTGCATCTATGTAACATTAAAAACATACCTACATATAAATAATAATAATAACACAAATTTAATTTAAATAAAATTAGTAATCATAAAAATGGTTATGATGAATTAACAAGCAGTTAAAACTTCAACACAGGCACATATAATGGCTATGTATACTTTTGTTTTAAAATTACTAATAGACTTGGAAATTCAGAAAGAGAAGGGCAAAGCGTTCCACAATCGTATGGCTGTTACAGTGAAGGATCGACCATAAACTCTGTAGTATGGACAGGAGTTTTAAGTTGGCTTACTGTTAATACGTCAATTTATTGGATTAATGCAAGTCGACCCAACCAACTACTTAGCTGGTTCCATCAGTTAAATGAGTATTTGATTCCACCTCCCATGGTCGTTTCATTGGGTCTAGCTTTCCTATTTACACAAATCAGAGACCTGTACACATCAATCCAATCAAACCAATAGAATAAAGCTTTAGTCTCCTTATAGCGGTAGACGTAAGAGAGCGGATAGTTCACCACTTTCATACCTTAACTTTTTAGAGTTCCGCACCCAAAGGGTAAAACGGGACCCTATTACTAAGACTCCGCTGTTTGTCTGTCTGTCCGTCTGTCACCAGGCTGTAACTCATGAACCGTGATAGTTAAACCGTTGAAATTTTCACAGATCATGTATTTTTGTTGATACTATTACAACGAATACTTAAAACAGAATAAAATAATATTTAAGGGGGGCTCCCACACAACAAACGTGATTTTTTGCTCGTTTTTGCTCGATATTGATAACGACAACAGGTAGACGCTTGAAATATTTACAGAATATTTAGTTGTATATTCACTTTAAAAATAAATAATTAAATTAAAATAAAACAAATATTTAAGTGGGGCTCCCAAACAACAAACGTGATTCGTCTAACTTATAGCACCTTTTTTTGCTTCAGGGTTAAAAGTGCCAATGACCAAACAAATCAACGTCAGCTATGCAATAATTGGTAGCAAGCCACACAGATGCTGGGGAGGTTTTTTTTATTCAATACAGCTTGCGTTTGACCACGATCTTGCTGATGGTAAGCGATGATGCAGTCTACGTAAGTTCCAAAGGTTGTTTGGAAAATATCGCTTTTAGTGATAAAACCACCCATTGTACTGACGTTATTATTGTGTATTTTATTGTTATATGTTTAATTTTGTTTCTTCTTAGTCGTAGCACTCTTAGCAGAGTGGTCGTGGTCGTCATGTCAGGGTTGTGGCGCGCTTAACTACCCTTCGCCACTCTTCTCGCACCGCTGCTCTTCTGGTACACTCGTTCAAAGTAACATCTATGGCAGCCTTTATTCAGATCCGTCCATCTCACAGGCGATCTGCCACGCGCTCTTTTGCCGTGAATCTTCCCCTGCACCACCAAGCATTCAATGGAAAGCTCTCCGCGATGCGACACTTGGCCAAAGAAGGTGAGGATGCGAGATTGTACCGTGGAAGAGAGACGCTGCTTGATGCCGAGTTCTTGAAGTATGGACTGATTGGTACAGAATTCTGTCCATGTTACCCCAAGCATTCTTCTCCAGCACCATATCTCGAGAATGTTTACCTTTTTTTTCACTTTCCCGGAGAGTCCATGTCTCTGAAGCGTCAGGAATATGGGAAACACCAGTGCTCTTACAAGACGAGTCTTGGTGGATTCCGTAATGTTCCTGTTTCTCCATATCTTCTTCAGTTTGTTTGATTTAATGTGTTTCATTGTATGTTTCATTTTGTTTGGTGTGCAATAAAGAGTATATCTATCTACGATAGATCACGCTTGCCTAGATGAGTGAATAGGCCGCAACCTGTTCACTCGCGACTTGATGACCCCTAGGTTGTAGTTATCAGGAAATACAGACTCAGGGAAGGCGTTCTACTCCTTGGCAGTGCGCATAATAATGGTGGAAGAGTATCACTCTGTGCGTATGAAAGGTATTTCCACTATATAGCGGTGGCGTACCGCAAAGCGTCTAGTTGCCCGATGATAGAATGGAGACGATGGGATTAAGTTTATGTGTCCATAAAAAGCAATTTGTGGGTGGTTTCAATTTCGAGTTAGTAGCACTTTGAGCATAGTCTTATTATTAATTTAATTAGGTTGACTCCTTAGAGGATCTTAGACCCATTTGAATCACCTTACACACAACCGTTTTGCAATTACCACAGAAACTACCTTTGAAGTATCCGTTACTGGTAGCCTCTAAGTAATTAAACCTTGAAATAAGTTAACGTAAATATTATTCTAATGAAAATGAAATAATTAGTCAACGCAAGTTATTATTTTAACCGTACTTGCAGCTATTCCTTCATTCTCATTCATATATCCCTACCAAATTTGTTTCTAACAAATTAATTATTCTTGGTCGGCCAACTCGAGTCGAAGCTCAGACTGGTAATTACAAAATTGTCATGTAAAAATATTATATTTCGATGAATTTTAATTGTTTAATAAAACTTTTTCAATCGACGAGATATTATTTTATTCCCATCACTACTTTACTACACATATTGAACTATCTTCGGTTGCGGTAAGAGATACAATCGATAGCTAATTTTTTTTTGGTATTTGTAGTTTATTCTAATGTCATAACTGCGTGCGAACCTAGCAAAATGTAGAGCAATAGCCTCTCTTGACCCACAAAAACTTCAAAATATTATGTCATTGGTTTTTTGGAAGATATCAATTATTTTCAAAACTGTATTTTTAGGAGACTGAATAGGTCTCAAACGCACCAAAGTGTAGGTTAGTTTCGAGATCTTTTAGGTCTCCAAAGCACCAGCTGAAAGTTTTTTGAAAATGATGGCGCAGTGAACGCGTTTAGAATGATAGTCATCTCAAAGTAATATTTTTTTGACGCATAGTTGAAAATTCTGTCACCGACTGGACTATGAGCCCTATGCGCGGGCTCATGATAATCCCGAATCCAATACTCATTTAGTTTTGATTGCTTGACGATGGCTTTGACGGCCACCGTTTTAGGGAAACAAATGCTTTAGCTGTATGCAAGTTGTACATTTCAACTGAGTTAATAATGGAGGTAAACATTTTCACCAACTGAGCAAATAAATGCAACGTTACCTACATAGTTGACCGTTTTGAATATTAGATTATACTTGTGGTCCGTACCATTATTTATTATGTACATACTATAATAAGTAATACACGTATATTATGTACGTAAACACCTATATACGTAAATCACGTTTTTTTGTATGGGAACCCCCTTAAATATAGTATTTATTCTGTTTTTGTCTTACTATCACGGTTTATGAGATACAGCCTGGTAACAGACGGACCAACAGACAGAGAGGAGCGTCTTAGTAATAGGGTCTCGTTTTACCCCTTGGGTACGGAACCCTAAAAATTACGTTTGTTGTATGAGAGCTCGTTAAATATTTTTTTTTCTGTTTTTAATATTTGTTATTATAGCGGCAACAAAAATACATGATCTGTGAAAATTTCAACTGTCTAACTAACACGGTTCATGAGATATAGCCTGTTGACAGGCGGACAGACAGACAGCGGAATCTTAGTAATATGGTCCCGTTTTATCCTTTGGTTACAAAACCCTAAAAATGGCGTCTGCTGTTGTTGAATATTTCCAACAAAAAACCCTACCTTCAACTGTAATTCTTTGGAAAAGTTATCTTAATAGTTGTGCTATATTAGGACTAATAGACGTTTACCCCAGATCATACGTTACGAGTTTTGATTTGATAAATCAAACTCCCATTTCTTGTTATTTTTAATCTATTCCTCGTTTAGCTGCAAACTATCACAGTATATTCCCTTCTTATTTTATCAAAAAGAAACGATTAACATTATTTATTAGGACTTATTTAGGACTGATAACAATTACCCCTTTAATCCGAACAATTTTTACAATGAAATACCATTCACCAAAACCCGTCTATCAGAATGCCACCTAATTATAGTCAATAACCTCAATTTCGAAAGCTGCTTTTGAAGCTTCCAACAAGCCATTAAAGCCTTCAATCAAAGGGCATCCGGCTGAAACCATAGGCTGTGGCGGGTAATAGGTGGCTTAGCAGTAAATATACTATTTAAGGACGAAAACTTCTTATTACAATATCGTCGTTATGAAACAATCGACAGATATCACATAATGACATTATAATTTTTTTTTATACCACTAAGTTAGCAAACAAGCATACGGCCCACCTGATGGTAAGCGGTTACCGTAGCCTATGGACGTTTGTAACACCAAAGGTATTACTCGCGCGTTGCCGACCCTTTATAATTTTCAAAACGCCCTTTTTGAAGAACCCCATACTGTAGTGTCTAGGGAAAACCTCGGCAGGTATTCATTAAAATCACAAGGATCACTTTGAAACGTCAATTTTACTGCCTGCTCCTTCGCGACCAAGCCAGGAAAGAAAGGCAAGAAACAAGGCTGGTTGTTTTTTCAATGATCCTTTTAGAATACATAACAATACGTAACATTTTGAACGAGTAGGAGCAATTTCAATCACAAGCTTCTCTATCATCTAAATAATCCGATACTTTATAGTAGGCTTTTTTGTAAAGATTATGTTTAATTGCGTTTTTAAATTTGTTAATTGTCAATTTTTGTACATCACTTGGGAGTTTGTTATGAAAGCGAACACTTTGCCCTTAAAGCGATTTACTAACTTTATGGAGTCTACAAGGGGCAACAGCGAGTTTATCTTTATTTTTAGTAATAAAATTATGATTATCGCTTTTTTGCTTAAACAAATTAATATTTTTGTGAACACACATCAGATTTTCATAGATGAATTGACAAGGGAATGTCATAATATTTATTTCTTTAAACTTATTGCGTAATAATTCTCTGGGGCCCATATTATAAATTGCACGAACAGCCCTCTTCTACAGCGCAAAAACGGTGTTTACATCTGCAGAACTCCCCCACAGACGTATACCGTATGACATAGTGCTGTATAAACGTGTAAAAAGTGTGGAAGTAGCTAAAGTAAACTAGTCTAGCTGTGTCTACGTCTGTAAAAAGACGGATCTTTTTGACTGCATATGCCGCAGAACTAAGTTTCTTCGACAACTTATCAATGTGAGGGCCCCATTGAAGCTTATTATCTAGTGTTATACCTAAGAATACGGTGGTGTCCACAAGAGCCTACTCCTCGTCTTTGATTTTTATATCTGCTTTAACTTGTGTAACATTAGGTAGTATAAATCTAATACACTTTGTTTTCTTTTCATTTAGATGTAGATTGTTTACATTGAACCATTTTACGACCTTAGAGATTGCATTGTTTACATAGTCAAAATCGGTTTGTCGTCGCTTTATTTTAAATAAAATCTGCAAACAATACAACCTCATGATCGTCCCTTACAAGATGGGGAAGATCATTAACATATACTAAAAACAAAAATGGTCCCAGAATTGATCCCTGTGGTACACCCATTTTAACCAGAGACCCCGGAGAACGCTTCCCATTCACGTCAGCTCTTTGCACTCTGCCACTTAAATAAGAAGTGAGAAAGTCTAGAGCAACATTCCTAATCCTAATTCTTTATTGCTCACCATAAAACAATACAATAATAAAGAAAAGCGTAAATCTATGTGTGTGCCGACTCTGCTGGCTCGGCCATATACTACGAATTGGTGAAGATCGAAGCGTCAAGAGATCATACTTGAGCCAACCAACTGGCCACCGACCAGTTGGTCGTCCCATGTACCACTGGAGCGATAAGATGGAAGCTGACCTGCGCGACCTTGGAGCCGACGATTGGCAAGAGATGGCAATGGATAGAGGAAAGAGGCGAGTTCTCGTATTGGAGGCCAAGACTCACTTTAGGTATCTTCGCCAATGTAGTAAGTATTTCAATCTATGTGATATAATTGGCGATGTTTTCGCTAAATAGCGATCTCTACCAGAAAACTTTTGGATAGAATAGACTGTATGGACATTACATCGCATAACTTCACGATGACCAGGTGGAATCAGCTTTCTGTGTTTCAAATAGATTAGGTGATCTGCCCCGGTTTCAGATGGATTTATATAAAAATGAATTATAGCACTCAGAGATAGCATAGCTTTCTATATATAAAAGAATTTTCAAAATACTTCTGTAGTTTCTGAGATTATACCCTACAAACGTAGAAACTTACAAACAATGAACTTTACCTCATTATAATATGAGTATAGATGACGTTGCACTGTGATAAACTGTTTAAAGATGGTAAAAAACATTTTGACCTTGTTACTTTTACAAACAACAAAGTAACGACTTACAATTTTTGAATGTTATTCAACGCTGCCATAATAAATTTGACTGTAACAAACTTGTTAACCAAATATACATTCGTGTTCCATATCGTTCGTATTCCAACCGAGAGACCCGCAAGCGTCATCTACTCGCACTTACTATATGTAACACGAACGCAGGTGAGCGAGTGTCACTCAATAGAATACCTAAGTTTCGAGTATATAACGATCAGTTCTTGGAAATTTAATTTTATGCAAGCTCACCCGCTTTGTTTAAGAAAGCAATCAATTAGACAGTCCTGTCTGATTGTCACATTTCAATTTAAAGCGACTAAGTTACTCATTACTAAATGTGAACCTGTATTGTGTAGGTACGTAGGTATCTAGGCACTTGCTTGCCTGCATAATATAGGTTCATCTATATATTTATATTTTTTTTATATATTTGTATACACTCATACCCACCATCTGTCCAACGTAATCTGTGGACAACAGTGCTGGTTGTGCCTGTAGTAAGACATCTTGTAATAATTAATAGGTCTAGTAATATTTAGGCATAATTGTTTGTTGTCTCAAATAAATAAAAATAAATTAAATAAAACGCTATCTATCGTTGGTAGGTACCTATTCAATTACTACTTGTTGATTCAGTGTTTTTACCAAGGCGAGGCTGAAAACCAGAGCAGCTGAGCCCTCGACCTATTTACCACCACCTTCTATCTAAGTGCTCACCTACAGTAAAGTACTAATGTTTCTTAGAATAAGGCCTAATTAACTTACCAAGCTTTATTTAGTACGTGTTATCCACTGTACGAACTTCTTTAACAAAGCACAATCAAGCTGGCAATGACGTTTGTTGCTGCTCGTATGTATCTGGCGCAGCAGTGAGGCTGCTATATTACGTCAGATGGCGTCAAAACTTCGGAAACATCCCCAAAGCGCTGCAGAAATGGAGATTCCGCAACAGCTCAATAAACACAATATTAAAATGGAGGATACAATAACGCTACCTATATGATGACACCCCACCCAGTTTTTTTTTATACTACTATATGGAAAACGAGCATGCAGTCCACCAGATGTTAAGTGGCTACTGCAGCCCATGGGTATTCACATAGAATTCAAACAGGGTATTATGTTGTCTTGATCTCTATGTGGATACGTTGCCATAGTATAGGACTTAGCTGTTATGCCTATGTGCCACTAATTACAGGAACATACCATTACCATCTAACTGGAACACAGCAGCACAAGTACTGCTATTTAGCGGCAGATAAAGGTAAGGCGGTGGTGCCCACTTCCTCTAGCTCGTTCACAAAAGCTCTACCACCAGTAGTAATAGTAGAGTACAGTTTAATTACTGCTAGTGAATCCTATATTGTTACTGTGACCATAGCTTCCGATATATTGTGGACAAAATCCTGAACCAATGGACTTAATGGTCAGGAACTGGTTAGAACAGGAAACACGTTTAGGGATTTGTCAAAGACGGAATGCGGGTCGGTTGGGACGATGATTAATTTTGATGATAGGATTTCATACCGAATAATGAGGCTTACCCGTTAAGTACAAGTGGGACTTGCGCACCGAGGGCTCCGTACCTATATCATAAATATGTCTAAGTAAAGACGATATACAAATTTAATTTCGGTGACGATTGCGGGGAGCATCCGAAAATACAAAAAAGTGCTATTTACTTACTTAGGTGAAGAACGAGACAAACATGTATCATAGCCACGCCGCATTGTCGCAGGAGTAAATGACTCACGCAGGACTAATGAGATAAAATCTCGAATTGTATTAGAACCAACAAATGAAAAAAAATACTTTTCCATTAATTTAGATACCGTAATTACCTAAAACACGTGTAAAAAAACACTTTAAATATTTTTTAGAGTCTGAGAATGAACGTCATTTGTCAAAAAGGCTCGTCGGCTTTTCTAAAATACTTAGAAAAGCCGATTTTAACAAACAATTGTATCTAGAAAAGTTTCACCAATTGCGTTTCTGACTTTCATTTATGTAGTTTAAATCCTCAAGTAAATATTGCTTAAATATGAAATCAGTACTTTTTTTTGTTATTGAATACGTCTGTTACTTAGCGGTTCAATTTTTTTTTACTTATCGTCTTAATTTAGCAGTGTCATCCAAATTTTAAATTAATTGCGTCCGTAGGTGGTGAGAAATTCAACTGTGACAGACGGACAAAGTTGCACCACAAGGGTTTCGTTTTCCGGAACCCTTAAAAGTATAATTTAAGGCTCGGACTATATGGCATCCGGACTTGTCAGGGACCATTTTTTAACGGCACCTGAAAAATCACCTGCATCGATGCGACTACACACGATCCTAGGCCATCCGACTCCGCTTTTTACCTGGAAGCAACCAGGACGTGCTCCGGATTCGCAGGATCGGGAAACCCGGATGCCATATAATCTAAGCCTAAGACGTAGAATATTTTCCGCATTATTGAGCACAGTGACCACGTTAGTTTTATTTTGTTTTTTTTTTCAACTACCCCAATTAAAAAAAAATAGTTAAATAGGTTCGTGGTGAAACACTAGTCTCACAAAATGCAAAAAAAAATACTCTAAGGGTGACTCGTGCAGCGATGACTAAACGTATTTAGTGGCTTAATATGATTTAAGGAGTTATCAAATACATATACATAAAATTTAAACATGTTTAGTCGCTAAATACGTTTAGGAATCGTTATGCAAGACGGCAATAATATTTGACTAATAAAATACTGCCACAAAATGGGCATCCAAAATACTTTACCTACAGTTTCATTCCTATATTTGTGTCATTAAACGCATACCAGATTACGCAAATTATACGCATATCAAATTTCAGCACTGTGGGGTTACTGGTGTATCCTGTGAATTTTGTCAAAGTTTAGTTTTGGCTAACTTAAAAACTACAAGGTTTGAACTATAAATAAAAAAACGGTCGAAATGTGCTCACATTTGACTGGATAGTCCCATTTTGTTTTTGTTTTACCCCGCTTGAACCCCAATATCTCAACAATCCCCCCCCCCCCCCCCCCCCACATTTTTAGCTCATGTAGTCACACCAAAATCGTATCATCACTACCTCCCTACAAACGAAATTTCACAATGATCAGATAAACGCTTCGAAAGTTATCCTTGGACAAACAAGCATACATACATACATACAACGCCGATTTGCCCAAGTTGATTTAGAAATCTCGCTTCGCTCGTTCAATAATATTAAGTAGATACTACAGTACTAGATAATACAGTAGATACTACAGTACTAGATACTACAGTAGACACTACAGTACAAAAATCAATAAAAAAAAACGGTCTTAAATATTAATTATTGTTTATTAACACAACAAAATGCTGGTTATACATTAGTTCATTGATGTCTTAAAACTTGTTATTTCCTGTTTTTTTTAATTACAGGCTGACCCGCCCAGGGTTCGTACGAAATGCTACCAAAATAAATTAGGTCCTTACATATGAAATTGTCGTTTTGTACGAGAGGAATATAAAGTCAATTTTTTTTTAATGTATTTAATTAATCAAAGCATGCACCGTTGTTATCTATGCAATTTTGCCATCTCATAGGTAGTTCATTGAGCCCTTTACTAAAAAACCATTGGGGCGAGAATCAATAAACTCTTTGAAGGCGGTTTAGTTTGCCGCATCGGAGTTGATTTTTTTTTCTTGTAAGATGTTGTCCAAATTCCGGAAAAAATGGTAATCTGTTGCAGCAAAGTCCGGGGAGTACGGTGGATGTCGCAGACATTCCAATTGTAGCTTATCTAACTTAGTGATTGTTTGATGTGCAGTGTGTGGTTTTGCGTTGTCGTGAAGCAGCAGTGACTTAGAGCGATTGACCAATCTCGGTTGTTTAGCAGCTAGTTCTTCCTTTATGGTATGCAGTTGCTGATAATAGATATCTGCCGTAATCGTTTGGCCAGATTTTAGAAAACTGTAGTGAACGACAAAGGCGCTAGTCCACCAAAAACTCACAAGTTACTTTTTCTAAGTTAATTTTCGTTTAGGGCAGGATTTGGTTGGGTCTTTAGGGTTTAGTCATTGCGACGAGCGCTTCCGATTATTGTACAGTATCCATTTTTCATCACAAGTAATAATTCGATTAAATATCCCTTCATTATTGTGTCGGTTGAGCAAAGTAAAACAGCAGTCGACGCGTGTTTGCAAGTTCGATTCATTCAATTCATAAGGGCTCAATCGTTCAAGTTTTTTTTTATTTTCCCGATTTTCTTCAAGTGGATTAATACAGTTTTATCACTTAACCCAACTATCTCTTAAGTGCTTTGTGATGAATCTGCTTCCACAATAGCCTTTAATTCTTCATTTTCCAATTTGGTCTCCGGCCGTCTACGGGGTTGATTCTGATGGTCGAAATTTCCAGAACGAAACGTTGAAACCAAAAACGTACCGTGCTTTCTTTTGCGACACCAGCGCCGCACATATACATCATTAACCCTTCGAGCTGTTTCTGCAGAACTGGTGCCACGGTAGAACACGTACTCGTAAATATACCGATATTTCATGTTTTCCACTGTGCTGTAATAAGCGACGCCAAAGAAAAAAATTATGAGGAAAAAACAAATGAATTACTTTTTTCAAAACTCAAATGTACCAGCTAAATGAACTTATAAATTTGAATTTAGAATTCTTAACCAAAGAGGAGATATTTCAGATTAAGTGAGTACGACAAAATGCTAATTTCATATGTAAGGACCTAATAGATACGTTAAATCAGTTCTTTCATCACATACAAACTTACTTACAAATTTTACCATAATATATATAGATCAAGGATTCCCAAACTATTTGAGACAAGAGACCACTTTTCCAAAATGAACTGATACCTCAGACCCCTATAGCCAAAGAACTTTAAAAATCTTATCTCTAGTTTTTTCTTAATGATATAAAATACTTACCAATTTAAAAATTTTGCGGTTGGTTACGTGAGTAAACTAGACGTCATTTTCACATTAAAATTTAATAAAAGAAACAGACTAATATTGTCTGTTTCTTTTATTAAATTTTAATTAATAATTATTAATATAAATGTCGTAAAAATACTTGAATAGGTAATTATTTTTTGAAAAAAAAAACCATAAGAATTACCTAGTAAAGATAAAAAACTATACGTTGACCCCTGTGAAACCGATTTCGACCCCAAGGGGTCGATATCGACTACTTTTGGAATTCCTGATATAGATGAAGTATTCAATCGAATTTAAATAATATAATAAAAAAGATTTTAAAAAATCAGCAATTCAGATTTAATCATTATTATAAATACGGTATTTATCACATACAGTTTTATCGGTTTGAGTGCGATCCGCTCCGAATAACGTCTCGCCTCGCACGTACGGTACGTGATAAATCCCGTATTAATTGAATTCCCGTAATGATTGAAATCAATCACGAAATATTTAAAATATTTTAAGTAAATTTGGATTTGCAATACTAAACATTCTGTATTTTTTAAAGAACCTTCATATATTATTCTAGCATTATTAGAACCCATGAACTTCGTCATAAGGGTTGATAAGCTGCCGTCAAAAACACATAAAATATTTAAAATATTCATTCTATTTGCTTCGTTGACCGCTTGCTTTAGTATTATGGACTGAACATAAAATAAATACATACTTTGTGTCGTAAACCTTTGTACATAACACCTACAATATTACTTGAAATATTAATAGAGGAGTATAGATATGACTCTCACTACAGTAAAGAAAATCTAATATTGTACGAAAGTCTACACAAGAAATTGAAAGATTAACCTCTTAATAAAGCTAATTAATGTATCGTCGACAATTGGGTATCGCGCACTACACGCTGCACGCTATCTTTCCTACCCCATACTTGCAAGATGTGGAATGAGCTACCATCTGAGGTTTTCCCGTTAGGTTACGGCATAGCACGCTTCAAGAAAAATGGAAAGAAGTTTCTACTGGGTAGGGAACTTATCGACAATACCCCGGGTGTTGCCGGTATCAATAGGCGACTGTGACCGCTTATCATAAGGTGGTCCGTAAGCCTGTTTCCCCACAAAAGATAGCAAAAAAAGCCAAATTACGACCCGGCACTCGATCAAAATCTGACGCGGAGTGCTATACAGAAATTTGCTGAGTGTAACCATCAAATGGACTAAAGCTCACGGTTTCTGTCCAGAGAACAATAAGGCAAACTCCCTAGCAAGAGAAGGAGCCAAGCTAACACCAAACACAAATGATATTAATCTCTCCTATCCGCCAACTGCGGAAATCAAAAACAGACTGAGGATGAATTCCGAAAAGGAGCACCAGAAAGGCTGGAAACGTAGAGCCGACTGCAAGCAGACAAAAACAATGCTTTCGGCAAAAAACAGAAAAACAACAAACACCTTGTTAAAGATGAAACACGAAGATCTAAGGATGATGATTGTCGCGGATGTCTTCGGGAGTAAGACTGAGAAGTACGTGATACTTCACAGCACTGCCACAAACGACGCCAGACTGAGAACGGGTCTGCTAGGGATAATCGAATCCTCAGCCTCCACTAACACTTCTACTACTTCAACATCCACGGGGACCCTGGAAAGCTGCTGCCACCAACCCAAAGTCCTACTCCGTTACTTCAAGGAGTTGGGATGGCTGGGGTCAGGTTAGAAGGGGGGTAATGCACAATACACCCCAATGCGAGAAGTCAGTGCAGATCTTTTATCCCCTCCCCCCCCCCCCCATAGAAAACGAACTAGAACTAGCTAAACTAACTATTATTATGTTATCCATAAACTAAGCAATTATTATATTCAATAAGCACCAAGATTTACTTTATAAAGAAGTTTATACTCATAAACACTACTTGATTCTGGAACAATATTTTGCTAAGATAATATTCCAATGTTGTATCGTTTGATTCTGTTATCCATTGGTAGCAATTTGACACTTGTCAAATCCAAACATATATTTCCATGATTATAGTTCTCTGAAAAATAAAAATGTTGATGTGTGATGTGTTGATGTAGGAATGTATTACCGAGACGTGTTGTTCTACCTTAGACCCAGGATAGATGGTAGGTTTGCGTTGTAAATAATGTAGTCCACACGATATTGTCGATGATAATCCCTTTTATTTAGCACTTCACAAGCAAGTCAATCAACACGAATAGAACGTTAGAAATAATACAAGCACAGAAGATCGAGAGTCAAAAGGTATGAATACGAGCACATTGAAGTGATAGTGGTAACAAGTTCACATGAGTAAGATTCATAAAGCGAAGGGAGATGCGAGCGGCGCGGGAGCGCAAGCGAGTGCCACAGAAATTATGTCTCGGCTGGCGGCGCGCATCACCGTAGTAGGTACATCTAAGTGGTATGTGCGCATCACTCTGAAGTTCGAGAGGAACAGGTGCATAAAATACAATGCACAGCTCATTCTACGAGTTACGCCTGACTTATTTATTACTAGTTGACCCGCCGAACTTCGTGTCGCCTTTACATGCATATAACGCGGGCTGTCAATATACAGAGTGTTTTTTTTAACTGTAACAGTACGGCAGCACCCATAACCAGAGGAGATACAGGTGCAGTTTCTTTTAAAACATCAGCTCGTTTTCGAAGAAAAACATATAAGCATTAAAAAAATTTTGGTCAAGTGTGAGTAGCGCCTTAAAATGAATCAAGTTGGTAATTTTTTTTTGATGCCGATCGATGCAGTCCTTTGTAGGGATCATTTTATTGTATCAGTTGAAAAAAATCTGAACAGCGGAAGTTAATCAAATTTGATAAAAAGTATTCTCATACAACAGGACAAACAAAATTCCTTCTACAAACATTTTATTAGATTCTAATTGCACATTAAAGAAGTATTAATAATGTAGCGATTAAGAAGTTTAGGAACTCCATGCTCTCATGAGCAATTCAAAAACATTTCTTATTTCAGAACAATTTTGAATTTCGAACATGGTTCTTGCACCTTTCGGACTTTTATATAAGTCATTGCATCATCTTATTTGTCCTATCATGGCATTGTCAAACACGCAAAAAGTAGACTTAATTGAAGCATACTTCCTCAATCGCGGTCTGGGTAGCGTTCCTGATACCACTTCAGCGCGTTTGTTGGGCTTCGTCGGTTAAGGAAGTATGCTTCAATTAAGTCTACTTTTTGCGAGCGTTTTACGTTTTTCTTCGAAAACAAGCTGATGTTTTAGAAGAAACTGCACCTGTATCTCCTCTGGTTATGAGTGCTGTCGTACTGTTACAGTTAAAAAAAACACTCTGTATAATACGTCACCCTGGTAGAATTCTTAATTGTTGTCCCCAGCCATCATTACTAATCCGATCTTATCCATAGACAAAATTACGTTTAGCTGTTATTTGCGTTTTGTTATTCCATGTCAGATGCGTTTTTGTTTTACCACGTTATAGTGACTTGTATTCTCTTTGACGTTTTATGTCATGCCACACGGGAACGCGGTCAAACGGGATAAAAAGTAGCTTATGTCCGTCTTCTGGTTCTAAGCTACCTCTCCACCAATTTTAAGCCAAATCGGTTCAGCCGTTCTTGAGATATAAATAGTGTAACTAACACGACTTTATTTTATGTCTATAGATTATCATTATTTATTATTATAGTGTGGGTATTCTTTATTTGTTATGTTTATGATAGTAGTTAGCAGTTTGAGTAAGTTAGAGTAAATGTAATATTTGTAAGATGTATATTTAATGTAAATAGACGTATTGATATCGGAAAAGTAGAGTGTTCCCTACAGCTGACATACACATCTCTGACCCTAGAATTATCCGTATTGTAGGTATGAGGAACTACGATTATGATGTTACCATCCCGACCCCGACCCCGATATGCAAATGTTCAGGACATATCATTTAAATATTTGTATATCATCAAAGTTTTCTTCATGTCCTTAAACATAATGCGCTTCGTATTAAAATAGTTTATTGGTTTAAGTTTATCTGATTTCAAACGAAGCGGATAACTATTGATCAGAGATCAAATTATCGATTTGTGTATTTTAATAGAGGTACCTACATTTTGTGATATTTCCTTACAAAACCAACAAAAGACTCTCCTGTCCCCCTTTCAACCTTAAAAAAAAACCATTTACAAAAAAACTCGCATATTATCCACTGGAGTCAAAAAATATTATCATCACACTCAAACCAATAAATTGTGAAAGTTTGGATGTTTGTTTCTTTATTTGTTTGTTACTTAATAACGTCATAGCGGCTAAACCAATTTTAATGAAATTTGGTATATACGTTGAATATAACCTGGATTACCACATAGGCTATTTTTTATCCCATAAATCAGGTCCTATGGGATAAAAATGGGGTGTCAAGTCAAGTTGCAACAGCGAGCTTAGCTTTATTTCTAGGTCACCTCCACATTTAGTAGTGTAACGCGTACGAAGTCGCGGGCAACAGCTAGTTTTTAATACCAAAATACTAATTTAGCGTTGGCATTTTCTCCTTTCAACCTTTCAATTCGTTGAACTATATATATTGAGTTTCACTTGTATCGTCATTAATACTTACTCTATGATATTATTTACATAGCTATCATGTACTGTAGGTACAAACTGATCTTGGGAATTGACACTTATATTCTGATAAGGTGGTTTTGTGGTGTATGGAGAAAAATATAAATCTTTATCAAGTGTCAACTGAAGTATTTACTACTATTTCAAGATGATTTAAACAGCGTCTAGTTCGTCTCTGTCTAGTAAATGTACACTAGCTATAGTGTGACCATTAGTGCTGTGCACTCCCTGAGGTATGCGCGGCGAGGTGGGAGGCAAAGAAAAAACTGCATGAGTTCACATGAGATCAATACATGTCATATAACACTTAGTTGCGACACATTTAAATTGTGATAACTAAGCCTAAAACTTTTATTTAGTTAAGCCTGTTTTATAAACTAGGTGTTTCATTTATTCAAAACTCGTATTTCAAGTAAGTTGTTCAAACAACTTTCTATTTATTTGTAGGCATTCTATTCACAGCTGTATTTAACTTACACCAAAATGGTAGCGGTCATCAGCGGTCATAAAATAGTAGTAACGGAGAAGTTCTATCGAAGTCAAATAGGTATTTATTGTAATCTATACTTAGCGGCTTCTTTAAAGTAAACATTGTATTTCCTTTCGATATTTATTGTAAAAGTATATATGTATATATTTTATATTTATATAAGTAAGTATATGTAGGTATATTTTAGGTTTAGGTATTTATTAGTTTTTTTTTTATCCTACATAAATAGGTATTTATTGTAACACCGCCTCCTCACACGTCTTTTCAATCCAGTCCATGCAAAGGTTGCCTGGAAGAGATCGCTTAGAGCGATAAGGCCGCCCATTGTACCACCATGTATTAGTCTTTAAGTTTTCTAGGTTAAGTTATTTTAATTTGGTGTAACAATAATGAATTATCTATCTATGTTTGTATTGGTTATGTAATATTTACATGTAAAACTAAATTCAGATAATCATAAAGAGAAAAGTCTACAAAATATCCGCTTCAATTATCCATTTCCACTCCTTATTTAGAAAACTTTCGTGATTCGTGATCCGACGACCTCCATGGTGCAGTAGGCGAATAGCCTGCTGAGACGCAGGACATAGCGGGTTCGATTCGGAACAAATGTTTGCATGATCTACAGATATTTGTTTCCGGTCTGGTTGTTTCTCTATCTAATATGTATTTACCAAAAAAATGTATATAAGTTTTCTATCAGTTATCTGGTTCGCATATTACAAGCTTTGCTTAGTTTGGGGCTAGATAGCGCTGTGTGAAATGTCTAGCAATATTTATTTTATTTATTTCAATCATTATCTAGATACGCGGTAGCGTGTCAAGCCAAGTTCAAGCTAACGGAACTGGCGAGCAGCACCGTGTGTAATATTACACGAACCATTTAGAGTCACTTTTAGCCACCTTATAACTCAAAAACCATTTCACATAAACATGTCAAATTTGGCTCATATATTGAGACTTGCGAGATACATATGTGCTTCAAATTTCATAAACACTCCTCAAACGGTTATTTAGATATTAACGTCCATACATTGACAATTTTATCACTGACTGACTGACCGACCTATAGATAGATCAAAACTCTAACCCAGTTCCAGATGACCTAGAAAGTTCAAATTTGGTATCCAGTTAGGAAGTTGGGTGAATACAAAGGAATAAATCTGAAACAAGTAATTTTTTATGATTTTATTATAATTTTTCAATTAATTGATTCTGTTAGGAACACTTACTTGTAGAGCCTGTGATGTAAGAATCAAATTCTAATTTTTATTGCTGATAGAATTTGATTCTTACATCACAGGCATCACGTTACATCAGAAAATAACATATGAATATAAGTACAAAGAGTACCAATTAATAATTTCTGTACAAAAAGTAATGATATCCCATAATACACATAAATGTGAAATGAGAGCCAAGTACAATATATGCCAACAGTATATGCCTTGGTTGTTGACTTCAACGACAAAAGAAGTGAGATCTAAATGGGTGCTAAGTTCAATGGTCAGTCCTGAAATTTATTTATAACAAAATAAAATATTTTATGACAACTTAAATTATAATTTCTTTATATATTTATTATATTGAAGCTTAAGGTCTGACTTGGCTAGTTCTCTTAGACAGGGCAGTCCAGATGCATGATGAGTTTAAAAATAATATATATGCACCTAAGTATTAGTAATACCCATTTCTAAATAACTGGCTTTATTGGTAGTACTGCTTTCAATAATACGATCCTTTTTATTTATGCGTTTCGATTTAGATCCAATACAGGTTATTTTAGGTATCGCAATGACGGATGCAGCGCAATATCGCGATATTTATATCCTTGGAATATTGGCTTTGAATGTAGGATTTACTGCTTAGCGACTGGTTTCATTGCAAAAGGGATAGTTTTGGAATTTGTATGATTTGTAAGTGAATTCTCATCGTATAGGATGGGTCAGACGTTCATAGACCATAATGTTTGTCAACTAACTTTTTTTACCCAACTACGGCAAAGCAAAATATTGAAATTTAAAAAAAATCGTTTTGGAGATACTCTCGAAGGAGAGTGCCCAAAACTCAAATTTAACGTTATTGTCAAATGGTTGAGCCATCCTCAGGCTATAATAGACGTCTTGAGGATGGTTTGTATTGTAGTGTTAATTATATATATAAAAAAAGTCGTGCTATTATATACACTATTTATAACCTAAGAACGGCTGAACCGATTTGGCTGAAAATTGGTGGAGAGGTAGCTTAGAACCAGGAGACGGACATAATATACTTTTTATCCTGTTCAACCACGTTCCCGTGTAACGTGACATAAAACGTTAAAGAGAATACAAGTCACTATAAAACGTGGTATAACAAAAACGCATCTGACATGGACTAACAGAACGCAAATGACATCTAAACGTAATTTTGTCTATGGTTAAGTATAGTTGTAAATATATATATATAAAAAATCGGGTTAGTAATAATGGCCAGGGATAACAATTGACAATTCTACCAGGGTGACGTATATTGACAGAACGCGTTATATGCATGTCAAGGCGGTACGAAGTTCGGCGGGTCAACTAGTATTGTATAATGGTTAATTACAATCTTATATTTAATTAATTCTATGATTCAAGTTTATCTTAGTTATATTTTGTCTCTCATTTATGTATCTAGCACAAAAAAAAACATATTAACTAGTCGAGTAGGTACTTTTTTATTTAGCATTGCTCTATCATCACAACACAATTATTATAACTGATCTTATTAATGATGATGTAGACGCATGTTTTAGGATGCCATCTAGGCCATTAACCTATGTATTTCTTAATATTGTTATCTTAACGCGCCGGCGAACCCTGAGCGCAACTTCAAATCGGCCGCGTCAAAAACTTCGGCCTGAATATCGCTATCCCTGTTTAGTGACAAAGTTTAGCCACGCAGAGCGACAGTGATAGCAATAGAACGATTCTAAATTTGATTCCGTAATACCAAAAATGATGACTGAAAACTTGTTGTATTTTTCTCATTGTGTTGTTATTCTGTAACAAGACGATATAATATATGTTCCCATGACTAGGATACGTAAGATGTTGTTGTTTTTAATACGAAACAATTAGGTTGAAAACAGGTCTTTTATGACGTAAAAACATGCAGAATGCGATATGCTTCTATTTCATTTTAGGTAAGTATTTTGATCTAATATATGGTTGGGAACCTAGATAAATACTATCCAAATTAAAATAATAGCTTATTAAGTTAGAAATATGCTCCAATTAGAAATGATCTTGGTAGTACGTGTTGTATGGGCGATGGTCCCTCCGGTGTTCCCTTAACTGGTTGTATTCGGTTTGGTGTACCTTATTTAAATAAATAAATAAATAAAAGCCAAAAGGAAGGGTTATGTCTTTAGCAGTCTATGTACGTAAGTATATATGTATATTAGTATGTATGTTTGTATTTACCTATTTTGATAAATGAGGTGTCAATCAATTCGTTATTAGGGTGCGAGTGATATAGGCTACATTAAACAAAAGTATTACTTAGTCGGATTTCAGTTTTTAAACTTATATAGCTTGTTTGGCGACCACTGTGGCTCAGTGGGTAAATAGCCGTCTAAGACGCAGGAGGTTGCGGGTTCGATTCCCGCCGTGGAACAAATGTCTTATATGCATGATTTACAGATATTTGTTCAGTGTCTGGGTGTTTTTCTATATATAATATGTATGTTTTTACAAAATAAAACGAGTGTGATTTAGACCACACGACTGAATTAAAACTTCTTTAGCTCCATCTATATGTATAAAATAAAGTTTTAAGGAAATATCAACCTTATTTCAAGGCGCATACAGTAACTACATAAGTTATTTTCTGCTGCTGCCTGCCATCTGTTGTGGAACAGCTGAACTTTTTCATAAATCGAAGCTGGTAAATTCAAATTACGAAACGTCGTAAATACTTTTTTATCTATAGTAAAATGAACTCTATTATACAGCATAAAGGAGTGTTTTGTTTTTGCAGTTTGTATAATTTAGGCTAATTTGGGATAGGAGCTATGCGACAAATCAACTGGCTATGAGAGAAAGAGAGAAAGAAAATGTGTGCTCGCACCTCTCTCTTGTCCCTACAGTAATATACGAAACGTAACTCTCTCTCTCTTTCTATCTTCATTAACCTATATCTCTCTCTAAACTTCCGTTCGCACTTTTCGTAACGTATTCACCAGCCTACTCCCCAAGTCAAGCGTGCGTAAAGAAGTATTACTTCAAAAATCATTTAACTGATTTCGATAGTACAAGCTTTGCTTAGTTTGCTAAACTAGCTAGGTTTGCTTAGCTAGAAAGCGTTGTGTAAAATGCCTAGCATTGTTATCATTATTATTTGTTATAACTTTAAATAAATGGCTATTGGCATAAAATTGGTTTTCAGTTGAAAAGTTCACCAAACCATTTTAACCACGATTCAGCCAAACCCCATTCACTTGATATAAATGAATGTTCAAATAACTGTAATGTATTCCCAGGCATGGCCCGACGTGATCTCTCATTAAGTTATGACATTATATATAAAGCCTTGCTAGAAGATACAGAGGCCGTTGGATGACGGTCGTGCTTTTGCGACAAGGAATGCTATATCTACAACCTTTTATGAAAACACGGGTACTGCTAAAGGCCTACTAGTGACTACTACTACTAGGGATGTTGCGAATATTTGCATCCGCAAATTCGAAGCCTCCGCATTGATTTTGACATCTGCAATAATCGACAAAGATGTAGCGCAGGTCGCCACAAGAAAGAAATTGGGTGGTGCTTGCGAGTGGCGCGTCCCGTGGTCACGGTCACGTGCTGATTAACCAATAGAAGCAAAGATTTCGGTGACGCGTTTCTTAATTTTTATCATTTGTACCTAGTTATGTTGCCAACACCAACCAGTCAGGCCATATTTAATGCTTAGTCAGCGCATTCCTGATTCATGTGCCCACGCACTGTCTCACGGCCAGATTTGCTGACGTTGAATTTATTTCATGATACATGTAAGTCTTAAAGCGCGTAGTCACGATTAAGTTGTCATTTGTTTAAGACATTTTATAATTCAAAAATCAATAAAATTTCTAATTTTCAATTGTCTTAAAAGTTTCATGTCTTTTTGAAAACTGCCTGTCTCCGCCATTCCTTCCAGATGCCTCGATCCCGTGCCAAATCTACCCAGTCCTCCAAGACTTTGTGTAACTCGTCCCGCGATCTCCGTCTGGATCTACCGCGTGGCCTCCTCGCTGGGTCAGTAAAAAATTATAAAAAATAAATAAAAATCAATATGTGTTGTTCCAGGCAACATAAATAAAGGCTATATCGTAAATAGCAAGGTAAAAAAAACAAGAATAAAATGGGCACTGAATGAAAAATAGTGCCAAGGATGACTAGTTGAGCGGAGATGTTGGACACTCAGCCACCATCCTGAGGGCGCTGTTGCGAATGTACCGAACTCTGAGAACATGAGGTTTTCCCGTAAGGCTACGACATGGTACGGTTCAAGAAAAATGTATGGGTGTGTACAGGGTATGGAACGCATCGAAAATACCCCGGGTGTTGCCGGTGTCAATAGGTGATGGTGACTCCTTACCACCAGGTGTTTTGGGGAAACAGGTAAGCCTGTTTCCCTACTAATAACATTAAAAAAAACTCTTGTTATCAGCGACGCGATTTTTTACGCAAGATGGCGTGAAAGACATCTGCAGTACAGAAGTTTTAGTCGGACGTCACGTAACAGTCGCAGCATTCTATGGAACCACCAGAGCTTTACTTAACTTATGTGCTGGGCAATCAACTGAAGTCATTAGCTGTTTTGTTGATAACCAATACTTTTGCAATTTTTATAATGATGATAAATCTTTATTTCAGGCAACAATAGTACAAGGTTATAAAACTAAATTTTAAGGCCCATATAATATTAGGGTGTTGATAATAAACGCACAAAAATGAAAGGCATTATTTTGATGAGCATAATAAATATATTTGTGAAATTAGAAACGTGAAATTTATTCTGGCATGTAAAAACAAACACTTTAATAAACATATGTTGTGCTATTGCATAAAGCTTGCAGATTCTATATTGGTGACGTCTCGAAATATCTCTTGTTGTCCCTTTCTAACACAAAACCCACAGCCATTTCATCAAAGAGATATCAAATCAGCCTTTATTTTTGGATGCCGCTTGCAAGAGTAGGCAGTAAGTTTTAAATCGAATTATTTATCTAAACTTAGTCGATTTTCTTTAAAATTTGATAATATTATAACTAGTAGGTTTTTTTTTCGAGAAATCTTTTTTTATGTTTTGAGAAACTGTCACTTGAATATCGTCAGTATATTACCAAACATCTGACGACGTGCAGTGGGCGAATAGCTGGCTGAGACGCAGGAAGTAGCGGGTTCGATTCCCACCGCGGAATAAATGTTTGCATGATCTACATAATATATTTGTTCCAGGTCTGGTTGTTTCTCTATATGTATTATAAGTATGTATGTATTTAAAAAAATGTATATAATTATTTTATCAGTTATCTGGTTTCCATAGTAAAAGCTCTGCTTAGTTTGGGGCTAAATAGCGCTTTGTGAAATGACCAGCAATATTTATTTATAAAAAAAATACCCTGCAGGTATAATTAGTGAACTTAGAGACTAACATACTTAATATAATTCTTAAAACCATTTGCTAACACGTAAATTCGTAATTTATGGAAAAATAACAAAGATTGTTTGAAATTATTTTAATAACAAACTGACTTCATTGCAACGGTGATTTACGACTAGGTCTCTTTCATTAGGCTCGAAGATCTTCACACAATTTGTATGGAACCATTTTTCATCAACAAAATAAATTGTTTAGGTAATCCATTATTGTATATGTCATCCGAAACGACTGGACATATTTTAATGATTTTCTTTAATCTTATAGGCCACCTGGATGGTTCGTTGCTTTTCTCCCGATAAGCATTAGGAAGATGAATAACACCTGAATGAACCGACAAACAATTAATCAAAACTCCTTTATAAACTTCAAAACAACGATGATGTTCTCAATTCGGTTGTTTTTTTTTTGACATTTGCCACCTCAGAACTGCGTCATTTATGAACCGATTTTTATTGGAAAGGATATAGGTACTTGCAGATTGGTTCCATAGAAGTTTCATCTAAATGGGAGTAGTTTTATTTATAAATCAAAATAACTGGTAAAAATATTACTTAAGTCGTCCAAGTAAACGAGAGTGCGTATTCTGCTTTCGTGTGACTTCGTCTGAAGTTGGTTAAGTATATTTATAGTGATAACGTTAAATTCGCCTTTTATTCTAATTAGATATATGTACTTAGAAACTTTTATTTATAAAAGAATTTATCAAATTATTGATTAGCGAAGCGAGATCTCATAATTTATTTCATATTTATTTATTTCAAACCATAGGGACATATAGAACACTTAGTTACGTCAGCTTCATTACATAAAAAATGCTAGTCTCATCATGTTAGTCAAATCTCTAAATCAACTTGAGCAAATCGGCGTTCTATGTATGTATGTATGTATGTTTGTTTGTCCGAGAATACCTTTCGAAGCGCTGATCCAATAATCGTGACTTTGGATATAAAGGTAGGATCGTACAATCCTGGTGTGACTAAATGAGCTAAAAATGTGGGGCGGTTTTTGAGATATTGGGGTTCAAGAGGGATAAAAAAAAAATTAAATGAGACTATTAGGTCAAATCAGACGTCTATTAAAAGGACTTTATTAGTACATTTCGACCCAGTTTTAATTTTTAGTATAATTCTTGTTGTAGAGTCATTAGCCAACTTTAACAGAACTCACAGGGTACACCAGTGACTCCACAGTGCTGAAATTTGGTATTCGTGTAGTTTTAGTAACACAAATGTAGGGAAAAGTCTTAAATCCAGAATAACTGCAATTTTTACCTCTAAAACGAATTCCAATTTATATGAAATCCCGTTACTTGTAATTTGAATGAAACTGTAGGTCAATCAATTTGGGAACCCATTTCGTGGCACTATTTTATTAGTCGATAATTAAGGCCGGCTTTCACAACGATCAGTAAACGTATTTAGCGACTAAATGTGTTTAAATTTGACGTATTTGTATGATTTGACAACTCATTAAATCATATTTAGCCACTAAATACGTTTAAGCATCGTTACGGAAGTCGCCCTAAGAAAAATATTTTTTTGTTTTATGAGGTGGCTAACCACTAGTTCTATTATGGTTTTATCTAGTATTAATAATTATTGCATTGTAATATTAAATTATTGTTGTTAAGCATCTTTAACTAAATTTCAGTTATTTTATCTAATATACCTAGTCAGGTCATAAGTATTGTCACACAGTAAAAACTTTTCTTTTAGAATGCTGGCCACAAAAAAGTTTATAGAATTCGAATTTCGAATTGTTCATGAAAATAAAAATGTATACTTTTTAGAAATTTACTCATTTTTAAATATGGAGTGGACGCTTAAAGAAGACCGTGTTGCAGTTATTGCGTTGCATCGTTGCGGTTACGCGCCAATATAACCTAAAGATTCGTTTATCGCACCATCAAACGATACAATGAAGACTCTAGTGTAGATGACAGGTCAAGAAGTGGTCGCCCTCGGTCTGTTAGGACTCCAGCAGTGATAAAAGCTGTGAAGGCGCGAATTCAAAGAAATCCCAAACGTAAGCAGAAACTGTTGGCCCTTCAGATGGGCTTAAGCAGAACCACGGTGAAAAGGGTGTTAAATGAAGAGTTAGAGCTTCGGGCATATCGAAGAAAAACAGGACATCGTTTGAATGCTCGTCTAATGGACCTGAGACTGAAGAGATGCCGCGCTTTGTTGAAGCGGTACGAGGGAAATAAATATCGAGAAATTATTTTTTCTGATGAAAAAAATTTTACCGTAGAAGAGAGCTACATCAAACAAAATGATAAGGTGTACGCACACAGTAGTGAAGAAGCGAGCAATCGTATTCCGCGTGTACAACGAGGTCATTTTCCATCCTCGCTCATGGTATGGTTGGGAGTTTCTTATTGGGGCTTAACAGAGGTACATTTTTGTGAGAAAGGTGTAAAAACGAATGCAGTTGTGTATCAAAATACAGTCCTGACGAACCTTGTGGAACCTGTTTCTCATACCATGTTCAATAACAGGCACTGGGTATTCCAACAAGATTCGGCGCCAGCTCATAGAACGAAGAGCACACAAGACTGGCTGGCGGCGCGTGAAATCGACTTCATCCGGCACGAAGACTGGCCCTCCTCCAGTCCAGATTTGAATCCGTTAGATTACAAGATATGGCACCACTTGGAGGAAAAGGCGTGCTCAAAGCGTCATCCCAATTTGGAGTCACTCAAGACATCCTTGATTAAGGCAGCCGCCGATATTGACATGGACCTCGTTCGTGCTGCGATAGACGACTGGTCGCGCAGATTGAAGGCCTGTATTCAAAATCACGGAGGTCATTTTTAATAAACTTTAGTGTTATAAGAATCTATGTTTTGTTAAGTTGATTTTGGTATATAAATGGTTACATAATGAATAAAATTGTTTCAATTATTTTATATTAAACATGTGACAGAATTTATGACCTGACTAAGTATAAGAATCGTTGTCCTGACTGACTGACATATAGACAACGCACAGCCCAAATCGCTGGTCCTAGAGACTTGAAATTTGGATGGTATGTTCTATGTGGTGTGAAAATGAACACTAAGAACGTATTTTTGGAAATTAATTCCCCAAGGGGGTCCAAAAAGGTTTTTACGGTTGTACAAAAAACCGTGTTTCTTGGGTTTATAAACTTGAAACTTGGCGAACATGTTCTTCTACAAAAAAAAGAGAAACGGTATTTTTTTATTTTTTCAATATTCATCCCCTGGGTAAGTGAAAAAGGGTTTTGAACTTTGTATGGAAAAACATTATTTCTAGGGATAATAGACTTAAAACTTTACATAAATACTAAGCAAGGTACATAATGAAACATGGGATAGGAATTCTTATCTGAAAATCAGTTCATGGGGTTGAAAAGGGATGTTGTAGTTTGTTCTAAAACAATGTCATTTGCATTGACGAACGTATAACTTTGCATAAATGCTTTTTATAGGTAAATAATTAAACATTTTATCATGGTAAGACCAACAAGGTCTGATCATGGCGCCCGGATACAGAACTCTTTAATGGATAACAGTAAATGTATCGTATTTGGATTCTGTAAAATTGTTTCTGCGATACAATTAACTGCCAGCGTCTGAAGACGGGGAAAGAGACTGCTCTTAACCATCAATATCTCATCAATATATTAAATAATCGTTACGGGACTCACTTACATACTAACTGAAAATCAACGCACAGCCTAAACTGCTGATCTTAGAGTCTTGAAATATAGAGGTTGTGTTCTTTGTAAGGTGTGCGGGTGGACTACGAAAGGATTTTTTGACATACGCACCCCAAGGGGCTCAAAATAAGAGTTTTAAAATAAAACAAAAATAGTCTGTTTTTCAGGTACCGTTAGTAGTATACTGATCATATTATAAATGTAGATTCCTGTAATAACATAAACAAATAGATATTTCAGCGCTTTCAGAAATTTTCCTGAAAAAAGGCACCGGACCATTTTGTTTGCCAACTAAATCTAATTTTTCTTTTTAGCCAGATTTCAGAGTATTTCGAAATAGGTAGTAAAAGTTAGTTTTTGTAGTAGTTGCTAAATTTTAAATATTTTCAGGAACCCTAAGGTAAAAATAAGACCTCTTATATGAAAAACTTGAGTGTGGTATCGTTTTAAATGTCGTCAAAAATAAAATTATTATGTTATTTCTTATGTTTATCTTGAAGATCAGGGATAATGGAGCCAACAGGTGATCAACATAACTCCTTAATAAATAAGAGTAGAACGGTCATGTTTGGGTTCTTTTGATTTATTTGTTTGTGATGTTAGACGGTAAACGTATACAATGGTCTGATAATAACTACCAGGGTCTGATCATGAAGCCAGGAGTGCATCACACTAATATTATAAATGTGAAAGTTTGAATATTCGTTTATTTGTTTGATACTCAATAGCGTCGTACAGCTGAACCAAATTTGATGAAATTTGTTATGTACGTAAATTATAACTTAGATAAACACATAAGAAAGCTACATTTTATTTCATAAATCAGGTCCCAGGGGATAAAAATGGTGTGTCAAAGTTTTTATAGGAAAATGGTTTTAGTCTTTGTTACCGCAAGATTTTAAAACCATCTCAAAAATTGTCAAGCCTAGACGGGACTTTCACCCGAAACTTTCCTCTTGATACGAGGATGCACTATTCAATTATGCTATCGGGCTCTGTAACGTCAGGGTCGAAATTAGTGAGATGATTCAGATTACGACTAAATCGCCGTTAGTTTACCCCTTCACGACAAAACTACTGAACGGATTGAGTACAAACTTTGCAAAAGTTTAGTTTATTAATTACTAAATTTACATAAATTTTACTTTTTATCTCATAAATCAGTTTTCATAATCTTTCAACGCCTTTAGGCCATGGTTAGTGTAGATACATATATGTAGAAATAGAGATATATTATTTCTCCCAAATCCATATAAATAGGTAAATTCATAAAAAACATGATCCTGCAGTCCACTCCCTTTAAATTGTATAATGATGCAATGGTGAGCCATACAAAATTCAGCCATCGTAGTGACCCCAGCCATCGTATTGTCTGCATGGTAGATATAGGCGCAATGATGAGTTATAAAAAAAATTCAGCTACTGCAGCATCTGCCAGCACACTCTTGAATGAAAATGGGGTCGCAGTGATGAATCATACACAATTACAGCTACCGCAGCGTCCTCCAACCAACTTACTACAAGTCAGATAGAGCCGCAACAATAAGTCATAAAAAATAAATCAGCTACCGCAGCATCCTACAACCCAATAATTTTAAAATGTACAATGTTGCAATGATAAGTCATTAAAAAAAATCAACTCAACATCCCCAAGTGTATACTGGGGGATGCTGCGTTAAAAGTTTTTAAATAGGGTCTCAAGGATAAATAAAAAGAAAACAGCTACTGCAGCGTTCAGCTATCCACTTTCTTTAAGTTTGTTAGTGTTGCAGTGATAAGTCAAAATAGATTTGTAGCTACCGCAGCTTTTTCGAGCCCATACTCTTTAAGTTAAATAGGATTACAATGATAGATTTAAAAATGCAGCTAACGTAGCGTCGCCCAGCCCACTACGTTAAATTAGATAGAGTGGCAAAATTGAGTTAGTTACCAGTTACCGCAGTCTCCCAGCTAAAGCAGATCTTTAACTAAAATGGGGTATTTTTAAGATGAATAGAGTAATGGTAAGTCAAACAATTATCAGCTACCGCAGAATCCCCGAGCCCACCTTCTTTCAGATAAGTAGGGTCGCAATGATGAAAAGTTAAAATTTGCAGCTACGTAGCGTCACCCCCAACCAACTTACTACAACAAACTACAAGACATATGGGGCCAGACAATGAATCATAAAAAATCGGATATCGCAGAATCCACCAACTCAATCTTTGTAAGATAAATTGGGTCGCAATTATTAGTCATAAAAATAAATTAGCTAGTGCAGCCACTCTCATTTTGATAAATAGGCATAAAAAACGCATGCGTGCCCCACTCAACCCACTACCAATTATTTAGGGCTATAAAATATTCAGCTACCGCAGCGTTCCGCAGCCCATTGCCTTTAAGTTTGATAGGGTCGTAAAGATAGTGGTAGAAGTTTTCAGCCATAACAGCGTCCCAACTCCCCAGCGTCCCCCAGGCCACCCTCATTAAGATAAAAAGTCATTAAAAAACACATCTCAACCCACGACAAGTTAGGTATAACCAGGTCAAAAGACTGTCTGGAAGAGATCGCTTTTATCGATAAGACCGCTAATTGTACTATCGCGAATCCATAGTTCTAAGTGTTTTAAAGATTTGTTAATTCAAGTGTGGTATACGATAAAGCGTTTTCTACTCTATTATATTCTAGGTATACAAAATTTGCAGCTACGATAGCGTCCCGCGGCCCATTGCCTTTAAATTTTATGGGGCCGCAAAGATAAGTGAAAAAATTTGCAGCCAATACAGCATCCCCACTCCACAGAGTCCCAATGATGACCCATAAAACATTTTAAAAACTGCAGCGTCCCCTAACCAAATCACAACAATAACAATAACCTATCTAACGATAGGGCTAAATGATACTCGTAGGTCAAAAAAAGAAGCAAGCGCAGCATCCCCAGTCCACCCTCTTAAAGATAAATAGGATTGCAATGATAAATGACAACAAATTTTTCAGCTAGAGCCGAGTTTTTCAGTCTGCTCTTTCTAGGTAGTCTTTCTAGAGTCTCCTAAAATTAGCTGTATGTATTTTTATACTATAGAACAACGTGCGCGAAGACGCTGGTTACAACTAAGATTTTTTTATGGCTCATCCTTGTGCCTATATCTAACGGGGTGGGCTGGTGTCACTACGGCTAGCATTTTGTACGGCTCACCATTGCGACAATATTAAACGTAAAGGGAGTGTACTGCACGACGACGTTTATGTAGCTGCAATTTTTTTACCTGATGTATGGGATAAAAAGTAGCAGGTTAATAGTCGTAAGTAAACTCAGGTTAAAATCTACAAACGTACCAAATTTAAGTGATTAAGTAGGGTCGCAATGATGAGTAGTAAAAATTTGCAGCTATGCAGCGTCACCCCCAACCAACTAACTGCAATTCACATAGGACCACAACGATAAGTCATAAAAAATTGGCTACCGCAGCATCCATAAGCCCAATTTTTACAAAATATATTGGATCGCAATTATTAGTCATAACAATAAATCAGCACCATCCTCATTAAGATAAATAGTCATTATAAAAATGCATCGGGCCCCACTCAACCCACTACAAGTTTGGTTAGATTTGACTACAAAATTTGCGGCTACCGCAGCATCCCGCAGCCCATTGCCTTTAAATTTGATGGTGTGGCAATGATATGTGATAAGAGTTTGCAGCCAACAGCGTCCCTACTCCCCAGAGTCCCAGTGATAAGTGATAAAAGTTTGCAGTCTACACACACAGCGTCCCCGCTCCCCAGAATCCCAATGATGAGCTATAAAACATTGTAAAAACTGCAGCGTCCCCTAACCAACTCATAACAATAACCTATCTAACAATAGGGTTAAAATGTTAAGTCAAAAAAGTTGGAGCGAGCGCAGCATCTCCCAGCCCACCCTCTTTAAGATAAATAAGGTCGCAATGATGAGTGGTAACAAATTTACAGCTACCGCCGAGTTTTTTAGTCTGCTTTTTCTAAGTAGTCTCACTAGAGCCTCTTAAAATTAGCTGTATGTACCTAGTCAGGACATAAATCCTGACACATGTTTAATATAAAATATTTGAAACAAGTTTATTCATTATGTAACCATTTATATACCAAAATGAACTTAATAAAACATAGATTCTTATGACACTAAAGTTTATTCAAAATGACCTCCGTGATTTTGAATACAGGCCTTCAATCTGCGCGGCCAGTCGTCTATCGCAGCACGAACGAGGTCCATGTCAATATCGGCGGCTGCCTTAATCAAGAACGTCTTGAGTGACTCCAAATTGGGATGAGGCATTGATCACGCCTTTTTCTCCAAGTGTTGCCATATCTTGTAATCTAACGGATTCAAATCTGGACTGGAGGAGGGCCAGTCTTCGTGCCGGATGAAGTCGATTTCACGCGCCGCCAGCCAGTCTTGTGTGCTCTTCGCTCTATGAGCTGGCGCCGAATCTTGTTGGAATACCCAGTGCCTGTTATTGAACATGGTATGAGAAACAGGTTCCACAAGGTTCATCAGGACTGTATTTTGATACACAACTGCATTCGTTTTTACACCTTTCTCACAAAAATGTACCTCTGTTAAGCCCCAATAAGAAACTCCCAACCATACCATGAGCGAGGATGGAAAATGACCTCGTTGGACACGCGGAATACGGTTGCTCGCTTCTTTACTACTGTGTGCGTACACCTTATTATTTTGTTTGTTGTAGCTCTCTTCTACGGTAAAAATTTTTTCATCCGAAAAAAGAATTTCCCGATATTTTGTTCCCGCGTACCGCTTCAACAAAGCGCGGCATCTCTTCAGTCTCAGATTCATTAGACGAGCATTTAAACGATGTCCTGTTTTTCTTCGATATGCCCGAAGCCCTAAGTTTTCATTTAACACCCTTTTCACCGTGGTTCTGCTTAACCCCATCTGAAGGGCCAACAGTTTCTGCTTAAGTTTGGGATTTCTCTGAATTCGCACCTTCACAGCTTTTATCACTGCTGGAGCCCTAACAGACCGAGGGCGACCACTTCTTGACCTGTCATCTACACAAGAGTCTTCATTGTATCGTTTGATGGTGCGATAAACGAATCTTTTGGTTATATTAAAATTTTTCATGTGTAAAAAATTTTAATTGGCGCGTAACCGTAACGATGCAACGCAATAACTGCAACACGGTCTTCTTTAAGCGTCCACTCCTTATTTAAAAATGAGTAAAATTCTAAAAAGTATACATTTTTATTCTTATGAACAATTCGAAATTCGAATTCTATAAACTTTTTTGTGGCCAGCATTCTAAAAGAAAAGTTTTTACTGTGTGACAATACTTATGACCTGACTTGGTATTGTACACCATAGAACAACGTGCGCGAAGCCGCTGGTAACAGCTAAGATTGTTTTATGACTCATCGTTGCGCCTATTTCTAACATGCAGAGAGTGGGCTGGTGTCACAGCCGCTAGCATTCTGTATGGCTCACCATTGCGACCATATAAGTTTAAAGGAAGTGGACTGCAGGACGCTTAATGTAGCTTCAATTTTTTTATCTGATTTATAGGATAAAAAGTAGCAATTTATGTTAATCCAGCTTAAAATTTACGTACACTTCAAATTTCATTAAAATCGGTTCAGCCATTACGACGTGATTGAGTAACAAATAAACAAATAAACAAACATCCTTATTGAACATCATCACATATATTAGTGTGATATACCTAATTTTGTGATAAACTAGTACACATTTAGTAGTATAACGCATACGAAGTTGCGGGCAATAGCTAGTTCATTAATAAAAACCAGCCAAGTATGAGTCGGACTCGCGCACGAAGGGTTCCGTACCATTATCTTATAAAAACGTTTGTTGTATCGGAACCCCCCCGTAAATATTTATTTGATTTTAATTTAATTATTTAATTTTAAAGTGACAAATATAACTTTTATTATTTACTGGTGGTGAGATTATACTGGTCCGGAAAAACATCTACTCTTACTCGTGCTAACAAGAAAAGTTGAAGCAAATCGATTGGTACGGCAAGGTGGTATGCCGACCAGGTATGGGTGGTACTATTCGGTACGTCTGCTTGTCCGGTGGTAGAAGGGGTAAAGAGGGATAAGGTCATGAAGATCTTACGCACATTCACAAACATTTATCTTCCAAAAAACTGATAGTCAGGCTACTAGGTGCTTAAAGACACTCGAGCTGCTACACATTATTTACCTAGATGCTTAAAAACCTGGCACCCAGATTTATAAATCACACTAATATAACTAGTGTTTCGCCCCGAACTGAGATCTCGCGAGACTCCCATAAAAACAAGAATATATTATTCGTAATCTTTGACTATCAAAATAGTGCTCCGAAATTATTAACCAAAACACTTGACCTACAGTTTCATTCAAACTACAGTTAACGGGAGTTCATGTAATTTGGATATATTTTTTTTGGGGTACAAATTGCAGTTATGCTGGATTTCAGACTTTTGCCTATATTTATAAGCTACACGCATACCAAATTACAGCATTGTGGGGTCAATGGTGTACGCTGTGAATTTTGTCAAAGTTCAGTTTATATTATGGACAATAACTCAAAAACTATAAAGACTTTATTAAAAATAAAAACACAGTCTTTACTAATGAATAAATACCTTTCATATAACGTACCATTTGACCAAATAATCTTATTTTCTGTTTCTTTTTACCCCTCTTGAACCCTAATATCTCAACAAGCCCTAACATTTTTAGCTCATTTACTCGCACCAAAATTGTGCTAATACTACCAACCTACAAAATTTACGATGATCGGACCAACGCTTCGAAAATTATCCTCGGACAAACAAACATACATACATACAACGCCGATTTGCCCAAGTTGATTTTAGAGATCTCGCTTCTTCGATCAATAAGTGTGAAAGTTTAGATGTTTGATTGTTTTTTAATCAATCACGTCGTAACGGCTAAACCGTTTTTTTTTAATTTAGTATATATTTATGTAGATTATAACCTGGAATACCACATAAGCTACTTTTTATCCCATAAGTAAATCAGTTCCCATGGGATAAAAATGGGGTATCAAGTCAAGTTGCAACAGCGAGTTTAGCTATATTTCTAGATACGCGTTACACTACTTAACGTATAGGTAATACATTTAGTAGTGTAACGCGTACAAAGTCGTGGACAATGGCTAGTCGAATAATAAATCTATTAGTGCATGGCCAGGATTGAAATCGCCAACTTACGATACTGAAATTATGCTTGATCCTACTCCAAATGCCTCAAGGGCGAAACTTCCATTGTCTCGCAGACAAACAAGAAAAAACAATTATTTATGCTTAAATATAACTTCTAAAGTTTTCCATTTTCCGCTCTGTTATGCTCAATTCTTCGCTTTGAACTTACATTTCAGGGATTTTCTTAAAAGGGCTACTTAGGTACTTTCATTATTTAAAAGTTGCCAGAAGGCAGCTATAGACACTTGTCTTACCGCCGGCGAGTAAGCGATTAGCTATCAACTATTTTATCGCTCAAGAAACGAACAAAAGATATAAATTCCGTGTCAGTAAAAGAGACACGTATATTATAGTTGATCGCTGGCCGTTCACACTGCCGCCGCCGGCGAGAACTCGCTCTCCATTATTTTGTCGCAGCGACTACAACAGTCGCTCAGCGATGCTCGTGCAGCGATACGCAAAACAAGGCGCCAAGCGAGACATCTATAAGAACTACACACTCGCTTCTCGCTGCTCGCCAACTCGTTTCTAGTTTCTAGCTCTACTTGCTTCTCGCTCATCGCTGGCGGTGAGACAAGTGTCTTAATCACATTGCTATGTAGGTACTGCTATGTAGTACTGCTATGTAGGTACCCTTCAGGTATGGGCGCCGATGAAATTACAGATAAATGTTTCAGGGTGGATTAGTCGATAGAGATAGTATGGATGGGAATGGGAAAATAAGTGCCATTGGCCCGGGAATTAAGTCACCGAGGCGGATGACCCTTCTTTTCGTGTTGCCGGCTTCGCCGGCAGAAACTCCCCAGATTCTGGCCCCGATGCCGAGGAGGTTGGGAAAACAGTAGAATCGCCTATGAATAGATGTACTAGCTGTTGCCCGCGACTTCTTACGCGTTACACTACTAAATGTGTACTCGCTGTTGCAACTTGACTTGACACACCATTTTTATCCCATGGGACCTCATTTATGAGATAAAAAGTGTATTTTGTTATAATCCAAGTCATTATATACGAGCAAACTAAATTTCATCAAAATCGGTTCAGCCGTTACGACGTGATTAAGTACGTCAAACCTCCAAAGCGAAAGGCCGCGCGTCATTACCAAACAAATAATAGTTATACCCTCTTCCGTAAAATGGTAAATAAAAAGTGTGTAAAAAGCAATAAAAACATTACCAAAAAAGGGCCTGGTTTGGAGTGCAGTAGGTGTGATAAAATGGTTCATGTAGATTCTACGTGTTCAAAGCTCTCTAATATACAGCTGAACACTCTTCGTAACTCGACCGGTATGAAATGGAGATGCGAAGATTGGGTGAGGAACATTTCCCATAGGTCGTCTTTCGTGATCCCTGATGATGACGATGATGACGATGACTTTGAGAATGGAGTCACCGGGAAAACCCAAGCTATCAATGCCAAAAAGCTGGTGCAGGATATAAGTCGAGAGGTTAAAAAAACATTCCGCGAGGAGAATGGAAACCTGGAAAACTCGCTCGAGTACCTTAGTGGAGTACCAATTAACAACTATGGAGCAGTCTATAAAAAGCCAGGACAATAAAATAAAAGACCTTGAGAATAAAAATAATGACCTCATTAACAAAAATAAGAATCTAGAATAGAGAGTTTCTGTTCTGGAGCAGGGGCTAAAAGGGCTTACGACTTTGAGCAAAAATCCCTCACGACTTCCTTGGAAATAGCTGGTCTACCAGAAATTCTGCCTAATGACGTGAGCTGACCAATCCGCAGTTACGCATGCGTAGTTTTTCAATAAAAACATTACCCTTCTTCTGCGCAGTTGGGTAAAAAGTAGTTAATGTCACCCGGGGCTAGTGTAGCTTCCCAACAGTGAACGATTTTTAAAATCGGTCTAGTAGTTTCGGACCCTATTCAATACAAACAAACAAACAAATCTTTCCTCTTTATAATATTAGTAGAAACATAACAAACACAAACAACTATATAGCACTCATATCGTGTAAAAGGCCTTCCTGTTTTTTCTGCCAGTTAATGAAATAAATTTTAAATTTTAATCTAAATCCATAACACTGCAGGTTCCATATTGGCAGAGGAATATTATTCCAACACTTCGATGCAGCGTAGCGAAAACCCACTACCCACTTAATGTACTTTTTTATCGTTTAATCTTAAACTGTTTGTAAAATAATTAATATTGTTCACTTCTATAATCAATTAGTCGACCAGTATGTTTATCTTGGACATATTCTGTCGTTTGGTAGAGAGCATCCGTATTGGTATCTGAAAGAGGTAGAGGTTTCCGAATTGATAAGCATCTAAATTGGAAACCACATATTGATCAGGCCTGCAATAAATTAAATAGATTTGTTTATGCGTTAAAACGAGTTAGAAAAACCGTCTCTCACAAAGCGTCTCTAGCTGCATATCATGGTTATGTGTCTTCTGTTTTACTTTATGGCTTACCATTATGGGGTAACTCAGTGGATCTACTTAGAGCCTTTAAATACAAAAGAAATGTGTCCGAGCGGTCTGCGGAGCCTGGTTCTTAGACAGCTGTAAGCCTCTTTTTAAAAAAACAAGAATACTACCTTTGCCGTGCATGTAAATCAGAGAAATCTGTATTTTTGTAAAACAGTTTCCTAGCTATTTTGCAAGACATGAAGCAGTGTTAGCCAGATACACTAGACATACAAATAGAATTTATTTACCAAAGCACAAATCATCATTTATTAACAGTAACGCTCATTGCATGGCAGTAAAAATGTTTAATAAATTTTTAGACGAATTAAAAGATTTATCTTTGACTTTATTTAAACGCCGAATTAATAAATGGTTGTCAACAAAATGTTTTTATACTATTGCGGAATATTTTAATTATAAGTAGGTAGACATGACATTATTTTATTTTATTGACATTTTTATATTGTGTAGGAATAGTAAATTTTAATTTTTAATTATTTTCTATGTAATATTTGCACACCAGGACACTATCTGTTAGAATGTTAAGAGCTTAAATTGTACATTAAGACCAGTGTAAAATTAACTAACTTTCTGCAAGTAAATTATCTTTATCTTTATCATCAGCAGAAGGAGATATCTAAAAGAATCCAATTGGGATGGGCTGCATTGAGCAAGTTAGACGGCATCCTTAGGTCGCCTAAAATTCCACAGTGTCTGAAGACCCGCTTATTCAACCAATGTGTTCTGCCCACCATGACCTATGGTGCCGAGACATGGACGCTCACGCAGGAGGCTGTGTACAGGTTAAGAGGTGTACAGAGAGCCATGGAGCGTACCATGCTCGACATCAGACTTTAAGATCGAGTTCCAAACGTCGAAATCCGTAGACGAACGAAAGTTCATGACGTTGGGATTCGAGTTATGTTGCTCAAATGGTCTTGGGCGGGACACTTGGCTAGATGTGGTGATGACAGTTGGAGCAGGACAGTGACTGAATGCTGGCCAAGGAGCGGGTATAGAAGGGTAGGACAACCAGCAGCAAGACGGGTGGACGACATCGTATAGGTCGTGGGCCGTCAGTGGGTGAGACTAGCGCAGGATCGTGGTGGATGGCACAAACTTGGGAGGCCTATACCCAACATTGGGCAAAGTCAGGCTGTGGATGATGATGATGATGATAATCAATCTGTGGATGATGTCGTGGGTCATGGAATTATTTATGTAATTACTAGCACTATAAACATAGTGTTACATAAATAAATGCAAATAAATACTTAATAATGTATGGTTGTTCAACGTAAAATTAGTATAAATTGTATAGGCTCGTGCTTTCTGACTGTCTAACTTCTGACTTCTGTACTAGATGGCGCCCCTAAATTTGTACATTTTCTGAATCGCGCTATCGAAGCTTTCTGGGTTTAAGATAACCTCGAGTTCATTGGAAATAAATATTTGCTTACTTCTACCAAGTCTGTTTGTTTTATTTACAAGCATTTAAAACCAATTTGGTTTTGATCCGTAAAATGACTGCTTATCTTCCCAAATAAATAAAATATAAGTAGAATAAATAAAATCTTAACACGACGCGGTAAACAAACTAATAATTAAAGATTGAGTATTAAGTTAAGATCCTTTAATCTCTACCCTATTCCAGTATTTCCATTGGCGCGTAAACGTCGCCCGTCTCATCACGACGCAGACAAATCGCAGGGTTGCTTCAGATTAATGCGAGAAGACGCACTCCTTGACAACTTAAGAAATATGGTCGTTTTGGTGATAATCGGAACTATTGTGGCGGGCTAAGCGATTGCTTTCATTATACGGGGAAAACCAATCATTGGCATCATCATCATATCAGGCCGTCCACTGCTGCAGGCCTCCACCATAGATTTCGAGACCGACCACTATGTGCGGCCTGCGCCTAACGGCTCCCAGCAGTCTTCATCAAGTTGTATTTCCAACAAATGGTGGACCTTCCTACGCTGCGCTTTCTGGTACAAGGTATCTACTCAAGATCTTGCCCCAACGGCCATCAATGCCCCGCCCCCTGCCACTTTAGCTTCCATATCCTCTGAGCTATATCAGTGACCTTCGTTTGTCTAAGAATCTCCTCATTTCTGATTCGATCTTGTAAAGAAAAAAACTGCGAGCCTTACAGTAGTCGCATATTTTGTGTAACATCTGACCACACATTTCCGTCCCTTTTGCCAAAATCACTCCCACAAACCGAGAGGAAAGATGTTATACATCAAAGTAGCCCTCCATAACACGCTGAGCGACCTAGAGTCTTTTTATGGCTGATACTCAGGAGGTAGCGAGTTCGATTTCCGCCGCGGAACAAATTTTTGCATGATAGAACCATATATTAATAAAAGAATATTATCACATATGTACCTATTTACAAAAGACACGTGACACTAATACTTTAGTATGTTCTGCTTAATTTTTGTATGCTGTTATTGTATATGTATGTATGTTCGATTGATTACTGCAAATTGCATCAATGTATCTACCTCACAACGTAAGGAAATAAAATCCCATTTAACTTGGATATTTTTAATTCTAATATGATTAAAGGTACACTCAATACTTTATTCACATTAAAATCTACCGACTTCACTACAGTTTAATATACTAGAATATCCACTAAAATATAAGCAATATTTTAGTGAGTACACCCAAAATAATCCAGATGAAAGTACAATTAAATCCCCACCAAACATCACTAAAACTAAATGAGACCACATCACTTTTTAAGTGCTTAACTTTAACTTCGCACCACCTTCCTGGTCAACAGGCCAACCCAAAAAGTCCAGAGTCCGCCATTCCCACGTTCATAAAACCCAACTTTCCTATCACGTGACGTTCCCCACTCAGACATCTTTTTGGGGCAGTCCAAGATGCGTCAAATCAGTACTGTCTGTCTGTATAAGTACTGTCTTATTTCATGATTTACGTAAAATATATTATTATTGCATCATTATAAAAAAGCTCATCAATTTATAACACAATTTTATATTAGTTTGGATTTTAAAACATCAATATTTAAATTAAACCTTATAAATTTTACTAACTTCCGTTCTACCTCACTTCCGATACATCAGCTGAACTTTGTAATTATTTAAAACATACTATAAAAGTAATGTTATTTTTAAAATAAACATTAATATTTTGGGTAAGTAATTAATCAATTAAAAATAATACAATCAATACACCTAAAACGAAACTTTAGGTTCTTAATAACAACATACAAAAATGTTTCTTGATACCGTATATTCTATTGAAATGAATACGTAAATAATCTAAAGTATAACAGTTCGTCCATCCTGACAAAATTTAATACCACGCAAATTTATCTCTAAATAATAACAATTAACTTGGATATCTTAATCATCCTTGCTAAAATTACTAATAAATTTATATATGATGCATTACTCAAATTATATATCATTCATCGATATGTAGTTGGAAAGTGATTGTGTTCTCTGATAATCCTTCTAGTATTTTCCTTCAGCATTGCTTCCTCTGTTGAATCTAAAACAAAACCATAATGTATTTATATATTTGAATATATGTACGAATACGTTCACGACTATGATTTTATACAAGACATTTATGAACAAATAATGTAAATGTTTGCATCATCGTCCAGATGGCAAACGGTATTTATTAAATGTTTGCACAATAGTTCAGATAACGAACGTTTCTTATGATTTAACTGTAAACATCATCGCCCAATCAACGGGCGGTCCATATTATTCATTTCATTGTTACTTATTTATTTAATACTTTATTGCACAAAATACATATTAAATGTACAAAAAGGTGGGTTTAATGCTAAAAAACATTTTCTATCTGCCGACCTCATAGGTAACAATAAAAAAGGTTGGCTGTCTCATACACGCGCACACTGACAGCCAAAGAGCGACATGACGAAGTTATCTGATAACTGTCTCATACGCGCGCACACCAACAGCCAAAAAGCGACATGACGAAGTTATCTGATCACTGTCTCATACGCGCGCACACCGACAACCAAAAAGCGACATAACGAAATTATCTGATAACTGTCTCATACACGCGCACACCTACAGCCAAAAAGCGACATGATAAAGTTAGCTGATAACTGTCTCATACGCGCGCACACCGACAGCCCAAAAGCGACATGACGAAGTTAGCTGATAACTGTCTCATACGCGCGCACACCGACAACTAAAAAGCGACATGATGAAGTTAGCTGATAACTGTCTCATACGCGCGCACACCGACAGCCAAAAAGCGACATGATGAAGTTAGCTGATAACTGTCTGGTTTCCGTGAAAACTCATAACTATATTAATTCTTTTACAAACAAAGAGTTGTGGCATACGAAGTGAAATCTTTGGCTATTTTTGTATTGTTGCGCCAAAGAAGTTTAACTTCTTACGTGCGTACATACACACACACTTTTTTTTAGTAAGTAGAATCATTACAAAATCGTCTTGTAGGCTGTAGCTACAAAAATATTTTTAACAGCAGCTTTATTACTTTCTAACAATATTAATTTGTTTGTAAAAACTGAGTGTAACCTTTGACACTTGCGTCCATACTCAACAAACTTTTAAATTAACATTCTCATGTATGTATTAATTTATTCCTTGGGGCACTCCCTCATATTGCCCTCAATTTGCCCGCAACATGAATGCTTTTATAACCTTTAACCTCACTTTGTGTATCGACTTTGACCTTAGCCCCTGAAAAATATTAGTTTTGTTATCCATATACACACTCCATACTTATTTACAAACTTGAAAGTTACTCTGTCTGTTTGTAACGTTTTCACGTCTAACCGGCTGGACTGATCTTGTTGAAACTTAACAATGAAACTCTGTTTTTTTTTATTTATGATAGCCAAGCGCTTGACTACTACCTCACCTGATGGTAAGTGAAGGTGTGATCGAAGATGGAGCACGCTTGCCTAGAAAGAACCTATTCACTCTGGACTTGAAGACAAGATTATACTGGTTTGGAAAAACATACGCCGGAAGTGAGTTCCACTCCTCACTTGTGCTAACAAGAAAAGTTGAAGCAAATCGTTTGGTACGGCAAGGTGGTATGCCGACCAGGTATGGGGGGTACTTCTCGGTTCGTCTGCTTGTCCGGTGGTGAAAGGGGGAAGGAGGGATAAGGTCATGAAGATCTTGCGCACATTCACCAAAATGTATCTTGTAAAAAACTGAAAGTCTGGCTACTCGGTTTCTGTGCTCTAGACTTTGTAAATTGGCTTCCACTAGTGAGTCATCACCAATGAGTCTAGCAGCACGTGGCTCAATCGAATCAAGGGCGTCAAGCTGGTACTTGGCTGAGCCAACCCAGAGATGGCAGCAGTACTCCATACATGAGCGGACTTGTGCTTTGTAGAGACTAAACACTGTGTACACACGGCTACACATCAAGCTATACTATCCAGTTTAAGCTGACCTCTCATTCTACTAAAAGCCTACACAATGCGAGGTCAGCTTATTCTGGAATTTTATAGCTTGATGTTTAGTCGTGTGTACCGTTAGAAAGGATGTAGGATAGTTTTAATTATAAAAATTAAGATTTTTACCTCAAATTTCGTGGTTGCGTCAGAATTGTGAGTGGCACGTTTGGTTTAACCAACGAGTTCGGAAAACAACTTTTTTTTTTTGGTTATGATATTACACTGTTTTTCAAACTTTCGCGATCACTGTACATAATTATTGATTAAAACGGGTATTTATCGCGTATGTACCTTTTTTATTTGATATACCTCGGCCCGAGACCATGACTGTTGCAACACAGCCGAAACGTCGGGATAACAAATAAAAAAGGTACATACGCGATAAACAAACGTTTTAATCAATAATTATATTACACTGTTTATTCAATATTCAATTGTTTTTTTTACCGTCCTATAACGTTCTCGTGAAATCCAGTCCACCCAAAGGTTGTCTGGAGGAGATCGCTTTTAGCGACAAGACTGCCACTTGTATTTTTGTGTGAATTGTTATTTGATTTATTGATAGACCGAAGCGAGATCTCTAAATCTACTTGGGCTAACCGGCGTTGTATGTATGTATGTTTGTCCGAGGATAACTTTCGTAACGTTGATCCGATCATCGTTAAATTTAATACATAGGTAGTAATGGCACAATCTTGGTGTGACTAAATGAGCTAAAAATGTTGGGGGAATGTTGAGATATTGGGGTTCAAGAGGGGTAAAAATAATGAAAATGAGGCTATCAGGTCAAATGTGACGGACAAATGAAAGGTATTCATTATTACATTTAGACACCGTTTTTATTTTTCATCATTTTTTATACTTTTGAGTTATTAGTTATTATTTAGAGTTATTGTTTTGAAAAATTCACAGGGTACACCAGTGACCCCACAGTGCTGAAATTTATTATGCGTGTAGCTTTAGTAACACAAATATAGGCAAAAGTCTGAAATCCAAAATAACTGCACTTTGTATCCCAAAAAAGGGGAACCAAATTACACGAACTCCCGTTACCTGTAATTTGAATGAAACTGTGGGTCAAGTTAGTGGCTCTATTTGGTGGCACTATTTTATTAGTCAAAGATTAAGGCCGGCTTGCACAACGATCCCTAAACGTATTTAGCGACTAAACATGTTTAAATTTTACGTATTTATATGACTTGACAACTCCATAAATCATATTTAGCCACTAAATACGTTTAGGCATCGTTGCACGGGTCGCCCTAAGAATATATTTTTATGATTTGGGAGACTCGCGAGATCTCATTTCGGGGCGAACCATTAGTAATTTAAGTAATTATAGTTACTTCTATTTACGTTATCTATCTATGCTTACCCGAACGGGCAGACGACGGTTACGAACGTAAGTATACGATTTTCTATATTTGGCGCTATTATAACTAGTGGTGCGCCCTGAACTGAGATCTCGCGAGTCTCCTATAAAAACAAACATAATATTATTCGTAATCTTTGACTATCAAAATAGTGCCACAAAATGCATAACCAACTTACTTGACCTACATTTCGTACATACATACATACCTACGTTTCATTTAAATTACAGGTAACGGGAGTATGTGATTTGGTTATTTGTTTTTGGGGTACAAATTGCAGTTATTCTGGATTTCAGACTTTTACCTATATGTGTGTCGCTAAAGCTACATGCATACCGAATTTCAGCACTGTGGGGTCTCGGGTTTACCCTGTGGTTTTTGTCAAAGTTCAGTTTTTAATACGGCTAATAACTTAAAAACTACAAGATTTGAACTAAAAATAAAAACGGGGTCGAAATGTAATCAAAAACACCTTTTATTAGACGTGCTTGACCGAATAGTCTCATTTTGGTTTTTTTTACCCCTCTTGAACCCCAATATCTCAACAACCCCCCAACAATTTTACCTCATTTAGTCACACCAAAATTGTGCCATCACTACCTACCTACATATGTATGAAATTTCACGATGATCGGATCAACGCTTCGAAAGTTATCCTCGGACAAACCAACATACATACATACAACCTTAAAATAGTAACGCTCAGAACCCGAGTAGGCCCAAGAGGAGTGAAGCCATTTCAAGCTAGCCTTCAAAGGCTAGGTAGGTTACTTGTCACTTCAGTGTTCACAATAAAGCCCCATTGCAAACAGCTCGCGTAATTTTATTTAATAATGACCTACTGCAAAGTCAAAGGGTGTCATAACGCATGTCATAACTACAATAAGGGTATGAAGATCACATTTTACTCGTAAGTACTATATGGTAACAAATAATTTTCAGTAATACATTCGTCAAAACAGAAAAGTAAATAGTAAACAAACCAGACGCCATTACAAAAAAAATGTTGCCAGCCATAGAAAAAATATTTGCCCTGACTGCCCGTTTTTAAGGTTCGGTAGAATTATATAGTAGTGCCTTATAAGTTCGTCATGTCCGTACGTCTGTCTGTTTGTCTGTTTGTCTATTTTTTAATTCTTTATAGACCTTGGCTTGCAATACCCTCCCAGCTATTTCTATATGCAGGCATTAACCTGTTTTTCTCTCCATCTGGCTTCCAGCCGAAATATTGAATGAATTTCTAAAATATATTCTGAAAACAACCTACATAATAATTCTAAGCCAAATGTGCAAATTTCCTCACTTTTTGGGGACAATGTTTATTTACTTGCAAGTTGCAATATTTTTCAACCGCGTGTGTGCATGCTGGCGAATGTAACTACGTGACGTTTACGCACACATTCATTTTGATGTTGCTTCAATGTTGCGCAGAACTACGAAGGAAACTATTATTCTGAGCGTTATTATTCTAAGCATACAACGCCAATTTGCCCAAGTTGACTTAGAGATCTTGCTTCGATCGATCAATTAGATAATAGGGATTTAAGTTCACGCGAACGAAGTCGCGGGTAAATAGATAGTGTGTCTATAAAGCCATTTCTTACATATTAATATGTTATATTTACGGCTAGCAGTGGTTTATCAGTAATCTTTAGGGTTATTTATTCTTAGAGCGACTTGCGCAACGATGCCTGAAACAAAATTGGTATAAAGTTTGTTGCCGCACCATTTTGACTTATGACGTCTGACGTCTGACATCTGACAGCACCGCGTCTTTGAAGAAACTTCACTTCAAACTACAATGACTGAACACATTTCGCCGGATGGAGCAATATAGAGCAATATAGAGACATTGCGTCATTTCTGACTAACCCTTCGTTTGTGAACATTATATTTTCTTGTACCAACTGTAATAAGTATTGCATTTTTTTTATCTAGCCTATATTTTCCCACTGCTGGACAAAGGCCTTCCCCAATTTTTCCACCTATCGCGATCCTTGGCAGATTCCCACCATTCCTGCTCGAATCCGCTGATGTCGTCGCGCCAACGCTTTCGCGGCCTCCCCCGACGTCGCTGTCCATCCTCCGGTACCCAAGGTGTTATGATATTGGCCCATTTCTCCGGAAGCATTCGACTTACGTGCCCGGCCCAATCCCACTTGATCTTCGCGGTTTTGTCTCCCACATCGGCAATGCCAGTCAATGAACGAAGTGTGGTATTCCTCACCCGATCGGTTCTACGGAATCCTAGGACGCTGCGTTTCATTGCCCTTTGGCAAATCTTGAACTTTGACTTCTGCAGTTCGGTCAATGACCATGTTTGCGCACCGTAGGTTAGAACCGGTAGGATACACATGTCGATGAGTTTGCGCTTCAGACTCAGAGGAAGGTCACCCTTCATGTGCGCCTTCATGGACCAGTAGCTCTTCCAGGCATTTTCGATGCGGCGATCGATTTCCTTGTCATGCCTGTTTACGAAGCTTGTTAACTGGCCCAAGTAAATAGAAACAAATAAAAACTTCATAACGTCTACCACGCCTGCCCCCAAATCGAAAAGTGGGAGCATTGCCTGACAAGATTTTTAAAATCATCTCAAAAATTTCAAGCCTAGACGGGACTTGAACCCGCGACCTTCCTCTTGATACGAGGACGCACTACCATCTGTGCAACAAGGCAATTCACGTCTAGGTCGAAGTTAGTGAGATGATTCAGAATTACGACTAAAGCGCCGTTAGCTCCATCTACAGGAAAACTTATATAGTTATTTGTATCTGCTCAATGCAAAACGTTGCAGTTCAGTACATTGACAAGAGATGTCGCGTTGCTAATTTCAAATAGTAAATTTGAAATTTTTGAAATGATTTTAAAAATCTTGGAATTTTCCGCATGTGTTCGGATAAAACTATAAATAAAAATACTATTGCCTGACAAATCGAGATCTAGTAGTCATCTGCCGCCACATAGGTTATGACTTAAGATGCTACAGTTTTTAGCAGCTGTAAGGCTTAGTGGTGAATTATGAACGCCCCCATAACCTAGGGGCGACATAAAAACAAGTGGCGATCACAATAGGCCTCGTGGCTGCAGTGAAACTGAAGCTAATCAAAAAAATATGTAAATTCAGGGACCGGCAGGAGGAGGGTATTGCTGCGAAGCCGCGGGCAGGACAACTAGTTTAGATATATAAATAGCATACTTCCTCAATCGCGGTCTAGGTAACGTTCCTGATACCACTTCAACGCATTAGTTGGGCTTCGTCGATTGAGGAAGTACCTATGCTTCAATTAAGTCTACTTTTTGCGTATTTGCCAATGCCATGATAGGACAAATAAGATGATGCAATGACTGATATAAAAGTCCGACAGATGCAAGAACCATGTTAGAAATTCAAAATTGTTCTTAATTACGAAATGTTTTTGAATTGCTCATGAAAGCATGGAGTTCCTAAACTTCTTAATCGCTACAGTATTAATACTTTTTTACTTAGAAAACTTTGGTGATTGATTTCAATCATTATTATAAATACGGGATTTATCACGTACCGTCTTATCGGTGCTTCGAACGACAATGTTTCGGTTCAATTCGTGAACCCTCATCAGGGTGAGTGCGATCCGCTCCGAATAACGTCTCGCCTCGCACCGATAAGACGATACGTGATATATCCCGTATTTATAATAATGATTGTATTAATACTTCTTTAATGTGCAATTAGAATCTAATAAAATGTTTGTTGCAGGAATTTTGCATTGTACTGTTGTATGAGAATACATTTTATCAAATTTGACTAACTTTCGCTGCTCAGATTTTTTTCCTCCGATACAATAAAATTACCCCTTCAAAAGACTGCATCGATCATCATCAAAAAAAATTTTACAACCTTGATTCATTTTAAGGCGCTACTCACGCTTGACTAAAAAAAAAATTAATGCTAAAATGTTTTTCTTCGAAAAAGAGCTGATGTTTTACAAGAAACTGCACCTGTATCTCTCCTGGTTATGGGTGCTGCCGAACTGTCCCAGTTAAAAAAACACACTGTTTAAGCCTGGGTAGTGCGTTTTGAGCCAAAACGGACCTTACTGTTTTGCTTCTACTGCAATACCTAGATCATTAATAAGTATAAAAATCATACAATAGGCTTCTCAAATGACAAAGTGACAATCATTGGAAGATAGAAAAAAAAAACATAGGCCCTATTTTTGTGCAATAACCCGAAGAAAAACCCGAAAACAAGGTTCAGAGTTATGACAAAATCATTAAGTAAAATACACAACATAATTTCTAAACAACGTTAAATCGTGGGTTTATTAAACTAGCTACAATTCCTGCAACTAAGATTTTTTTTAAAGATGCTTTAAAAATACTAAATATTCATCAAAGTCGAAGAAATTCGCCATACATTTTTTCTATGGCTACGCAACGCCCTATAAATATTACACGGCAGCCGAGCCGCGCCTCAGTCTGCCGCAAGCATTCTAGGCGAATCCACGTCGCTCTGCACCGTCCGAGGAATCAAGTTTTGACGTGTTTGTGTACAGTACTAACAGCACAGTGTAGTGTAAGTATGAGAGAGTGCGTTCAATACAAAGAGTAATATAATTTATAATGATGTTTGTATTTCACTTATTTTTTATTCGTATTTCTTATTTTAGCAAAAATAGGAAAAAGAAACAAGACATATTATGTCAAAAAGTAAAACAAAGTCAAAAAAGGTTGTTGTAAAAGGTAAGTTTACAATGCAATTATGATTTTGATGGGGAATTAGGGGTAAACTAGAAGTTAACAAAAAATCTTTATTATGTGATATGTTATGTATGAGTACCTATGTATGTATTGCCGTATTTTGGCAAATCCATACTAAAATACTAATATTATAAATGCGATAGTAAGTCTGTATTTCTATTACGTTTTCACGCCAAAACCGCTCAACCGATTTTGATGAGATTTAGTTACCACGGGAATTTAAGTACCTAAGCGCGATAAAACCTTATGTGGTGACACTTATTCTATTTACGTACTACCTATTTGGATTGACCAACTTCAAACCGATCATTATGTAGCACATACAGAAATTGAATTCTGAATTAAATCTGATTTGAAAAATTTTGATCGAATGAATTTTAAAAGCTTTTATTAAACTTGCAATGCATGTAATATGTATGTACGGTGTATGTGTATATATGTGTGTACGTATGTTGGTGTAAACACAAACCACGTTATGCAATTGTCACCGCGCTCGCATACGCTTCGTGGTATTTTATCGATGACACATTTCATTGGCTCAGCAAAATTGAATTGAATATGTACGTGCATATGTATGCACGTAAGTATGTATGTATGTACGTACGTACATACACATATAAGTACGTATGTCTTTCTGTATGTATGTGTGAACTCTTGTGTACCTATGAGTGTACGTATGTATGTACTCACCGCGACAGATGAAGCTATACAAAATAAGTATACACGTGCCTCGAATATGTTGAATGCGAAGACGTCGCAAGGCCAGCTTGTATTGGTTTTGTATAGCTTTGCCTGTTGCCGTGCGTACGTATGTGTGTACGTATGTATGTGTATGTGTGCGTATGTATTTAAATAAAAGCTTTTAAAAGAAATATAGTACTAGTAGCCCGGCCCGTGCCAGCTTCGTCGGAACCGCCGGCTTTGCGTGGCATTTTATTTTAATACTTACTCATAATTACTTACCTTTACACACTCGTACTAACAATCTGATTATTACAGAGTGCCGTTCAAGAACATAGAAAATTTGCAAAGTCATGTTTACTCTGAACACAGAGACGATAAAGATGATGTAAGAGCATTTTTGGATTTTCGTCACATGTACCTGTTTATTTTGGATTGAATGAAATAATTATGATATTTTTTTAGGAACCCGATTCTTTCAAAAGTCTACCTCAAGAAAATTTGGATATTTATTTTGAACACGGAGACGATAAAGAAAATGTAAGAGAATTTTTGGATTTTCGTAAAATGTAACTGTTTATTTTGGATTGAATGAAATAATTATGATATAGTTTTAGGAATCCGATTCATTCAAAACTCTACCTCAAGAAAATTTGGATGTTTACTCTGAACACGGAGTCGGTAAAGAAAATGTAAGAGCATTTATTTTTACATTTTTCTAACATATAAGTTTATTTTGGATTGAATATTAATATGTAATTATGATATTTTTGTAGGACTCCGCCTCTTTCATAATCCTACCTGAAGAAAACTCGGAGGAAGAAATAATGGTTGAATGAAATAGAATTATGGATTTCCAGTACATGTTTGAACAACTTAAAGAAATTTCCCATCACAACTTACCTCTGGGTTGCAATTTGAGTACTTTATCCTTAAGAAAGGAAATTAGAAAGGGCTTCATTTCCAAATTTTGTTTTGTTATAAAATGTGTGGGATTACATTGAGATTGAACTACTGCAAAACCTCACAAGATCCTAAAGATCTGAACTTAAATGAGATGGTTGTGAGCAGTTTCATGTCTATTGGGTCAGGCTATACAGGTTTAGAAGAAGTTAGTTCTGCCCTTGCAATACCATGTATGGCTGACAGTGTTTATTCAAAATTTCACGCTAAAATATGTGAATTGTGGGAATTAGCAAAGGAAAAATGCATGGAAGAGGCTGCAAAAGAGGAATATCAATTGGCTATACAAAATGGAGACGTGGATGAAAATGAAGTACCTATGATTGTTGTCGTTGCGGACGCGTGCCGGTCTAAAAGATCTTATAAAAAAAATTATAACGCTTTATCGGGCGCCGCCGTTATTATAAGTTACAGAACAAAACAAGTCTTATACATGGCAGTGAAAAACAAATATTATATGATGTGCGCAAGAGCACAAAATAAAGACTTGGAAGCACTGAAACACGTTTGCTTTAAGAACTTTAACGGTTTGTCGAGCTCAATGGAATCTACCGCAATCGTAGAATGCTTCAAAAGATCCATAGAAACACAAGGACTGATTAATTATAGACTTATAGCTGATGGAGATTCCAGCACGTTCAAAAAAATCGTGGATGCCAGACCATATGGTAACTGTATAGTAGAAAAAATCGAATGTAGCAACCACTTGCTCCGTAACTTCAGCACCAAACTCGACGATCTCACTCGTAACACAGCATACCCCATAGGCCAACGTAAATGGCTTACAAAAAATATATTACGACTGCTAAGAGCCGTAAAAGGAGCCGTGAAGCATGCCGAACAAGACTTTAAAACCTTCGACGAAAAAGTACTCGATCTATAAGAAGACTTAAGAAATACCGCATGTCATGTTTTTGGGGACCACACATCATGCAAGCACTACTTTTGCAACAAAAATATCACGGGTGACGCAGAAAACAATTTCGTTCCTGATATGAAAAAAAGCTTACTTTTTGAAGCTATACAGAAAATTATATACAGACTCGTAAACAATGCCAAAAGCCTGGTCTTTAACGTCAATAGTAATATTGCCGAAGTGCAAACACCATTATAGCAAAATTTATAGGAGGTAAAAGAATCAACTACTCGCTCAGGCAATCTTATGCTGGACGTTGTGCTGGCTCTGTAGTTTCATTTAATTCAAAACATCCGACAACTTATCTGTATAAAAAAATATTACACAAAAGTCCGAACAAGTTAGTAAAGCGCCTGGAGATGAAACGAAACATAAAAAGGTTAAAATCGGCAACAGCAAGACGGACACTTTATACATCTCAAATAAGGAAACAGTGTGCCACCAATAAAGATGTGGATTCGGACAATGGTGAAAATTGTCAACGACCTGACATGACCGCAGATGATTATGCGTTCGCTAAGAGTGAACATATAAATAAAATTACTCTTACAGAGCAACAAAGGGATCAGCTGGAAAAGAAGACAATCTTACAAAGGGATTCCATTGAATGGCACCAGAAACGCCGGTTGCGTCTCACCGCATCTGTTTTCGGCAAAATTTGCAAAAGAGGTCTCATGAAATGTGCACCTCTTGTGAAAAACCTTGTTAGTGATAGCGATAAATTAACTCACGTGAAATCGATACGTTACGGAATCGAGCACGAACAAATAACTTTGAGTCAACTAGAAGCACATTTGCAAAATATCAATCCAGAAACATTCAGTCCAATAATAAAATGTGGATTATTTATTGATCCGACGTTACCTTACTTAGCTGCTAGTCCAGATGGATTGTTTCAGGAACACAAAATTGTAGAAATAAAATGTCCCTATTCTGCCGCTGGAATGAGTGTCGATTAAGGGATAAAATTAAAAAAAAAAATTGGAAACAAAGTGAAAGCGAGTTGGCAGTAAACAAACGTCACGACTGATACTATCAGGTGCAGGGACAACTGCATATTACTAGAAGAAGTGTCTGCATTTTCACTGTTTGGACCGATGTTGATATGAACAATGAGTTCATAGAAAGAGACGAAAATTTTTGGAACACGAACACGAGGGACCATATATCAAAATTTTATTTTGATTGTTTACTGCCCGAGTTAATTGACTCTAGAATAGAAAGAAAAATGGAGATAAAAGAACCGCACTATATTTTAGAAGGTATACAAAATAAAATTAAAATAAAAGACAGGAAAGAACATGAAAGGAAAAAAAAGAATTAAAAAGAAAAATTAATAACTCTGAATCAAGAAACCATAAAAATCTAAAGAAAAAAAAAATCCACTTCAAAAGTGAAGAAACTGCATTATAAATTTTACCATAACCAGGTTATGCTGTAACTGTCTAGTTTGATGTGATCACTAACTCAAAAATGTGAAATACCTAATATTTCTCTATAATTTTTTAAGTCATTACCAGAAAAGACGGTAAATTATGGTAAATATTAAATGACATTTAGATTTTGTCTGTGAGACTTTTTATTTTTCAACCGATGAAAAAACGGAGGATGTTCTCAAATCGGCGCATATACAGGGTGTAAAAGAAAGGAGTGATAATACTAAAAGGGATACTTCTACTCATGAAACTGAACAACTTTTCCCAAAGAATCCATATCGAATTCTCAAAAAAAAATTGGACTTTGTAAGGAGAATTGGCCAATCAGCTGACCGATCCCCATACAAAATCAATTATTTTTCTTGAGAATTCGATATGAGTTCTGTGGGGTTCATAAATAAACCCCTACATTTATAATAATAAATAATTTCTTTTATGATGCTATACCGCTAGGACCTCACGCCGAAGCAGGAGCGTGACGTCATCGCATGGCGTGACCGGTTACCTCCGCCGTGCCGCCGCGCGCCTCGACCGCCGAGCTCCGATCTGCGTCCCGCGCCCGCGTCGCTTGCACCTCTACTGCCCGGCACTCCACTTGCGTCTGACTTGGTGTCGAGACACCTTCGCGCGCGTCTATTACCTGGCTTATTTTTGTTTATTTCTATTTCTGATCATTTATTTACATTGTATGTTTTCGTTCATTTTCATTAAAATCATTTGTTAATTTCGCCGCTTGTCTTCTTCGACTCTACACGGCGAGGAGCCACGATTAAACACCTACCTAGGCCTGCTAAAGGTTCCATGGGGAAAATTGTTCAGTTTCGTGAGTAGAAGCACCCCTTAAAGTATTATCACTCATTTCTTTTACACCTCGTATATTACCAAAAACCTACCAAGTCATAACGCACATAACTCGTACCTACTATAATTTAAAAAAGTGTAATATAAACTATAAGTATCTGCTTAACTACGTGTTTATTACCAAAAAATTAAAGTGCCATACAGAAGATAGCTCTGTCATCTCATTACTCTGTATTGCCGGCTAGCTCGCGTGGATGTGTGCGTATAACTCACACTGAGACAGAGCGTTCTGTCAAATACCTAAAGCAGTGCAAGCGCGCGGACACGATACGCTCTTAATAAGTATGTATTTACAAAAAAAAAGTATATAAGTATTCTATCAGTTATCTGGTTCCCATAGTACAAGCTCTGCTTAGTTTGGGGTTAGATAGCTCTGTGTAAAATGACCAGCAATAAATTTATTTATTTATTTATTAGAAAGTTTTAGTTAGAAGTCTTATTAATCTACTAATCAGTATTTAAAGTTCGCCCGTGAAAGTGCTACCACCATACATATTTCTGTGCAACCAGCATTGCTGTGTTTCGGTCTGAAGGGTATGTCTTCCGGTAGAATTACAGGCACATGAGGTTTTACCTTTATGCCTCAAGTTGATGAACGCAGGACAGTGCATCGTAGAGCACGTATCTAAGGTGCGTGACCTACAAAGCAATACTTTGTTATAGGCGATGGTTACCTCTTAACTTTCGTTGGGTCAAATGCTTGTTCCATATTCAGGTCGTCGTGACTTGTGTTATGGAAAATGTGGATGCAAAACTCATTTTGTTCGCAAAATAAACCTAACCTTTTGACGAGTAGTCTAAATAAACTGCAACAGACCCTGACATAACTCGGATCTCGTTAGAAGTCAGTTATTTCAGTTGGTTTAGCTATTTTAATTCATTTTAGCTAGTAGTCTTTAAATTACTATTAATAAAATGTTAGTACTTACATAGTTACCTTTAACGTAGGGAATTGTTGCGGGTCTGTGAGGCATATGCTGTTGAGCACGGACTTATATAAAGGGTGTTTGATAATATACGCACAAAAATGAAAGGGATTATTTTGATGAGCATAATAAATTAATTCTTGAAACGTTTACCATAGAAATGTGAAATTTATTTTGATATGTAAAAACAAACACTATTATACTCAAGTTTGCCATCTAACCACAGATTCTGTATTGGTGACGTCTCGAGGTATTATCTCTTGTTGTCCCTTTCTAACCCAAAACCCGCAGCCATTTCCGAAAGAGATAACAAATCGGCCTTTATTTTTGGCTTTCGATTGCAAGAGTAGGCAGTAAGTTTTATATTGAATTAATCACATAAACTAAGTCGATTTTCTTTAAAATTTGATAATATAACTAGTAGCTTTTTTACGGGAAGTCTTTTTTTATGTTTAGAGAAATCGTCACTTGAATATCGTCAGTAGGTATATTGTATATAGTATACCAAACAGCCTGTATATGTTCAGAAAAAGCATTCAGATGTCTCAATTTCTAAAATAGCGAATGGGCCATAATATTATTATCGCCCAAGGCCAGCCGTTTTCCCATAAAAACCTCATAAAAATTTTATTTGCTTTGATCGGTTGCACAAAATGGCGGACATTTTTTGGCTGTATAATTTGGTTTCACGCGGGAAATTTATGACTCGTATTTTATTGAGACCAGGGAACATCGACATGTTGGAAATATAATGGACAAGTGCATTTCAGGTCCAGGTTTATAAAAAATTGAACCTTATGAAGATGGTGCTTTGTAGTATGTAATAATAACACATAAGCAATTGTATGTTGTTGTATTTGATATTGGTATAGTTTAGTCTATGATTTAATTGATTTATGTAAGATTATTTATGTAGTATGTACCTTTCTTGTGATGTTTTATTAGTCCTGTGCAAATTTTTATTACTTTCCGTTTCTTTGCACTACCTACATCTTTATCTACAATACACAAAGGTTAACTGGAAAATAATGCTCTTTAGAGTTAAGTCCGCCTCTATACCTATTATTATATAAGTGCAAAAAAGAATTTTCAATGGGTATGATTTAAGCTGTTGCCAACTTAATTGGTTGTACACCTCTTAAATAATAAGATTTGTCCGCAAAATAGTAAATGTGTCGCTAAAATGTAGTAGCCAAACAATACAAATACAATTCCATATAAAATTACATAAAATAATCGGGATATAATAACAAGTACCTATCAAATAAATATTTTTTTATTTAATATAATAGGTTTGTCCTGATAACTGAATTATCAAATTAACTGAAATTAATCAATAAAAATATTAAATATGTACTTTGAAAATAATTAGTTATTGGCGTCGTCATCGTTTCAGTGAAAATACGTCCACTGCTGGACATAGGCCTCCCCTAAGGATTTTAATTTTCATAGATAGTATAAATACAATTATATAATAATTTCTAGTTAATGAAACAGAATTTATTTCAAGTAACAAGCTATTGTTGGTAATAACAATAAAACACAATCTTAAAAAAAGATTTCTACCTATATTAATACAGGCAGTTATACTTACTACGGGATCGAATCAGAAATGAGGAGATACGTAGGAGAACTCAAGTCACCGACATAGCCCGACGGATTAGCACGTTGAAGTGGCAATGGGCAGGCCACATAGCGCGCAGAACAGATGGCCGATGGGGCCGGAAAGTTCTCGAATAAAGGCCACGGACCGGCAAGCGCAGCGTAGGACGTCCACCTACAAGACGGGCAGAAATCAAATCAATCAAATTAAAATATTTTTATTCCATAAAGATACATTGTTTATACACTTGGAAAGGTGATAATTTTCACAGAATATAATCATACATACAAAATTCTCATTATAACATTTTTATTATATATATATTCACAAATTCTCATATAAGGACAAGTTAGCAAGTGCATAAGTATAATCAGAAACACATGTCATAACAAAATAATTAATGGTTCATTAATACAGTCATAAGTAAATAGTACTAACGTTATCAGCAAGAGCTTCGTCAAGGGTATAGTAGGACTTTTCCATCAACAACCATCTGACTTTATTGCTGAAGTCCATGTGTTTGTTTAACAATTGAATGCTTATGCATAAGTAACTGTTGCCTATTTTGGCAAGTCTATGTGGAGGAATGGATATATTATTTCGATGTCTAGTTATATATCTGTGAGAGTCACCGTTTAATTTAAATTTATCAATATTTAATTTTACATACATCAGGTTCTGGTATATATATTCTCCAGCCATTGTCATTATTTTTAGGTGACGAAATTTATCTGTACAAGATTCAATGTTTTTCATTTGTAAATGGAACGGACTGCTCTTTTTTGAAGTATACAAATTCTAGAGGGTTGTGAGGCATTTCCCCAAGCGAGAATACCGTATGTCATAATTGAGTGAAGATATGCATGATAAACACTTCCCGCTGATCTAATGTCACTTAGTTGTCTAATGGTTTTAATTGCATAAACAGCTGATCTCAGTCTTCCGACGAGAGTGTCAATATGTACGACTTGGTAAGAACCGCACGTCGGCGTTGGATGCAGGCCGCGTCCAACCGCAGTTCCTGGAGATCAATGAGGGAGGCCTTTGTCCAGCAGTGGACGTCCTACGGCTGACATGATGATACTTACTGAAATGAACAAAAAATCTACACAAAAAATTTGGCCCATTTGGCCTTTAAATTACATAAACGCCCTTTAAACATGTTTTCATTAAATTTATAAACTGATATATTAAATTGGTAACAAATAGTCTTACTTTAATAACTGAATGAAATAAATGTAATAACGAAGACAAAATAATGATTATACACAAGTGGCAAGTTGGGGATGACAATCGATTTATTTGGTGACAGATGTACTATTCTGAGTACGAAGCTATTAATTAAGGAATAAACCTATTATTTTGAAAACGAAGTATTTATTTATAAATTAACTACGACTTTATTGATAGTCCATCTCTTATTTTAGATACATAATAAGATTAATTTAGAAATTCATAATGGCAACACTTTTTATTTATCTGAGGATGAATATATTTCTTGGCAATACATCTATTAATTAGATGATATAAGTTGATGACAAAAATTAACTTTGCTGACTAAAAATATAATACCTATTTTCAATCAATCAATCAATTGTCTTTACATAAATGAACAAATTGTTTTTTGTTCATTTTGGAATGAATTTTGTCAGCAAAAAGAACTCTGAGGGCGACTTGCGCAACGATGCTTAAGCGTACTTAAGTGGCCAAATAACATTTAGAGCGTTATCAAATCATACAAATATATATAATTTAAACATAAGCTAAATACGTTTAAGGATCGTTGTGCAAGCCGGCTAAATCTATTTCTGAAGTACCAATTATAGTTTTAAGGCATTACAAGTTTCTACGTTAGTTCAATACAGGTTATCGCGACTTAATATAGTTGTTTTTTTATTTCCATCACTATTTTGTTTGCAAAAAAAAATAAAGTAATCTATCAGATATCTGGTTCACATAGCTCTGCTTAGTTAGTGCTTGATAGCGCTGTTTGAAATCTCCAGCATTATTGATCGAGCGAAGCGAGATCTCCAAATCAACTTGGGCAAAACGACGTTTAATGTATGTTTGTTTGTCCAAGGATAACTTTCGAAGTATTAATTCTATCGTCGTTAATTTAGGTATACAGAAAGGTAGTGATAGCACAATCTTGGTGTGACTAAATGAGCTAAAAATGTGGGGAGGTTCTTGAGATATTGGGGTTATATTATAAGAAAGTTAAAAAAATGGGACTATCCGGTCAAATGGCATGTCTAATGAAAGGTATTCAGAAGTATATTTATACCACGTTTATATTTTAAGTTTAAACCTTTTAGTTTGTAAGGTATTAGCCATAAGAAAAGCTGAACTTTGACGAAATTCACAGGGTTCAGTGACTGTGTGAAATTTTGTGTAAACACAGTCCTAAAATTTGGTATGCGTCTAGCTTTAGTGACACAAATATAGGGAAAAGTTTAGAATCCAGAATTACTGCATTATCTACCCGCAAGTAAGGCAAACCATGTACTAACTTTTCACTGGTGGTAGAGCTTTTGTGAACGGGCTCGAGGAAGTGGGCACCACCGCCTTACCTTTATCTGCCGCCAAATAGCAGTACTTGCGCTGCTGTGTTCCGGTTGGATGGTAATGGTATGTTCCTGTAATTACTGGCACATAGGCATAACAGCTAAGGTCCTATAGTATGACAAAGTATCCACATAGAGATCAAGACAACATAATAGCTTGTTTTGAATTCTATGTGGATATCCATGGGCTGCAGTAGCCACTTAACATCTGGTGGACTGCATGCTCGTTTGCCATATAAGTAGTATATAAATAAAAAATAAAAAAACTTGAACTCCCGTTACCTGTAATTTGAATGAAACTTTAGGTCAAGTAGGTATTCTGGTTCTCATTTCATGGCACTTTTTTGATAGTCAATCTAATCTAATCTAAAGAGCCCGCTGGATCCCACTGCTGGGCAAAGGCTTCCCTTCCCTTCTTCCATTCATCCCGGTCTAGGGCTTCTGTCAACCAGTTTGCACGTTGCGCGTCAATTCGTCCTGCCATCTCTGCCTGGGCCACAAGACCACAAGACTGAGACCCACAAGGCGCGGATCTCGATAGTCAAAGATTACAAATATTTTTTTTGTTATTTTGGCAGACTCGCGAATTCGCGAGTTCGGGGCGAATCACTTGTTAAATTTATTATTGCTCAACAGCTTGAAATCGTCTCATCAAGTGGGTGAAGTACCTCTGAGATCAATCATCAACAACTTATGAAAGTTAATCTGTACGACTCCATCAGAGCGCGGTCCATCTAAACTTAGTACATTAATCTTTGCGTTCGATTTAAATTTATCTTTGTTTTAGCAAGTTACTTCAATAAATTCTCGTTTCTTTTATCAAAACGGGAATTTGGTTATTGCAAACGTACGTTTTGTTCATTAGTTCTGAAGAGAGAAACGTAATATAAATAAGATAAAAAAAAGTTATGCGCACAAATGTAACAAAGAAAAAAATATAATTAATATAAGTGGTACATGATATATTTCGTCATCTCAATTGAATTTTTCTCAAACATGCTTAGAAGTTTGAGCATTATTTTGACAACCCTCTTCGAGATAAATCGAAATTGCTGTACTGGCCAAATACATGCGAGCAGCGGCCGGCAAAAGTTGTATAAAAATCCATATCGGTCGTGGTTTAGCGGCCAAATAAATTACATAGTAAACTCATATCGATGTGCTCAAATGATTGTTGTTCGTTGTTCGTTATTGATTTTGAAAAGTAATTGTATTTTTTATTTTATTTTATAATTTCCGCGCATTATTTGAGAAAATTATACAAGCATTGGCTACAGCTAGGCATTGATGGACTTACAGATGTGAGCCCGGCTTCGCCTCAGCCTATATTTACACGTTCGTTCATCAATGCCTCTTTTGTTGGCCGCTGCAGTAATGTACACACGGCTACACATCAAGCTATACATTTCCAGTATAAGCTGACCTTTCATTCTACGAAAAGCCTACACAATGCGAGGTCAGCTTATTCTGGAAATGTATAGCTTGACGTGTAGCCAACGAATTTTTCAAAGCCAATAAAACAGACATTTAATAAAAGTTGCTTTGTCGTTTACTATTGTTTTTTAAACCCATTGTATAAAATATATACACTTAAAAAACCTTAGAAGGTTTGTCCTTAGCAGTGGGACTGATTAATGCACATTCTCGCCTAGTTCTCCCCAATCGTCTAAATGTTTGTTCTGTTACTTTTTATAACTTAATATCCTTAGCCACTTCTTTATACATTTTATTTATTTATTTTTTGTAATTGTGGGACTGTGCTAAAAGTAGGATGTCATCGGTGACATCCTACTTTTAAATGGTTCCAACGGAAGATCAGCGTTGCGCCAAAAGCACAACAAATGCTGAGTTAGACGCCTTTTTGTGACGTCGGTCATTTATATATAGGTAATTGTGAGACACACATTTGTTGGGTGTTGCTGTTTTTGTGTGTATTGTATTGTTATATTGCGTGTATCTTACTTGTGTGCTGTGTATGTTTTGTACCGTCACAAATAAATGTTTTTTCTTTCTTTTATTTCTTTCTTTCTTGTCCTAAGCGAAATACAAAGCATTCCTCTGTAGTAAACTATTTGCACGTAAGAAATTCTCGTAAACATTGAAAACATTTCGTAATTATTCTTGCAAACCAATTAAATAACCAATTTGTGTTATTTACTGGAATTCGAGCAGCTGATAGTGGGTATAATGTAGGTACCCACTACACACTCATTCTGTTTTTTTACTGTTTAATCATATACCTACTGTTTGTAAAATAATTAATATTGTTCACTTCTTCAATTAATCTGTGGATGATGTCGTGGGTCATGCATTTATTCATGTAACTATTGGTGCTATATTCTTCTTCATAATGTATAACTGTTTATTTTCCCAAAAAAATAATATAAAATAATAACTAAAATAAACCGCATTCTTGCTAGACTTCTTTTAAATATTATTTTTAGTATCACAATAACGATCGCATACAAAATCGTTAACACAGCTCAAGAATCTAAATTAATAGGTATCTTCAATCTTCAATTACAGGCGACGACCGAAGTGGTCGGTGGTTGCACGGTAAACAAGAAAGTAACCGCGGCTTTTCTATCTCAATGTCGTTTTAAAAACGCACGTTTGCTCATCCTCGTTGTTACAGCCAAATTGACGAGTCCATAAAACATGATCTCAAAACGTCGCCAATTGAAAACTCGCCCTAATGTCTTTGTAAAGTTTTTATTCGTTTATTTTTATGACATTTTTTTTTGAAAACTTTCTGCTATTATAAGAAGAGAATTGAAATCTCAATGAGATAACAATGATACCTCGTAGCATTCACTTCGACCGTAAAAAATATTTATTTCATAAATAGGTCATTAATGTTTCCACTCCTGCGCCATTTATCCGTCTGGTGCAGCAGTTGGGGCTGGTGCGGCGGCAAGTTCAGCCGAAGATCTCAAGTGGCGCAAATATGAAGGTCTCGACAGAGCTTACGTATTTGAGCCCTTTCGGGTCGAGACCTTAGTTTCATGGAAAACCAGGGCCCATCGCGTTTTTAAAATTCTTTCTGAGCGTCTGGTCGAAGCGAAGTGTGATCCGAGAGCTGGCGCTTATCTAGGTCAACGCATAAGCATTTCAATTCAGCGGGGCAATGTAGCCAGTGTCTTGGGGATACTTCCGCCTGATCTCTGGAGCAGTTGAGCTATCTATAGTTCGTTTGCAACGGTCTTTAGATGATTCAACTCTTTCTTCTGTTTTTTTTATTATAAATACTCGTAGGTTAATTTAAGCAATCGACCCTCTTTCTTCTTTATAAACTATACATAACTATGTCAAATCTCACATTCCTTCATGCGCGCAATAAGCAGGTACAAACTTTTCTCTTCACGTATTTATTTGTAAACGAGCTGACCCGTCGTACTTCGTTTCGCCTTGACATGCATATGACGCGGGCTGCCAATTTACGTCGTCGGTAGAATTGTCAGTCGACATTAGCTGCATCATAATAGTCATAATAGTCATAATAGTAATTTATTGATAATAAACATTATAAGTCAACATCTGGTTTTGTACGTAAGTACATTGTATACACTTTTAATAAAATTTAAATAATATATAATTCATTCATTCACAAATAAAAACAACAATAATAACAATAAATTTATACAAAATATATAATCCTTCATCTAAGAGCTATAAGCTCGTCGTAGTTATAAAAATTTTGCTCAATAAGCCAGCGTTTTATTCTTTTTTTGAAAATAAATAAGCTAGGAGCCTGCGTGATTGTGTCTGGAAGCTTGTTGTAGACGGCCGGACCCATGACATGCGTCAATTTCGACGATTTGGCAAGTGATCTCGATATCGACTCGAGCCTGTGCCGATTGCGGGTGCCATACGTATGTGAGTGGCCGAGTTTTTCATAAGAGTCCAGGTTGATTCTAACGTAGGTTGCCACTTGATAGATAACTATACAGGGCAATGTTAGAATTCCTAGACTCTTAAAGTGCGGTCTTGCAGATTCGTCGCTACGGATTAGCACGATAGCTCGTATAGCTCTTTTCTGCAATCGGAACGCGCGCTCCCAGTCAGCGGCGCACGCCCACAGCTCGGCGCCATACTGCAGCAGCGAGTGCACCGTGGCAAAATAACAAGCGCGAACTACATCGGCAGACACCACTCGCGCGATTCGGCCCAACGCATAGCACGCACTACCCAATTTCCCGCATAACTTGTGTATGTGGTTCGCCCATTGCAGTCCCCTATCGATCTGAAAACCCAGAAACGTCGTGCTCTCTACTTGATCGACAGCCTTGCCATGGACTGTCACCGACAGCGACCTGATCTTGTGGCCCGACAAGCAGAAGTGAATAAGGTGCGTCTTAGTTAGATTTAAAGCGAGTCCGTTCACCCTAAACCATTCCGCCAGCTGCCCCGCTGCGTCATTGAGGTTTTCCTCCAAGATATCGACTGATGGCGCGGTAACTATCGCGGCCACGTCATCCGCGTACATAAAAACCTCAGCCTTTGTGACAGCTTCCGGCAAGTCGTTCAACAGCAAGGAGAATAAAATGTTAGAGACTGAGGATCCTTGAGCCACTCCCATGCTCGACTTTAAAGGATCAGACGTGATTCCGCTCCCTGACACCACCTGAGTTCGGTCTCTTAACAGATCCGCCAGAAGGGCATACGGCGGGCCGTAGATGCCGTAGTATTGTAACTTGGCTGTTAGGGTTGTATGGTCAGCTACGTCGAACGCCTTCGACAAGTCACAGCATATCACTGCGACATGCTGTTTCTTCTCACGTGCGGCAACGACGAGTCTGATGATCTCCCGCGTCAGCGATGTCGTCGAGCGACCTGCGCGGTATGCGTACTGCCGATCGGAGAGGGCGTTCGTCGATGTCAAGAAAGCTGTGAGACGTGAGCTTAGACCGTTCTCAAATACTTTGGCGACAGCTGGTATTATTGAGACGGGCCGATATCCGTCCATGTTGCTCCGCTTACCTTTGCCTTTAAATATTGGGGTTACTTTACTCATTTTTATTGGCGTTGGGTACGTACCCTCCCCGATACAGTGGTTAAAGGCAAAAGCCAGGACAGGAGCAAGTGCAGCTATAGCCGAACGAATAGTCTTCATCGATATGCCATACACATCTCTGGATACTTTAGGGGGTATCTGAGTTGTTACGATTCTGTAGATTTCTTTCGAAGTGAACGGGCGGAGCCGCAGGGAGCGGTCGGCAGGCGCGCGCGCCGAGCTCAGTGCACGGCTCGCGCCAGCTACATCTGCGCTCGGCGCGCCACACGTCCCGGCCGCGCTCAGGAACCGGCCGTTCATTGCATTTAGGACATCTTTCTTGTTGCTGAACTTCGACCCGTCCATCCCTACAATTACCTCGGTAAAGTCCAGATGTGGGGAGTTATTCTTTCCTCTCTCTTTATTGATTACGCTCCACAAAGCTTTCGATGTGTTCTTATTCGTTTCAATAATATTAGCATAATACTTACGCTTACTACTATTGATCAACGTATCATAATGATTGTTCATGTCGGTTACTAAAGATTTTAAAAATAAGTCGTTGTTAGATTCTAAATTGCTGAATTGGATAATGTCAAATAAGAATAATTTATAGTTTTTAATGTCCGAAGTAATCCAGGATGACTCATTCTTTTTAGTGTTGTGCGTTTTTCTTAGTGGAAAACATATGTCAAATTTGTTTTTAATTATATTAATTATCGATTGTATCATGTCAGTTGGGTTATTATGCCTAGTAAAAGTATCGTTCCAATCAACGCTGTCAATGGAAGCCAGAAAATTAGCTTTATTGGCGTTACTGAATCTTCTTATAAGAGAGTAATTAGACTGTGGCTGCACTTTAGCGCGGATAACCTCACTCCGTATTCCGATGTGATCGCTCAAATTTGTAGTGACGGGCGATGCATACACAGTCCCGTTCGTAAGATTTGTATATACGTGATCTAGACAGGTTGCACTAAGCGGACGAGTTACGAAATCGACCAAATTAGACATGTCATGAGCCGATAACAAGTCCATCAGATTTTTTAAATCACTATTTAAGCCTCCTAGCGAGTTGATGTTAAAGTCTCCAACGATTACACATTCAAGTCCTAATTCGCTTATCTTATCGAGCAAAACCTCAAACTTCTCAAGAAATTCGTTTGATGTTATCAAATTAATCTGATGAGTCGTTTGATGTTATCAAATTAGTCAAATTAGTCATCTATGTATGAGAAAATGAATTTTCTTCATAATTTCTTTTTGCGTGTTTTTTTCCGATAATAATAGTTACACTGCTATTCGGGGCGGAGACAAATCCAACAAATCAAAGATCATAAAAATCGGTTCCGCCGTTCTTGAGTTATAGAAGCTGTAACTAACCCGACTAAGTCAAGGTCAAGGTTGACTAGGTCAACCGGAAGCACCCTATAGGTTTTGAGTCGAAAACCTATATGGTAGTTCCCGTTGACCTAGAAAAACGTAATTTGGCAAAAAGCCATTAAATAACAAAAGTTGAAAATTAATGGTCGTCCCCATACATAAATAGTTGACGCCAATTAAGATGGGCGCTCATACAATTTAGAGCACTAGCTTAATCGGCACCAACCTCAAATAAGGTAAAGAAAGAATAATATAAATATTTAAGTGGGGCTCCCATTCAACATTTTTTGCCGTGTTTATAGATAACGGTACGGAACCCTTCGTGCACGAGTCCGACTCGCACTACGCCGGTTCTTTCAATGACCGCCGGTCCCTGTTTATTACAATGTTCATACAAAATGACCAAAAGCAACTGCCAAATTAACTAATAAATAAATTTTGCTGGACATTTCACACAGCGCTATCTAGGCCTTAAACTAAGCAGAGCTTGTACTATGGGAACCAGATAACTGATAGAATACTTAGATATACATTGTTTTTGTAAATACGTATTTAAAATATATAGAAAACCACCAGACCCGGACCAAATATCTGTAGATCATGCAAACATTTGTTCCGCGGCGGGAATCGAACCCGCTACCTCCTGCGTCTCAGCCGGCTATTTGCCCACTGCACCACGGAGGTCGTCGAATAATGGCTGGTCTTACTGAATAGAGAACATTTTCCTGTGCGTATTTCGACACTTGAATTTTTTGTTTACTTTCCTATTATCTCGTTTGTTGTTGTAACATATTAGTTATAAACTTTTAGAGTATGTTTTAAGCTTATTTATCAAGACTGTGTTTGATTCTAGACGGATTTAAGCGCGTTGCGTTTGACCTAGATGGGATATACATAGATAGTAAGGCTAGCCGAAGTTGAGCCTAAGTTTATAGGTGTTGATCATTATTTTACCCTGAAATCTCTGAACCTTTGATTAAAAATGACGATGTATTTTGTTACCTTAGACTATCTTTACATCTTACCATATGCTTCATAGGCGTGGTTTATCAATAAAAACATTACCCTTCTTTTGCGCAGTCGGATAAAAATTACCCTGGTCATAATTTGTTTACTAAATTTCATCGACATCGGTTTAGCCGTTTAGTCCTAAAAACGTAATAAATAGATAGATACTAACTTTCGAATTTATAATAATAGTATGCACTGTACAAATAGATTACAGACAATAGGCATACAAGAAGGATATACACAAAGGCGAGTTTAACTCTAATAAAAGTTATCTTCCAGCAAACATTTGAAGTTCGAGATAAATGATTATAGTGCTGCTTAGTTGCCTTATATTAATGTGTTATGGGTGAATGATTTTAAGCGATTAGGTTTGAGATATTTATTCTTTATTCATCATCATCATTATATCAGCCGTAGGATGTCCACTGCTGGACAAAGGCCTCCCTCATTGATCTCCAGGAACTGCGGTTGGAAGCGGCCTGCATCCAACGCCGACCTGCGGTTCTTACCAAGTCGTCTGCCCATCTTGTGGGTGGACGTCCTACGCTGCGCTTGCCGGTCCGTGGCCTCCACTCGAGAACCTTTCGGCCCCATCGGCCATCTGTTCTGCGCGCTATATGGCCTGCCCATTGCCACTTCAACGTGCTAATCCGTCGGGCTATGTCGGTGACTTGAGTTCTCCTACGTATCTCCTCATTTCTGATTCGATCCTGTAGAGAAACCCCGAGCATAGCCCTCTCCATAGCTCGTTGAGCGACTCTGAGCTTATTCATAAGGCCAATAGTGAACCACGTCTCGGTTCCATATGCCATCACTGGTAACACACTGATTGAAGACTTTCGTCTTAAGGCACTGAGGTATGTTGGACGAAAAGACGTTGCGAAGTTTCCCAAACGCGGCCCATCCGAGTTGGATTTGATGATTGACCTCTTTCTGGAAGTTGGATCTACCTAATTGGACTGTTTGTATACATACGCGTCGACAACTTCAAGAGCCGAGTTCTCACCCATTCTTTATTATTATTATTTATCATTATTCTTTAGTATTAAAAGATAAACATTATTGGATTAACATTGCAAAATGCCTTTAATAACAAAAAGAATATACAATTATCACTACATAGTATAAAACAAAGTCGCTTCCTGCTGTGAGTCTGTCCCTATGTATGTTTAGATCTTTAAAATTACGCAACGGATTTTGATACGGCTTTTTAAATAAATAGAGTGATTCAAGAGGAAGGTTTAAAAGTATATTACATGCATAATATAGGAGATAAACACTAATAACTTTAGAGGTTTCTAATGTGATGTCGTAAATAAACACATTTTTTTGCGCATAAAATAAAGACACCTCTGCTGTCTGTTCGCTTAGTTAGACCATTTAAACTACTTAACGGATTTTAATACAGTTTTCAGCAATAGATAGAGTGATTCAAGAGGAAGGTTTAAATGTATAATATATACATAGTAACAGCGAAAGTCACTGTACATAATTATTGATTAAAACGGGTATTTATCGCGTATGTACCTTTTTTTATTTGTTATCCCGACGTTTCGGCTGTGTTGCAACAGTCGTGGTCTCGGGTTGACCCACGGCACAGCCAAAACGTCGGGATAACAAATAAGAAAGGTACATACGCGATAAACACCCGTTTTAATCAATAATTATGTGCAGTGATCGTGAAAGTTTGAAAAATACTATAGTCACTGTTTGTTTGTAAGGTTGTCTGTTACCTTTTCATAACTAAACGGCTGAAAGGATCGTAATGAAATTTGGCAAGAAGATAGATTATACCTGTGGAAGGACATAGGCTACTTTTTACCCGAGTGTGCAAAAGGAGGGTAATGTTTTTATTGAAATACCACGCATGCGACGCCGCGGGCGGGTCAGCTAGTTTACAATAAAATACTGAAGAAACAGTTGAATCATCTAAATACCGACAACGATAGCACAACTGCTCCAGATCACTACCAGGCGGAAGTGTCCCCAAGACATTGCCCCGCTGAATTGCAATGTTTATGCGTTGACCGAGATAAGCGCCATCTCTCAGATCACACGTCCGTCGCTTTGACCAGACGCCCAGAAAGAATTTAGAAAACGCGATAGGCCCGGTACCCCATGGACCCAGGGTTTTGACCACAAATGGCTCAAACACGTAAGCTCTGTCGAGACTTCCATATTGGCGCCGCTTGAGATTTTCGGCTGAATTTGCCGCCGCACTGCCCCAACTGCTGTGCCAGACAGATAATATGGCGCAAGGGTATCAACGCAGGTGGCGTCCCACACCATAGACCTACCCTTCTCCCAAGGTACAAGAGTCATACCGTCAGGCCTCCTACCATCGTCACGTATCAGACCGTTCGGTTCGAGAACGGCTGGAACGTTGACGCTGCAAAAAGCCCGGCTTAAGATATTAGGTTAGCGTGACGTAAAATCCTACCCGCGGCCCTGAAACACGCTAATAAACGTTATTGATTATTTTATCATGTAGACAGTACACTATCAAAAAACAAAAATAGAAGTACTAATCAGCTTATATTTTGGAGCACACTTAAATGACTACCTAGTTCTTTTTCTGTAGAGCCGTCAGCTAGAATGAGTTATGAATGGCGGGTGAGAATAGTTTTTCAACCAACGTTGTTTCGCGGTCAGTTAATGTTTTTATTATCAAATTTTAGACTCCCAGCTTATAGAGTAGATAGCGTAAACTTACCTAGTAGCAACGAATGTTTTTGATTTTTAGGGTTCCGTACCCAAAGGATAAAACGGCACCCTATTACTAAGGCTCCGGTGTCTATCTGTCTGTCTGTCCGTCTGTCACCAGGCTGCATCTCATGAACCGTGATAGTTAGACAACTTAAATTTTCACATACGACGGATTTCTGTTGCCGCTATAATAACAAATACTAAAAACAACAGAATAAAATAAATATTCAAGGGGGCTCCCATACAACAAACGTGATTTTTTTTGCTCGTATTAGCTCGATATTGATAACGGCAACAGGTAGACGCTTGAAATATTCACAGAATATTTAGTTATATTTTCACTTCAAAAATAAATAATTTCACTAAAATAAAATAAATATTTCAGGGGGTTCCCATACACCAAACCTGTTATTTTGGCGTTTTAAGATAACTAGCTAACAAATCCGCAGCTTCGCACGCGTAGATTTTCAATAAAAATATTACCCTCCTTCCTCCTTCCTATGAATGGGTAAAAAGTAGCTTATATCACCCGGGGATAGTTTAGCTTCCCAACAGTGAAAGAATATTTTAAATCGGTTCAGTAGTTTCGGAGCATATTCAAGACAAACAAACAAATATTTCCTCTTTATGATATTAGAATAGATGGTACGGAACCATTCGTGCGCGAGTCCGACTTGCACTTGATCGGTTTTATTGATTTTGATTTTTGTTGGAAGAACAAAAAACGCAAATTAAATCATATTTTATTTATTACATGAAATACATGTACAGCATGAAACCTAAAAACAGGCTGAAACAAGGACTCGATTAGAAGATTGGTGCGTCCGCGCTTCCTTGAGAAGTCAGTGACAAATGAGCCACTGATACGATCATTACTTAGGCTTGCAATGTAAAATCATTTTATTTTTGATCAATCGAAACGAGATATCTGAATCAAATAGGGCAAATTGTATGTATGTATGTTTGTTTATCCGAGGATAGCTTTCGAAGCGTTTATCAGATCATCGTGAAAATTGGTATAGGTAAATTGGCATAATTCTGGTGTTACTAAATGAGCTAAAAATGTGGGGGGGTTGTTGAGATATTGGACTTCAAGAAGGGTAAAAAAAAACAAAATGAGACTATCTGGTCAAATGGTACGTCTAACAAAAGGTCTTTCTGATTACATTTCGACCCTGTTTGTGTTTTTAGTGTAAACCTTGTAGTTTATGAGTTATTTATTATTTAGCCATAATAAAAACTGAACTTATAAAAAATTCACTGGGTGACCCCACATACCTGATATTTGGTATGCGTGTAGTTTTAGTGACACAAATATAGTGAAAAGTCTGAAATCCAGAATAATTGCAATTTCTACCCCAAAAAATTACCAATTAACATGAACTCCCGTTATCTCTAATTTCAATGAAATTGTAGGTCAAGTTATTTGGTTAATCATTTCGTGGCACTATTTTGATAGTATAAGATTACAAATAATAATTTTCGTTTTATGGAAGACTCGCGAGATCTCAGTTCGGGGCGAACCACTATACTATTTCCATTTCTATATTTTCTCGATGACAGCTCCTGTGAAAACTTAAACGAGCGTCTTTTTTACATTAAGTATGCATTATTTTATAAAAATATGACGCTTACGCACGTACAAGGTTATACAGGTTATAAGGTTATACCAGTGTCGGAGAAACTGATAGGGATGGAGCTATCGATAAACGTACCACGATAACAGACCCGATATTTTTTTACAAAATGTAAGAAACTAAACTACTGTCAAACTACTTTTGTACAAATTTATTAACTAATATTATATTTCATTACAAACCACACAAACAGTTATTACGAACCTTGATCACCATTTCTCTCACCTGCCTTTTCAGAACAGATCATTTCGGCATGTTGATATTTGACAGCTGGGCAGCAATCAACACGAAGGAACACAAAATACACAACGTAACGTATGGATAATGTGAAAAAACTCAGCGAACAAAAATGTAGTAACTAGCACGACCATCTTGTTGCGAGTGACAGATTCAAACAAACATAAAATGGCGGTGGGCCATTGAGTGTTCCCACCTTGATAAATATATATGAATGTCTTTGTTCAAAATATAATAAATATATGCGATCGATATCATTACTTATTTGGTCCCAACACTACAACTCTATCAAATTAGAACTGTCATCGAGAAAATAACGAAATGGAATTTTGTTTTTTTTATTATTTTTTTTAAAACATATACTTATACAATTAATACACTTATAAAACCTTAGCAGATTTGTTCTAAGTGAAATAGTATAGTTATTAAAAAAACAATAAAAATGTTATATAAAAATAGTTTATGAAATTAAATAATAATAAAAAAAATGTCTTAATACATTTATTATGATAAAGAATATACAATTAGTTACAAGAATAAACTACAGAAGAAACAGTTGAATCATCTAAAGACCGTTGCAAAGGATCTATAGATAACTCAACTGCTCCAGGTCACTACCAGGCGGAAGTGTCCCCAGGACACCGGCTGCATTGTCCCCTGAATTGCAATGCTCATCTCGATCCGCAATCACTCTCGATGTTTATTGGGTTCAAGTTGGGTTCCGGTAAGATTCTGGTTCCATTGTCTAGGAAACACTAAATCTATAACAAAGTCGCCATTTCGTCTATATCTCACGCAAGGGCCTGGTCGCCTCATAACCTTCTTCAAGCATTGACATACACATGCGTTCACATAAGTCTTATTGTTTTCGGCACAAACAGGGAAGTATACTCTTGGACATTTGTTGCAGTCATCCATAAGATCTAGATCAGTCACACGATCCCAATCGTAGAGCTGGTACGGTCTCATCAGTTTGAAGGCATCCTCCAGACGCTTGTAATAGTTTAAATCGTAGCCATTAACCCTCAGCATGTCTGGTGGCAAAAAGTTACACAGTTATGTCTGGTGGGTTTGTTAGACCACCAGGTAAGAACTTCAGTTTAACTCGCTAAACGTTATATTTTGGATAAAAGTTGTGAAATAATAATCATCATCATCATCCACAGCCTGACTTCAACCATTGTTGGGTATAGGCCTCCCCACGTTTGTGCCATCCACCACGATTCTGCGCTAGTCTCACCCACTGACGGCCCACGACCTTTACGATGTCGTCCAGCCATCTCGCTACTGGTCGTCCTAACCTTCTATACCCGCTTCACGGCCACCATTCAGTCACTGTCCTGCTCCATCTGTTATCACCACGTCTAGCCAAGTGTCAGGTGGGCGGGAGCCCAAAACCATTTGAGCTCCATAACTCCAATACCAACGTCATGAACCTTTGTTCGTCTACGGATCTCGACGTTTGGAACTCGATCTAACAGGCTGATGCCAAGCATGGTACGCTCCATGACTCTCTGTTCAACTCTTAACCTTTACACACGACAAGAAAAACAGTAATTTATTCTTATTATTTCTCTAATTGAGCCAACTATCTGAAGATGGTAAGCGGCAATATCATACAAATTTTAATATAATAAAATTAATCTCAACTCAAGTTTAGAAAATAAAAAGCACAATAAGAAGCTAGTTGCTAGTTAAATAGCCTACAATAACATATCAGATTATTTTTATTATAGAGAAGCTTGGGATTGAAATTGCTCCAACTCGGTCTAAAGTCAATTAAGTCATTTAAGTTACAATTTAGATGTAATTTATTTTCATTATTGTTATGCATTAAAGGATCATAAAGAACAACTAGCCTTGTTGCCTTTCTTTGCTTGGCTTGGTCGCGGTGGATCAGGCAGTAAAATTGACGTTTCAAAGTGATCCTTGTGATTTAACGCCTAAATACATTCTGATTTAGTTTAACTGAAGTCGTTCTTGCTATGCCAGTTTTTAACCCCGACGCAAAACGAGAGGGAAGAAGTTTTTAAAATTTTGTTATATATATTATAATTAACTTTTATAAAACACAAACAAAAAAATTAATTTGTCAGAAAGAAGTGTGAACTTTTGGTGTGGATTTCCGCGTCTATCGGAAATATCAAGTGACAGCCGGCCTTGCCGGAAAAGTACGTAAATAGTCGTTCCGCCCCCTCGTCTGCTCACAGTACTCTAGTGACGTGACGTGATGTGACAGGACGTGACGGGACATTGCCCTGAGTAATGTCAGTGCACAATGCTTTGTCAATACCAGCATTATAATCACACTAATATTATAAATGCGAAAGTTTGGATGTTTGTTTGTTTGTTACTCAATCACGCTGTAACCGCTCAATCGATTTCAATGAAATTTGGTGTATACTTAGACTATAGCCTGGATTACCATATAGACTACGATTTATCCCATAAATCAGTTCCCATGGGATAAAAATGGGGTGTCAAGTCAAGTTGCAAAAGCGAGTTAAGCTTTATTTCTAGGTTACCTACACATTTAGTAGTGTAACGCATATGAAGTCGCGGGCAACAGCTAGTACATTCATAAATTATCTATGCTCTTATGGTATTACGTTTGCAGTACGATATTCAACAATAAGTGGGTCCCAAATTGAAGTTGGTTTCTGTACTATTTCTGTCCTTTTAGGAATCTGGTCTTATAGGAATAAACGAACAATGGATGTGGCTTATGGGTGGGTTACTTACTAAAGCCCGTAATACACGGCAGCTTTAATATTGTATATTTATGTATATTACATCTCGGGATGTATAGCTTTACATTATCTTAAAGTATCACACACACAGCAGGTAATCTTTCTTATATATAAAAATCTCATGGCATGGTGTTTGTGGTGGCTTTCCTCAGAAACGAGTTGACCGATTTTAATGATTTTTAGTATTCCGTATCCAAAGGGTAAAACAGCACCCCATTACTGAGGCTCCGCTGTCTGTCTGTCTGTCTGTTCGTCTGTTATCAGGCTGTGCCTCATGAACCGTGATAGTTAGACAGCTAAAATTTTCACAGATGATGTATTTCTGTTGCCGCTATACTAACAAATACTAAAAACAGAATAAAATAAATATTTAAGAGGGCTCCCATACAACAAACGTGATTTTTTACTAGTTTGTGCTTGATATTGATAACGACGACAAGTAGACGCTTGAAATATTCACAGAATATTTAGTAATATATTAACTTTAAAAATAAATAATTAAATTAAAATAAAACAAATATTTAAGGGGAGCTCCCATACAACAAACGTGATTTTTTTGCCGTTTTTATAGATAATGGAGATAACCCTTCGTTCGCGAGTTTGACTCGTACTTGGCAGGTCTTTTTTGTATATTTGGTGGGTTTGAGAATAGGCCGTAAAGTATTTTTGTCCTCCTACTCCCACCCCCCATTTTTTAATTGCCATTTTAGTATTTTTGTATGAACAAAATTCATATAATTTAACCGTCGTTCATTGACGTGAAGTTATTAATATGAAGTGTCGCGTCACTTTGGGAAATTTCAAGCGTGCGAAGCCGCGGGCGGGTCATGTAGTATTTAAATAACTTTTCCTTTATTTGACTTGTGTTTGTCTCTACTGACGCACGTTAATGTATATTTTCGTATCGGTATCAGTTAAAAAGATAGCTGTCTTGTGTGGTCTCCTGAAGGGTAATATAGCTTATTATATTGAAATAAATATATAAACATCTTTTAGTTATAGCTGCCGTGTGCGATGGATTATTTTATCCATGTTGACATGGATAAAATAAAAACAAAATTAAATAAAATAAACTTACGAATGCAAAGTAGCATAATGAAAATCATAAGACGATTATACTCCAAAATTTTCATTGCAGCCAACATTTTCCTTTTCCACATGGCGTTTACTGACTTGCTAAAAAAAACAAGCTGTCTCATTAATCGAGACCGGTCAGGAGCATTGAGACTCGCGTTTCGAGGGCTCCATATCTACCTAGATTTATACTAATGTAGCATCGCCATCAGATTATTTGAGCGTTTACTTAAAGACTGAAGTAAGTACTGAAAACTTAAAGTCAGATTACCAAAAACCTATAGTATGTGTACAATATTAAAATATATATTCATTGATTACTATTTGAATTGACTTACTCTCGCCTAATTTACAGGTACCTTACCTATCGGTCGGAATACGATCACCTGTGCCAGTACTTTTTATATCTATTCCTAATTATTTCAAGCCGGTAGCTTTAGAAGTAGCTGAGATATACTGCGTATCACCACATTTGCTACATTAGTTTAAATCACGAGTAGGACTGATGGCTAGTATGTTTGTAAAATAGTTTTTTTTTAATTCAATACAATGAATTTTTTTTAATTTTCCGTGTACCTTAATTTCAAGTACTAAAATAGCAATGAAACCGCCTGCATAAAATAGGTAAACAAATCATATTCATTCATCAACGTAAGTAGGTAACTCTTAATCTAACTAAGCGGTATCGGCGCAATAGCGCCGCCGATTTACGCTAAAATTCACGTTTATTGGAAATGTATAGATTACTGGATATATGTTCAAGCTACCGGTAGTAAACCAAACTCTAAAATTAGTTAATACGATTCAGCAAATGTGTTTTAAATTAATTTCGTAAATGCGGTGACAGACTGTATAGTCCTCCACATCGGTTTTGATGATGGCGACCCCAGCTAAATAAGAAACACTAACCTTAAAATTGATTTAGTAGCTGAGCTATTCAGCAGACGAACGGACAAAGTCACACACAAGGGTCTCATAGGGTTTTTAAGATTTTGGTCTGGAACCCTAAAACATTATTTAACGCAGGAGGTAGCGGGTTCGATTCCCGCCGCGGAACAAATGTTTGCACGATCTACAGATATTTGTTCCCGGTCTGGTTGTTTCTCTATATAATATTATAAGTATGTATTTACAAAAAAAAAATGCATATAGGTAAGTATTCTATCTGTTATCTGGTTCCCATAGTACAAGGTCTGCTTAGTTTGGGACTAGATAGCGCTGTGTGAAATGTCCAGCAATATTTATTTTATTATTTTGTAACTTGCCAGTATCCACCATATCTGAAAACTATCTTATTATAACTGGGAGCCGTTGTGTGCAGACTGCACAAGATCGGTCATTCTGGATATCCTAAGCCAATTAAGAAAAATAAAGATTTATCTCTATGTAGGTTTTAACTACTCATCAAAATTAAACTCCAATCTTATATAACAACTAGCTGACCAATCCGCAGCTTCGTACGCGTAGTTTTTCAATAAAACATTACCCTCCTTCTGTGCAGTTAGATAAAAAGTAGCCTATGTCACCCGGGGATAGTGTAGCTTCCCAACAGTGAAATAATTTTTTTAATCGATCTAGTAGTTTCGGAGCCTATTCAATACAAACAAACAAACAAATCTTTCCTCATACAATATTACTTACTAGCTGACCAATCCGCAGCTTCGCACGCATAGTTTTTCAATAAAACATTACCCTCCTTCTGCGCAGTTGGGTAAAAAGTAGCCTATGTCACCCGGGGATAGTGTAGATTCCCAACAGTGAAAGCATTTTTTTAATTCGGTGTAGTATTTTCGGAGCCTATTCAATACAAACAAACAAATCTTTCCTCTTATAACATTACTTACTAGCTGACTATTCCGCAGCTTCGCACGCGTAGTTTTTCAATAAAACATTACCTTCCTTCTGCGCAGTTGGGTATAAAGTAGCCTTTGTCACCCGAAGATAGTGTAGCTTCCCAACAGTGTAAGAATTTTTTTAATCGGTCCAGTAGTTTTGGAGCCTATTCATTGCAAACAAACAAATCTTTCATCTTTATAATGTTCCTAGCTGACCAATCCGCAGCTTCGCACGCGTAGTTTTTCAATAAAAACATTACCCTCTTGTGCAGTTGGGTACAAATTAGCCTATGTCACCTGGGGATAGTGTAGCTTCTCAACAGTGAAACAATTTTTTTAATCGATCTAGTAGATTCGGAGCCTATTCAATACAAACAAACAAACAAACAAATATTTCCTCTTATAATATTAGTATAGATTCAGAAGGACAAACACTCGTATTGCGCCTCTAATCAGCAACACCTTGGATGGTATTAAATACACAAAAATAAAGTAATACCTATTTTTTGCGGGAGATTAAAAAAAAACCACTTTACACAATCGGATTTGAAATTCCATTCAAATTGTAATCAATTACTTTTCTATCACCATGCATAATTTGATTATAATTGACTTGATTTGGACGAATCAACACTGAATGTATATGCACATTTGTTTCTTGATAACATTAAAATAGATGATCAATCATCATCACCATCATCCACAGACTTCACACACTGCTGGACGGACATAGGAAGCAATATCACTCAAATAAATAAGTGTTAGTTTATAAGTCCCTAAGGTATTTTATACATAATTTTTTGTATGTTTAAATTGTTACCTAAAATAAACGTTATATTATTGATACTAATGCCCCGAGCTGAGATCTCGCGAGTCTCCCATACAAACTAAAATAATATTATTCGTAATCTTTGACTATCAAAGTAGTACCACGAAATAAACTACCACCTTACTCGACTAAAAACGACTAAACTAAAAATATAAACAGGGTTGAAATGAACTAACAAAGACCTTTCATTTGACGTCCCACTTGACTTAATAGTCTCATTTTCATTATTTTTTTACCCTTCTTACACACCAATATCTCAACCCCCCCCCCCCCCCCCCCCCGTTTTTAGCTCACTAACAGTATCTGAAGTTACGCGTGGATCTAAATCGCGACGTGAACACCTAACTATAACTGGAAGCCTCTTCCGCCGACTCTAAAGCCGTCCTCACGATTATAACTGCGATATTTCTTTATCTTGATGGCTTCTCGAACGATTCTTGGGTGATATTGGCGTTCGGTGGAGAGAATTTTGGGGTCGTGAAATTTAAAGTCCCGCCAAAATTGTGCCATCACTACCTACCTATGTATCAAATTTCACGATGATCGGATAAACGCTTAGAAAGTTATCCTCGGACAAACAAACATACATACATACAACGTCGATTTGCCCAAGTGATTTGGAGATCTCGTTTCGCTCGAAGTCTCCTCGAGTCTGTTTATTGTCAATTTGTTTGCTAAAGAGCCCAAAATGATAGGAGTCAACATTTCAAAATCGCGTTACTGGGTCAAATGGGGTATCATTTCCATATTATAGAGTTTACACATTCCTATACTATTAATGTTATTTCGTGTACTTAGTAGAATTTATGATGATAAATGAAGAAAATGTTACCGTCCATTCCCCTTATCTCCGCAGTTCGTAAAGTGAAACATCTGAAATTAATAATGTTTATTGTTTATGAGAAGCTTTTATATAATTTGCAATGTTTGTAAGTTGATTTATTTAGATCAAATTTTGCAACTGAATTTTATACCCGCTCCCCCCAATCGATTGAACTGGTAATTGAAATGCATATGTAACTTCGGTGACAATGGAATAATATTGTGCCATGGAGGTGATCTAATGCTGGAGATGGATGCTAGACAGTGGTACTTGTGAATGGATTATAACAGGCTAACAGTTTCTGGAGTCATTTGAATCTGCTTGCGGTTCAAAGTATGAGTTTTATGACAGCTTCTTTGGAAAAAAGTTCTGAAATTGTTTTAACAAAAAAAAACTTATTTTGCATAGTTACTATACAAGCTGCCAATCATCCTGACAGATCATCATTAAACCTGGGCTAAGCGTGTGTGTGTAAACTGAGTGACCACATAATTTTTTTGTAGTTTTTTTAACTAAAAGGTTTAGTAAATTTCTAAAACTTTTGTAAAACGCATATTAGAGTTTATAAAGAATTTAATAAAAAGATATACTAACTAATGTGTGGTCTCCCAGTTCACACACTCGCCCTTCCAAATGTGGGTAATTATATCATTTACAGGCATGTTTGGTACCCAAATGTTTAGTAAAACATGAATAAACGTATTTACAAGACAATAAAACATAATGCGGCTAAGATATATGGAATTACAAACTAATTTATATGCTCACTCAGAGACCACATATAAGAACTTATTAATTATATCAAAAAAACTGTAGTGTTTCTCTGCTAATGTTCAGTAAAAGTTGCAATGGTGTTTTTAAAAGTTAAAAACGGGCAAAAAAACGGGCTATTTTCGTAAAATTCATATTTAATTGTGGTATATCAGTCCACACACTGAAAAAACTTTAATTAATATCATTAATTATAAGAAATACTGATATATTGGGCCTTATAACGTTTAGTAAAAATGTTTTACTATAAAATTGTATGTTTTTATCCCTGATTCATTGGTAATTAAAAAAGTTATTTGCATTTTAATATTTTCTATGCAATGTATGAAGTAGGGTGTCCACACTATGAAAACATCACTGTTATAGTGTGACCATTAGTGCTGTGCACTCCCTGTGAGGTATGCGCGGCGAGGTGGGAGGCAAAGAAAAAACTGCATGAGTTCACATGAGATCAATACATGTCGGACATATCTTACGATATCAGTTTGCATTTCTAAGGCAAGACTTGTGGCGGGACGATGGTCGGAGGCTATCTATCTGTAATATACTATACTTACTTAGTTGATTAAAATGTAATTTAAATATACTCATATTTTATTAAAAATATGCAGGTGATAAATAAAAACTAAACTTATAATTCAAAGGACTTGTTTTATTGAACATTTTTTATATTTACAAACAATTATATATTCTAACGAAAGTTATTCTGACATAGATTCTGTTTCAACTTCATCTTCCATTTCATATCACGAGATAACGCACGACCCATCTTTGAATATTTATCCCGTGTGCGTCTGACATAGACCGTCCGGTACAAAAGCTACCTACCGCCGTTGACGGCAGACTGATAGATCGGAGCGGCCGACACATCCCCCCCGTCTCGCCGCGCGCATACCTCAGGGAGTGCACAGCACTAATGGTCACACTATAACTTGAACCATTATCAGTGTCCTATATATGGTGTTGCAATATAAATAATTATATTGAAGGGACGTCCTCTACACATATAATAAAAAATAAATGTATCTATAAAGTGTTCTTGTTTTATAATCAAAATCTCGAGAAAGTTGAGAAAATGCTGCTCGACCAAATGTAAGAAAACAATATACCTTAATGTAAGGCACAAACACTCATATTATAAAGTTTTTGGAATAAAACAAAAAACATTATTTATTTATGAACATACCAACTTAGAATACAACGTACTCCCCTAGTCACAGTAGCCACTAACAAAAAGTTAATACAACCTATTTTGATCAATAAACGGCACTGATAAATATTTTCCAAGTGATTTACCTCGATCAATCTATATAGGTATATATAAAAGAAAGTCGTGTTAGTTACACTATTTATAACTCAAGAACGGCTGAACCGATGTGGCTGCAAATTGGTGGGGAGGTAGCTTAGAACCAGGAGACGGACATAGGATACATTTATATACGTTCGACCGCGTTGCCGTGTGACGTGACATAAAACCTCAAAGAGAATACATGTCACTTTGAAACGTTACGCTCTTTGTTGTTACTAATTAATAAATTATCTTAAGAGTCCAATGTACCTACCTGAGATAGCTGCATATGATCCTATATTTTACCTGTAATACTGCATTATTTACTTTGTAATCAGTAAATGTAAAAGTTGAGAATATATACTAGTGACTATTTGTAGCAAAAATACTATTCATTAAAATTATATAGCATAACTATAAAAAATAATTCTAAAATCATGTCCAAAACTTATAATAAACTCATAGTATGTAATAAATGCTACAAATGAGTTCGTGCAACTTTACATACTTATCGATATTAATATGATTCATAGCACCTGTGTTTCAATTTTTCACATTAACTAATAGTTGTATTATACATAAATCATTATTTTATGCAATTTCATTTGGTTTTCGCTCTCGCGCCTCGAATTAGTCCTCGCACTGCGGGTATCTTCGCATGGGGTGACTGAGACAATTGCACAAAGTGATCTAAAGGTTTATCAAAATTATATTATTATTCATTCAATAAGAAATAGTTTTATTTTGAAATTTATAACCTTAACTTACTTAATAAAAAAGCATAATGATTCAAAATAACAATTACTATATATTATGGAGACACTTTTCTTTTTAAACATCACCTGTATTGTTAATCGATGACCCTATTGGAAAGCTTTATTCGTTCAAAAAATCAAAAGCCAAAGATTTTATTTTCAGGTAGCACAAATAGAGAAGTTAAAAAAACTTAAATTTTGACTTCAAACATTTACCCGCAAATTTAAGTATATTCGTAACTGTATGACTTAAATATGTTATTATTACTTTCTTTTGAGTCTCATCCTACGATTAAATGCATTATATTTTGTGTATTATTTAATAAATACTTGCGTTTGATTAAGTTTTCTTGGAAATCGCAGCTGATAAATAAGTGAATTTTAAGAAATCTGTGTATGGGTCTACTCACATTATGACGAAATATTGTACCAAATTAGATTCGTATTCTATTTACATCTGTCATCTTTTGATTGATTTGGGGAAAACCCCTATGATTGAGAAAAAAATAAAAGACTTAAAAAAACTGAATTTCAATTTGCTCTGGTTTTTTGGATTGTCATTGTTTTACTAAAAAAACATCTCAATCAACCTTTGCAATTGTTTGTGTGCGTATTACATGTAAATAAATTACCACTTCTTGGCATTTATTTGTAAGCCTCGTTACTATGACAACAGGCCCTAACAGTTTTTTGACACCACACACACACGAGTACCTATCGATAACAGTACTTACCAGCAATGGTATTGAAAAGGAAACAAACATGTTTGTAGTTTGGCCTCGTTTGCCACGAGTCTTGGCATATATATAGTATGTAAATATTACAGTTTATTTGCCGTAAACTCTCTAAGTTTTAAGTTTAATTGAAACAAAATTCTAGTAAAATCTTTATTAACTTGAAAAACCGCAATGTTAAGACTGCTAGCAGCTGGATCAGCAGTTACTCTGGAAACAATTTACAAGGCCCTGTCCTCGTCATATTCACTTTAGGCTTTCTAGACCTAAGCACATTGGCGCATGCCAGTTTACATTCGTTAACGTACGTTTTATTATCATCAGCGCAAATTGGAAGATATATCCTGGAACCAAAATATAAATTTTCAGTATCAGCGTTGGGTGTATCCAACTTTTTTTTATAGATGATAGGCAAGCACTTGAACACTACCTCACCTGATGGTAAGTATTCACTCTGGACTTGAAGACGCCGAGATTATACTGCTCCGGAAAAACATATGCCGGAAGTGAGTTCCACTCCTTAGTTGTGTTAACAAGATACCAACCAGGTATGTGGTACTTCTCGGTACGTCTGCTTGCCCAGTAGTGGAAGGGGGAAGGAGGGTTACGATCATTAATATCTTGCGCACATTCACCAAAATGAATCTTGTAAAAAACTGAAAGTCAAGTTACTCCACGTCTGTGATCTAGATTTTGTAGATTGGCTTCCACTAGGAAGTCTAGCAGCACGTCACCCAATCGAATCAAAGGCTTCGAGCTGATACTTGGTTGAGCCATCCCAGAGATGGCAACAGTACTCCATACACGAGCGGATTTGTGCTCTGTAGAGACTGAGCAGCTGTCCCGATGAGAAGTACCGCCGAAACTTAGATAGGCTGCCCAGCTTTATAGCAGTAATTTTGGCCCTAGATTCGATGTGCGAGCTGAAGTTCAGGTTAGACGTGAGCTGAACGCCATTATTCAGCTCAACATTATGCTGAGCTGAACGCTATTTGGTACGCAGACTCATGAGTCAAACTGTGAACAGTTATTAGATTCAATTGTACCTAATATTCTTTAAAATTGTTTCATGTGTCATTTTGTGTGTACCAAAAACCACCTTGACATTTTATACAAACGAGCAGTTATTTCAGTGCAACATGACGATGGAACATGAAAATAGATCATCTGCTATCTTAATATCACATGGCCTAAAGGCGATGGTTACCACTTATGGTAACCATCACCTATAACAAAGCATTAACTCGTAGGTCACTCAGCTCAGGATCATGGCTTACGATGTACCGGTGTATTACCGTTATTCCCGATAAAGTTGTCATATCAAATTGAAGAACACAGAGCAATTCCCATTTTGGGGGTGTCCTTTATTTTGGAATTTCGGCGCATAACGGAACCACTATAAAGTGGTAACCATCACTTATAACAAAGTATTGCTTGGGCTTGAGTTCTTTAACTTGAGGCAAAAAGATTTAAAGCCTTATCATCATCATAGCAGCCTAAGGACGTCGAATGTTGAACATAGGCGTCTGTAAAGCCAGTGCTTGTAATTTCATAGCCACCCTTCAGAACGAAACACAGAAATGTTGCTAGGTGGCAGAAATAAATAGGAATGGTGGTAATTCCGGGCGAGTCTTTTCACAAGAAGCTTTACTACTAGAATACAATTTTAATACCTTGGGCATACACTGCAGCTGTTTGTAGATCTAAAGTCGTATTTGTCCAAGTCCTTGACGTCATAGGTCCATATATTAAAAAAGTTCTTGAACGGATACTCTCTGACCCATTGTCCCGCAGTCAAAGTGATGATTGCTGGAAGCAGGTTCTTCGTACAAATTAACGTATTTTTTATTTATCAAAACTGGTATAAACAGGATGAGCCGCCAGTTTCCTAACGATGTATTCATACACCGTTTTGAGCATGTGTAAAGGCGCACATTATTTTTACTACCACTTTGTGTACTCATACAAAGACTAGCTGACGTTTGTTGCACCTTTGCACGTGGGTTTTCCATAAAAATAATACCCTCCTTTTGTTCAGTAAGGTAAAAAGTAGCCTGTGTCCCAATCCTGGTCATAAATCTATCTGTCTATTAAAATTTATCTAAATCAATCGAGACGTTTAGTCGTGAAAACGTACCAAACAGAGAGAGAGACAGAGTTACTTACAAATTTATAACATTAGTTTAAATATTATTATTGTCTAGATTGTCTAAAAATCGCTGGAGCGATGACTTGGACGTCTTCCAAAGCGACTGGCGGGATATGGCTCTAGATAAGTGGAAGGAAGAGGGGCAGGCCTTTGCACAGCAGTGGGACACTATGGGCTACTTAAAAAAAAAATTGTAGATAAAAATAACAAACCGAAAAATGCAGAATATTTAAAAACATAAACACCCATTTTTGTGCTACTTCTTTTAATGCAAATAAGTGTTACTTAGTAATGTTGGACATTTCGCACAGGTGCACTTAATTGTGTATTTTATGACAGAATGCCTAATTAGGGTAGCTAATACCTGTGTCAGTAATTAAGTTTTAACGGTCATTATACCTCATTATTATCATCATCATACCAACCATAAGACGTCCATTGCAAAACATAGGCATCCCTCATCATCATCATCATCATATCAACCATAAGATGTCCATTGCTGAATATAGGCATCCCTCATCATCATCATCATCATATCAACCATAAGACGCCCATTGCTGAACATAGGTATCCCTCATCATCATCATCATTATATCAACAATAAGAAGTCCATTGCTGAACATAGGCATCCCTCATCATCATCATCATCATATCAACCATAAGAAGTCCATTGCTGAACATAGGCATCCCTCATCATCATCATCATAATATCAACCATAAGACGTCCATTGCTGAACATAGGCATCCCTCATCATCACCATCATCATATCAACCATAAGACGTCCATTGCTGAACATAGGCATCCTTCATCATCACCATCATATCAACCATAAGACATCTATTGCTGAACATAGGCATCCTTCATCATCATCATTATCATCATATCAATAATAAGACGTCCATTGCTGAACATAGGCATCCCTCGTCAACATCGTCATCATCATATCAACAATAAAATGTCCATTGCTGAATATAGGCATCCCTCATCATCATCATCATCATATCAACCATAAGACATCCATTGCTGAACATAGACATCCCTTATAGATATCCAGAGTGGTCGATCCCAGTTACCCTTAATAGACCGTGGGCGGGCCAAATATCTCGAAGAACATACATAGTTGACGCCAATTAAGATACTCCTCTGAGCTGTATGAGAGCTCATACAATTTAGAGGACTAGCTTAATCGGCACCAACGTCAATTAAGGTAAATAAATAAAATTGTGCTATAGAATAAAATAAATATTTAAGTGGGGCTCCCAGACAACAGAACTGATTTTTCTATTTTTTTTATAGAAACGTACGGAACTCTTTGTGCGCGAGTCCGACTCGCACTTGGCCGGTTTTTTTTCCTATGATAAGTTGTTATTTTCATAGCTGGAATCACTCCGCTCAGGCATAATATACTAAGTAGTTCCAGGAAACACCTATATAGGTATAATAAAGAATATTTTTTTAAATTTATATTTATATCTTAATAAAACATGCAAACACCTCTTCTGATAACTTTAACGTATTTCAATTTTCGACAAGTAAATAGACAGTGATTCTGATAAGTTAAATTATTTGATGCGCACAAGGGAAAATACACTCTAGGGCAATATGAACAGTTTTTATAAAACTTAGATAATGGCTCAATTCTTTGTTCTTCTACTTTGTGGAAATCTTCGCGGACAAATCTTGCCGAAATGAAGAGTAGTTGAACTGAAAGAGAAAGAAATAAGAGAAGAATAAAAATTACAACATGTACCAGGGATCGGGGGCGACATGTGAAGGAGTTTAGACACGCTTGGAATGGACGTACTGTGGCTGACATGATGATGATGCAAACATATGTAAGTGCAACGACGTCTTAGGATATGCCGGGGCCCTTGGGCACACAAGAATTTAGGGCCTTGTTGGAAAGTAAAGTGAATGAAAAAAAATATTTTTCTGCTATGAGCTTGTATTTGAAGTGATTTGTGTCGGTGACCGCTAATTGGTGTAGTTAATTAGTTTTATTATGTAACTTTTTAGTTCTTATTTAGGTATAATTATTAAAATGTTCACTATTTAGAAAATGATTAAACAAACTGTTGTGATGTCCGAATAAAATTCGCTAACAGCCGGTTGTTGGTACGCCAATCAAATCACAAACAATCATCTTTTGATTGTCAAACTAGTGTTATTTTTATAGGGTCAAACCACCTAAAACATTAATAAAATTCAATCGTTCATTCCTGCACGTCATAAATTTCCTTATGTCAATGTCTACAGGTTTGAGATTTTTGTCGAAAAACAAACGTACAGTTTCAATGTGTGGAAAATAAACTTATTTTGGTCGTTTTTCTCTCTAAAAAATAAATATGACCTAAAAGTATGCAAAGAAATACTATTACACTCATTGAAATCCCATAAATAGGCATGGAAAACGTCGTTTAAGTACACCAAAACATCTTTCAACTGTGTCTATTTCTTGTACTTATTTGTGATGTAAAAAGTTCCCTTATCTTGGAATCTCTTGTAAGCAGATATCACTGACCTCATGGCCTTAGAAACAGCTGGTCTTAGAGTGAGCATAATGAAGACTGAACACATGGAGTGCTATTTTAGTATAACTGCACAGAGGGGACTTGAACAGTTTACTATCACGATAAAATGTCTGTACCAAAAGTCAATCACTTGAAATACCTTTAGATAAGTGGTAACATACTACAGAAGTGGAGGCAAATGTAAACCGCAGAAGCATTGCCTGGCAGAAGTGGCGATCCTTGAGCGGTGTACTTTGTGACCAACGTAAGCCTATAACGGGAATGATGATGGACCATAATGTTGGATGGTAAAAGAGACACATATCCTGAAAATGCATACGACGGAAAAGAAGCCAAGATGGTCATAACCAGGCATGACAGAATCCAGAATGAATATGTCTGAGAAAGATTTGAGATTGCTCCTATACCATCTATAAGCTGGTGACATATCTGAAAGCCGACTGAGGTGGTATGGCCACGTCATGAGAAGACCTGATGAATATGTGGTCAAAACAGCACTGAGTCTTCAAGAACACAAAAGAAGTTGAGGACGTCCACCATCGGCATGGTGGATCAGCATAACCAGACTAATGAAAAAGGAAGAACTACCTGACCCGACAACCCAAGGCAGACTAACTTAGCGCCGAAAATTATGAAAATAGACCCCGCTCAGTGTGTGAACATACAAAAAAGAAGATTTGTGATGTAAAAAGTCAATAAAAACATCTGTAAAATATGTCCATGGTTTTTAATTTTGCGTCACAGATTGCCTGCACGTGTAGGTAAAAACAATCTTATTCTGTTTTGGTATTATAATAATTCTGCTTGTGGTAACCACCGTCTGGAGCATTTTAATACATTGGGGCCTTAATTGACCAATATCTGCAGACACTACTTATTATTCGCCAAGTTGTAGATTTATGTATACCCAAGCGATAAGCTACAGTATTTTGGAATGCCTCAGTGGCGTAAAAACTTATAGTCAATAGTGGTTGTAGTAGGGTGCTGATAGAGCTACTCCGCAATGTAGGTAAATGGGCTATATAGAGTCCCCAATCAAGGCATTTTATGTAATCACAGGCTTTGAAACTCTATAGCGCATCTTGAATTCTTCCTCAGTGAATTCCTCAGATGGTTCCACTCTTGTCTTCATCACTCTTGTCTGTCACGGTCATCCTCATCATTTTTACTGGTTAAATAGATAGAGACATCTTAAAATAAATAATTTAAAGGTTAGGTTATGTAAGTAGTTTACAATAGTTTTTTTAAGAGATAACACTTCCACAAATATATATAATCATAATATTGTTACTTTTGGAGTACACACCTGATGTATTTGTAGAGTAAAACCACTAAATTTACTCTAAATAACCAAATTAATTTTGCTTATTAGAGCTTACGCACTGATTAGTTTGACTATCGATTTGAAAACCGATTAATGGACGAAAAACGGCTAATCAGCGTTCCTGCAACCTATTTTCACGTTTGACAAGAGATTTTGTTGACTGATTTGACAACCTGTTTAACCAATCTTTGATTAAAATCAAATGAGGTAAAATACGTTCTAGCAACCAAATTTACACTTGACAAGAGGTTTGAACAAATGGTCAACTGATTTTCGAGTTAATCATCCTTCCAACAACCGGCCGTTAGCTACATATAAAAACAGCGTTGACAGGGGCTTTTTGCTCACAGGAATGCCAGAAAGCCGCTAATAACGCCCACATTTACTCTATGGACCTTTGTCATAGTTTGTCTTTTACATTTTACATCTACCTAAAATAAAAACAAAATGTATAATGTAAGCAAATATATCGGCCCTGGGTACGGGCCCCATGTGCCCTTATGGTAAAGACGGTACTGCATAAGTATCTCAGCGGGTATCGAACCCACAGCCTCTTGAATCGCTGTACCGCACCGGCAGCTCATCACTTTTACGTATGTCATGTACACAGAATCTCCCAAAAAGCAGTATAACCTAGAAGAAGATTAGCTTAGTTGCACCCGAATCTTAAATCAGTAGTTGAGTAGTTATAGAATCGCGCAAACGTTGTCTACGTTTTTTGCTGTGTGTCTAAATCAATAAGAAATTAACAACTACCTGGAGCTATATGAAAAATAATTATGAAGCCTAACCATTTATTTAACGACTAGTTGTTGCCAGCGACTATGCCCGCGTTTTAATAAATAAAAAATTTAAAAACTTTGACATCCCATTTTTATCCCATGGGAACTGATTTATGGGATAAAACGTAGCCTTCGTGGTAATCTAGGTTATAATCTTCGTTTATACCAAACTTCATTTAAATCGGTTAAACGGTTTTGACGTGATTGAGTAACAAACAAACAAATATCCAAACTTTCGCATTTATAATATTAGGTCTTTACCTATGAAATTGGAGAGTTGTATGAAAATTTTAACATACAAACATTTTGTTATAATTTATTTTATTTTAGCTGATCAAAGTACGAACCCAATTTATCTATACAGTTTTGCCATTTTAATGGCAGTTTGTTTATCCCTTTACCGTAGAAGTCTGCTGACCGGGAGGCGATGCAGTCAGCGAAAGCGTTTTGTATTGCCTCTCGGGTGTTGAAAATTTTCCCCACTTAAAAAATTAACTAAATTTTGAAAAAAGTAGAAATCTGTTAGGGCAAGGTCCGATACGAGGGGAGTTCAATGTATTCTCGGTATAGACATAAAAGAATAAGCAGAAAATTCTGAATAAAATTTATTTTTCAATGTAGTCCTCTAGGATCTGAACACACTTATTTGTCCTGGAAAATAACTTTTCAATTCCCTCCAAAAAATATTTTTCTTCCTGGTCTGAAAACTGATCGTTAATTGCCGCCTTTAACTGTTCATAGTCGGAAAATTCTCGAAGTTTTTTTTTTTGAGATTAGGGAACAGAAAGTAATCACTAGGGGCTAGGTCCGGGCTGTAGGGTGGATGATTGATTTCTTCAAATCCACAATCCCGCAAAGCAGCATTGGCAATGCGCGCCTTGTGAACAGGCGCGTTGTCGTGCGGAAGCAATACATCTGCGGTCAATTTTTCCCGTATTTTTTTTTATTGCCTCCTTTAAATTGCGCAGGGTGTTAGCGTAAGTTGCGCCAGTAATACTCTCACCTTTTTTTGTGTACTCAATTAATAAGATGTCCTTGGAATCCCAAAACACTGTGGCCATGAGCTTTCCGGCGGATGGGCTGACTTTGAACTTCTTCGGTGGGGCTGTTCCTTTTTTATGCCACTACATAGACTCCTGCTTGCTCTCAGGATCATAGTGATGAACCCACGTTTCATCACCTGTAACAATCCGATCATAAATACTTTGCGGATTTTCACCACAGAGCTCCAAAAGCTCCTTGCAACAATCAACTCGCACTTGTTTCTGAAGCGCAGGGAGCATTCGCGGCACCCATCTTGCACTGACCTTTGACACATTCAGATGGTCATGAAGGATATTGTGAATAGTACCCACGGATAGCTTGATTCTTTTTGCTAATATTTTTACTCTCATACGGGCATCTTTGAGTACAAGTTTCTCAACAATTTTTACGTTTTCTTCAGTAGCGGCACTAACCGGCCTACCGGCACGAGGGTCGTCTTCAATACTCTCTCTACCCCGTTTAAATTCACTTGACCACTTCTGAATTGTAGATAATGAAGGGGCATAATCTTGGTAAATAGCCATCATTTCTTCGTGAATCACTTTTTGAGTCTTTCTTTGTTTTGTGAGGAATTTTATCACAGCCCGATGCTCGATTTTTTCAACATTGTCGTATCAGTCATCGTAGTTGCCTTTCCGAAATGATATTTTGAATACTAATATAACTCTTGTCTGTCCTGAAGGTGAGCTCGCGCGTTGTCGTGGAGAAGCAATAGGAAAGAGCGATTAACCAGTCTTAGTTGTTGAATTGCGAGCTTTTCCATCATTGTTTGCATTTCTTGGCAACAGACATCTGCCGTCACTGTTGTGCCATTCGGTAAGAAGCTGTGATGTACAAGTCTGGCACTGGTCCAACAGACAGTCACCATCACCTTCCTAAAATTAATATTTTTTTAGCGCACTGGTTAGGTGCTGTATTCGGGTCCACCCACTGAGACGAACACTTACGGTTGCCGTACAGGATGCACCTTTCATTGCAGGTAACAATTTGATTTAGAATTCCCTCGTTTCTATGCCGATTCAGTAGTGCTATGCATGCGTAAGTATGCAAGCAACCAACGCGCAAGTCTCGCTGTTGGTTGTTTAGTTCACGTGGCACCCACTTATCTAGCTTTTTTATCTTTCCGGTTTGACGCAAGTGCTTCAATATTGTTTTGACACTAACTCCAAGGCCCGCAGCAAGCTCAGCCGTAGGTTGAGTTGGATCTGCTTCCAATATCGCTTTCAATTCGTCGTTGTCGACAATGGTTACCGGCCAACCACGAGGCTGGTTCTTCAACTCAAAATATCAAAATTTAAAACGATTGAACGATTGAACCCGTAATGGACCGTGATTATGCAAGCAGAGTCAGGCTCGTATACGTCATGTTTCGTGTTGTTTTCGCAGCGGTATTCAGGAACTCATATTCGAAAATTGTATGTATTTTCAGTTTATCCATGGCGCCAAAAACTACCATAATTTCACAAAAACAAAAGACTATCTAAAAACAGATGACTGAATTTGAAATTAAAATAACACGGCTTTTGAATAAAATTTATTTGAATTTCAAATTGCGCGCTAATCCAAAGATAATTAAATCTGAAAATCCTGGATATAGAATCTCCAATTACATAAACAAGACGTATTATATGTGTAATTGTTGTTCCTGTCATAAGATCCCAAATTTGTAATGGTGTTTTTCATTGCAACTGCGGTCATTGAAAAAAGGTTGTGTTAGTAGAATACCAAAAGGTATTTTATATCTATATTGGGCAATTTATGATGATACAAGTACCATTGTCATAATGAAGCGATTGGTTTAGTTTAGTTTGTGTCCAGTGGCTTCCACTTGATACATTAAAATAGCTAACCAAAAAGTATTCGATGTGAGCAGCAAGAAACTAAATGTTGTCAGTTAAATACACAAGCAACATTATTGAATATTTAAAAAAAATCATAATTAACAAAATAAAGTCCTGAGGCAGGACGGATTTTTTAATTTAACCAAACCTTAGCTATAAATAACTACTTTGTTTTCAAGAATAAATTAAGTTAAATAATAATTTGCTGGACATTTCACACAGCGCAATCTAAGCCTAAACTAAGCAGAGCTTGTATTTTGGGAACCAGATAACTGATAGAATACTTATATACTTTTTTTGTAAATACATACTTATAATATATAGAGAAACATCCAGACCCGGAGCAAATATCTGTAGATCATGCAAACATTTGTTCCGCAGCGGGAATCGAACCCACTACCTCCTGCGTCTCAGCCGGCTATTCGCCCACTGCGCCACGGAGGTCGCCAGTTAGTTAATGTTATCAGCATAAAATTAAATGTTCTTAACAAAAATACTTACAAAAAAAAACTTTTACAAGTATATAGCGATCCATATCGGACGGAATGTAATTCCATATTAGTAGTTAGAAGTCTGCAACATAATTTGCCGATTAGAGTTTATAGCTTTAAAATGCGTAAAATTTTACAAAATCTGCTAGCTATTAGGGCTTAGAACTACATCCCAATGATTCGTTATTTAGTATTATTAACCGGCTTCAAAAAAGGAGGAGGTTCTCAATTCGACTGTATTTTTTTTATGTTTGTTACCTCAGACTTCGACTGGATCAGACGATTTTGATGATTTTTTTTATTTGAAAGCTGGTGCTTTCCGTGTGGTCTCATTTCCATTTGGTCTGGTTCTGACAATGACATCCATGAGAAAACGATATAAGTCTTAAATTTGTTTAATTTTTATGTTATGTTATGTTTGTTGAGAATTCCGTTAGGTATATGTCAACAGATTTAGAAAATTAAAGGAAATTTTAGATTGATGCCATGGAAATTTCATCAGAATTGGTGGAGTAGTTTGGTTTTTTACTGTTATCTGAAGTTGGTTATATATTTTTTGTTAAAAAGTTACTTGTTCTCTTTGATATTAATGTTACTCGCTCGCCACCGACACACGTTGAGACGGTTTTTAAAATAAATTGAGTTCCTACAAAAACCTCATAGAAAAAAGCACCTTCAGTTTTTCTAGAACATTTCAATTTTCCGGGCTACTTTCCCAATTTATTTTCCCTAAATTCCTTATGATGAGACTAGCGCAGGATCGTATCCGTTACGATCCTGCGCTAGTCTCATCCTTTCTATTTGCACAAACTTGGGGAGGCCTTTACCCAGAAGTGGATGTAGTTGGGCTGCTGATAATGATGATGTTGACTTATAGACATGATATAATTCAGAATACTAATGGTACCCCGAAACCGACCGATCGTTCGCGAGATCCCCAAACTGAGATCTCGCGAGTCTCTCATAAAAACAAAAATATTTAATTCCTAACCTATAACTATCAAAATAATACCCACAGAATTATAAATTCCTTGACCTACAGTTTCATTCAAATTACAGATAACGGGAGTTCACGTTAATTGATTGCTCTATTTTATTTTTACCCCTTTTGAACCCCGATATCTCAATAACTCCCCCAGGAACTTTACGATCTGGTTCCGCCATCTCCTTTTCATCAAAGGACAAGCAGGTGCACGGCTCAGTACCATCCCTACCTAGTTGATATACCACCCATTCGCAAACACCGTATTGGTTCTACGTTCTTGATGCGTACAGCTAAGGTGTGGAACGCTTTGCCGTCGTCTGTTTTTCCTAAATAATACAATCCGGGCCTCTTTAAGGTAAGAGTGAATAGGTTTCTTCTAGATCTTCGTGCTTCATCTTAGACCACATCATCGCTTTCCATCAGGTGAAATTGTGGTCAAACAAAGATCTATTTAGTTAAAAAAAAAACATTTTTAGCTCATTTAGTCACACCAAAATTGTTCTCAAAATCACTACTTACCTAAGTGTCAAATTTCACGATGATCGGATCAACGCTTCGAAAGTTATCCTCTGTTACTTTATAAACTTTTTATTGCTAAGTAAAAAACACCTAGTGGTGTTACTCCAGGATAGCACCAGCACCAACCTCAGTATTTTAGATGCTATATTTGTGAACATATAACTGTAATCTTTGTTAAAATAGTAAATAAACTAAAAAAAAATCTTTATCAGTACATTACAACTCTGTTAATTGTTATATTAGGCCTTGTATTTTTGTTAGACATAATAAATACTAAACTTGACGATATTCGCAGGGAGGAAAAGGGGAAAACACCACAGTGTTGAAAACCAGGTCTACACACTATAAAGAAAAAAAAAATGTATACAACTTATATGGCAAACGAGCAGGCAGTCCACCAGATGTTAAGTGGCTACTGCAGCCCATGGATATCCACATATAATTCAAAACAAGCTATTATGTTCTCTTGATCTCTATGTGTATACGTTGTCATACTATAGGACTTAGCTGTTATGCCTATGTGCCAATAATTACAGGAACATACCATTACCTACCATCTAACCGGAACACAGCAGCACCAGTACTGCTATTTGGCGGCAGATAAAGGTAAGGCGGTGGTGCCCACTTCCTCGAGCCCGTTCACAAAAGCTCTACCACAAGTACAAATTTGTATGTTTGTAACGAATAAACGCATAAACTACGGGTCCGATTTCTAAAATTCTTTCACCATTCAAATGCTATATTATCTTTAAATAACATAGGCTTTATTTATTGGTAAAAAAATAGGGAGCCCTACTAACACTTCAATAATGTAACCCAAGGTTTTAAAAATCAGCCATAGAAAGGTTTAAAAACTACCTAAATGTCCACCCGTGCGAAGCCGGGACGGGCTGGTAATAAAAAATAATGTAAATAGCACATCGCTGAGTGGTTGCCGATTGTGTTGCCTCTTTTATTGTTTTAAGTTGTGTGTAAAAAGGTTTTATGGGGAAAATATACGATTACTATTTAAATTTCACATTATTGAAAATAAACACAATATTTCTATTTTTATTTCTACAATACAATTAAATTAATACATTATATTATGTTCTAGATCTAAGTAACTTTAACAGTGCTGGAACTTGTGTCGGTACTTACTGATAACAAAAACTAACAAACTTTTTATCATCGGCTCAGTACTTTCTTAAATGAAGAATTTTTACTGTGAGTTATTTTGTTCATTTCACAAATGAGTACACAGTTAAGTCCAAACGGAAAAGTGTCATCATTATCATCATTAAATTAACCGTAGAACGTCCACTGGTGCACATAGACCTTCCCTATAGATTTCCAGAGAAACCGAATCTGCACCCAACTTCGTTCACTCCAGAACCTATCTGCCTCTCGAGAACCTTAAAGTGGATGACAAGTGCCGAACATCAGGCTCAGTGGCGCGTATTAGGAGAGGCACATGTCCAGTAGTAGACTAATGATGTTAATCTTTTACTGTCATCATTATCATCATTACATCAGCCACAGGACGTAAACTGCTGAACATAGACCTCACCTATAGATATCCAGAGCGACTAATCTTGTGAGGCTTGCACCCAACGTCCCCCAGCAACCTCTATTAGATCGTATTTCCTTCTAATGGTCTTTTTTGCTGCGCTTTCGAGTCTTATACTGTATACACTTAAAACTTCTCTCATTCTAACAGGTATTTTGATCATGACTGCAGTTTACAGCCAAAGTCCTCCGAAGCCTATCAAACCCGAAGACATGAAAAAGGATTCCGATTTATACCGTCAATTAAAAAAAATACAGGAGAGCTTCTTTCCAGTCGTAGACTATCAAACAAGAGACCGCAATCTCAACTTAGATATGGATGTTTTTAAAACAGGAAAAAAGAATTGTTCATCATGTCCTAGGATTTATGCACCGGTCTGCGGCACGGATAATAGAACTTATACTAATCCTTGCAAGTTATATTGTACATATTATGTTAGGTATAAAAATAAAAAACGTTCTGTATCGGACGATATAGCGTATGTGGGTCAATGTTTACAGTTCATAGATCCTTTTTATTATTAACATATATAAACTTCTTATTGGCTCTAAGCCTCTCTGCTTAAGGCACTTGTCTCACCGCCGGCGAGTAAGCGATTAGCTATCAACTATTTTCTCGCTCAAAAAACGAACAAAAGGTATAGATACCGTGTCAGTAAAGGAGACACGTATATTAATAGTTGATCGCTGGCCGTTCACACTGCCGGCGAGAACTCGCTCTCCACTATTTTGTCACAGCGACTACAACACTCGCACAGCGATGCTCGCTTGGCGGTCACAACACAGGCCGGCGCCGTGAGATGAACCTGCGGAATGAAACGCACGCCGCACTCGCTCATTCGCTTCTTGATGCTCACCAACTCGTTTCTAGTTTAAAGCTCTACTCACTTCTCGCTCATCGCCGGCAGTGAGACAAATGCCTAATTGTAATGAATTTATTTCTATAGATAACTAACATTTGTAATATATTTTTGTCATACCAATAATATGCAATGTAATGAATTGTCAATAAATGAATACTGAACCAGACCCGGGACAAATATCCGAAGATCATGCAAACGTTTGTTCCGAGGCGGGAATCGAGCACATGTCATGTTTAAAACATAAATGCGTTGCTAATTTACAAAATAAAATAAGAAACTCGCCTTGGCGTATATTTTTTAACACACACGCCATAAATCATAAGCATTCAACTTTATTTTATACAGTGGTCTTATCAACATCCTTTGATTATCTGAAAGATAAAAACACTCTGATTTTTTTACTGTTGTGCTCTAACATTACACCTGGTTTCATAGCCAAGAAAAAAGATACGTAGATACTTCAAAAAAAACAAGAAGAACCTGTTCTATTTCCAACGTCCGTGGGTTTCCATCTAGTGAGTGGACAATAAGAAAAATACAGCTTTAGAATGAAAATGTACAGATAGAACTTGGCATAGCCAGAATATCTTTACAAGCATTTTACAGAAAACTTGTACTTCAGATGCATATGTAAATTATAAATAAACTAGCTATCTTGCCCGCGGCTTCGCACGCTTGTAGTTTTCCGTTCCCGTGTGAACTTCGGGATAAAAACCATATAAAAACACTCTTGTCAAAGTGGCGCGACACTCCGTGTAAATGACTTCACGTCAATGAACAACGGATAAAATTACGAGTATATGAATATATTGTTTTTATAAAAATACTAAAATGGCGATTAAAAAATGGGGGGTGGGAATAGGAAGGTGAAAAATACATTAAGACCTATTCCCATACCCACCAAATATATTAAAACAAATTCAATAAAATCGGCTTACCTGTTTCGGAGGAGTGCGACTGCAAACACCGTGACACGAGTTTTATATACAAGTATTAGATTTTAGCCTATGTCTTAGTGCATGAATAAATGAATGAATTCTTTATCATACCTTACAAATTAGACACAACAGTTTAAAAGATAAAAAAAATATTAAAGCATAGTGGGCGGTCTTATTGCTTAACAAAGCGAGCATAATTTAATTCATAATTCATTTATTCACAAACACTATAAAATCATGTTTGAACTGATATTTGCTTACAATTAACAACAAAATATAATAGTAACACAAATATTATTTAAACCAACTTCCGCAATACCAAATAGCTAATCCTACTAATATTATAACCGCGAAAAATGTTATGTATGGATGTTTGTTACTCTTTCACGCCGGAACGGCTAAACCGATTGCGATGAAATTTGGTATGTACGTAGATCATAACCTGGATTAACATATAGGCTACGTTTTATTGGCAAACCATGCATGTGAAGCCGCTGGCAACAGCTAGTAATACAATAAATTAAAAAAAGTGTCTAAATAAATATATAAATAATGTCTAAAATGTCAAAAATTATAATTAATTAAATCTTCCATAAATGTCAAAGTGATCCAATAGCCAGCCATTAAATTATATTATTAATAAAGTCATTAATTGCATAGAAGCATCCCCTCCAGCAAAAGTTTTCTCAATTCTGATTTAAATTTATTTAAGTTATCAGTCTCTTATAAATGTACCGGTAAGGAGTAAAATAATCTAACAGCGTGGTACCTGCTGCAGAGTTTGGCTATGTTTAACCTAGGGCAGAAAGGTGCAACAAGATCCTTTCTTCTAGTCCCTTATCGATCTCTTCCAGTCAACCTTTCGATGGAGAGGATCATTGCTTAATGGAGGATTGGCCGAGGTGTAACATGTATAATTATACTTAATAATTCATCTATTACTAAAGTTTTTTTATAGTACATGGAGTTTGAACAAACAAATGGCTTCATTAACATCATCATACAGGACATCAACTGCTGAGCATAGACCTCCCCCATAGATCTCCAGAGCGATCGATCCTGGCCGGCCTGCACCAATTGTAATCATCATCATCATATCAGCCGTAGGACGTCCACTGCTGTACAAAGGCCTCCCTCATTGATCTCCAGGAACTGCGGTTGGAAGCGGCCTGCATCCAACACCGACCTGCGGTTTTTACCAAGTCGTCTGCCCATCTTGTAGGTGGACGTCCTACGCTGCGCTTGCCGGTCCGTGGCTTCCATTCGAGAACTTTCCAATTGTAATAAATAATACCAATGTTTTCAATAAGCGAAACATGCAATCTTTTCCAACGCAGATTTTAACTCAGTTTCAGGTTTTATAACGAAATTAACCGATTAACTCTAATCAGTTAAGTAATTGCGTTTTAAACTCTCAAGTATACTTCGGAACAACATTCCATCCATAATGAGTTGCAATTTAAACGTTTTAATTTGTAAGTAAATAACACTGACGACCTTTATAGCGCAGTGGACGTACCAGCTGAGACGCAGGAGATGAAAACGCGTGGAAAAAATGTTTGCATGATCTACAATTCTTTGTTCCGAATCTGGATATTTTTCTATATATGTATAGGTATTATAAATATGTCTTTACAAATAGCAAAGTGTATAAGTATTCTATCAGTTATCTGGTCCCTAATGTACAAGCTCTGTTTAGTTTGGGGCTAGATAGCTCTGTGTGAAATGTCCAGCAATATTTATAGCCAACTCAACTAAGTTCCTCCAAGGGTGTCTTGAGTGCAACTCTCAACAAACCAGAAGAGCGTATGATCAGACAGCAACAATGTGCAAGGTGCTTCGTGGTAAGATCGACGTTCCTGATTTGCATAATCTTCTCTTTCGTTTCTACCTTCCTAATAGTTACATTCGTAACAGAAGCCATAGACTGTTTTCGGTTCCATTAAGCAGAACCGTTTCTCGTGCCAAGTCTCCACTGCCCCGCACCCTCGCCGCCCTCAACAGACTTCTTGATAAGCACCCAGACTGCGATATCTTCGCAGATGAATGGAAGAATTGGATGTTGGTATGCTTGAGGTTTTGCGAAAGTGATGAATGAAAGGATGCTTGTTTGTGTGCTTATTTTATTCTGTTTTGTTTATATTATTTTGAAATTGTATAATCATATTAATTATTAATTTTTTTTACCTATTGGAATGTGCACAATAATTCTCATTTTATTTTATATAACTTTTAGTCATAATTAAGTAACTGATGTAATTGGCTTATTTAAATCGTGTTAGTTACTGAATAAATAAATAAAATAAATAGTTATTTTATTTATTTACTGCGTGCTCACTCATGTGACGCGCACGCGGTTTGCACAGGCCATGTTAGTTTTGCTATTCACATATTTTTCTTAATAACCTATACTGTCTCACTGCTGAGCATAGGTCTCCCACATTTTCTTCCATTCCTTGCGTTCTCCGCCAGAGTGGAACCCATCCAGATTGTCGCGCCAACGTATCCGTGGTCGGCCTCGTTGCCGTATATACGAGCCAACTGCTCAATCAACAGCCTAGCCTCTTTACTAAACAGCGTTGTTCAACTAGATTCCTACATAATATTCAGACACACCGTATGGCAGAAGGTCATTAGGTTTTTTTTTTAATAAATAAAAAAGAATTATGTTATAAGCACCTTATTATGTATGAAAACTAAGAGTGCAAACTGAGACAGAAGAACACCCCCCCCCCCCCCCCCCCCCCAACTAGAATGTAAATGTTGTAACAAACGCTACGGCTGAATATCATTCAGGCCGCTAGTTGAACGGCGCTGTTTAGTAAAGAGGCTAGGCTGTTGATTGAACGGCTAATTAAGCTAGTTGGCTGCGACCATTTTATCTTTTATTATGTGTACATGACACACCATCATCATCATCATATCAGCCGTAGGACGTCCACTGCTGGACAAAGGCCTCCCTCATTGATCTCCAGGAACTGCGGTTGGAAGCGGCCTGCATCCAGCGCCAACCTGCGATTCTTACCAAGTCGTCTGCCTATCTTGTAGGTGGAACTAGGAGCTATGGAGAGGGCTATGCTCGGGGTTTCTCTACGGGATCAAATCAGAAATGAGGAGATATGTAGGAGAACTAAAGTCACCGACATAGCCCCACGGATTAGCACGTTGAAGTGGCAATGGGCAGGCCATATAGCGCGCAGAACAGATGGCCGATAGGGCCGGAAAGTTCTCGAATGGAGGCCACGGACCGGCAAGCGCAGCGTAGGACGTCCACCTACATGACACATAATAAAAGATAAAAAGGTTTATAACTAAAAAAACCCTCGGAATAGAACATCGGATATTTCTGCCGCCAAGGTGATCGCATTGCTATATTCCTGTTGGAATGGTGTCGGTAAAATCACAGGCATATTAAAAGTAACAGTTAACTATAATATAGTTTACGTTTTCAGATCAAATAATCATATTATTGACAATTCTGGTCCTCAATGATTGTGACGTCAATCGAGAACGAAAGCTGGAGCCAATTGAAACATACAGAAAGAATTGTTCTCATTGCCCTATGGTATATTTTCCCGTGTGCGCCTCGAATAACTTAACTTACCAGAACCACTGTCTCTTCAATTGTAAAATGCATAGAAGCCGTTTTCACGTTGTAAGACGAGGTGTGTGTCTTTTCTTTTAAGAGTTAATATACCTACTATTTCGTGTCTAAATAATTTTATTCTTTATTGTACACAAATAGATTACAGACAGAAACAGCTTACAAAATGGATATGTACAAAGGCGAGCCTAACCCTAATAAGAGTTGTCTTCCAGCAAACCTTTGAAGATTGAGATAGTTGATTATAGTGGTGGGTACGTGTACAAAAAAGGACATTGGAGTAAAATACTAATAAATATCTATAGTTATACATAATATACACCATAATAAACATAATACCTACATCTATATATATAAAAGAAATTCATGTTAGTTACACTATTTATAACTCAAGAACGGAAGAACCGATTTTGCTGAAAGTTGGTGGGGAGGTAGCTTAGAACCAGGAGACGGACATAGGATACTTTTTATCCCGTTCGACCGCGTTCCCGTGTGACGTGGCATAAAACATCAAAGAGAATACAAGTCACTATAAAACGTGATATAACAAAAACGCATCTGACATGGAATAACAAAACGCAAATGACAGCTAAACGTAATTTTGTCTATAGATAAGATCGGGTTAGTAATGATGGCTGGGGACAATTGACAATTCTACCAGTGTGACGTACATTGACAGCCCGCGTTATATGCATGTTAAGGCGGTACGAAGTTCGGCGGATCAACTAGTTATACATAAACATAATACAATATAAAAATATACCTACTTATACATAACCTAAAAGTTTACAAGGACAGGTAATGCTCTTTGACTCTAAACTTCAGTGTTTAGTGATGTACTTGCGCGTATAGTGTGGTTGAGAATTCCATAGTTTTAAAAATTTAAAATATAAGTCGTGAACACGTAACAAACAGACAAATAGAAAAACAGAATTACTTTCGAATTTATAATACTATTATTGGTTCTGTGAGAACAGAATACCCCTCGCGTTCCCTTAGTCCTAAGAGGTCGAATTTGGTGTCTACGAGTTCATCTCGTGAAGACAGGGAGGACTGTGTAGTCTGATTTGTATAGGTATGAATACATTTTACAAAAAAAAAGTTCAAACATTGAAATCCATCCATATATGACGCTACAGCAAACTACCTTCCTCTTTCTCCCTCTACTTTCTCCTTTTGGACATTTTTTTGCAACATCTTGTGTAGAATAAAGTCCTTAGAGTGCTTCTCAAATTTGATTGAAATCCGTCTATGAATAACACTACAGCAAACTTCCCAATCGCAATCGCAAATTTTTGTCAAAATCGATTGAAAAATGCGACCTGTAGGCGAGAACAGACAGACTGAGAGACGGACAAAAGCATTTTTGGCCAATCTCAAAACTAAGACGCTTCGCTTGCTCGGTTAATAAGTATGGATGAACATGACATGGTCCATGTGCTTGTGCCGTCACCTCAGCTTATAAAAAATATATTATCTAAAAAACCCAAAAAAATAAACTTAAATATAGCTTATGTCATTTTCGAGGTTCAGACAATCCCAGTGATACCTCATTTACCGCCAAGCTGTTAATCTTACAGGTTGCGCCATATAAAAAGATAGATACACCCTATTCTAGAAACGGAAACCTAATAAGTTCTTTTCTACGCAAAATCAAGCCAAAAAGCTTCCTTTTAGTACAAAACTCACGAACGCAGGTGAGCGAGCGCCACTTAATAGAATTCCTAAGTTATTTAACGATCATTTCTTGGAAATTGAATTTTTTGCAAGCTCACCCGCCTTGTTTAAGAAAGCAATAAATCAGATAATCCTGTCTCATTGTCTAATTTTAATTTAAAGCGACTAAGTTACTCATTACTAAATGTGAACCTGTATTGTGTAGGTACGTAGGTACCTAGGCACTTGCTTGCCTGCATAATATAGGTTCATATTTTTTGTACTTAAGTATTTGTATACACTCATGCCCACCATTTGTATAACGTAATCTGTGGACAACGGTGCTGGTTATGTCTGTAACACATCTTGTAACAATTAATAAGTCTAGTTATATTTAGGCATAATTGTTTGTTGTCTCAAATAAATAAAAATAAAATTAAATAAAAACATATCATAGTACCAGTCATAAGACCTCCACTGTTGAACATAGGCCTCCCCCATAGATTTTCTTGTGCGGCCTGCACCCAACGGCTCCCAGCAACCTTTATCACGTCATTCCATCTAGTGTGGGGCTGACTTACGCTACATTTTCTAGTATGTAATCTCCACCTGAGAACCTTATTGTCCCAACGGCCGTCAGGTCTTCGAGCTATGTAACCCAAACTGGCAGTTTACAATAATAATTAATCGAGCAAAGCGAGATCTCTAATTCAACTTGGGCAAATCGGCGATGTATGTAGGTATATATGTTTGTTTGTCTGAGGATAACTTTCGAAGCAATGATCCGATCACCGTGAAATTTTATATAAAGGTAGGTTGTGATGACACAGTTCTGGTGTGGCTAAATCAGCTAAAAATGTTGAGGGGTTGTTGAGATATTGGGGTTCAAGGAGGGTAAAAAAAATGAAAATGAGGCTATCAGGTCAAGTGAGACGTTAAATAAAAGGTATGCATTAGTACACACGGTTACACATCAAGCTATAAATTTCCAGTATAAGCTGACCTCACATTGTGTAGGCTTTTCGTAGAATGAGAGGTCAGCTTATACTGGAAAAGTATAGCTTGATGTGTAGCCGTGTGTACATTTAGACTCTGTTTTTATTTTTCGTAAACGTTTTACAGTTTTTGAGTTATTATTATTAGCCATGATAAAAACTAAATTTTGACAAAATTCACTGGGTACACCAGTGAACCCACAGTGCTGAAATTTGGTATGCGTGTAGTATTAGTGGCACAAATATAGTCAAAAGTCTGATATCTAGAATAACTACAATTTGAATCTCAAAAAAGAGTAACCAGTTAATATGATCTCTCGTTACCGTAGATAGTCATAGATTACGAATCAGTTCTAGGCGAACCACTAACTTGAAACTGAGTGAACTTCCAAAAATTGATAACTAAGCCCATATCTACACATATACCTTAAAGACTAACATACATAGTTTAGCTTGCCAATCCCACAGGTCCATCTAGCACATAAACACTTTAATTTATTCATAGTAGCCAGTGTAATCCCCACTTTATAGTTCATTTAAAACTTTCCCCATCAAATCACCTATTTTGTCTATTACTAAGTTTCAAAGTGATATGAGTTTACTTTGAAATGGCCTGTCTATGGCCAATTTTAACCCAGGAAAAAGGCTATCAACTTGACGATGAAGGTATAAATTTACTATAGGTATCTAGTTCTCTCATTCAATTACAAGCTCTCAAGGATGCCTCCATTTCACAGGAAATTAATTGATAGTAGTTATGTATTATTTGTTGTTTCTGTGATATTAGTATTAGGTATATATATCGCAGCTAAGTAGCTTAATTAGCCGTTCAATCGACACCCTAGCCTTTTTACTAAACAGCGCCGCTCAACTAAATTCCTCAAACAAGGTTTAAGGTAAGTACATAATATACAGGACACACAGTATAGAAGTAGGTCGTTAGGTTTTTATTTAATAAATAAAAAAGAATGATGTATTATGTACCTTATTATGTATAAAAACTAAGACTGCAGACTGAGAGAGAACAACCCCCCTCAACTAGAATTGAAATGCTGTAACAAACGCCACGGCTGAATATCATTCAAGCCGCTAGTAGAACGGCGCTGTTTAGTAAAGAGGCTAGGCTGTTGATTGAATGGCTAATTAAGCTACTTGGATGAGACATAATATATACATTATTTTTTAATTAGGTAAGATGACAATGCCCTTTTGCAGCAGCTACGATTTGACATTACAAAATGCGTATCTTGACATTTCTTAATCCTACTATCCTACTAATAATATTATAAACACGAAAGTTTGTATGTATGGATGAATGGATGTTTGTTCCTCTTTCACGCAAAATCTACCAAATGGATTTTAATGAAAGCTTACAATAATATAGCTTAGACATTAGAATAACACATAGTCTATAATTTTTAAAGATAGTGTGTGAATTGTCCAAAATATAACGATAATTGTCAAGTAAGTCGGAATAAAATCTGCCATCTTCGAGCTATTCTGGCGTACGCTGCAAAAACTGTAGAATTTACACGTATCTAATGAATATAAGAGAAATTTTTATCTTAATTAGTGCAGACGAAGTCGCGGGTACCAGCTAGTATGTAATAAATGACTAATGCAATTCTAAATTTATAATTGTTATCTTTTGACGTACACAGGAATTTAGAATTTAAGTTAGGTATTTAATATAAATTCTTTGACAATGCCCTCTACAGCAGCTATAGTCTTAAGTTCCTACGTACTTATTAATCAGTATTGAGATGCTTAAATGTAAATGAAGGTGAAATGCTTGTCTGTTTCTGGCACCTCCAAACATATGGTGCAATGAGCTACTTAGATAAAGACGTAATTAATTAAGAACTATTATTGACGTAACCAAGTATTCAATTGTGTCCCTACGGTTTGAATAAATGAGTATGAGTGCGTACGATATTCGGATTCTCCCTTATGTCCCCGTAATTTAATCCTTCGTCACTAACAGAGGTATTTCCCGTTTGTCCCCATAAGGGGATGTGTAGGGAGACGGCCGGGAATTTAATATCTTTTCATTTATTCATATCCTTTGACAAATTACATGAAGTTAGATCACACTAATATTATAAATGTAAGAGTTTGGATGTTTGTTTATTTATTTGTTGATTTGTTACTCAATCACGTCGTAACGGCTGAACTGGTTTCGATAAAATTTGGTATATACGTAGATTATAACCTGGATTACGACATAGGCTACGTTTTATCCCATTAATTAGTTCCTATAGGATAAAAATGGGGTGTCAAGTGAAGTTGCAATAGCGAGTTTAGCGTTATTTCTTGTTTACATACATGTCGGCCCAAGACCATCTTAATTATAAGCTTACTAATTAAATTATTGAATATCAAATCAAATTACGAATTATGTTTCAGTTCTCAATGTAAAGTTTCAACTTTCTCCGTTAAACGGAACGTAATTGTTTGTCTTTGTTTTCAAGGATGTTTTGCGCCGACATACACATTTAACAATAAATATAAAATACTAGCTTCAGCCCGTGGCTACGCACGCGTGTTGAGTCAATAAAAAGTAGCCTATGTGTCAATCCAGATCATAATCTATTGGTTGAAATTTCATTGGTATTGGTTCAGCCATTATGACGTGATGGAGTAACAAACAAACATCTAAACTTTCGCATTTATACCTAATATTGTGTAATGTCACACAATTACTTAATTAAAAAAAGTTACAAGTAACAAGTGAAACAATTCTAAATAACAAATAATACCAACTTACATCTGCCGAAACATCGTCAATATGAAAATTATAATTATTATCCCACTAATTCAATAAACGCGAAAACTTGTATGGATGTGTGTGTGGATATTTGTTACTCTTTCACGCAAAAACTACTGAATGGATTTTAATGAAATTTGGTATGCCGATAGATTATGATGACCTATAGTGACACATAGGCTACGTTTCATTGACAAACTACGCGTGCGAAGCCACGGACGGTAGCTAGTATTGAATAATTGATATATTTGTACCTAGTAGGAATTCATATTATCTAATGTATCAATTATTTCTTCAGATGTGTTAGTAAGTATAGAAATCTGTCAATATGAAACGCTTCTGGAGACAAATAAATAAATATTAAATAAAATTCGTTTATTGCAGGCACAAAATATACGACCCATGTCACACAAACAAACATTAAATACACTTCAACAGAATTGAGAACCTCCTCCTTTTTTGAAGTTTGTTAAAAAATACAGAATATGCAGAATATGCAGATGCTCCAGTGTAGTCAGTTTTTATTTCCGTCCAAGTGGACGGAAGTCCAATACTTATAAATTCCATTCTTATATATCTGGTCAGAGACAGCCCTCAGTACGCTATTGTTGGAGCGACTCAGCCTACTCCAAAACGAACCTACGCGAGTTCGGATGATAGTGAGAAAGTCGGGAACACCCGCCTCGGTGAACATTATCGACGCACTGCAGTACCTCGGCAACCTACCAAGCCCGGTAAGCATCATTGTACTGGCCCCTTATGATGTTGAATGACATGAAATGACATACTATTGGTACTCATGAAAATCTAATAGGTTGGATTTGGTAGTTATCAAAATATTACCAAGGAACAGCAAAATAAAATAGATACTACATTGAAATATCGTCGTGTCGAAATATTGATCCAGGATTAACTAGTTCTAGTAGAGATTGATTCTCTAAATCAACTTGGGCAAATCGGTGTTGTATGTATGTATGTATGTTTGTTTGTTCAATAATAACTTTCGATGCGTTGATCCGATCATCGTGAAATTTGATAAATATGTAGGTAGTGATGGCACCATTTTGGTGTAACTAAATGAGCTAAAACTGTTAAGGGGTTGTTGAGATATTAGGGTTCAAGAGGGGTAAAAAAAATGAAAATGAGACTATTAGATCAAATGGGACGTCAGATGAAAGGTTTTTTTAGTACATTTAGACTCCGTTTTTATTTTTAGTAATGTCTTTATAGGTTTTGAGTTATTAGCCAAAAAAAAACTGAACTTTGACAAAATTCACAGGGTACACCAGTAACTCCACAGTGTTGTAATTTGGTATGCGTGTAGTTTAAGTATCACAAATATAGGCAAAAGTCTCAAATTTAGAATAAATGCAATTGGTACCCAAAAAAAGAGTAACCATTGACATAAACTCCCGTTACGTGTAATTTGAATGAAACTGTAGGTCAAGTTCTATGGTTATTTATTTTTGGCACTATTTTGATAGTCAAATATGACGCGTGATCTCAGTTCGGGGCAAACCACTAGTTATTCAGTATAAAGTGAAACTTGGTGTTATTATACTCATTGTTGTACATAATAACTATTTTGATTATTATTACTACAATAACTATTATGTGATTATTATAAAAAAAAACAAAGAAACGGACATAAACTTTTCTCTTCACATATTAAGTACCTAGTCAGGTCATAAATTCTGTCACATGTTTAATATAAAATATTTGAAACAAGTTTATTCATTATGTAACCATTTATATACCAAAATGAACTTAACAAAACATAGATTCTTATGACACTAAATTTTCCAGTCGTCTATCGCAGCACGAACGAGGTCCATGTCAATATCGGCGGCTGCCTTAATCAAGGATGTCTTGAGTTACTCCAAATTGGGATGAGGCTTTGAACACGCCTTTTCCTCGAAGTATTGCTATATCTTGTAATCTAACGGATTCAAATCTGGACTGGAGGAGGGCCAGTCTTCGTGCCGGATGAAGTCGATTTCACACGCCGCCAGCCAGTCTTGTGTGCTCTTCGCTCTATGAGCTGGCGCCGAATCTTGTTGGAATACCCAGTGCCTGTTATTGAACATGGTATGAGAAACAGGTTCCACAAGGTTCGTCAGGACTGTATTTTGATACACAACTGCATTCGTTTTTACACCTTTCTCACAAAAATGTACCTCTGTTAAGCCCCAATAAGAAACTCCCAACCATACCATAAGCGAGGATGGAAAATGACCTCGTTGGACACGCAGAATACGGTTGCTCGCTTCTTCACTACTGTGTGCGTACACCTTATCATTTTGTTTGTTGTAGCTCTCTTCTACAGTAAAAATTTTTTCATCCGAAAAAAGAATTTCCCGATACTTTTTCCCGCGTACCGCTTCAACAAAGCGCGGCATCTCTTCAGTCTCAGGTCCATTAGACGAGCATTCAAACGATGTCCTGTTTTTATTCGATATGCCCGAAGCTCTAACTCTTCATTTAACACCCTTTTCACCGTGGTTCTGCTTAAGCCCATCTGAAGGGCCAACAGTTTCTGCTTACGTTTGGGATTTCTTTGAATTCGCGCCTTCACAGCTTTTATCACTACTGGAGTCCTAACAGACCGAGGGCGACCACTTCTTGACCTGTCATCTACACTAGAGTCTTCATTGTATCGTTTGATGGTGCGATAAACGAATCTTTAGGTTATATTCAAATTTTTCAGTATGTCAAAAATTTGAATTGGCGCGTAACCGCAACGATGCAACGCAATAACTGCAACACGGTCTTCTTTAAGGGTCCACTCCATATTTAAAAATGAGTAAAATTCTAAATTATCTCTATATCTAAAATCTAAAAAGTGTACATTTTTATTTTCATGAACAATTCGAAATTCGAATTCTATAAACTTTTTTGTGGCCAGCATTCTAAAAGAAAAGTTTTTACTGTGTGACAATACCTATGACCTGACTAGGTATATTACGATGCAGTACGGCTGTTTAAACAATTCTGTTTATGGCAATGATACCCAATGTGGTTATATATAGACCCGCAGGGGTCGACAAAGACATGCAAGGGGTACATGGCTTGAAAAAAAACACATTTGTAGTTAATGAATTCGTAACACGATGATATAAGGTGAGCACCTAAAACTTACCAAACCTTTATGGTCTACCCAAAACCAAAAAAAAACATGGGATGTAGTCGACGAAATAAAAAAGTTTGGCGATCTCAGCTCGGATCCGTAACTGCCGGGAACGGCAGTAAAAATATATAACAAAATACCAGAACAAATTAAAGCACAAGAAAACGACAATATCTTTGAACATAGATTAAAACATATATTCACGGAAAAGAGTTACTACACATTAAACAACGTTTCAACTTCAGCTACTTCAACTTCACTAACGACAAGACATGTTAATTACTTTCTACAATAATGATATCACTAACCAATAAAATTCAAAACATAAAATTGCTTAACTTCGATTCCACTAGACCTGCCTAGTTAGCTTTAATATTGCTACACCCTTACTTACAGAGTGCATATAAAGTGGGTTGAGGTGGTAGCTGTCGGTCTATGGAACTCTCTCCCTACTCATATTAAAAAGGCGCCTAGTAAACCGGTTTTCAGACGACTAGTCTATAGTCATTTCTTGCAGTCCTCCACTGGCTGTTAAAATATATGAAAACGTAGTACCTATGTGTGTTGTATGTAATAGTATTTTTTGTTTTATATCTATAAATATATATATATATATATATATTTGTTATATTTCTCATATATACAGGGTGTGGCGTAATGAGTGGATAATAGGGTACCTGCGGGTAGGGGCCATTGTGGCGGTTCAGAAAAATATTTGTTATGCTCAGTAAAAGTGCCTCGGTTTTCGAGATATTCGACATTTTCGAAATTTAAGATATATTTTACCCTTCATCACTATTTTTGGCGCCAAGACTGCAAATGAATTTTTTTTTTCTATCTGTTTTTTGGATAGTATTCTTGGATAGATATGCTATCGAATGGAAACTATTATTTTTATAACACAAGCACAGTTATGTTTTTAAAATAAGATTTCACTAAAATTTTACTTTCTTTCGTTTGTTTTCCTGACCTTTACCCTTCTGTGGTGTAAAAAAAATGTATGGTCACTTGAATGCCAAATTTTAAAAAAAATTAGCCTATTTCATCGAGTTTCCGAAATGGTATATTACATATCATTGTCACAACTTGATTCAAAATTAATTCCTACCAAACTTATCAAGGCGTAATTTAAAGAAATATTTTTAACTATTATTAGCAATAATTGTCTACTGTTCGCAGAACTACTAGTAATTCTTGGAACAGATTGGTTCCCGGCCCAGCGGCAATCGACACTATGTCTATCTTGCTATTTCATGCTATGAGTGAAAAAGAACTATCGTTTCGCGTAACGCATTTTTATGATTTTCAAGTCAGTGTGCTATCATACTACTCCCGTACAACAACGTGTTATCCTGTTTTGGATTGATACTCGTCGATTTTGTGCAGTGATTTCGGACTTTGTTTTGCCTAGCGATTTGGACGTCTTAATTTTGTGAACCTAACGATTTTGTGCTGTGATCTCGGACTTGATTTGCTTTGTAACTTGGATTTTTTGGTATTGCATATTGATTGCAATGCCTCAGCTATACACTGCGTCTGAATATGCGCAAATGCATTTAATCTACGGCGAGTGTAGTGGTAACGCCAATCGAGCAGCAGCACTGTATCGGGAAAGATTTCCCAATGCACGCCATCCCGATTATCGTGTGTTTATTCGCGTACACAATGCTTACATGGAAGGTCGAATTCCTGGAAGTGGCATCGGTGGCACGAGTTCTGGGAGACCGCAAGTACATAATGAAGAGGACGTACTTGATGAAATTGCTGCTGATCCGACCACATCTGTGCGCGTAATAGCCTCTAATACTGGCATGTCAGCAAGAACAGTGCACCGAATTTTAAAAAGAGAAAAATTACATCCTTTTCACTACCAGCGCGTGCAATGTTTGCAGCCAAGAGATTACTCTGCACGAGTTGCATTTTGCCAAACAATGCTGAGAAAAATGAACGCTGATCCCGATTTCTTCGATAAAATTTTGTGGAGCGACGAATCCACGTGCAAAAAAGATGGGTATTTTAATATGCACAATCTGCACAGTTGGCAGTGTACAAACCCTCATTTGGCCAGAGAATACAGGTCCCAGTACAAGTTCAAAATTAATTTATGGACTGGAATTCTAAATGGCAAAATCATCGGACCATTCGAATTGTCTGGAACATTGACTGCAGAAACGTATTTACATTTTTTACGGCACGAACTTCCACTTTTATTAGAAAATGTTTCATTAGAAGATAGAAGAAGAATGTGGCTGCAGCACGATGGTTGCCCCGCTCATGACGCCCGAAATGTTCGACAATACCTCGATGAAACATATCGTCGACGATGGATCGGTCGTTTGGGGACAATTTTGTGGCCACCTCGTTCACCAGACCTCAACCCATTGGACTTTTTTTACTGGGGATGCCTTAAAGAAAAGGTTTATAAAGACCCAATCAATACAGTGGACCAGCTACGGGAGCGTGTGCGATTAGCTGCTCAGAAAATCACAGAGCAAAGAATTGCGAACAGGATTAAAACATCTTTTATCAAAAGGTGCAGAGCATGCATCAGAGCACATGGTGGCCTTTTCGAACACCTTTTGTGATAGTAAATTTAATAAATGAAATGCATTTAAAATTTATTGTTTCGTTTTATTTCATTACCGAATTTTAAACTAACGTTTTTAGGTGATTTTAAGTAATGAAGTAAATTTTAGTACTTTTTGTAATTTTATAATAATTAGCTCTACCCATTTTAATAGGAATTACTTTTGAATCAACTTGTGGAAATACCATGTAATATACCATTTCGGAATCTCGATGAAATAGGCTAATTTTTTTAAAATTTGGCATTCAAGTGACCATACATTTTTTTTTACAACACAGAAGGGTAAAGGTCAGGAAAACAAACGAAAGCAAGTAAAATTTTAGTGAAATCCTATTTTAAAAACATAACTGTGCTTGTGTTATAAAAATAATAGTTTCCATTCGATAGCACATCTATCCAAGAATACTATCCAAAAAATAGATTGAAAAAAAATTTCATTTGCAGTCTTGGCGTCAAAAATAGTGACGAAGGGTGAAATATTTCTTAAATTTCGAAAATGTCGAATATCTCGAAAACCGAGGCACTTTTACTGAGCATAACTAATATTTTTCTGAACCGCCACAATGGCCTCTACCCGCAGGTACCCTATTATCCACTCATTACGCCACACCCTGTATATTCAATGTATTATTATTGTTATATCAAGTAGGTTTATGTATTTATTCTAACTGTAATCGGAGTTTATTGTTATTTGTGTTTCTTTTGTTTTTTTTAATAAACATTAATATTGTTAAAAGTTAGCACGCTAATCTTTTTTGTTACCTCTGAGGTTGGCAGGTAGAAAATGCTATTAGCATTAAGCCCACCTTTTGTACATGTAATTTGTATTTTTGTGCAATAAAGTATTAAATAAAAAAAAAAATGCTGGACTCTTGACTAGTCAATAAGATCTGACATGTAACATTTATCCACTTTGTATGAACGCAAAAAAACTGAATACTGAATCTCTGGTTTAAGGCGTACTGCCAATCTTTCTATACGTGCAGTCTGTGGATTAGCTATTCACAGAGGTGCTGTATTTCCTACGCGTCCAGTATAACAAAGATTTCAGGGTGCTGATGAGGCTGCCACGCTTCTGCCGCTCGTCGGGTATGTTCGAGACGCACGCGTCGTTCTTTTTCATGCGACTATCCGCAAGCATACGTTATCTCTGATGCGCCGGGTGCGAGGTAACCCCAACATCAACCTGACAGTTATAGGTCGTAGGATGATCAATGTGCCCTTATGTAGTACAAGCTTCCATCCGCGGCTTCACACGCGTGTTGTGTCTATAAAAAGTTGCCTATGTGTCAATCCAGATCATAATCTATCGAAAAACGAAATTTAATTGCAATTGGTTCAGCCTTACAGCCGTACAGTATTTTATGGCACAATAACGGCTATTGCTGTACAAAGCGCAAGTTTGGCCGCACGTAGAATACTGTTCCCATATTTGGCACGGAGCTCCAAAGTACCAATTGCTTCGATTTGATTCCCTTCAGAGAAGAGCTATTAGAATCATCGGTGATCCCAAGCTCGCCGACAGGCTGGAACCGCTGAGTCAACGCTGTTACATCGGATCGCTCAGTGTATTCTACCGCCTGTATAATGGGGAATGTTCTGAGGAGCTATTTAATCTCATCCCGTCGTCGAGATTTTACCACTGCACTTCTCGACAACGTAATAAAGCTCATCCACATATCATCGACAATTGGGTATCACGCACCACACGCTTCACGCGATCTTTTCTACCCCATACTTGCAAGATTTCCCATTGGGCTACGACATGGCACGCTTCAAGAGAAATGTAAAGAGGTTTCTACAGTGTAGGGAACGCATCGACAATACCCCGGGTGTTGCCGGTGCCAATAGGCGACGGTGACCGCTTACCATCAGGTAAGCCGTAAGTAGGGAATGCAATCCCGATCCCGCGGGATCCCGATCTCGCGAGATCTCGTGTAATTTTTCGGGATCAATCCCGACGCATCATATGACGAGATCCCGTTCGAGATTGACGGGATTGGGCGGCAGTGGTCAGCGACGCTACACACGTCCACTCGGGGCGCAAGCGGCGTGCTGACTGACGGCCGCTAGCGGCAGGAACGCCAAACAGCGTTAGAAAACTATTCCGACTATTTCCGAATATTAGCGACAGGTGACGCTAATTATTTAGTTGGTAAGATTAAAGAATAAAGATTTTTATTTTCTTTCGAGTAATATGTTATTTTAGTTAATCTCAATATCACAAACAAGCAGTTATTAGCTTTTTAAGTCATCCGAATTTAAATTTTTTTTTAACTAGACGGGATCCCGAAAATTCCGGGATCCCGCGGGATTGATATTTCTAATCCCGCGGGATCTCGAATTTGCAATCTCGAGTCGGGATTGCATTCCCTAGCCGTAAGCCTGTTTCCCCACTAATAACATAAAAAAAACAAAAAAGGCGTTCCGACGTCAAAGTGTAACAAACATCCATACATACATACACACTTTCGCGTGCACTACAGACCCACTATTACGCTGTCTTTTTGTTTTTGTATTTGTTTTTGTGAATAATTTTTATATGTCTGTAAATTGTATTATTAATGCTGGAATAAATAAATTGAATTAAATTGAATTAATCTATGGATGATTGCAATAAAAATAGATATTATTTGGCTGTGATTTAATGAGGTAGTGGGGAAGTGAAATTTTAGATTGGTCACCAAATTATGTCCTTACCAACCCGGGGTGTTATCTAATAGTCTATTGAAATAAAAACCGGCCAAGTACGAGTCGGACTCGCGCACGAAGGGTTCCGTACCATTATTTATAAAAAGGAACAAAAAATATCAAGTTTGCTGTATGGGAGCCCCCCCTTAAATATTTGTTTTATTTTAGTGTCATTATTTATTTTTAAAGCGAATATATAATTAAATATTCTGTGAATATTTCAAGCGTCTACCTGTCGCCGTTATCAAAATCGAGCTAAAACGAGCAAAAAAATCACGTTTGTTGTATGGGAGCCCCCTTAAAAATTCATTTTATTCTGTTTTTAGTATTTGTTGTTATAGCGGCAACATAAAAACATCATCTGTCAAAAAATTCAACTGTCTAACTATCACGGTACATGAGATACTGCCTGGTGACAGACGGACAGACAGACAGCGGAGCCTCAGTAATAGGGTGCCGTTTTACCCTTTGGGTACGGAACCCTAAAAAGGCCTTCAATAATCAGCTATGTAATGGGGTTACAGAGTCCGTGTGTTGGTTCACTAGAAGACATGTATTTTTTAACAGATGTCACAAATGACCCGGAAAATGACATACGTTTAATTAATTATTTGTGCAGTACGTGACATGGGACACCATTCGCTTTTATACAACCTGTTCTGTTACGACATTAATTTAAAACGCACATCCGGAATCGTATTATCTGATTTTAGAGGTAGGTTTAATACCGGTAGCTTGAATATGTATCCAGTAATCGATACATTTTCAATAAACCGTTTTTAATGTGAATCGGTGGCGCCTTTGAGACGATGCCGCTTAGTCGGCTTAACAGGTGCCTACTTACATGATGAATGAATATGATTTGTTTATCTATTTTATACTGTTCATTGATATTTTCGGACTTGATTTTAGGGTTGTATAAAAATGTATGTGGTAATGAATTTAAAAAACACCTATTCTACAAAAATAATAGCCATTAGCCGTACCCGTGTTTTTATTTAATGTCGTACTAACAAACCACGTATCGAGTGCTTCAGTTATTAATAAAACGGCGCGTCCATCTTTTTATTTTAGTCCGTGTGACATTAATAAATGAATTTTAAGCCCACAAAAACAACCAGCTCAAAAGCGCGTGTCTGACTTCTGACAACAAAATGCCATTCATAAAGTAAACAAAAGGTTAGGGCTCTGAATATAGCTCTCCGTATTTTTTACTCTTACAAAAGCTGTTATTATAGTTGCTCAAAAATCTTTCGCACCAAGTCAAATATTTCAGTAAAACCCGACCAAGTGCGAGTCGGACTCGCGCACGAAGGGTTCCGTGCTATTATCTATAAAAACGGCAAAAAATCATGTCTGTTGTATGGGAGCCTCAATTAAATATTTATTTTATTCAATAGCATTATTTTATTTATTTACCTTATTTGCATACTAGTTGGCATAGCACCTTGCCGTGCCAAACGATTTGCTTCAACTATTCTAGTTAGCACAAGTAAGGAGTGGAACTCACTTCCGGCGTATGTTTTTCCGAACCAGTACAATCTCGGAGTCTTCAAGTCCAGAGTGAATAGGTTCTTTCTAGGCAAGCGTGCTCCATCTTCGATCACACCTTCACTTACCATCAGGTGAGGTAGTGGTCAACCGCTTGAATATCATCAATAAAAAAATTACTTAAATTGTGTAATTTTCTAATTTTTGAATGTATTGCAATAGCTACAACTAGGTAGGAAATGCTGATGATGATGAATGAACAATGTTCTAATGTCTTCTGAATAGTATGCACTTTCCTTGGTGTACCACAGTAATGTTCGTACCAGCCGTACACTGCAAGTCGCACAGGTTGAAATATGATTTGTCATCAGTCCCACACACGGGGTCATATACTTTACTGCAGGTGCAGTTTTCTGGTTTAACAAACACAGGATTTGCGGGGACCGCGGTTTCATTGGCTGCTTTTTGGCTGAAAATTGCAATAATTTCATTTAATTTCATTTATTCTCAAACAATAAACTATTCTTTAATTTGTACCATATGGAAATGGTACAAGCATATGACCCATCATCATCATCATCATCCACAGCCCGACTTCACCCACTGCTGGGTATAGGCCTCCCCAAGTTTGTGCCATCCGCCACGATCCTAAACTAGTCTCACCCATTGACAGCCCGCCACTCTAACGATGTCGTCCACCCATCTCGCTGCCGGACGTCCTACCCTTCTACAGCCATTCCTCGGCTACCACTCAGTTGCTACCCTGCTCCACCTGTCATCACCACGTCTTGTCAAGTGTCCCGCCCAAGACCAATTGAGCTCCATAACTCGATTCCCAACGTCATGAACCTTCGTTCTTCTACGAATCTCGACGTTTGGAACTCGATCGAAGAGTTTTACGAACCATTAACCATTGCCTTTAACGTAGTATTGCCTCACAGGTCATGCACCTTAGAAACGTGCTCAATGATGCACTGCTTTGCGTCCTTCGACTTGAGGCATACAGGTTTAAAGCCTCAGGTGCTGGTAATTTTGTCAGCAACCATACCCTTCAAACTGAAACACAGCAATGCTGCTTGGCGGTATAAATAGGTATGGTGGTAGCACTTCCCCGGACGAGCACTTTCACAAGGAACTTTACTACTCTTTAATTCATTAATAATGTCGGAATATTTGTCACTCTATAAGTGTAATTTTAATTTTTATACATTACTAGCTGTTGCCCGTGACTTCGTACGCCTTACACTACTACAAATGTGTAGGTAGCCTAGAAATAAACTCGCTGTTGCAACTTGACTTGACACCCCCATTTTAATCAAATAGGACCTAAGTTATTGGATAAAAGTAGCCTATCTGTTAACCTAGGTTATAATCTACGTACATACTAAATTTCATTAAAATCGGTTCAGCTTTTACGACGTGATTGAGTAAAAAACAATCAAGTAGATGAACAAACATCCAAACATTCGCATTATAATATTAGTGGGATTTGAAAAAAAACAGATTCGGTAAGTACATAATATTACAAAATGATAATTATTAATATAGTATTTTTATTTATAGTGTTATTAAGAGATGTCGCGTTGCTTATTTCACATACGGAAAATTCCAAGATTTTTAAAATCATCTCAAAAATCTCAAGCCTAGACGGGACTTGAACCCGCAACCTTCCTCTTAATACAAGGATGCACTATCCAACTGTGCTACCAGGTTAATTCACGTCTAGTTCAAAATTAGTGAGATGATTCAGAATAACACAAAAAATACAATTAATGAGGTAGCACAGTTGGATAGTGCATCCTCGTATTTAGAGGAAGGTTGCGGGTTCAAGTCCCGTCTAGGCTTGAGATTTTTGAGATGATTTTAAAATCTTGGAATTTTCCGTATGCGAAATAAGCAACGCGACATCTCTTGTCAATTTACTTAACTGCAACGTTTGCCAAACGTGAGCAGGTACAAAAAACTATATAAGTTTTCCTGTAGATGGAGCTAACGGCGCTTTAGTCGTAATTCTGAATCATCTGACTAATTTCAACCTAGACGTGAATTAGCCTGGTAGCACAGTTGGATAGTGCATCCTCGTATTGAGAGGAAGGGTGCGGGTTCAAGTCCCGTCTAAGCTTGAGATTTTTATGATGATTTTAAAAATCTTGGAATAATTAATATTAAGTTGGGGAAAAAGTCTTTTCGCATTATAGTATGTATGAACTTGTAATAAAATCTCTTTGGCTATACTATTTGTATCTGGCTGGTTTTGGTATCATTCAAAGTTTAAATTTTAAGGAAGGTAAATCCAAATTCAAATTAGGAAAATGTGTGATTTTGATTTGTTTTTTGTACTGTAAAGATGAGTGAATCTAATGAGGAATTTCGATACATTTTAAAATTTTACTATAAAAAAGGTAAAAATGCAACGCAAGCCGCGAAAAAAATATGCGATGTTTATGGACCTAGTGCAGTGTCTGTAAGAGTAACACAAATTTGGTTTAAGCGTTTTCAATCCGGAAATTTTGATGTCATAGATGCACGTCTTACGTATTACGCACGTATTACGGATAAATTGATGCCATTTTTGAAAAAAGTGGAGCAAGATCGGCATATCAGTTGTTACGATGTAGCTGAAAAACTGGGAATTGACCACAAAACAGTTTTGGCACATTTTAAAAAAAACTGGGTACACAAAAAAGCTCGATATTTGGGTACCCCACGAGCTCACTGAAAGAAACCTAATGAACCGTGTACTCATTTGTGATTCTTTATTACGACGTAATGAAACCGAACCATTTTTGAAGAAGCTGATAACTGGTGATGAAAAGTGGATCACGATGTACGACAAGAACGTGCGAAAAAGGTCGTGGTCAAAAGCCGGTCAGGCTTCACAGACTATGGCGAAACCCGGGTTAACTCGCAACAAGGTGATGCTGTGTGTGTGGTAGGATTGGAAGGGCATTATTCATTATGAGCTGTTACCACCACGCAGGACCATCGATTCTTAACTCTACTGCGAACAACTGATGAGATTTAAGCAAGAAGTTGAGCGAAAGCGGCGGGAATTAATCAACAGAAGGGGTGTGGTTTTTCATCATGATAACGCTAGACCTCACACATGTTTAGCCACTCAGCAAAAATTAAGAGAGTTTGGCTGGGAGGTGTTAATGCATCCGCCGTATAGTCCTAACTTTGCACCTTCAGATTTCCACCTGTTTCGGTCTCTTCAGAATTCTTTAGGCAGTGTCAGGTTAACATCACGAGAGGACTGCCAAAACTACTTGTCGCGGTATTTTGATCAGAAGCCCCAAAATTTCCTTAGCAATGTCCCTACCTACAAGATGGCAACAAATTATCGAACAAAATGGTACCTACATACTTTAGTTAAATGTAAATAAACTATATTAAAAATGTTTTGAATGTTCTTAAAAAAATGCGAAGAAACTTTTTCCCCAACCTAATATGTCATGTCCCCATCAAGATCAAGCAACTACCTGCACCATGGCTAACGACCGAAATAAAAACTGCTATGCATAGAAAAAACGTTGCTAAGTTTAAGAATAAGTGTCGTCCTACTGATGAAAACTACCGTAAATATATCGAACGCCGAAATCTCTGTAATAAGGTGTGTAGGGATGCACAACGCCGTTTCATTCACAAATCTGTCGATAATGATGACCCATCAAAGGTTTGGAAGTTTCTCAGAACTTTAGGGATTGGAAAATCACGTCTTGAAAACTTACCTAAAGATTTAGATATTGACCTGCTTAATAAACACTTTTCATTATCTGCTAATATTGATGGACCAACAAAGTCTGTCACTATTAATCACCTCTCATCGATTCCTATAAATTCTACTCCTTTTCTCTTTAATGAATTCTCTGTTGCTGATGTTAGGAGAAGTGTAACATCCATTACATTCAATGTTGTCGGCAATGACAGCATTAGCCGCAATATGCTGGTGCCCATACTCGGCGAAATCATTCATGTCCTTACCCACATCCTTAATTTCTCTATAACTAGCGGAAAGTTTCCCTTAGTCTGGAAGAATGCCCAGATAATTCCGCTGCCCAAAAAGCCCAATCCTTCCTTGTTCTCTGAATTCCGTCCCATATCTATCCTTCTATTTCTCTCTAAAGTCCTAGAGCGCCTAGTCCATCACCAACTAAGTAATTTCCTTACTAGAAATTCTCTCATGAATTCTCTCCAATCCGGGTTTCGCCGTGGTCATAGCACCACGACGGCCTTGACTAAAATCACCAATGACATTCGTCAGGGTATGGACAATGGGCATGTGACTATGTTGTCATTGTTGGACTTTAGCAACGCCTTTAACAATGTCGACTTTGACATTCTTCTGGCTGTTCTTCAATCTCTTAACATCTCATCAACGGCTATTGATTGGTTTCAAAGTTACCTGTTTGGACGCCAGCAGCGTATTCATATTGATGACACTTATTCCTCGTGGTGTAGTTTGACTGCCGGTGTTCCTCAGGGCGGCGTGCTTTCTCCTCTTCTGTTCGCTATCTTTATAAATTCGATCTCTCACACTCTCTCTTCTTCCTACCACCTTTACGCAGATGATCTCCAGATTTACACACAAACACCCGTCAACAACTTAGAGATAGGTTTTGAAATCATAAATGAGGACTTGGCTCGGATACTCACATGGAGTAAATCATACGGTATCAGTGTTAACCCATTGAAAACGCAGTTTATTGTTGTAGGCAGCTCCAAGATGACATCTTAGATTGACTGGGCTGGTCTTCCTCCAATTATATTTGATGGCGTTCCAATACCTATACGTAACTGCGTGAAAAACTTAGGCGTACTTATTGATAAGGACATGTCATGGGGACCTCATGTAGCCGAACTAAGTCGGAAGTTGTTCGCTTCGGCGGCATCATTGAGAAAGCTACGGAACTTTCTACCGACATCTGCCAAAGTTGCGCTGGCACAATCCCTCTTACTCCCTATTCTTGACTATGCTGACGCCTGCTATCCGGATCTCACTCAGAAACACCTTGACAAACTTGAGCGCCTTCAGAACGTTTGTATCAGGTTTATATTTGGACTACGAAAATATGACCACGTTTCTATATTTCGCAAGAAGCTCAAGTGGCTACCCATTCGCTACCGCAGGAATACTCATATCCTCACTTTTTTGTACAGTATTTTGTTCAATTCTTCTAGTCCTTCTTATCTTAGAGAACGCTTTGAATATCTCCATCTATCTAATCCTCGTCCGTTGCGCTCTTCTAAGTCCTTGATACTTAAAATTCCTATCCACTCTTCTAACTTTTATGACAACTCCTTTACTGTACAAGCTATCCGTTTATGGAATTCTCTTCCTTCTTTTATTAGATCTGCCAAATCCCTTCCTATCTTTAAAACGCTATTGTTTAAGCACTATTTGTCTGCATCAGAGAGCTGAGTAATTTTATTTTGTTATCATATATGTCGTTGTTACTGTTTGTATTACAGCTGTTTTATATTTTATTTATTGTTAGTATATTTAATATCATAGAATGTTTATGTATAATATTTATGCTAATATTACCTACCCTGGTATCTATTTCTTTTGTTTTGCTTATGTAAGTATACCTACAATTAAATAAAAAGCTTATGTTATAAAGCTACCGTCCGTTAACGTTCTCGTAAAATCCAGTCCATCCAAAGGTTGTCTGGAAGAGATCGCTTTTATAAGACCGCCAATTGTACTATCGCGTGTCTAGTTTTAAGTGTTTTAATTATGATTTGTTAATTTAAGTGTGGTATACAATAAAGCGTTTTCTATCTATCTATCTATATGTCAAAACATTAATTATATTAGCAGCTTTCATTCATATATTTTGACCTAGTGGGGCCTCTCCCATAGATTTCAAAAGCGACTGATCTTTTAGAGAGAGATAGATAGATAATTCTTTATTGTTACACCAAATTATAATAACTTAACATAGAAACTTAAACAACATGGTGGTACAATGGGCGGCCTTATCGCTCAAAGCGATCTTTTCCAGGCAACCTTTGGATGGACTGGATTGAAAACCGTGTGAGGAGGCGGTGTCACAATAAATACCTGTATAATATATGTTGAATAAAAATAAATAAATAAATACCTAAACATAAAATATACCGAATTTGATTACCGGTCTCAATACGGCAAGCTCTATCATTAGCCACATTTAAAACAAGAGTGAAAATATTTTCTCTCTGAAACGTCGTACTTGTAGTATCGCTATAGATATGTATGTATGTATGTGTATAAGTATATATATATATTATTTTGTACTTAATTTATTTGTTGTAGGTATATTTACTTATGTATATTGTTTTATTTGATTGTAAGTGTTCACGACATCATATTCGTAATCAGCATCCCTAAGTTAGTCGAAAACGATACCCATTTCAAAAAAATGTATAACATAAATTTGTCGCCCATCTTGAATTTTAAAATTGACATCTTATTCGTAATCAGCATCCCTAGGTAAGTAAAAAACGATGCTAAAATGAGAAACTAATATGAAAATAACTTTTATTAGGAATTTAGTATGGTAGAAATAAGTAAACAATTTATAAGCGCCTAAAGAAGTTTTCACTACTTATATACAGAGGTGTCGGTAACGGTGTCGCGAGTTCATTGGTCTTTTCCCATCTCAAAAAATGGCCAACGCGCCTAAAGAAGTTTTCTCTACTTATATACAGAGGTGTCGGTAACGGTGTCGCAAGTTCAATAGTTTGTTCCCATCTAAAAAAATGCTCAACTTGCCCGAAGAAGTTTTCACTACTTATATAAAGAGGTGTCGGTAACGGTGTCGCGAGTTCAATGGTTTTATCCCATCTCAAAAAATGCCCGACGCGCCTAAACAAGGTTTCACTTCAAAAATAAAAAATTGGGTGTTCCAAAATGATCATGATGGTGGTTGCATGTCCTACGCTGCGCATTCCAGTGCGTGGTCTCTACTTGAGAACCTTTCGGCTAGCAAGATCTAAGTGGCCTACAGGATGATGTATTCTGCTGAGATTATTTAAGTGCTGAGATTATTTAGCCGCGTGCTCAATTTTGATGACCGAACAAGCAAAGGATTAGGATTAGGACGAAGAAAATTAGATTCCTGAGCATAAGCGATGAAATAAAAAGAGCACGAGGTGAAAAATCTTTGCACTCGAGGGCAACACGTAACATTTCATCCCACCTCAGTGAGAAAATGACTAAATGCAAAAAAAGTCATACACCAAGAAGGTTCCGAATCTGAGTTTTCAAACAAATTAAAAAAGGTTGTATGATAAATTCATCACCATGGAGGTACAAGTAAATAGGTTTAATGATGTTTTGAATTCACAAACTTAGTGTACACGATGTTCTAAATTCAATTTACTATTTATCCTCTAGCGGATAAAAACGGCCTTTGCACTCAGATATCGAAGAGCAAAAATACTCTTTTCGAGATGGGGGACGAAAAAGTATTTACTTGGAGTTAGCAAACAAGGACCTGGCTTTGGTTTTGCGTACTCAAATTGAAAATCAATTCGGAAAAACCAACAGCCAAATATCTTTCCAGAAAGAGGTTTTAATATCAGTTTTTCGATAGTAGCGACTGACTTCAAACCTCATAAATCTGTGACAAACCAGTCAATAATTACTGATTTTAAAGAGTATTTATCGCGTATGTATTTTCCGTTTATTTTATTTATTATTTATATGCTATCCCATATATTTAACCAGACCCGAATCTACGATTTTTCCGAACCAGGGCAGAAACTTGATGTGGCGCTCACTTCAGCGTTTGAGTGACGATAGGGGGGGGGGGGGGGGTAGGCTATAGGTAGCTAGTGCACCGTGCACTCAGCCCGCCTTGAGGCTTGCGCTCCTGGCGTCCCATTTTTACGAAGGATTTGTAGGCATTTAGGATTTGTTCACCAGCCAACTGAGGATGCGTTTCAAATCAAATGAAAAATCGATAGTTCCTAGTTTATCTACGACATGCGCTCGATTCTTGCTAAGCGCTTTGCAAAGCTAGTTTTTTACAAACATGAATTTTGCGACCCCTGAAATTGCCACTCGGGGTATGTGCCGTGGTTTGCCCTCTGGTTTTGAGTCTGCCCATGAGCACGGCTATTGCAATACCCGCTTATATCGGTAATGATGTACAGTGATCGCAAAAGATTTAAAAATAATAGAAATCTAGTTTTACTGGGTTCTTAGCTGTGAGTGATGAAGAACAGATCAGCCGGTCCGAAGGCTATCAACCCATTTTCTTATTGGTGAAGAGATCTCAACTGTAAAATGGTTTTATTTTATCAAGTATTTCTCTAGCCGAGGTTATAAAATTTTATAAAAAATAGTTGTATGCCCGCGAGTTCGTCCGCAATTTTCTGGATCGCGAAAACAGCGCCACAATTGTAAATCTAAATCATTCAGGGACCCACTCAAACACACACAATAAAAATCATTAATATCGGTCTAGCCATTTATGAGTTTTAGATAGATTAGTAAACAGCAATGATTTTTTATATAAACAGTCTGTCACCGCATTCACGACATTAATTTAAAACATATTTGCATAAACAAATCAACTGATCTTAGAAATTAGTTTTAAACCGGTAGTTATTATTTATCCAGTAATCGATACATTTCCAATAAACAAGTTTTAACATAAATCGGCCGCTTAGGTTTATCAGGTACACACGTCTACTCATCAAGCTATAATTTTTAGTATAAGCTGACCTCGCATTGTGTAGGCTTTTCGTAGAATGAGAGGTCAGCTTATACTGGAAATGTAAAGCTTGATGAGTAGCCGTGTACTTACATGATGAATGAGCATGATTTGTTTACCTACTTTGTACAGAATTTTTCAATGATATTTTAGGACTTGAAATTAAAGTAGATTAAATATTTTAAAAAATACATAGTAGTGAATTTTAAAATAACTATTTTAGAACAATACTAGCCATAAACCCTACCCGTGATTTAAATTAATGTCGTTAATACGGTGACACGCAGTACAGATAGATAACTTGTTTGAAAATTTTAACACTTACTCTATTCTCAGTGCATTGTATCTAGCGCTTATATACGGACTGAATTTGTCCGAGATGCGATTTCCGTCTCCAAATATGCACGAGACGCATAGGAGGCAACCTGAAAATGGTTATATTTTCGTAGAATTGTTATAGTTATATTTACACGGCACATTAAATAAATCTTCTCGCATCAAAACACCGCGGCTCGTCGTAGTAAAACTGTAAATAAAACTGCTGCCACCGACAACTACAGTTCAGTTCAGGCTGCTATAATGGATACTGTATACAAGGGCGGATCCAGGGGGGGGGGGGGGGGGGGGGGGTCATGGGGGGGTCATGAACCCCCCCCCCCCCCCCGGGCTGGGTCCAGGACTTAGGTAGGCCGCTAATTAAAATTGTTAAACATTATGTTTTCATATATGTATGTATATAGATATAGATTTTATGTAAGTACATTCAATATTTAATTAATTTAATATAATATTTTGATTCAAAAAATTGATTTTGTTGTTTAAATATAGGTATTTTTAAGTACAGTATGTAAGTACATTAATAAAATACCTACTTTTTACTTGTATCTATGATTATAAAAATTAAATTATAACTTCTTGTGACTTGCCCACGAATATGTGACACCATATAAACTCGAGCCGTTCAGTATTATTTGTATGAAACTCCCTACTCCCTACGCACACTAATCGGAATCGTAACGTAATCGCCTCGCCTCGGGACAAGCTCACAGCCGCGGTGCGGTGCGCTTACGGCTCGTCGTCCCCTCGCTTACGTCTCTCCGTACCCGAGTGGGGAAACTAGCCTAGCCGTCAACCAGCTGGGGGCGAACCGTAAGCGCGGCGTCACCTAGCCGTAGCCAAGGAGCTGCTGATCCGCTTTGATCACGTGCTTAAGTTAGGTTGAAGCCTGGTTGACGACGAGATGAAAGGCGATACCGTGACAATCCCTTTCAGAGTTAATATGTCTGTTGTGACCTTAAACCGCAAAAAATATATATATCACATTTGTATTTTATTTTGTTTGTTTTATTATTCTGTACTTTTTAATATACAAATAAGATGTCCACTATAACTAAAATGGCCTTAACTGAAGACCAGCGCTGGTCGTTACAAACAGAACATGCTGAGTTAAGTAAGTACCATATTGCAACTATTCTTTGTGTTTAAATAATAAATTGTTTTTGTTTGTTTTACTTGTTTTTATTTCTTTTTTTATGTATTAACTTTAAAATTAAATATTATTCTATTCTATATGGTTGATCGAGAGACGCGAGAGCTAAACTATTGTACACTCACAGATAATCAATGAAGTCCGTGTCATTGCGTCGACAATGATATCTTAGAAATGAATAAACATTTTTACTGCACATTGCGTGGAAATCCATTAGAGACCAATTTGATTTATTAATTTTTGCATGATAATTAATTATCACAATACCGAACGTATTGCTCCGCTCATACACAAAAAAGATATCGGCAGCCGTATTACCTAAGCCAAATTGCTGTCGTGTCGCTATCGCTAGTCAGGCCATCCCTTTCACGCGTACAGTACGTACCTCACGTGTAAAAGGGATGGTCTGACTAGCGAGAGCGACACGACAGCAATTTGGCTTAGGTAATAAGGCCGCGGAATGATCTCGGTCTGACATTTGACCGACTTGATCCGATAAGCTTAACTTCTGTTACTATCCTGTTACTCATAACTGTTTATCTTAAAAGTGGCCTGGATCCACACTTGCACACTAATATCTCAGAGACTCCTAATTGATCGAGCGAAGCGAGTGTTGTATGTATACATACAACAGTGATTCGTCCAAGTTAAATTGGAGATAATCGGTGTTGTATGTATGTTTGTTTGTCCGAGGATAACTTTTGAAGCGTTGATTTGATCATTGTGAAATTTGATATATAGGTAGGTAGTGATGCCACAATTCTGGTGTGTCTAAATAAGCTAAAATATTAGGGGTTGTTGAGATACTGGGGTTCAAGAGGGGTAAAAAAATATCAAAATATTTATTAGTACATTTCGACCGCGTTTTTATTTTTAGACGTAGACATAGACAGACATTTATTTGCTACCATAGCACACACAAATTCACACAATACAATCAAAAAGTATAACATCAAAGAGAAAGCACAGGTAACAGAAAACAGAAGATTACATTCAACAAACATAGAAACAAAAGAATGAAATAATAAATTTACAATGTAGTCAGGGTATATTTTAAAGGTATAACTTTTAGGTTTAATCCTGGTTGTTGTTGAGTTATTAGCACTAATAACAGTTATTATAAAAACGGAATTTATCACGTATCGTTTTATCGGTGTTCTGACCGGTCGGTACGTGATAAATATTTCGGTTCAATTCGTGAACTTTCATCATTTCACTTTCATTTGATGACCTTAGTGGTGCAGTGGGCGAATAGCCGGCTGAGACACGCAGGAGGTAGCGGGTTTGATTCCCGCCGCGGAACAAATGTTTGCATGACCTACAGATATTTGTTCCCGGTCTAGTTGTTTCTCTATATATTATAAGTATGTATTTACAGAAAAACTCTATATAAGTATTCTATTAGTTATCTGGTTCCCATAGTACAAGCTCTGTTTAGTTTGGGGCTAGATAACGCTGAGTGAAATGTCCAGAAATATTTATTTATTTATTTATCAGACTGAGTGAGAGATTAAACGGTACGTGATAAATTCCGTAATAATGATGGAAGTGAATCACAAAAGTTTAAGCTAATGTTTTTGCGACCATAATGAGTCATCTATCTTACAGGCAGCACCTTCTTGGCTATTAAATTAATTTACTGAACTCAGAAGTCGATCTGGAATCTCACTAATATTATAAATGTGAAAGTTTTGTTTGTTACTCAATCGCGTCGTAATGGCTGAACAGATTTCGATTAAAATTTGGGATGTTGGCAGATTATGACCTGGATTCAAACATAGTCTACTTACATAGATTACCAAACAACGCGTACGAAGCCGCTGGCGGAAGCTACTAACGATTATTAAAATGACAGGGTCAAGAGTAAAAACTCAGAAATGCTAATCCGCTGAGAGATGGGGATGATAAATTAACATTTGCATTTTACGGTACTGATCCTATGATTCAGGGTAATGAGGCGGCAGATTTAGAAGGCTGCTTCTTAAGCTCACTGCAATTACTTTCTGTAACCTTCCTGCAGTCAGTCAGTTTGCAGGAATGAATTTAGGAAAGAAGTTCGTTAAGATAATTAATCTAAATACTGGACAAATATTTGCATGATCTACAGATATTTTTTCCGGCCCTCCTTATTACCTAAGCGATACGACAACAATTTTGTTGTATCGCTATCGCTAGTCAGGCCATCCCTTTCACACGTACAGTACGTACCTCATGTGTGAAAAGGATGACCTGACTGGCGATAGCGACACGACAGCATAATAAATAGGCTTAGGTAATAAGGCTACGGGTCTGGTTGTTTCTCTATTATTATAAGTATGTTTTTACAAAAAAAAAACAAATATCTGTAGACAATAAAAATAATTGTCCCGCGGTGGGAATCGAACCCGCAACCTCCTGCGCCTCACTGGCCCACTGCGCCATAGAGGTCGTCAACTCTAGGCTGATTAAACGAAATGAATCTTCCTGCGAACTGACTGACTGCAGTCAGTTCGCAGCGATGACTTTAGGAAATAAGTAAGAAAGTGGCGACCACAAGTGGATGCAACGAAGCTTCGTAGCTTTCATCTGAATAATCCATTGCTATATATAAAACGATATTCGAAACCCCAACCTCCGAATCGGTAGTCAGGGTTCATCTTACTTTTTATATATTATTTATTTTTTGAATTGAAAACTTCTTTAGGCGCGTTGGGCATTATTTGATATGGAAAAAAAACCATTGAACTCGCGCCACTATTATCGTTACCGACACCTCTGTATATGAAGTGAAAACTACTTTAGGCGCGTTGGGCATTTTTTGATATGGAAAAAAAATATTGAACTCGCGACACTGTTACTGTTGCCGTTGCGACACCTCTGTAAGGGAGAGTGGCGCAAGACAGGGTGGGGAGCAAGACGGGACAACCAACCTTAAGTGCAAACGAATTAGCCAATCAGGATCGCTTTAGCACCTAACGTCGCGCCACCATTACGGCAATCAGTTATCGAAGTGAGCGGACAATGACACCACGCGTTTTATTTGTTTTCTGGAAAAAACTGTTTTTTTGCCAAATAGCTAGTGATTTTTCTAAACTATATAGGGCATGTATTTTCCGTAAATAATAACACCTCGAAGTTGATTTAAATGTTATCAAATGTGACAATAACTACACTTACATTTATGAACTTGTTTTTCTCTGTGCTGCGTACTGGTTTTATTTAGTTATTTTTTAAATTTGATTTGGCATACGGGGGCAAGATGGGGTAGGCGTTAAGGGGCAAGACGGCATAGAAAGGCAAGCAGCATACAGATGTCTAATTTTGTATCCGACGCGACTGCAAGTGATAACAGTTCGTTGATAATGGAATCGTCATCCACATAACCAGCAACAAATAATCAGAATGTGCCAATTATTTTTGAAGCCATTTTTGTTGTGGCAACTTTGACGGGTGCAGCAGTGACTCAAGACCACGAACTCCGCAGCAATCAATATTTGGTGATGTAAATCCGCAGAAAATAATGCCCTTTCCAGCAACTAGAAAAACATCTCGCGTAACTAAAGAACGGGGGAAAACCGCGGAAGAAACGACTAAGAAAAAAAAAACAAGCGACAGAGGAAAAACAGCGAAAAAAGAGTTGAGGAAACTTAAAATATCTTAAAAAAACCTCTAACTAAGAAGAAAAGAGTAACAAAGAAGAAACACGGGGCTAAGAATAGATCATTAAACGAGAATAGTGACAGCGATACTAAAAATACACCTTGTTTGTTTTGTACCCACGGGGTACCCCATCTTACCCTAGGGGTGGGGCATAATGGGGATGAGGATGTATTTCTACTTTTTGATTTATTTTTAAATTGTATTATGTTGATTAGACTGCTTAATACACGTTCACAGTGAACACTGATTATCAAAGAAGATTATAAGAATAAAACAAATTGATAAAACTCAATAAGATCAATTTTATTTACCATCAAACCTTAAGGACCCGTATTACACCACTCTCCCCAATTGTTCAAGTTTTCACTTCTGTCGGCAAGTCTTCTCCTGGAGTGCCACTTTTTTGTCTTGCTTAAATAGGTAGCTATTTATTGTAACACCGCCTCCTCACACGTTTTTTTCAATTCCAAAGGTTGTCTGGAAGAGATCGCTTTAGCAATAAGGCCACCCATTGTACCACCACGTATTAGACATTAAGTTTTCTAGTTAAGTTATTGTAATTTGTTGTAACAATAAAGAATTATCTATCTATCTTACTGAGTCAATAGGACAATAATTTAAGTACCTACTAGTATTTCTCTATTATCTATTAGAATTATTAAAATAATTAGCAATTAATTACGTAATTGAAAATTATATTACTAATTATTTCTCTATCAGGTACCTAAAGTAAAATTGTGGTATGACGGTTACGTCATTAATCCATTCTTCAAATGAAAGTTACAAAGGCTAACGTTTATCGTACATCGTTTCCTATGAGTAGCTATTAGAAGCTTTGGGGAAATGTTTTTTTTATTTTCCTTTGACCCTTTACATAAATAAATCATTACAAAAACCATCCATTCGGAAGGTGTCGTCCGAGCTTGTTTATTTAGGACATTATTATGCATTTGATTTATACTGGTATTCATGAGTATAGGCCAAGAACTGGAATCAGAAATCAAAAAAAGTCAACCGACGAGAAGATTCAACGATATCCTCAAGGCCGTGGGATTGCGATTTTTTCAAATTTATTTTATTAATTTATTTGACAAAAAGCTATACCTATACTAACAGTAATACATAAAGCAGTGTAAAACCTTAAGAGCTAGTTCAGACATGGCGGATTCCGCGCGGATGCAAATCGCGCGGTTAGACCGCGCGAATCTTATTTATATTAGCGCCTATTAATTCGTTTATACCTGTCTAGAGCCACATACCGTGCCTAGAGTGCGTTCAGTTGCTCCGCGGAAGCCGCACGTATCGGACGGCGACAATGGATCGCTTCGACACCGAGCTATTCATTTCTTCTGGGGACACGCTTGACCTCATCTGGGTATCATTAGAAGCAATTTATTCACTGATCATTAATATTATTTCATAAAATGAATTTATCGACATTCTCAAATAATTGAAGAATTTTGGTGATAAACTTCTTAATTTTGGATATAAAGTCTGAAACTGACCATGGGTGAGCCGATCACGTAATATTGGATGCACCCAATACTGCCGTTTCTTCTTTCTTTTTTTTTGTACGGAGCAACAAGTACACACATATTGCTTCTTCGACTTCCATGATTGGACTGTCACCTTATGCGGATTACGGCACTCTCCGCGCCTGTCTGAACACTTGCGTTTAGAACCGCGCGATTTGCATCCGCGCGGAATCCGCCATGTCTGAACTAGCTCTGACGGTTTGTCTCGGTGGGTGCTTAGAGATACTCGAGCCGTACAACATTATTTAAATAGGTACTTAAAAAACCTTTACCTTAACATAATTGTATCATTACACAATCACACACAACAGACCTACCCACCCAAATTACCGTCTACAACCTATTAACAAAAGTAGTAAGTAGGCGGCGGCTATAATATGTATGATTATTTAATAACAGAAAGAATATACAATTATTTACAATAAAAATACAGAGGAAACAGTTGATTCATCTATCTATCTGACCATTGCAAACGATCTATAGATAGCTCAACTGCTCCAGATCACTACCAGGCGGAAGTGTCCCCAAGACACTGGCTGCATTGCCCCTCTGAATTGCAATGCTTATGCGTTGACCCAGATAAGCGCCAGCTCTCGGATCCCACGTCGCTTTGATCAGATGCCCAGAAAGAGTTTTGAAATCGCGATAGGCACAGGTACCCCATGGTCTCGACCCCAAATGGCTCTGTAAACTCTGTCGAGACTTCCATAATTGCGCCGCTGGAGATCTTTGCTGAATTTGCCACCGTACCGGCCCCAACTGCTGTACCAGACAGATGAGATTGCGCAAAGGTATCGACGCACATGGCGTCCCATATCAAAGGCCTACCCACCTCCCAAGGTATAAGAGTCATACCATCAGGCCTCTTACCATCGTCACGTATCAGACCGTTCGGTTTCAGAACGGCTGGAACGTTGACACTGCAAAAATCCCGGCGTATGAAATCATTAAGGCTAGCCTGACGGGAAATCCTTTCGGCAGCCCTGAAACACGATAATCCATGGTGGCCAAGCTGTTCGACTTCCGAACCGCACTGGCACTGATTAGGAGCGCAACCGTAAACAAGTTGCAATCTGGAAAGTTATAGGATCCATAATAAATAATATACAAGAGTTATAACTTTATAAGTATAGGTTTTTTTAGACCACTAAGGTAGCAAACAAGCATACGGCCCACCTGATGGTAAGAGGTTACTCGCGCGTTGCCGATCCTTTAAAATTTTCAAAACGCTCTTTTTGAAAAACCCCAACCCCAAGTAATACCACAAGCGAAATGTTCGTGGGAAGAATTTTCTCTGGAACCTCACGGTACGCGACCACAGCATCTCCAAGGTGTGTGGATGGATTCCCTGCCGATGGCGAGCGATACGATAATAAAAGGAATCTGCAGGCACCATATCAAACAACTCCTCAAAACACAACCCATTATACAAGCGGTAGAACACACACAGGGAGACAAAATCTCTCCTGAGCCTTAAGGGCTCAATACCGCTGTTGAGAACAATTCTCACAGCTCGTCTTTGAACAGATTTAAACGGCTCTAGTTGATATCCAGGTGCTCCTGCCCATAGATGACAGCAATACTCCATGTAGGGCCGGACTGGCGTCTTACAGAGAATCAGTCCCGCCCCGCACTGTACTAGTACCGCTTTGTCCTATTAAGCATACCGAGCCTTTTGGATGCCAACTTTACCTTGTATTCTAAGATACTTTTAATTTGGCAACTACGATCTTCATAATAATAAATAATTTAATTCAGGCAACAATAAAATGGTTACAGGGTAGTAATGAACTTATTATTACCACATTAAGATACCTTGGCCTAAAATACATATTATAATAAAAACTTATATTTATTTACTACATAAACACTTTGAGTTCTCGGTGTTCGGTATCCCTCATCGGAAACGACGAAATACGACACCCTTCGGCCAAAAATCTTTCTTCGTGAAGGACATGAAGGTCGACAGATGTTGGGTCGACACTCTCACCACAAACGAATTAAAATTAATCCTTTCGTGGGACTCCAACCGCTTGACCCTCAAATTGAAGTTGGTCTTCATGCGCAAGTACTCCGCAACCTCTTCAGCCTTCACGGAGTTAATGGTACAATCTAACACAGAATCGAGGGATGAACAGATTCACTAATATCAGGACAGGATATCCACTAACTGTACAGATCCTCTCAAGATTTCCTGAATCAATTGTGTGGCCTGCATCCCAGGACGTCTGGCTATCTAACACTGCGCGTTCCAGTCTACGTGAATTAACTTTATTATGCCACATAAAACAGAATACAATCAAACATACAATAATTATTTCTCAACTTTTAGACCTACATTGTATCCCAAAGCGTGTGTACACAGCATGACAATTTTAGCGCAGTTCTGTGTTTGTCACATAAAATAGAACACAAACAAACATACAAAAATTAATTATCAACTTTGAGACCTAGATTGTATCCACAGTGTATACAGCATGACAATTCTAGAGCAGTTCTGTGTTTGTTTTAAATGGGTACGAGTATTACTGGTATTGTTTTAGGTCCCTTAGGAAGCAACAGCAACTACAACAGTAGTTGGCTTACGTAATAAGGCTACTGAGAGGTAATTCCTCGAAAAGCCAAACCTCCGAAAATAATAATTAGTATCTGTAACATTTCAATTATTAATTCAAATAAGTGCTACATAAAATCTTGATAATGAACAGTTGGACTTTTTATTGTTTCAAATTATCACGTTTACTCTACGAATGGTTTTCCTAAAGATTTTACTAAGTTAACATTGAGAAGTTTCGTAATAAGATTTTTATTGGACGGAATAAATTTAGAAGTTTTTGTAGAGGTTCGTGGAATAAAATTAACTGGAGTAATTTGTTTGTACAGTTACTGTTAAAACGTAAACGCCTTTTGTGAAATTCTATATTTTTTACAAGCTTTTCAATAACTTGCAATTTAGGTATGTTTGTCAGGGTGGAATCTTGCAACTGAATTTTAAACCCGTTCCCCTCAACCAATTGAGCTGAAATTTGAATTTAATTATGTAACTTCGGTAACAATGCAATAATATGGTACCATAGAGGTGGTCTCATGATGGAGACGGATGCTAGGCAACGGAACTTCTGAATGGATTAAAGTAGGCTACTAGTGTTTGGGCTCATTGGAATTTGCTTGAGGTTCCGAATATGAATTTTATAAAAGCTTGTTTTGAAAAAGTAATTTTTCAACATAAAAACTTATTAATTGTATTGTTTTGTTTAACGTCCGTTTTAGTGGAAAAAAAACTGACAGAATAAGACTATGCGCAACCGAGGCACCGCTAACAACCACCGGCGGCCAGCGACAAGCAGTCCACATGCTTTTTCATACATTGTGTAAACATTCACTGCACACGTGTGGCCGGTGAAGTCCACTCGCTACAGCTGCCATAGCATATGAGTTGAGTGTTGCCGGCCACCAGTAGCTGTGGTCGGTGGCTCATTTCCGCCGAACTGGTATCTAAAAAAGTGATGCTGCCCTTACAAGAGCCTTAACGAGATCGTTGTTTTATTGATAGTTTGGTTGATCTAGTAAACTCTAACGTTGGTTTAGACTCAGTATAAGAGGGCATACCATTACACACATTAATGGTGAATTTATCTTGGTCGTATGGCGAGGAGCCAAGGTGTTGGTTAATTGCTATCAACCATTACCATGTTATGTCGCACTTGGCAAGTTATACGTCTTAATGAAATGTCGGAAAACCTCGGACAGCCTAACTGTTTTATTAATAATGAATCTATCTTTTAATAACATCTACCACTATCATTCTGGAAGGCTGTAGGTCGTTAGGTTTTTTTTTGTCATAGTAAAATGTAACGACGGCAAAAAAGTATTACGCTGTACCGTTAGGCACTTGTCTCACCGCCGGCGATGAGCGAGAAGCGAGTAGAGCCAGAAACTAGAAACGAGTTGGCGAGGAGCAATAAGCGAGTGTGTAGTTCCTATAGTTGTCTCGCTGGTCTGTAGAGCGAGTGAGCGAGTGCGGCGGGCGATACTTTCGTCACTCGCTGAGCGCGTGGCGTGTGCGTTCCGTGCTGGTTCATCTCACGGCGTGTGTGCTGACCGCCAAGCGAGCATTGCTGAGCGCGTATCGCTGAACGACTGTTGTAGTCGCTGCGACTAAATAGTGCGGTCAGCGACCAACTATTAATATACGTGTCTCTTTTAATGACACGGTATCTATATCTTTTGTTCGTTTCTTGAGCGAGAAAATAGTTGATAGCTAATCGCTTACTCGCCGGCGGTGAGACAAGTGCCTTAAGGGGCCGTTCATTAACTACGTGAGGTGTTCTGGGGGGGAGAGGGTCTAGCTAAATCTCACCCAATATCACGTGGGGGAGAGGGAGGATATCGGCTAATATCACGCAGTTTTTTTTTATTTTTTATCACAGTAAATCTAGATTACGACAGTATCAATCTTAAAATAATGAAGCCAATTGTGTTTTATTAAATAAGTCCAACGCATTTACCCTATGAATATAAATTTTGAAAAATCTCATGTAAAATATAGAGCGGGGGAGGGGGTCCAAACAGATCTCGCGACCAGGAGGAGTGAGGGGGTCAAAAAATCGTCAAAAACATCTCACATAATTAATGGACGCCTCCTAATGGAACAAAAAAAATGGCATTGTTCCATGGTTCCTTAATGTATTACGGCAGTTTGTCAAATAAATAACTTATCTATTCTGATTCAATCTAGAAAAACACCAAACATAGCCCACTCCATAGTAGAAATTAATCTAAAGTGAAATGAGGACATTCGTAGATGAACCAAAGTCCCCGCATATGATAAAGAATTAGCAAGCTGAAGTGGCTATTGGATGACCACATAGCTCGTAAAACTGACGACCGTTGGGGCAGAAAGGTTCTCTAACGGAGACAACGCACTAGAAAGCGCAGAAAGGCCCCTACTACATACAAATAACAATGGGTAAAGATTACTGGGAGCCGTTGGGTTCAGGCCGCACAAGGTCGGTCGCTCTGGAAATGAAAAAGGTTCAGGACGGCCTTTGGTTGATATAATGATGATGATGACTTACCTATTAAAGTGATGACTGGGTAGAATGATGCTTTACTGTATATTACAGCAATGTCACAAGCGCTTCGACAAATAGTGAAACTAACTACAGCCAATGCTGAGTACCTAATGTACCCTATTAGTCTCGAAGTTACTGCGGCCCGTTGCATAAATAATACAAATAGCGAACAGAAGAGAAACTCTCACTGTTAAGCAGTTATGTAGGTTTTATTCATTTGTATTTTTTTTCATTTTCTACACCATTTTAAATTAAGTAACATATCTTTTGAAATTATCCTTAATTTTATACGTTACGCATGTGAAGCAGTTGTGCATGCAAAAATATGGTACCATGGAGGAAGTCACTTTTTTTTTATTCCTAGTGTACAATTCTTATTATACCCTAGTTATATTATTACAATCTAGCCATGTATAGGCTAATGAGTAATTTCATTTTGACCTAGTTTTATAGTATAACTTAAACTAAGAATGTGCCCAATAGCACTTTTCTTACTGTCTTTAGTTAAGGGGAAGACACTTTGTTCATATGTTCTTTATATGTAGCACTAACACTTTCACCACTTTACGCTGTTATTAATTTACACTACATTGTCATATATCTATTATATTTTCTATATGTAGGACTACTTGCAGTTCGTTATGGTGATTAAGCAGCCCGTTGCAGTTCCAAGTAACCATTTTAAGTTTGTTAATATATTTTTAGGTTCGGCTATAGATATTTTGGTGCTATTTTCAATCTTCTTTAAGCGCTCATAAAATGATGTCATTAGCTTTAGAATTTCGTCCAACTTGGTATCATTTATTATGGGCTGATTACTATGTCGTGCAGTTGTTATGTTTCCGGCAGCTGCTTGAGCGTAGGAAATATTGGTATTTGCTGTTGGAATAACCTTTGGACTAGGATTGTGCTGCTGAGTTGAAGGTGGTATATCACCGGTAACTTGTTAATGCCGTGTAACTAGTGGTTTTTTTTAAAGTCCTATTTCTCAGTTTTTGCATCTCTTTAGCTATCATACAGCCTCTGTAATTTGCTAGATGTGCTTCTCCGCAATGCACACATCTGGGTTTCTCTTCAGCTGGTTTCTTGCAGTCTTTTGTTAGGTGTTTACCTGTGCATTTAACACATCTTGACTCTTTAGCGCAGTACTTGTGCGTATGTCCATAGACCTGGCATCTCTTACATTGAGGGATCAGTTTAATTGATCTAAGGGGTTGTATATCAACTATGTACCCTAATATACTCTTTATTTCGTAGATCTTGCTGATTTCTTCGTTGTTGTTGAAGGAAAGCATGAACATGTTGAGTTGCTCCTTGCTTTTCCAGCTCAACTTATTGACCGCATCTTCAATCTTGTAGCCCTTATTTTTTAGGTCATCAATGATTCTCTCGGGCTTGCAGGTAAAAGGTAATTTTTTTACCATTACTCTGATAGGCCTTTCTTGTTTGTTTTCGTAAGAATGCCAGAAACATTTACTGTCAGTCAATGATTTTGACGCTGTTCAATATCTTTATAGTAAAAGTGGCAGCGTCTAGTTTTAGTGACAAGAAGTGACAAGTAAATTTTGATAATTGTTCACTCCATCCACTACAATGGGAGGCGTTCCGTGAACTTTCTTTTTTTTTCCTACAGTATTTTTGTTCTTTTCTTGTGGTAAGAGTGACGGCGAGGTGTTCAGTTTCCTTTTCTTCCTTGATTTTGTTCTGATCCACTCTGTTTCTTTAGTGAGTTCCTCCTCATCAGTGCTGTACTCAGCATGAGGAACAGAAGTTTCCATTTGTGGCGGTGGTGGGATCGTGGAGTTGGTTCGCACCACGCATTTCAGCTGCTGTTGTAGAATTTCAACCTGGTTCTTCAAGTCTTCTGCAAGGCACTGCAGCATCTTTCTCTCTTTTTTTCCTCCAGATAGAGGTCTTGTTGCTCTTTAAATCGGTCGTACAGCATATGCTCCGTTTCTGTTTGCAACAACACACTGCTATCTTTTGATGGAATGTGATCCATTGTTAAGGTAATAGCGTCGCCTTAACAATAATATTTGTCGCCTGCAAACGAGCCTTACGCAATAATGAACTAGGTCATCATGGTCAGGGCGTCCGTCGGTTGCGACGGCGTTTTTATGATGCGTTAGCACTTAACGCTATCGGTACGCGCGCTTGCAAATAGCACAACTGTTCTCAGCGGAAAATGAACATACACTATGGTCACGTAATTGAGACGGATGCTAGACAACGGAACTTCTGAACAGATACCAGTAAAAGTAGGCAACTAGTGTTTGAGATCATTTGAATCTGCTTGCGGTTCCGATTATGAATTTGATACAATCTTCTATTAAATTGTTAATTGTTTTACAAGAGTGCAAAGTTGCTTTATAACCGCGTGCTCAATTTTTATGACCGAGCAAGCGAAGGATTCTAAAATTTAAATAAAAAAATTAAAATCATGAGCGTTAGCGAGGAAATCAAAAGAGCACGAGGTGAAACATCTTTGCATTTGAGTGCAACACGTAACTTTTCATCCCACCTCAGCGAGGAAATGACTAAATGCAAAAAAAAAGTAATACAGCAAGAAGGTTCCGAGCCTGAGTTTATAAAAAATTAAAAAAAAGTTGTATGATAAATTCGGCACCATGGAGGTAGAAGGAAATAGGTTTAATGATGTTTTGAATTCACAAACTTAGTGCACACGATATTCTAAATTCAATTAACTTTATCGTCCAGCGGATAAAAACGGCTTTTGCACTCAGATATCGAAGAGCAAAAATACTCTTTCCGAGATGGGGAGATGAAAAAGTATTTTTCAACATGAAAACATAATTCTACTGATTTCACTAAAGGTCTAATTCGTAGTTTGAGGACAACTGACGACAGATGCCTCAGAGAAAAATGATTCTAATCGACGTGAGATGTTAGTATTATACCTATTAATAATAATATTATAGAGAAAAGATTTGTATGTTTTGAATGGTTTGTATTATGATGTTGTATGTTTTGAATGATTTGAATGTTTGTAACGAATAAACTCAAAAACCACTGGTCTGATTTCAAAAACTCTTTCACTATTAGAATGCTAAATTATCTTTGAGTAACAGGCTACTTTTTATCCCACTGCGCGGAAGAAGGGGAATGTTTTTATTGAAAAACTACGCGTGTGAAGCTGCGGATTGGACTGTTAGTTTTTAATCGAGTAAAGACTTGGTTGGTACACAAGACTATTAAGAAAATGGCCATTTCCCTATATGGAAGTTGGGGGTGATTTTTGTTTTTCTCGCAGTGGAATATCCTTGAATAGGTATTCTAAAAACACTATGAGTTTTTCCCAAACCCATTTTTGGTACAAGAGTTCATTTACAAAAAGTAAAGCTGCATGATGAAGCAAATGGCAAATTTAAAGCTTTGCTTTTCGGAAATGAACTCTTGTACCAAAATGTTTAATGAAAACCTCGTAGTGTTTAAGAAGATCTATTCACGAGATAGGGAGTGCGAGTATAACACATATCACCCTTAACTTTCACATATGGAAGGTAGGTACTCCAGGTACCCAAAAACAAGTATTTTTAGTTTTGTCTCTAAAATGTAACATAATTGTGTTTCAGCTTTGCAGCATTAATAGTTTACGAGTAAAACGGCTATTCCTGGTTGGATATACAGACAAAAAGATGTGGCGAAACTTTAAGGTTTCCTAGTTCCTACCCTAAAAATATTCAAATATGTTTGCGCCTAGATTGCGCTTTGAATTTCCAAAAGTGTTTCACTTCTAATCACCTGTATAACTATTTATTTGATTCCGTGCACCGACAATCTATTTACAATGGTCAGTGGGTTGTTCCAGGGGACAAATTATAGAGTGGTACGGTTGTCTGTATAAAACACAGATATTGTTTAAATGATTTGACGGACCTAGTTTTTGGTACACCTCTGGCATAATATGACTTATCTGACGACCTCCGTCGTGCAGTGGACGAATTGCCATCTGAAACACAGGAGGTTGCGTGTTCGATTCCCACCGCATAACAAATGTTTGTATGATCTACAGATATTTGTTTCGGGTCTAGTTTTTTCTCTATATATTTAATATAGTCTCTTTATCTTTACGAATATTATAAAGAGGAAATATTTGTTTGTTTGTATTGAATAGGCTACGAAACTACTGGACCGACTTAAAAAAATATTTCACTACTACTACTACTACTCAGCTACTACACTATCCCCGGGTGACATAGGTTACTTTTTACCCAACTGCGCAGACGGAGGGTAATGTTTTTATTGAAAAACTACGCGTGCGAAGCTGCGGATTGGTCAGCTAGTATTTATTAAGTAAGTATTTACAAAAAATGTACATATATAAATATTCTATCACTTATCTGGTTCCCATCGTACAAGCTTTGCTTAGTTTTGGGATAGATAGTGTTGTGTGAACTGTCCAGCATTATCATTGATCGAGCGCAGCGAGATCTCCAAATCAAATTGGGCGAATCGGCGTTGTATGTATGTATGTTTATTTGGCCGAAGATAACTGTCGAAGCGTTGATCTGATCGTCATAAAATTTGGTATATAGGTGATGGCACAATCATGGTGTGATTAAATGAGCTAAAAATATTGAGCAGTTGTTAAAGTGTTGGGGTTCGAGAGAGGTAAAAAAAATCATATGAGTCAATAAGGTCAAATGGGACGTCTATATGAAACGTATTTATGAATACATTTCGTCTCTGTTTTATTTTTTATTTAAAATATGTAGTTTTTAAATTATTAGCCATGAAAAAACGGAATTTTGATGAATTTCACAGGATACACCAGTGCTTCCACAGTGCTGAAATTTGGTATTCGTGTAGCTTTAGTGACACAAATATAGGAAAAAGTCTACGCATGCTTGACTTGGGGAGTAAGCTGGTGAAAGCGTTACGAAAAGTGCGAACGGAAGTTAAGAGGGAGCTATAAGTTAGTGAAGATAGAAAGAGAGAGATACTTACGTTTCGTATATTTTCAAACGTTAATGTGCGAGTGCGAGTTGCGTCTGTCCAGAATGAACATAGACTGATCGACCTACAGACGCGTGGACAATAAGAATATATTGTAATTGAAATAAAAAAATTATAAATATGTATAATATAATAAGAAAAATAAGCTTTACTTCAGTCGTGTGGTCTAAAGCACATTCGTTTTTTTATTATTATATCATTTGCATTTAAACATACGTGATTAATTGGAGAGAAGTCTCATGTAATTTTGACTGTAATTTTACCAGCACTTATCTTTCATATAAAACGGGGGCAAAATGCATTTAATAACAATAAATATTTACGGGTATGACTAAAGTACAGAAGAAACAGTTGAATCATCTAAAGACCATCACAAACGATCTATAGATAGCTCAACTGCTCCAGATCACTACCAGGCGGAAGTGTCCCCAAGACACTGGCTGCTTTGCCCCGCTGAATTGCAATGCCTATGTTTTGACCCAGATAAGCGCCAGCTCTCGGATCACACGTCGCTATGACCAGATGCCCAGAAAGCCGCCTCACCCACCCGCTTCATATTATACAATTTTCAGGTCTTTTAATAACTCCTAAAGTATTTTTTTTGTCCCCAAGCAAGTATTAAGATTAAAATCTGTTAATCTCTCAAAAAGGGATGATAATAGAACGCTTAGCAAACCTCTCGATGTAATCTTTACGAAATACTCTCGCTTTAATAAACCTTAAGCCTTCGCCAAAGCCTTCTTTATCTATTTCACTTCAATTTTGTAAATAAAATGACAGGTTTAATCGGAAATTTCACAATATCATAGCAATTTTTTCTTTGGAAACGATGGCTCTAAAAATAGTTGTGGTAACAGTGCGACGACGAAATACGACATATTAAAGTTGCTAGGAGCAGTTGGTCGCACAAGATCGGTCGCTCTGGAAATCTGTATAACCTATGCCTAAGACACTACTCGCAGTGGCCGACCCACGACGAGTTACGACATAATTAAAGTTGCTAGGAGCCGTTGGTCGCACAAGATTGGTCGCTCTGGAAATCTATATGACCTATGCCTAAGACACTACTCGCAGTGGCCGACCCACGACGAATTACGACATAAATAAAGTTGCTAGGAGCCATAGATCGCAGAAGATCGGTCGCTCTGGAAATCTGTATAACCTATGCCTAAGACACTACTTGCAGTGGCCGACCCACGACGAGTTACGACATAATTAAAGTTGCTAGGAGCCGTTGGTCGCACAAGATTGGTCGCTCTGGAAATATATATGACCTATGCCTAAGACACTACTCGCAGTGGCCGACCCACGACGAATTACGACATAAATAAAGTTGCTAGGAGCCATAGATCGCAGAAGATCGGTCGCTCTGGAAATCTGTATAACCTATGCCTAAGACACTACTCGCAGTGGCCGACCCACGACGAGTTACGACATAATTAAAGTTGCTAAGAGCCGTTGGTCGCACAAGATTGGTCGCTCTGGAAATCTATATGACCTATGCCTAAGACACTACTCGCAGTGGCCGACCCACGACGAATTACGACATAAATAAAGTTGCTAGGAGCCATAGATCGCAGAAGATCGGTTGCTCTGGAAATCTGTAGAATCTATGCCTAAGACACTACTCGCAGTGGCCGACCCACGACGAATTACGACATAAATAAAGTTGCTAGGAGCCATTAATCGCAGAAGATCGGTCGCTCTGGAAATCTGTATAACCTATGCCTAAGACACTACTCGCAGTGGCCGACCCACGACGAGTTACGACATAATTAAAGTTGCTAGGAGCCGTTGGTCGCACAAGATTGGTCGCTCTGGAAATCTATATGACCTATGCCTAAGACACTACTCGCAGTGGCCGACCCACGACGAATTACGACATAAATAAAGTTGCTAGGAGCCATAGATCGCAGAAGATCGGTCGCTCTGGAAATCTGTATAATCTATGCCTAAGACACTACTCGCAGTGGCCGACCCACGACGAATTACGACATAAATAAAGTTGCTAGGAGCCATTAATCGCAGAAGATCGGTCGCTCTGGAAATCTGTAGAACCTATGCCTAAGACATAACTCGCAGTGGCCGACCCTTCGAATAAATATCGCACCGCACACGTCCCGCGTCCTCTGGCTAAGGCATTACAAAAGAATATTTTCTGGTAATGTTTATTTTCCTTTAGGTTATTAATATTTTGGGGTCATTGACTTCATTATGAGTACGAATCGCAAAAAAAAATCATTATAATATTTCGGTTAAATATTATCAAATAAAATTTGATTACGTTTGTGAAAAACGTCTGAGGACTCGAGGAATTCTTTCTGCTTTTTGGCTAGATATTAAAATAAAATTAACGTTGATATAAACAAATTTTTCGTTGGATTTCTATTTCGCTTTGTCAATTTTGTGAATCAGTTTGTCCACGTGTCGCTAGTTTCGTGACTGTGCAATGAAAAACGTGAAAACTGTTGAGTAAGCAATAAAAAGCAATAGAATAGAGGGTGTGAAGGCTTTCACTGGACCTTGCTTTATTGCACAGTCACCTATCAGAGTAATGGAAAATCAGCTATATACAATACAGTCTCTACAAGATGTATTACATTGTTTTTAATGCTCCGTACCTTAAAAGGAAAAAGGAACCTTTTTTTTATTATTCGGATTATAAAAAAGGCTTTGTTGCTGTGTGACCACGTCGCCCTATAAACATCAAGTCAAATAGAATACACAACATCACACTAATATTATACATGCGAAAGTTTGGATGTTTGTTTGTTTGTTACTCAATCACGCCGTAACGGCCTAACCGATTTCGATGAAATTTGGTATATACATTTATTATAACCTGGATCACCACATAGGTTACCATTTATTCCATAAATCAGTTCCCATGGGATTATGAGGTGTGAACTCAAGTTGCAACAGCGAGTTTAGCTTTATTTCTAGGATACCTACACATTTACTAGTGTAACGCGTACGAAGTCGCGGGCAACAGCTAATACAATATAAGTTAAATGGTTAGAAATTAACAAAAAAAACAATAATTTGACCACCTCCGTGGCGCAGTGGGCGCATAGCCGGCTAAGACGCAGGAGGTAGCGGGTTCGATTCCCGCCGCGGAACAAATGTTTGCATAATCTACAGATATTTGTTCCGGATCTGGATGTTTATCTATATATTATAAGTATGTATTTACAAACAAAAAGTATATAAGTATTCTATCAGTTATCTGGTTCCCATAGTATTTACAATCTCTGCTTAGTTTGGGGCTAGATATAGTTGTGAGTATTCGCCAGCTACATTTATATTTATTTATTAATAATAAAAGGGACCCCTTACAGAATCACTTCGTTGTCTGTCTGTTTGTATGTCCGTCTTTCAAGCCCCTTTTTCTCGGGAACGCGTGGAAGTATCAAGTTAAAATTAATATAAGGTGCCATGAAGCTATAAATAAATCAAGCTTCTAAATCAACGCAATAACAAAAACAACCATTTATGCCGTATATTTTGCTCATAAATAAATCAAAACCTATAGGGTAGGTACTCCCGTTGATCTAGAATCATGAAACTTTGCAAGAAGCATGTCTTATAGCAGAAGTAAATGAATAAATCCGAAAATTGTTAATCTGCACGTAGACGACATAACTCGCGAACCTGAAATAAAAATATACACAGATTAATTAAAGCAAAATTCAAATATCCATCAATATACCTATAATAATGTAGGTAGATATAAAAAAACTCACTTTTTGATACATTAATGGCGGGTTCCTAAATCTGCCGGTAACCGAACGCCTCGTAGCTCCTTGAAAAAGTGTCAAACTGGTGTCAAACTTTTGACAGGTTTTCAAGGAGAAACGAGTCGTAGCTCTTTACCGATGGATATAGGAACCCGTCATTATTAAAGAAAACAACGGAAAAAAAACTACGGACAAAAAAACGAAGTAGACACAATCAGTTGGTAGTTGAACCGATACGGAAAAACAACCTTGTCTCCGCTCATCGTTCGGTATTTTTAAAATGTAACTTCCAAAAGTTATTTTAAATTCACGATTAAAACACCACTCCACGCTCCTATCCGCTAAAATGTAGTTATATCACGTAAAAAAATATTTTTACGGAACTCTCCGTACGCTAGTCAGACCCGCACTTGTCCGGTCCACTTGTTCTTAAGCCACTAATTTGGTAAACGACTTACCTGATGGCACTAGGTTACCGTAGTGTATAGACTTCTGTAATAGAAAAGGAAGGTATCAATCGCACGCTGAACCATTAATAGGCTGCCCTAGTCGAACCCCTATAGTTTCGAAATCTCCGTCTGTCTGTCTGTTTGTTCGACCAGTAACAGCAGTTTTACTCATATACTAAAACTTAATTTGTTTGTTTATTAGTTTTGTAAAACTTCATTACGTTTAATGTAATAATAAATAATCATAGTACAGTAGATTTTACTAATTTACGACTAGTAGTCAACCAACATGTCTGTTGTTAGGAATGTAAACAGAAACATCTCTAAATAAACATGGGCAAATTGGCGTTGTATATATCCAGTATGTACCATACCATTTGACCTAATAGCCTTTTAGGTTAATTATTTATTTGAAATATTAGGATAATTTTAAGTAATATTACAACATAAAATATTTTATAGCAACTTAAAATATTAATAAAACCCTTATCTAACAAGCCGCTGCCCATTGGCAGCGGCTGCCCAGTGCCCAGGTGCCCAGAATGCTGGCCGCATTGCCACGTTGAATAGCAATGCTTAAACGTTGGCCAAAATATAGACCAGCATTTTGGTCACGCGTCGCCTCGACCAGCGCGTTTTGAAAGGTCATTATAAATTTTGTGAGCGCATTTTGTCTTATTTTAATTTATTATCCCTTTGAACCCCAAAATTTCAACAACCCCCCCATATTTTTAGCTTATTTATATATTTTAGTGATGGTACATTAAAATTGTACCATCACTACCTACCTATTTCTTCCGTAGAGGTAAGAGCACAGAAGATGCCGTGACACTGCTAACGTCTGAGGTGTCGTCACAACTTGACAATGGGCAATGCTGCGTGGGAATCTTTTTAGATTTAGCTAAGGCTTTTGACACTGTCTCCATTCCTATACTTTTGAAGAAACTGGACAGCATGGGAATCCGAGGTGTTGCTGGAGAATGGTTCAAAAGTTACTTGTCAGAAAGGAGACAGTGACTAAAGATCTCGCAGGTAATCAGTAAGACCCAATCGGTCTCTTTTGGAGTACCACAAGGGAGTATACTGGGACCTACGCTTTTTAATATGTACATAAAGAATATCCATGATCTCACCATGCTATGCTGATGACACCGCGGTGATTTTTCACGGACCTAACTGGCCAAAAGTGTCATCATTTGCTGAAACTGGTTTGTGACATAGTAGTAGATGGCTTCGTGAGAATCTTCTAACCCTAAACACGGAAAAAACTAAGTATCTGTGCTTCCATAAGACCTCTGCTGCTGCTCCTCCTATGAATAATCTGAATATTAAAATACACTATTTTGCCTATTTTGACAACTCCTGTTGTAGTTGTAATTGTATAAATAGAACAAATTTTATTAAATACTTGGGCATTTTTATAGACGCAAAACTAAACTTTAAAAAACATATTGAGGTTCTATCGGCACGTGTTAGAAAAGTAATAAACACAATGCACAATTTGCGAAACGTCGCATGCAGGGAACTGCTCCAAACCGTACACCTTGCGATGTGCCAGTCCTTTATATCATATTGCATCACGTGTTGGGGAAGTGCCGCTAAAACTTGCCTTATTCAAGTTGAACGAGCGCAACGCTCCGTACTCAAAGTCATGCTTAAGATACCTTATAGATATCCAACTACAGAATTGTACAAAGAAAGTGGTGTTCTAAGTGTCCGGCAACTTTTTATCTTAAAAACATCTGTATCAGCACATAAGCGTTTACTTTCATCAGAAAATTACTTGGAGCTGATAAGCAAACGAGTCTTTAAAATTCCTACCCCGCCAATCAATACATCCTTTGCGCAACGTTTTGGTCAGAATGTAAGAGCATGTGTTTATAATAATGTTTTAAAATTTTGTGATCTAAAAAATAAATCTGTAAGAAAAGCAAAACAAATATTACAAAAGTGGCTAACTACTCTGACGTACGCTGATACTGAGACTTTTCTGAGTGTAACAACTTAAAAGTCCCAAATATTTATCCTACGCATTTACATTATATTACTTAATATAAATAATATATTATACGTAATAATATATTATATACATATTTATATTTAATACTTTATTAGAAGTTGTATATATATTTATTTATGCATTATAAATTTATAAAAATAATATAAAATATAATTAATATTAGTATATAGGTTTTCAATTGTTATTTTAAACTGTTTTATATATATATATATTTCAAACATTATTAGTTTAATTTATTAGTCCGAGGTGTAAACAACTGAATAATCTATATAAGAATTTCAAGGTCTTCACGATACAGGCTTGGCCTAGTGTGAAGACCACCGACTAAACCTTTTAGTTATTAAGCTCTCTTAACAATAAGTTCATTTAAAAATTATCTGTTTTAAACGTATTAGTCATAAGGTGTGCTTTATGTTGCTAAATAAAATATTTTTAATAATATATTTTTAATTTTCATTTTCTTTTATCAAATTTCACGTGGATTGGAGCAACGCTACGAAAGTTATCCTCGGACAAACAAACAACATACAACGCCGATTTGCCCAAGTTGATTTAGAGATCTCGCTGGGCTTCAAGAGGGGTAAAAAAAATGAAAATAAAACTAATAGGTTAAATGGGATATGAAATGAAAGGTAATTAGTAAATTTAGATTCCGTTTTTATTTTTAGTAAAATTCTTAGAGTTATTGAGTTATTAACCATAAAAACTGAACTATGACAAAATTCATATGGTATACCAGTGATCCAACAGTGCTGTATTTTGGTATGCGTATAGTTTAAGTGATACAGATATAAGCAAAATTCAAAAATCCAGAATAACTGCAATTTTTACCACAAAAAAATTGAACCACATACATGAACTCCCGTTACCTGTAATTTGAATAAAACTGTAGGTCAAGTTATTTTGTTATTTATTTCATGGAACTATTTTGATAGTCAAAGATTAAAAATAATATTTTTTTGTATTAATCGGAGACTCGCGAGATCTCAGTTCGGGGCGAACCACTAGTTATTTGGTAACATAATATTACTCTAAGCGCTGAATGGTTTAGTAATTGGAAAATTCCGGTAGGTCGATTGAAAGTATGTATTAGTGACCAGCAAAACGTTTGGGATTTAATAACACTTTGGATCCGTTCAAATGCTATATACAATACAATATATTCTAATATATTATAATGTGTTGCGAATTAAATTAACTAGTGGTTCACCCCGAACTCAGATCTCGCGAGTCTCCCAAAACACAAAAAAAATATTCTTATTTTAATAACTATACTAATATTACAAAGAGTAATCATTTGTTTGTTTGTTTGTTTGTATTGAATAGGCTCCGAAACTACTGGACCGATTTAAAAAAATATTTCACTCTTGGGAAGCAACACTATCCCCGGGCGACAAAGGCTACTGTTTACCTAACTGCGCAGAAGTAGGGTATTTTTTTATTAAAAAACTCGCGTGCAAAGCTGCGGATTCGTCAGCTACTATAATAAATAAACGTATTTAGTGACTAAATATGATTTAAGAAGTTGTCCAATCAAACAAATACGTAAAATTTAAACACGTTTAGTCGCTAAATACGTTTAGAAATCGTCTTGCAAGCCGGCCTAATAAAATAAATTCTTTGAATAATAAAATAGTGCTACAAAATGGATAACCAAATTAATTCAGCTACAGTTTCATTCAAATTACAGGTAACGGGAGTTCATGTTAATTGGTTATATTTTTGGGGCTAGAAATTGCCGTCATTCTGAATTTCAGACTTTTTCCTATAATTGTGTTACTACAGCTACCACGCATACCGAATTTCAGCATTGTGGGTTCACTGGTGTACCCTGTGAATTTTGTCAAAGTTAAGTTTTTACTATGGCTAATAACTTAAAAACTGCAAGGTTTATACTAAAAATAAAAACTGGGTAGAAATTAATTCACAAAGCCCTTTTATTAAACGTACCACTTGACCGGATAGTCCCATTTTGTCTGTTTTACCCCACTTGAACCCCAATATCTCAACAATCCCCCCACATTTTTAGCTCATTTAGTCACACCAAAATTGTGATCACTACACTTTGTGTAAAGGCTTCGAAGGTTATCCTCGGACAAACAAACATACATACATACAATGCTGATTTGCACAAGTTGATTTAGAGATCTCGTTTCACTCGACCAATTATATTAACTTGACGGTTTCTACGAAAAAAATAAGTATATCTTCATTAATATAAATAGTCAAGAAATTTCTGTAGATAATAACGGTATGCGCAAGCGAGCCGCGTCCCTGGTGCGCAGGCTGCGGGCCAGCGCCAACACCGTCTTGGCAATGATAGCCGGCAGAGTAGATTTCCCGTACACCAGACATTGCTGTCACAGGCATACTCTCAAAACTCCTGTTTAGTATAAACTTTAGCTTACCTATTGTGTTGTGCGCTTTCCTATATGAGCTACATAATTGCTTGAAATATATGTTTTTTTTTAAATAATATAATGCTTTGGTGATAGTGGCCTTTGTCGCGGATGCCTTCGTAATGAAGTACGTGATACTCCACTGCACTGCCACAAACGACGCCATACTGAGAACGGGTCTGCAAAGGATCATCGAATGCCCATCCTCCACCAACACCGCTACTACATCAACATCCACGGGGACCCTAAAAAGCTGCTGCCACCAACTCAAAGTCCTACTCTGTTACTTCAAGGAGTTACGATGGCTGGGGTCACAATACACCCCAATGCGGGACGTCAGTGCAGATCTCCTACTCTCTCCACCTTAAAATTAGAATATAATGCTTGACATGTCCCTCCTTTACAGCATCCTTTTCATACCTTTTACTCCGTTCTACCTCAAAGAACGCTTTGACTTCCTTCACCTTTCCAGCTCTCGATCTTTACGTTCCTGTGAAACCCTTCAATTAAAAATTCCCTATCATACCTCCGTATTTTATAGTACCTCTTTTACTCTGCAGGCTAGCAGACTCTGGAATGCCCTACCTGTCTCAATTCGTCATGCAAAATCTCTCCCTATCTTCAAAAACATGGTCAGACAACACTTTCTGTCATCCATCGCTCACTAGGTCATTTATTTATATAAACATTTTTATAATTTATGTATGTAGGTATGACAATATATATTTTATGTATCTTAAATATTTATGTTATGTTATGATTATAGTAGATAATATAATTAAGCATTTTATTTTTATATTATCTATATTTTTTATAAATTGTAAATATAATTGTTAAAATATATCTAGGGTTTCTAATAATATCTTACGCCGCCGTCCATATTTGTTCATATAGATCCTGTCCATCCAAAGGTTGCCTGGAAGAGATCGCTTTTAGCGATAAGGCCGCCCATTGTAGGTACCTATGATTTAAAAGTGTATTTTCTTTTATATGTTTGTAATTAATGGTGTGCAATAAATTATCTATGTCACACAGCGTAATGTAGTCCCAAAGTAAGCAAAGCTTGTATTAGGGGAACTAGGTAAATACTTAATTTATTATACGTTTATATATATTACTTACATAAAAACAAAACATATATGTACAACGCGGTCACATTAACTCGACGCATCGCTGGAATGCGGGTCCCCGCCCGCTTCCCCCCGCATTCCCGTTTCTCGCCCGGCAATATCAGTACGGTTAGCATCTTTGTGTGTTTATAGCGATGATGACTAAAAGGTAATCGACTACATTCCTGTCGCAAAATGCCAAATAAATAAATATTAATTGGGTAGCCATACAACAAATGTGTGTTTTTCCTATTTTTATGCTCTATATTAATAACAACAATATTATTTGGCCGGTTTTTTTTCCACACCATACTTGAGCGCCAAAATTACGTCACATGGTCAAGCGTCTAGTTAATGTGACCGCGTTGTACAGGCCACGATATAGGCCCCGAGTCTACTGGGGGCCATTGGCAAATAACCTAACACTGTTACTATTATTGTGTTTTAACTGTGTTCGGTTTATAATTATATTAATGTGTTTGGTTCAAATAAATAAATTGTATTAATTTAACTAAATTACTAATTAATAAACTAATTAAACTTAAAAAATAAACAGGGAGATACAATTTCACCCAAGCTTTTTACAGCGATCTTAGAAGACGTCGTAAAAAAGCTTTCTTGGGACCAATGTGGTATAAATGTTAATGATGTCTACCTGTCGCACTTGCGGTTCGCTGATGATCTTGTTCTGTTTGCCGAGACGATGGACGACCTACAGACCATGTTGAATGAGCTTTATAATGCATCTCTTAGAGTGGGCCTCAGGATGAATATGGGCAAGACGAAGGTTATGTCGAGCATTTCTGGAGTTTCGGTCCCAAACGTCGTTGTTGGAATCGAGAAACTAGAAATGGTCGACTCATACGTTTATCTTGGCCATGTTTTATCTTTTGGCAAGGAGTATCAGATGAGGTTAGTCATCAGGCGTGTTCAACTTGGATGGCCAGCTATTGGCAAACTAGCTGACATATTAAAATCCACTCGTATTCCACAATGTCAGGCTGTGTACAAAATAAATGTAGCACAGAGAGCCATGGAGCGCGCCATGCTCGGCATCACAGTCTTAGATCGAGTTCCCAATACTGAAATTCGCAAGCAGACTAAAGTACAAGACGTCAGCAAGCGAATATTGGAGCTCAAGTGGAGTTGGGCAGGTCATTTGGCCAGATGTAGTGACGACAGGTGGACTAAGGCCCTAACAGAGTGGAGGCCGAGAACTGGGCATCGAAATAGGGGACGTCCACCAACGAGATGGGTCGACGACATTCATAAAACCGTGGGTCGTACGTGGTTCAGACTGGCACAGGATCGGGAAGAATGGCAAAAACAAAGAGAGGCCTATGCCCAGCAGTGGGTCCACACGAGCTGTAAATAACAAAAAAAAAATTTTTGACACTTGTACCTACATCAAAACATAGCGAGGCTCGACTAAGCTTTTTATGCAGGCTCATAAACAAACCCGGGGACGAACGCTAGCTGGCTCTACAAAATTCATACCAATGAATATTTAAAGTGCCCACAAAATACGCATGAATAGACGATATTGGAAAAAATGGGCGAAAAAATGTTTTTCTACAAATATTCTCTTTTTTCTATTGCAAAAAGTGTTTAGCCAATGGTCGTGCTAGTTTTTAGATAACCCGAAGGCCACTATTATGTCATTATTATCCGAGAGAGAGTATAAACTAATATAATATTGACGACCTCCGTGGCGCAGTGGGCGAACAGCCGGCTGAGACTCAGGAGGTAGCGGGTTCGATTCCCGCCGCGGAAAAATTGTTTGCATGATCTACAGATATTTGTTCCGGGTCTGGTTGTTTTTCTATCTTTATGTACTAATATTATAAAGAGGAAGGATTAGTTTGCTTGTATTGAATAGGCTCCGAAACTACTAGGCCGATTTAAAAAATTCTTACACTGTTGGGAAGCTACACTATCCCCGAGTGACATAGGCCACTGTTTACCTAACTGCGCAGAAGGAGGGTAATGTTTTTATTGAAAAACTACGCGTGCGAAGCTGCGGAACGGTCAGCTAGTATGTTATAAGTATGTGTTTACAAAAAAGTATATAAGTATTATATCAGTTATCTGGTTCCTGTGTGAAATTTCCAGCAATGTATATATATATGTATATTTATTTATTTATATAAAACCTAACAATTTTATTATATGCCTACGCCAGCAGCTTCACATGCGTGGTATGTCAATAAAAACATTACCTTTCTTCAGCGCAGTCGGGTAAAATGTAGCATGTGTCAATTGCTTTATTTATTGTATTTTCCGCACACATTTTTATTTTGGTTTTGGAATAAATAAACGAAATAAATGAATCCAGAAGGTTCGAGAAAGAGGTCAATCGTCGAATCCAACTCGGATGGGTAGCGTTTGGGAAACTTCGCAACGTCTTTTCGTCCAACATACCTCAGTGCCTTAAGACGAAAGTCTTCAATCAGTGTGTGTTACCAGTGATTACATATGGAACCGACCGATTACACCGACATAGCCCGACGGATTAGCACGTTGAAGTGGCAATGGGCAGGCCATATAGCGCGCAGAACGGATGGCCGTTGGGGCCGGAAGGTTCTCGAGTGGAGGCCACGGACCGGCAAGCGCAGCGTAGGACGTCCACCTACAAGATGGGCAGACGACTTGGTAAGAACCGCAGGTCGGCGTTGGATGAAGGCCGCTTCCAACCGCAGTTCCTGGAGATCAATAATGGAGGCCTTTGTCCAGCAGTGGACGTCCTACGGCTGATATGATGATGATGAATGAATCCAGGTCATAATCTCAAAATACGCGTCGCAGCTGCGGGCTGATGCTTGTTTTATTATCAAAAATGTTTTTACTCTTCTAGAGCTGAAACTCGAGAGTTTTTAGACATTGTATGCAAACCCAAGGTGCTCTGAAACGAGTAGGTAATCTTTTCAGGGCAATAGTCATAATCTCTATCCGGCATCACATACATAGTAACTAATTATCTACTATAGTCTACTATATGTCAAGGCTCATGGCAGATGGGGCTAACCAATAAACATGATTGTTTCCTTTTCAATACTGGTAATTTGTGTTTTTGATAAGTATTCGGCCCATCACTCCTCCAGTAAGGGCAGCAAGAGCGAGCGAGATAAATGTATCATCGTCGCTTGTCCCACGTTTTATGACCCCGTCTGGCAGGAGTATTGCCGTATAATTTGTGGTTTAATTGTTGTTGGTATTATTTGCTTTACTCGTGTTTTCTTTACTAGTGGTCTCCCATAAAAAAAAATATTATTTTTAATCTTTGACTTTCGTTGAAATGTACTCATAAAGACCTTTCATTAGACTTTTAGTAGACCAGATAGTCCCAGTTTATTTTATTACCACTCTAGAACCCCAATACCTCAACAACTCCCCCTCCTCCCCCCCCCCCCCTCATTTTTAGCTCATTTAGTCGCACCAAAATTGTGCCTTGATCGAAAGTTCATCATCATGAATGAATGAAAATTCTTTATTATACCTTACAAGCTAGACACAACAGATTTAAAGAAAAAAAAAACAAATAAAAGTAAGCATAATGGGCGGTCTTATCGCTTAACAAAGCAATCTCTTCCAGACAACCTTTGGATGAAGAGGATCATTGCTTAATGGAAGTTTGGCCGAGGTGTAAAAAGAATAAACTTAATAATAGAAAAATAAATTAGTTATATACATACATATTAGGTACATAAATAATTTTAAATAAATAAATATCATATATAAAATAAATAAATATGTACTTACATACTTATACTTACATTAATAATATTAGAGATCAGATGAATCATGACTCTTCATGGAGATAAAAGTTTTTTTAAGATAAAAGATTTCTTAATGGAGACCGGCAAGGCGTTCCATAATCAGACAGCTTGGACGGAAAAGGAGTTTGCATTGAAACTGGTTCTATGTATCGGGGTTTTGAGAAGGAGGTTTTCAGAGGATCGGAGTGTTTGGAAATTTGTGCAAAAAAGGAATTCGAAGCGTTCCTTCAGATAACAAGGCGTGGAAGGATTACAAAGGATGTTGAATAGGAGGAATAGGATGTGAGTATTCCGGCGAAGTCGAATGGGGAACCATTTGAGTTTATTACGAAATTCGGAGATGTGGTCGTATTTCCGGAGTCCGAAAATAAACCTTATGCAAAAATTTTGAAGACGCTCAAGCTTAATGAGCTGCTCCTCCGTGAGGTCAAGATAGCAGGAATCAGCGTTATCTAAAATTGGGAGAAGAAGAGATTGTGCAAGCGCAATTTTAGTAGCTATCGGAAGAAAGTTTCGCAGTCTCCTGAGCAAACCAGCAGAGGCAAATAGCTTCCGACTCACAGATTCGAGCTGAGGACCCCACGACATACAGCTATCCATGAAGATGCCCAAATTTTTCACAACCTTTGAGTAGGGAACAGTTACATTATCAAACTTAATTTGAGGGAGTGTTGTGTAGTTGATTTTCGATAACGTGCGTGAACTTCACAGTATAATGGACTGTATTCTATTAGGATTAACTCTTAATCCATAAGTCTTGCTCCATTCACCTATTTAAAGCAGGTTATTATTAGTGACGGTGATCGCATCAGGCAACTCATTAGGTGGAGCCTAGTAATTAGAGTAATATAGTAGAGTAAATTTAGAGGTCGTCTGCATAAAGGTGGTAGGATGAAGTGAGTTGACGAGAAATAGAATTTATAAAAAGTGCAAAAAGAAGAGGAGATAAGACGCCACCCTGCGGTACACCGGCTGATGTACAACACCAAGACGAAAAGGAATCGTCACAACGTATCCGTTGCCGGCGTCCGTGCAAATAACTGCGAAACCAGTCAACCACCGATGGAGATATGTTAATTAAGCGAAGCAAACCCAGCAGGATGTCAAAGTCGACAGTATTAAAAGCATTGCTAAAGTCGAGCAGTGTCAGAATAGTAAGGTAGCCGTTTTCCATGCCCGATCTTATACCATCCGTGATTTTAACAAGTGCGGTTACATTACTATGACCGGGACGGAAACCGGATTGAAGAGGATTGAGCAGGGCATTTGTGATAAGGAAGGAGCTAAGCTGGTTGTGGACGAGACGTTCAAGTACTTTTGATAGGAATGGGAGAATAGAGATGGGACGATAATCGGTAAAGGAAGTAGGTTTGGATTTTTAAGGAAGTGGAATAATATACGCTCCTTTCCACAAAAGTGGAACAGAACTAGACAAAGTAAAGAAATTGAGGATATGGCAAATTATTGGAAGTACCTCATCAATAATTGGAACTAACATATTCCGTCCAATATTGTCACTACCCATGGCATTTGAAGCAATTGACATAATGCTCTTTTTAACATCAAATGCGGTGAATTAACTAAAGACAAAAGGAGAATAATTAAGAGTCATCATCATCACATCAGCCGTATGACGTCCACTGCTGGACAAAGGCCTCCCTCATTGATCTTCAAATCTTCAATTGCCACTTCAACGTGCTAATCCGTCGGGCTATGTCGGTGACTGGAGTTCTCCTACGTATCTCCTCATTTCTAATTCGATCCCGTAGAGAAACACCGAGCATAGCCCTCTCCATAGCTCGTTGAGCAACTCTGAGCTTATGCATAAGGCCAATAGTGAAGGACCACGTCTCGGTTCCATATGTCATCACTGGTAACACACACTGATTGAAGACTTTTGTCTTAAGGCACTGAAGTATGTTGGACGAAAAGACGTTGCGAAGTTTCTCAAATACTGCCCATCCGAGTTGGATTCGACGATTGACCTCTTTCTCGAAGTTGGACCTACCTAATTGAACTGTTTGTCTTAGGTATACATACGCGTCGACAACTTCAAGAGCAGAGTTCTCAACCATAACTGGGGCAGGCACGACATGGACATTCGACATAATTTTCGTCTTGTCCATTTTCATTTTTAGGCCTACCCGTTGAGAGACTCGATTGAGGCTTTCGAGCATCGTGCTGAGCTCTTCCATCGACTTTGCCATGACCACAATATCGTTGGCAAAGCGAAGGTGAGTGATGTATTCGCCGTTAATATTGATGCCCAGTCCTTTCTATTCCAGAAGCTTGAAGGCATCTTCCAAAGCGGTCGTAAACAGTTTCGGAGAGATGACATTTCCCTGCCTTACGCCTCTTTTTAAGAGAATCGCCTTCGAGCTCTGTTCTTGTACTCGGACTCACATAGTGGCGTTTTTATACAAACACTTCAACACTTCGATGTACCGATAGTCAATACGCCATCGTTGGAGAGACTCAAGCACTGCCCATGTTTCGATCGAATCGAAGGCTTTCTCATAGTCCACAAACGTGAGACATAGCGGCAAGAGATAATTCTATTGGGCAGAGCCGCATGACGAAGCTGAAGAGGGAAGATGGCAGTATAACGTCAAGTAAAGCGGAAGTGTTAAGGGAAGTCGAAAAGTTCTATGGACGGCTCTACGATTCGGTCACTAAGTCTGTTTGCAGTGCGGCCAACGACCCAAGAGCCAAACTGACCCAACATTATACCAAATATATTCCGGACATCAGCCTGTATGAGATCAGGATGGCCTTGAAGCAGCTTAAGAACGACAAGGCGCCGGGTGAGGAGGGAATCACTTCAGAGCTTCTGAAAGCGGATGGATCACCGGTACTTAAAGTCCTTCAGAAGCTCTTTAATTCCGTCTTGCTTGAAGGTACGACGCCAAAAGCATGGAACGGGGCCGTGGTGGTTCTGTTCTTCAAGAAAGGTGACAACACCTTGCTTAAGAATTACAGACCCATCTTGCTTTTGAGCCATGTTTATAAGCTGTTTTCAAGGGTCATCGCGAACCGTCTCGAACGCAGGTTTGAGGACTTCCAGCCTCCCAAACAAGCCGGGTTCCGTAAAGGCTACATTACCATTGACCACATACATACGCCACGGCAAGTCATACAGAAGACCGAAGAGTATAAAAAAAAGACGAAAGTTATCCTCGAACAAACAAACATACATACAACGCTGATTTGTCCAAGTTGATTTGGAGATCAACTTGATACCAAAACTTGACCAATATTAGCCAATATTGGCAACGGTTTAACGGACGTTGAAGTGGCACATAGCTCGAAGAACATACGGCCGTTAGGGCAGAAGGGTTCTCAAATAAAAACCATGCTGTAGAAAGCACAGCGTAAAACGTCTCCTAGATGGAAAGACCAGCTGACAAAGTTTGCTGGGAGTCGTTAGGTGTAACCCACGCGTGCTCGGTCTGGAAATCTAGAGGAGGCCTATGTCGACGGACGTCTAGCTAATAATGATTTGCATCCCTGAAGAAACCGAACTTGGACATCAATCGTAAAGAGTAGCTCAAGTTCATTAAGGGGAAGAGTTACGTACATTAAGGGACGGATTTCGATCTCCCACAGGTTAAAAGGGCTGTGAGTGAAAGCCACCGCAAGGGTTATGTGACTAGCTCTGTAGGGTTAAGGTCCCAAGGCATAAGTTTTTAGTGTTTAATACATTATATTATATTATTTATGTGCTAACACATTCGCGCGAGTTAAGAGCGAGTAGCAAGACAGGAAAAAATAATTTAAAGATCGTAAGAACGACGACATTAAAGATCGTAAGAACGACGACATATCAATTTATAATGACGACCTTTGTAGCGCAGTGGGCAAATAGCCAGTCGGTATAAATATTTGCATGATCTAGTGATATGTTTTTATGCTGCCAAGTTTTTGAAGCAAACTTTTTTACGCACGCTTTACTTGGAGAGTAAGCTGGTGAATGAGTTACGAAAAGTGCGAACGGAAGTTGAGAGGAAGATATAAGTTAGTGAAGATAGAAAGAGAGAGATGTTTTTGTTTCGTATATTTTTAAAATTTAATGTGCGAGTGCGAGTTGCGTCTGTTCAAAATGAACATAGACTGATCGACCTACAGACGTGAGGACAATTTTGTAATTGAACAATTTTATAAATTAATATTTTGAAAAAGAAGTTTTACTTCAGTCATATTAATAAAATTAATAAATAAATAATCACGCGCTATCTAGTCCTATATACATACATGTGTTTCAGACCTTACCATTTTAGTTGTAAACACACTCAATAACATATGTCACTGTCAACGTCCATGTGACGTAATGTCAGTTAATGTAATCAAAGCATCCCTCTCTCTGACTTCAACTGTATTGATGTGCGCATGCGGCTTTAATAATATACCAGAATCAAACGAAAAACTCTTTCTATAACCTTGCTAATACCGAGCTGTTCATTTATTCCCAACCCAGAGCGAAGTGCAAGAGTACTGTCTCGGATTGGCTCAAAACTCTCTCCTATGATAAGACTGAAGAACTACTCACTCCTCTCTCCTAAATGACCGCTTCTTCTATGGCTCCTTGTATATCTATCTTTATAATCCTCATAAAATCCGTGCTCACACTCACACTCCTCACACACACTCACGCACACTCGCAGTCACACACACTCACACTCAAACACACACTCCACATTACACCAGATCACACATCACTTACACTCATTAATTTTCCTATTGTTGCCCATTATTCTTGTGTGTACAAGTATGTACAGAAAAATATCAATATATATATAATATGTACCATACTTGAGAAAGAAATAATAATATTAGGTTTAACTGCTTTTTTGCTGCCCGCGGAGTGAGAGCACTGGTGACCTACGAGTATATCACAGGTTTATTTATAAACCTACCTCAGGCACCAGTCTCTCACAAAACAGGTTACGAACTGGGTATGTTTATCCTAAGCCCTATAATTTTTATCCTTGTTATATTATTTTTACTTTTAACTCTATATTGTATTATCTTTATGAATACCTAGTTCATTAGTACCTTTTTGTGAGAGAAATAAACGTTTTATTATCCCATAACGTTATTATCAGGTTATGGGTCCAGCACGCTTCCACTGCGATACATTTACAAAAATAATATACTCGTATTTAAGTATTCCGTTAGTTGCCATAGTATAAGCTTTGCTTAGTTTGGGGCTAGATAGCGCGCGATTATTTATTTATTAATATTAATAACATTTTAAATACATACTTACCTGTTGAGAAATAAATAAGTAACATTAACCCAAAAACTAATTTATAGAATCTTACGAAATACATAGATTTATAGAACTATTTATTGAACTAACACCAATAACGGAAAAAATACAGGATACTTAAAAAACTAAAACTAACAGAAAGCATGATCGCATAAGCGATTTGTCAAAACTATCTTAGGATTGAGAGGACTTTATGGAAGACCAAAAGTCGGTGTATCATATATTCTCACCGTAAGCTTATTACTTTCACAGTTCCATAGAGGTTGGGCATTATATTGCCCAGTAGGCTCTGGGGTCACGAATCTTATTAGGCAATTTATTTAAGGGATGATTGTCGATTTTCTCCAATAATACTAGCAGAACCTTTTTAGTTTACAGTGTCAAGGCCAAGCCTTGTAATCGAAAGTCGAGACCTGTAATTTGTATAAATTGTCTGCAAGTTTGAACCTCGATATCTGTCAATATTTTTAGCGTTTAGTGAAATTATAGCACACCCTTTAAACGCCCACGCCAACGTTGCCCCTTAAGCCAATCTTATTGTTTTAGCAAAAATGTTAACCGTTTTTTATGGAACACGGGTTACGTAAAATAAAATTTGGATGATCAAGAATTTGGATAACTTCAAAGAAATTTTAACAAAAGAGATTCCTTATAAGAAGGAAGCTACTGAAGTTAGAAAAAAACCTTTCGCAGAATTTCTCCTTTGCGTTTATAGCGAAATCTGAAGTCGGTACTTGCTCAACAAATGAGTTAAAACTCATACTTTAACTAATCTGCTCTTCACTGCACATAGCTATACGATACACAAACTTGCAGATTCTGCAATGAGGCGGCAGAACCTCCTCTACACATGTTAGGCGAGTGTGGTTCACCAATGCGCAAACGTAGCATTCATCTGGGCAAACACATCCTCAGCCCGGATGAGCTAACATTTATCACTCCTGACAATGTCCCTCAGTTTCTAAGAGCTGTAGGTATTAGAACTATGATCACCCTCATAAACTAAGGGCGATTTATACACAAGTGGCGATCACAAAAAGCTTCAATGACCGTAGTTTTTTTAATGTTATTTGTGGGAAACAGGCTTACGGTCCACCTGATGGCAAGCGGTGACCGTCGCCTATTGACACTGGCAACACCCGGGGTATTGTCGATGCGTTCCCTACCCCCTGTATAAATTTCTTTACATTTTTAGGGTTCCGTACCTAAAAATGTAAAATAGTAACCCTTATAAAATCACTCTCTTGTCCATCTCTCCGTCTGTCTGTCCGTGTGTAACCACCGATTTTCTCAGGAACATGTGGATCTAGCAAGTTGAAATTTATACCTAATACTGAGGTATATAGTCCCTATTAGGTAAAAAAATCAAGGTCCTGAGTCAACACGATAAAAAGATATGCATGGGCAAATTTAGATTTTTGCGAAAACTTATAAGTACCAAAATTTACCTTAATTTTAAACTTATTTATTTCTCGGATTAAAATCGCTCCGTATATAAGCCATTATTTCTCGTAAAACGTAAAGGATAAAAAATGGTTATTGTGGGTTGTGGTTATCCCTGAGATAGACATGTAGGTACCATTGCGAATTTTTTTGTAAACCTTTTCAAGGTGAACAATACTTTATACTAGAAAAAGCATAGCTTGATCTCTGGGACAGCTGTCAGTAAAATCACGCCTATGAAGTTCTGAATTTAACAGTACGGACAAACGTACCAGTCAATGTCATACTTTATGGGCATGCTGAGCTAATTATAGTGATGGTCGTGCCTCGGAAAGCACGTTAAGCCGTCGGTCCCGGCTGCCATACGAATATCTAATGGCAGTAGTTACGGGTTGTTGGAACCCTCAAAAGTCCAACAATTGGTCTTACTGCAAAGCTTCTATCGATATTTTTTTCTGTATCATAACAACCCTAGGAATGTCAGTTTAACAAATGTCGCAGAGATCAAGCTATGTTTTTTCAATTATAGTACATTATTTTGATCTATCTCGTAGGGTTCATCCAGCGTTTGCAATGTAAGCGCAAAAAAGTGTGTATATTTACGACATCACATTATAAACCTCTTAAATTATCAGTGTTTCTCTACTATATTATACACAACAAACCTTTCTCTTAAATCACTCTATCTATTAAAATACGTATCAAAATCCGTCGCGTAGTTTCAATGATCTAAGCATACATAGGGACAGACATCGGGAAGCGACCTTGTTTTATACTATGTAGTGATGATGGTACGGAACCCTTCTTGCGCAAGTCTGACTCGCACTTGGGTGATTTTTTCTTGAAGCGTAGTGATACAAAAGCCGCAAAAGCTAATTAAAAACATAAATATCCGCCCTCATTGTGATACTGTCCATGCAACGTTTGACGTAACTGAAAGATGATGCCACAGAATAATACAGATGGTTCATTTAATACAACGAGCAGTAACAAGCGTACGTCGGTCGGTCGAAAGCCGACCGCGCTTTGGCAAGACGTAAATATTTTATTGTGTGACCTAATTTGTTACCTGGTGATGGCAATCTACCACCTTGCAAAAGTGAGCTATGGCAGCAATTCCTGCGAGCAAATTATTGATCGAAAACAGCGAGATCTCTAAATCAACTTTGGCAAATCGGCGTTGTAGGTATATATGTATGTAGGTATGTATGTATATATGTATATTTGTTTGTTTGTCCGAGGATACCTTTTGAAGCGTTTATCCGATCGATGTGAAATTTGGTATATAGGTAGGTAGTGATGACACAATTTTGGTGTAACTAAATGAGCTTAAAAGGTGGGGAGGTTGTTGAGATATTGGGGTTCAAGAGGGGTAAAAAAAAACAAAATGGGACTATCCGGTCAAATGGCACGTCTAATAAAAGGTATTTAAGAGTTCCTTTCGACCCCGTTTTTATTTTTAGTTTAAACTTTGTAGTATATAAGTTATTACCCATAATAAAAACTAAACTTTGACAAAATTCACTGGGTACACCAGTGAACCCACAGTGCTAAAATTTGGTATGCGTGTAGCTTTAGTTACACAAATATAGGCAAAAGTTTGAAATCTATAAAAACTGCAATTTCTAGTACAAAAAAGTTAAACCATCCTACATGAACTCCTGTTACCTGTAATTTGAATGAAGTTGTTGGTCAATTTATTTGGGTCGTATTTCGTGCACTATTTTATTAGTCAAAGATTAAGGCCGACTTGCACAGCGATCCCTAAACGTATTGAAATACAACGTATTTGTTTGATTTGTCAACTCCTTAAATCATATTTAGCCACTAAATTCGTTTAGGCATCGTTGCGCGAGTCGCCCTAAGGATATTTTTTTTTTGTGTTTTGGGAGACTCGCGTGCCTCAGTTCGGGGCGAACCACTAGTTATAAGGTTATTTAAAAAAAATTGTATCATTTTTGATAACACAACAAAACGACTTCCCAATGTCAATAGAGACTTTAAATTCTTCCATATCCAGGACATTACTCAATGTAAATCAAAGTGCTTCGGAATTTAATATTTCCATTAGTACCTACTTATCATCAGAAATAATATTATTATGCTACAGTCATATTAAAATCTGTTAATGTACGTGCATGATAACAATCACTATTTATTTCAACTTAAAAACTTGTTATCAAGACTAATTACTAAAGGCTAATACATGGTGGTACAATGGGCGGGATTATCACTTAAAGCGATATCTTCCAGGCGATCTTTGTATGGATTGGATTGACACAAGTGATTTATTAACAAAAATATAACCGACTTCAGTTAACAGAAAAAACAAACTCCTGAACCGATTTTGATGATATTTCTATGGGATCAATCTGAAAGTATATGCTTATAAATAAAAAACGTTTTTTTTAAATCGGTTCTTAATTGACGGAGAAATCGGTGAACATACACAAAAAAATATATACCTACAGTCGAACATAGAACCTCGTCCTTTTTTGAAATCAGTTAAAAACGTGAGAGGAGGCGGTGTTACAATAGTGCACTTTTTAGATAAACCAAATAGCAAATACTGAACGTACCTACTAATATATTTAAATAACATTGTGTTTATGTAATGTTTGTCATTATTTAGAAAAAGTAAAATATTTCAATAAATATTTTTATTATACAGTTATTTAGGTAATGTCAATATTCCCCTTGAGTTTTTACATTCACCGCAGCGTAATATTCTTCGAGACTCTTATTAAACGCAATTTCATCCCTACCTCAACCAATTTGCACATTAATCATTTTCTAAATAAAGTGCTGGAAACACTCCAAATCATTTTGAATCTATAAACGCATAAATTACAGAAGTTCGTTATTTTTTCATTAGCTTCGCAGAAGAAGTTTCTACGTCATTTTATTGGGTTTGATAGATTTATATTGAATACTTAACTACAACCTAGGGGTCTTCAAGTCGCGAGTGAATAGGTTTCTTCTAGGCAAGCGTATACCATCGTAGACTGCATCATCGCTTACCATCAGGCGTGATCAAGATCGTGGTCAAACTTACTTACTTACTCCATTAGCACAGGAACCCAAAGTGAGTCTTGGCCTCCGATATGAGAACTCTCCACTTTCCTCAGTCCATTGCCATCTCTTGCCAGTTGTCGGCTCCCAGGTCACGCAGGTCAGCCACCATCATGTCGTTCCAGCGATACTTGGGACGACCAACCGATCGGCGGCCTGTCGGTCGGCCCAAGTATGCTCTCTTTACGCTTCGAACTTCACCCATTCGTAGTAGATGGCCGAGCCAGCGGAGTCGGTGTTACTTGTATTCTCCTACGATGGGCCACAAGATCTTCTATTTCGGAGTTTTTACGGACTCTCAGGCTACCATCTTCTCTACTTACTGGGCCCAAGATTTAGGTCAAACGCTAGCCTTAACCTATATTTGTATGAATTTGTAACAATTTGTATGAAAACAAGCGTGGCAAATTCTTGTACCTGCTAAAACGTCTCGAGAGTACTTTAGTGTTATGTTGGTACAGTCAGCGACATAAGTTGATTAACAATTTCAGATTTAATAATATTTTTTCTAGGTAAATATACGATTTTTTTTATACTCTTTATATGGCAAACGAGCACGCAGTCTACAAGATGTTAAGTAGCTACTGCAGCCCATGGATATCCACATAGAATTCAAAACAAGCTATTATGTTGTCTTGATCTCTATGTGGATACGTTGCCATACTATAGGACTTAGCTGTTATGCCTATGTGCCACTAATTACAAGAACGTACCATTACCATCTAATCGGAACACAGCAGCACAAGTACTGCTATTTGGCGGCAGATAAAGGTAAGGCGGCGGTGCCTACTTCCTCGAGCCCATTCACAAAAGCTCTACCACCAGTTTTTTTGTTTTTAGACTATGTTAGGAATGAGCTAAAGCGTTTACAATGCAGCGTAAACAATAGGTTAAAAAAAATGTCTCGTTACAGATTTATTTAAATATTAAAAACTCTATTTGCTAACCAATTTATGTTGCTGATCGTACGCCCACACACCGCGCTCAGCCGATTCAAAGGCGCCGCGGTACCGCTGCTACGCGCTTCTAACCCGCTGACGTGCTACTGCGAAGCCGACTAAGTCCGGAATAATTTATGTACCGTAAGAATTGGTGCTTAGCTCCAACTAATGACACGGAAAGTAGGCGAGCTCACGTTATCAATTCACAGATTTGTGGTGTGGTCTCTCTGCTTGAAAGTACTGTCAATCAAACTCTTCATAAAAAAATGCATTACGTCTTTCCAACCCTCAATATTTGCCGATCTCGCTGATTGATTTTTATACGGTAAAATCTAGGCTTACTCAAAAATCTAATCTATACAAATCATTAGGTACGTTTGCAATTAATAAATAAAACATTATTAAGCTGGTATAACAACATAACCATGTTGCAACTAGTCCATACTCCAAGAACTCGGCATCAAACAGCGTCTGAGCGCCTTGTTGTGCAAGGGAAGGTTGAGGGTACGCAACCGCGCGGTAGATCGCCAATGAGATGGACGGACCAAATCTAAGCAGCACTTGTCGGTCCCACGAATGCATCAGAAAAGCAGCAATACGAGAGGAGTGGCGAAGTATTGTTAAGCGCGCCACTACCCCTGAAGTTACGACCACGACCACTCTGCCAAAAGTGTAACGACTGAGAAGAGAAGAGAGATAACAACATAAAACTAGTATAAATAAGGTTCGTACAAAATAACGAGCTCCGTGGTGCATTGGGCGAATAGCCGTCTGAGACGCAGGAGGTTTCTGGTTCGATATATATATAATGTTCGTACAAAATGATGAGCTCCGTGGTGCATTGGGCGAATAGCCGTCTGAGACGCAGGAGGTTTATGGTTCGATATATATATAATGTTCGTACAAAATAACGAGCTCCGTGGTGCATTGGACGAATAGCCGTCTGAGACGCAGGAGGTTTATGGTTCGATATATATATAAGGTTCGTACAAAATAACGAGCTCCGTGGTGCATTGGACGAATAGCCGTCTGAGACGCAGGAGGTTTCTGGTTCGATATATTTATAAGGTTCGTACAAAATAACGAGCTCCGTGGTGCATTGGGCGAATAACCGTCTGAGACGCAGGAGGTTTCTGGTTCGATATATATATAATGTTTGTACAAAATAACGAGCTCCGTGGTGCATTGGGCGAATAGCCGTCTGAGACGCAGGAGGTTTCTGGTTCGATATATTTATAAGGTTCGTACAAAATAACGAGCTCCGTGGTGCATTGGGCGAATAACCGTCTGAGACGCAGGAGGTTTCTGGTTCGATATATATATAATGTTCGTACAAAATAACGAGCTCCGTGGTGCATTGGACGAATAGCCGTCTGAGACGCAGGAGGTTTATGGTTCGATATATATATAATGTTCGTACAAAATAACGAGCTCCGTGGTGCATTGGGCGAATAGCCGTCTAAGACGCAGGAGATTTCTGGTTCGATATATATATAATGTTCGTACAAAATGATGAGCTACGTGGCGCATTGGGCGAATAGCCGTCTGAGACGCAGGAGGTTTCTGGTTCGATATATATATAATGTTCGTACAAAATGATGAGCTCCGTGGCGCATTGGGCGAATAGCCGTCTGAGACGCAGGAGGTTTTTGTTTCGATATATATAAGGTTCATACAAAATGACGAGTTTCGTAGCGCATTGGGCGAATAACCGTCTGAGACGTAGGAGGTTTCTGGTTCGATATATATAAGGTTCGTACAAAATGACGAGCTCCGTAGCGCATTGTGCAAATAGCCGTCTGAGACGCAGGAGGTTTCTGGTTCGATATATTTATAAGGTTCGTACAAAATAACGAGCTCCGTGGTGCATTAGGCGAATAACCGTCTGAGACGCAGGAGGTTTCTGGTTCGATATATATATAATGTTCGTACAAAATGATGAGCTCCGTGGCGCATTGGGCGAATAGCCGTCTGAGACGCAGGAGGTTTATGGTTCGATATATATATAATGTTCGTACAAAATAACGAGCTCCGTGGTGCATTGGACGAATAGCCGTCTGAGACGCAGGAGGTTTATGGTTCGATATATATATAAGGTTCGTACAAAATAACGAGCTCCGTGGTGCATTGGGCGAATAGCCGTCTGAGACGCAGGAGGTTTCTGGTTCGATATATATATATAATGTTCGTACAAAATGATGAGCTACGTGGCGCATTAGGCGAATAGCCGTCTGAGACGCAGGAGGTTTCTGGTTCGATATATATATAATGTTCGTACAAAATGATGAGCTCCGTGGCGCATTGGGCGAATAGCCATCTGAGACGCAGGAGGTTTATGGTTCGATATATATAATGTTCGTACAAAATGACGAGCTCCGTGGCGCATTGGGCGAATAGCCGTCTGAGACGCAGGAGGTTTATGGTTCGATATATATAATGTTCGTACAAAATGACGAGCTCCGTGGTGCATTGGGCGAATAGCCGTCTGAGACGCAGGAGGTTTCTGATTCGATATATATAAGGTTCGTACAAAATTACGAGTTTCGTAGCGCATTGGGCGAATAACCGTCTGAGACGTAGGAGGTTTCTGGTTCGATATATATAATGTTCGTACAAAATGACGAGCTCCGTGGCGCATTGTGCAAATAGCCGTCTGAGACGCAGGAGGTTTCTGGTTCGATATATATAAGGTTCATACAAAATGACGAGCTCCATGGCGCATTGGGCGAATAGCCGTCTGAGACGCAGGAGGTTTCTGGTTCGATATATATAATGTTTGTATAAAATGACGAGCTCCTTGGCGCATTGGGCGAATAGCCGTCTGAGACGCAGGAGGTTTCTGGTTCGATATATATATATAAGGTTCGTACAAAATGACGAGCTCCGTGGCGCATTGGGCGAATAGCCGTCTGACACGCAGGAGGTTTCTGGTTCGATATATATAATGTTTGTATAAAATGACGAGCTCCTTGGCGCATTGGGCGAATAGCCGTCTGAGACGCAGGAGGTTTCTGGTTCGATATATATATAAGGTTCGTACAAAATGACGAGCTCTGTGGCGCATTGGGCGAATAGCCGTCTGACATGCAGAAGGTTTCTGGTTCGATATATATAATGTTCGTACAAAATGACGAGCTCCTTGGCACATTGGGCGAATAGACGTCTGAGCCGCAGGAGGTTTCTGGTTCGATTCCTGCCACGGAACAAATGTTTGCAATATCTACAGATTTTTATTCTTCTATATATATTATAAATATGTATTTACAAAAAAAGAATATAAGTATTCTATCAGTTATCTGGTTACCATAATACAAGCTTTGCTTAGTTTGGGGATAAATAGCGCTTGCTCTGTGTGAATTGTTAGCATTATTTACTAAAACCAAAACTCCAAAATTAAGTAAATATGTTAAAATGACTACGGAACTCACTGTGCGTGATCCAGCACAAGCTTGACCAATTCCTTTAGGAAAGGCGTATGGTATACTAAAATACTACTATGAATCATCTTAACGGCTATAAGCAACCTATATCAGGTCGTCTCTCCAATGAATCCCTACTCATTATTATAAATAAGGGATTTATCACGTACCTTTTCATGGGTGTTTTGACCGACAATGTTTCGGTTCAATTCGTGAACCTTTATCAAGGTGAGTGCGATCCGCTCCGAACTGCATCTCGCCTCGCAGTCCGCGCCACAGTCTTCTGCGGGTACGAAAGTTTTTTAAGTAAAATACCTACTCTTTTAAAATCTGGCAAGGTTTATTGCAAAAATAAAGCAAGCTTGCAAGCCAAACGGTATTTATCAAAAGTTTTGTGTACCTATGTCGTGTCTCTTCAGAAACAATAACGTCCGTTTTCAAAGCACCATTGTGTTTGAAAACAACTGTCTATGAAAAGTTGTTGCGAAACTTGAATAATACAAACTGAATCCAGGCGTTCTAGTTATATGAAGTTAGGCCTGTCGTCTCACTGGATATTTCTTGGTCTTCCTGCGATAGGTGGATCTTATGGCATCTCATAGATATTTCTTTATTGCACACCATAAAATAATATAATTTGATACAATTGGCAGTGTTATCGCTAAATAGCGATAGTTGCTTCTTTTATTAAACACTAGCTGACCAATCCGCTGCCTCGCACGCGTAGTTTTTCAATAAAAACATTACCCTTCTTTAGCACAGTTAGGTAAAAAGTAGACTATATTACTCAGGGTGAAAGTAGCTTTCAAATGGTGAAAGAACTTTTGAAATAGGACCAGTAGTTTTTAAGTTTATTCATTACAAACATACACACAAAATTAGAAAAATACAAATCTTTCCTCTTTATAATATTATTAGTAATAGTATCAATAAAAACAGTACCCATCTTCTGCGCAGTTGAGTAAAAAGTAGCCTATGCTACTAAGCATGAATGTAGCTTTCCAATGGTGAAAGAATTTTTGAAATCGGACCAGTAGTTTTTGAGTTTATACATTACAAACATACACACAAAAATACAAAAATTCAAATCTTTCCTCTTTGTAATATTAGTATAGACTAGTTAACTAATCCGCAGCTTCGCACGCGTAGTTTTTCAATAAAAACATTATCCTCCTTCTGCGCAGTTGGGTAAAAACTAGTCAATGTCACCCGGGGATAGTGTAGCTTCCCAACAGTGAAATATTTTTTTTTTAAATTGGTCCAGTAGTTTTGGAGCCTATTCAATACAAACAAATATTTCCTCTTTATAATATTAGTATATATAGGTATATATATAAATATATACCAAATTTAATCGAAATCGGTTAAGCCGTTACAACGTGATTGAGTAACAAGCATCCAAGCTTTCGCATTTATAATATTAGTGTGGTAGTGTCATGTGATAATAGTCATCTAATTTATGTTGATTGTAATTTAACTATTTTCGTCATCATCATTATCATATCAGCCGTAGGACGTCCACTGCTGGACAAAGGCCTCCCTCATTGATCTCCAGGAACTGCGGTTGGAAGCGGCCTGCATCCAACGCTGGCCTGCGGTTCTTACCAAGTCGTCTGCCCCTCTTGTAGGTGGACGTCCTATGCTGCGCTTGCCGGTCCGTGGCCTCCATTCGAGAACTTTCCGGCCCCATCGGCCGGAAAGTTCTCTGTTCTGCGCGCTATATGGCCTGCCCATTGCCACTTCAACGTGCGACGTAATCCGTCGGGCTATGTCGGTGACTTGAGTTCTCCTACGTATCTCCTCATTTCTGATTCGATCTCGTAGCGAAACCCCGAGCATAGCCCTCTCCACAGCTCGTTGAGCGACTCTGAGCTTATTCATAAGGCCAATAGTGAGTGACCACGTCTCGGTTCCATATGTCATCACTGGTAACACACACTGATTGAAGACTTTCGTCTTAAGGCACTGAGGTATGATGGACGAACTATTTTATTCTCATTTAATTGATTTGTATTTTGTGCAATGTATTTAAATTCTAATATAATTTATTAATTCATTCATTTATTCTATTTTCAGATGTCTAAGATCCATATATTTGTTAGTAAAAAAAAAACTTAAATCAAACATGTCACATGGGTTAGTACAAAGTATAGGCACAATAAAAAAAATTAAATAAAAACAATAAAAGTTTAAGTTTAAGTCCCTCACTCCACAAGTCCTGAGCCAATAGTCACTCACAAAGACTATTCGATCAGAACCCGATTGAAGGACTTCATAATCGGTGAGTCGTACTTGTCAGCAATGACCTGCAGGATGGTGTTGGTGCTGCCCTGCACTTGTATGAGTTTCTCTTTATGAGGATGTGATTATTATTATCAAAATTGAAAATAATTTATTTTGACAAAGTATAAAAAGTGTTTAAGAAGCCGGCGTACCCCGAGCGCAACTTCAATTCGGCCGCGTCAAAAACATCGGCCTAAATATCGCTATCCCTGTTTAGTGACGAAGTTTAGCCACGCAGAGCGACAGTGCTAGCAAATGAATAATTCTAAATTTGATTAGATTTTGGCCGTGTTCCGTAATACCAAAAATGATGACTGAAAACGTATTGTATTTTTCTCATTGTGTTGTTATTCTGTAACTAGACGATATAGTCTATGTTCCCATGACTAGGATACGTAAGATGTTGTTGTTTTTAATACGAAACAATTAGGTTGAAACCAGGTCTTTTATGACGTAAAAACATGCAGAATGCGATACGCTTCTGTTTCATTTTAGGTAAGTATTTTGATCTAATAGGTATATGGTTGGGAACCTGGATAAATACTATTTAAATTAAAATAATACCTTATTAGGTAGAAATATGCTCCAATTAGAAATGATCTTGGTAGTACGTGTTGTATGGGCGATTCCCCTCTGGTCTCCCCTTAACCACACTTGTCTTAAAAGAATCTGATCACTCGGCATTTGAAGTCTCTGAGAATATAATCTAACATTGATCAGCATCCATCAGTGCAATCGGGTAAAAAAGTAGCCTAGGTTTCAATTTCGTTCTTAATCTGTACACTAAATTTAATCGAAGTCGGTCTAGCCGTTTATTCGTTAAAACGTAACAAACAGACAGAGAGAGGGACAGAGTTACTTTCGAATTCTTCTTCTTCTTTCGTGTCAATGTCTGTTTGACTTCTAAATTTGATTAGCCCAACAGAGAGCAACTTCCACACCCCTCTCTGTTGCCTAGTTCACATAGCTACACATCAAGCTATAATATCCAGTATAAACTGACCTCTCATTCTACAAAAAGCCTACTTAATGCGAGGTCAGCTTATACTGGAAAAGTATAGCTTGATGTGTAGCCGTGTGTACAAGTCTTCTCGTGTGCAGGTAGTTGGGCATAGAGGACATGAGAGCTGGTGGGCCATTGTATGTAAGGCGGCCCCGCAGTGGCACTGGCTCCGGAATGGACCGATGTAGCCCCACTTGCCTAAATAGTTTTTATTTTACTTTAGAATATATAATATTAGTATTAATAATACACATCTTTACATTATAGCTGCCGTGAGTAAGGGCATGGATACTATTAAAAATAAAAAACTTACTATTCTATAGTAGCATAATAAAAACTATAAAACGGTTATAATCAAAAAGTTTTATAGATATTTCATTTAAATTTTCTACATCGCGTTTTCTGACGTGCTGAAAACAATCTGTCTAATAAAACAAGACCGGATATACTTAAGGCGAGTATAGTATCTGATTAGTCTTATTTGGATGCTTTCTCCTCAGAGAGGAATCAGTTTTATGTGCTCAATAAAATATATGTCATTCATTGACCTTTTATCTGCAAAGTGAACATACAAAAAAGTTCTACCTGTTTATTCAATATGAGAAAAAAATATGTAGCTGTTTTCGACTTTCAATTTGATTCAACCTCTAAAAGACGTAAAATTTTGTAATTTTTCTTTCACCTAAATGTGGGCAAAAACTATACCTTCAAGTTGAACATATGATGCTGTGCTGCAACGGTCTTTCACGTGGCAATTAATTATTTTAATTTTTTCCGAATAATTAGTGGGCCATCTGAAGTGGCAATGGGCAGGCCATATAGCGCGCAGAACAGATGGCCGATGGGGCCGGAAAGTTCTCGAATGGAGGCCACGGACCGGCAAGCGCGTCCACCTACAAGATGGGCAAACGACTTGGTAAGAACCGCAGGTCGGCGTTGGATGCAAGCCGCTTCCAACCGCAGTTGCTGGAGATCAATGAGGGAGGCCTTTGTCCAGCAGTGGACGTCCTATGGCTGATATGATGATGATATATGATGAATTAGTGGGCATATCCTTAGAAGGTGATTGCGCGGGCGACGGGCGGCAGTGTACCGCTGACTGTCGTACGGGAGGATTGTGCTCGTCTGCCTCGCGCTCACCTATTTCTTGGTCGGTTAGAGACGTGTGGCGGAAGGTGCGGTTAGTGCGGGGCCGAAACAATATCTACGCCCATTCGCTCAAGGTCATCGGCTATGGTTAGCGCCTTAAGCTAATTCCACTCCTTACTCATTAAGACGAGCGCCGGTCAGCGATCATCCTCAAAAACACGTCAAAGATGATGTGTGCGTGCTATTTGAGTAGCTTGCAATAAACATAAGCCTACAGCGTCGAGCGATCTAATATTCATGCGACATATACAGGTAGATCCATGTTACATGAAGCTCGAGGTAGATGTATCAGGAATGCTTTGGTAAACCAAACACAACCGTTCATAGGCAATCACTTAGCAGCTATGTTCTGCAATTACTCCAGTTCAATTGTTAAATGGCGAGTAGTCAGCTGAGATACGATTAGTCGCTGACTGTCGCTTGCAGCTCCATTCCAATATGCATATTTTTTAGGGTACCGTAGTTGACCTTGAAACCATTAGTTTCGCGATGTTCGTCTGTCCGTCTATCTGTTCGAGCCTTTTCAGTCGTTTTACACTATTATTGCTGTAAAGCTGAAAGGCATGATGATGTTTGGTGTAGCCGTTTGCGGATCTTACGCCTTTGAATTGGCTTTTGTAACTCCTGGAAAATCGGAATAACAAGATAAGGATTAAGGATGCGCCCACTAACTTTGAGATCCTTTGAAGCAGCCTAGAATGTTCCTTTGCGCACACTTCACTAATTCACCAGTAGTCACGGTAATTGGCAACACCACATGAAGTTAGAGGCTATAGACAATGCCTTTTGTAAAACACAATTTAATTATAATATTTTTGCGGCGGAATTCTGCGGTAAAAAGCGGTATTTTTCAGCGGATCGCGTACGCAAGCCAAGATCTTCTCGCGGAGCGGTGCGGTTGCATCTGCTGTTGTCTTTACAGGTAGCGCCATCATGACAGGGTGCGGGCGCGCAAGTAAGAATGGTTTTGCGGACAGATCAAGGGTCAAGAAAAGAGTTACCATAAATAGTCGAAATATGGCGTTACCAGTGTTAGTCACGCCTAGTAAGTTATGAAATAAAAACTAAGGGTATCTCTCTTATATGGAAGTTAGGGATGATGTATTTTTTAATAACGAATTCAATCGTATGGGGTATCGTTGAATAAAACTTTTAAAACTTCACAAAACTTTTTAAGTTTTCCCCAACACTTTTTGATATATGAGTTCGTTTACGAAATATAAAGCTTCAAAATGTTAATTTTGTTATAGTCGTGTCTACTTTAAATGGTTGATCAACAATGTTTCTTCTGTAAGCATACCTAAGTAGATTCTATAGTTATTTAAGTCAAACAAAAGGTCCTTCGAAATTAATATAAATCACATTTATTTTGTATGTCGTTTCAAATAAATATTTTCATTTTCATTAATTTCATTTTCATTTATCAGCGTCCTATATTTATTCTCGACAACTGCATAATTAGCTTTGTAAACATGACTAAGAGCCGTACTAACTGCGAAGTCCAACACGTGCTTGACTAATTATTTATTCATTATTTTAAATACGGGATTTATTACGTATCGTCTTATCGGTGTTTTTACCGACAATGTTTCGGTTCAACTGGTGACCCTTCATCAGGGTGAGTTTGATCCGCTCTAAATAACGTCTCGCCTCGCAATACGAGCCGCAGCACTCTGCGCGCGAGTAGATGGGTGCGGTGTTGGGGATTGCGTCAACGATGGCCCAGCGTGTTGACAGGCTGCGTCTTCATTATTATCATCACTGCTGCTCTCTGCGGTAGTTCTCGGTACAGGCAAAGACGCAACAATATGTCACTAACAATGATTTATAGGTTGTATCAAAACGTTTGTCCACTACCTTACCTGACGGTATGTGATGGTGTGGTCAAGGATGAAGCACGTTATCCTAGAAAGAACCTGTTCATTGTTCTCTCAAGACTTAAATACTCCGAGATTATAATGGCCCGTAAAAATAGACGCTGAAAGTGATTTCTTTACTCGCACTGATGATAAAATTGAGGTGAATCGTTTGTTGTTAAGATGAAACGAGTCTTTTCGCGCACATATGTATATTAAAATTATTTTGACTAACCTCGACGTTTCGGAAAAGTTACATCAGCCGTGGTCACGAGAGACTGAAAGCGGGCGTGTGTCATTGCCGGGAAGCGCGAATGTTGTCACCAACTACCCGCACTTGGTTTTCTGAATCGCACGTATCACTGTTTCGACATGCAATACTAACAGTATAGTACTTATAAACATGAGTATAGTTCGCGATAATTTAAAAAGTGAATTGTTTGGTTTGACAGGGTGTAATATTGATCAAGGTGTCAGCACAATACGTCTGCTAGTGTCCTGTAGTAGAATAAAAAAGGAGAGATGTAAAGATTATCATCATTATCATCCACAGCCTGACTTCACCCATTGGTGGGTATAGGCCTCCCCAAGTGTGTGCCATCCACTACGATCCTGCGCTAGTCTCACCCACTGACGGCCCGCGACCTTTACGATGTCGTCCATCCATCTCGCAAGGACATGCGTACAATTATTTTTTTATATGTTATAGGTTCGCGCTTGACCACGATCTCGACCGATGGTAAGTGATGATGCCTTCTACACTGGAATACGCTTGCCTAGAAGAAGCCTGTTCTCACGACTTGACGACGAAAACACAGACTCAAGCAGGGCGTTTCGCTCTTCGATCGTGCGCATGTTAAAGGTGGAAGAGAACCGCTAGTGCGTATGGGAGGTATCTAGCAACTAGCGAAGGCGCACGGGCGGAGGGAAATATTCAGTGAAATGTAAGTTACTTACTTACATTTCACTGAATATTTCCCTCCATCTAGAAGCAAAGCTACGTGTTCTGTTATGTACGACATTAAATGAAAACACGGGGAGAGCAGCATCAGCCCAACCCGTAAACTAGCCATTAGGCTAGTATCGTTTGTTGTTATGACGACCTACGTGGAGCAGTGGGCCTATAGCCGGCTGAGGCGCAGGAGGTAGCGGGTTGATTCCCGCCGCGGAACAAATATTTGCATGATCTACAAATATTCGTTTCGGGTCTGGATGTTATTCTATATATTATGTTATAAGTATGTATTTACAACAAAAAGTATATAAGTATTTTATCAGTTATCTGGTTCCCATAGTACACATGGCTACACATCAAGCTATACATTTCCAGTATAAGCTGACCTCTCATTCTACGAAAAGCCTACACAATGCGAGGTCAGCTTATACTGAAAATGTATAGCTTGATGTGTAGCCGTGTGTACAAGCTCTGCTTAGTTTGGGGCTAGATAGCGCTGTGTGAAATGTCCACCAATATTTATTTATTTATTGTTGTAAAAAAAGTTTTTTTTTTAATTCATTTTAATAATTAATTACAATAATTTAACCACATAAAATATTAAATTTTTAAATTAATTTTATATATCAAGTCCTAAAATATCAATGAAACAGCCTGTATAAAACACGTAAACAAATCATATTCATTCATCATGTTAGTAGTTACCTGTTAAACTGACTAAGCGGCATCGTCGGAAGGGCGCTGTCGATTTAGATACGTTTAAAATTGTTTATTGGAAATATATCGATTCATCATCATCATCCACAGCCTGACTTCACCCACTGCTGGGTTATAGGCCTGCCCAAGTTTGTGGTATCAGCCACGATCCTGCTCTAGTCTCACCCATTGATGGCCCGAGACTCTAACGATGTCGTCAACCCATCTCACTGCCGGACGTCCTACCCTTCTACAGGCATTCCTCGGCTACCATTCAGTTTATATTAGCAACTGAATATATCGATTACTGGATAAATATTCAAGCTACCGATATCAACCCACCTCCAAAATCAGTTAATTCCTTTCCGGATGTGTGTGTTTAATTATAAATAAATAAATATTGCTGGACATTTCACACAGCGCTATCTAGCCCCAAACTAAGCTTGTACTATGGGAACCAGTTAACTGATAGAATACTTACATACATTTTTTTTTGTAAATACATACTTATAATATATAGAGAAACAACCAGACTCGGAGCAAATATCTGTAGATCATGCAAACATTTGTTCCGTGGCGGGAATCGAACCCGCTACCTCCTGCGTCTCAGCCGGCTATTCGCCCAATCCAACACAGAGGTCGTCAATTAATGTCGTTCTTGTACCATTATACAAAGCAGGTTGTATAATGGTACTATTAGGCCCAATGCCTGGCATACCTACAGTGTATAAATCATCGGCTTCAGATAACAAAGTTATAAGAAAGTAGGTGCCTACTAAAATTAGTGAGAAAGGTCCTTCAAGACTCTTTAGATATCAAATACAGAATGAAGTGGCTTCTATTGTTATACAATAGAAAATATTGATAAGATAAGTATCAACAAAATTGTTTACCTGGAGTCAACGACTAGGCATTTTATTCAGGGGAAATCCAAAGATAAGGGTAGCCTACATACATTCCTTCCTAGAGCAGGTAGGAAGAAATGTATGTAACCTAACCTTATCATTATTTTTTGTGATATCAATGTACTAATGTGAATGTTTTGTTTTAAATACCCACTGACCTAGTAATTTAGTATTTTGAAATTTTGACCCCATCATTTTGGCTCTATTGGTCACAAAAATTAAAATATTTTTGGATTTTTTGCTTGCAATAGTCAAAGTCAAAATCTTTTATTCAATTAAAATTACAAAGATCACTTTGAAACGTCAATTTTACTACCTGTTTCTTCGCGGCCAAGTCAGAAACAAAAGACAAGAAACCAGGCTGGTTGTTTTTTTTTAATTATCCTTCTAGAATACATAACAATAAAGAAAATAAATGACGTCTAAATTCTAACATTTTTGAATGAGTTCGAGCAATTTCAATCCAAAGCTTATCAATTATCTAAATAATCCGATATTTTATTTCCGTTTTTAAATTTGTTAATTGTCAATATTTGTGCATCACTTGGGAGTTTGTTATAAAAGCGAACACATTGCCCTTTTAACGATTTACTTTATGGTTTCTACAAGTGGCAACAGCGAGTTTATCTATATATTTCTAGTATTAAAATTATAATTAGGGCTATTTTTCTTACATAATTAATATTATTGTGAAGGACAGTATTATTTAGTATATAAAAAAATATTATGTAAATTTAGTGTCACTAAAGCAACACGCATACCAAATTTCAGAGTTGTGGGGTCACTTGTGTACTCTGGCAATTTCGGCAAAGTTACCCCTCTTGAACCCCAATATCTCAACAACCCCAACATTATTAGCTCATTTAGTCACACCGAAATTGTGACAATACTACCTACCTATATACCAAATTTCAAGATGATCGGATTAACGCTTCGTACGTTATACTCGGAGAAACAAACATACATACAACGCCGATTTTCCCAAGTTGATTTGGAGATCTCGCTTCGCTCATACAACCTGTTTTGTTATGAACGACATTAAATTAAGACACACATTCGGAATTGTATTAACTAATTTAAGAGGTGGGTTTAATACTGGTAGCTTGATTAATTATCCAGTAATCGACACATTTCCAATAAACAATTTTCAGCGGCGCCTTTGCGACGATGCCGCTTAGTCAGTTTAACAGGTACCTACTTACATGTCGAATGACATGTAAGTAGGTACCTGTTAATAATATGATTTGTTTACCTATTTTATACAGGCTGTTGCATTGATATTTTAGGTCTAGAAATTAAGGTCGTCTGTTTTTTTTTACGGCAATGAATTTGAAAAATCTTATTTTACAACGATATTAGCCATTACCATTACCCGTGTTGTAATTTAATGTCGTACACACGGCTACACATCAAGCTATACATTTCGAGTATAAGCTGACCTCTCATTCTACACAAAGCCTACACAATGCGAGGTCAGCTTATACTGGAATTTATAGCTTGATGTGTAGCCGTGTGTACATAACAAAACAAGCAGTATAATTCCCACACTCTAGTGACGTTGTATAGAATTTTAGACCTTTTTTAGTTGTTTAGTCAATTCTAAGTCTTCCCTTGTGTATTCATGACCTTAATTTGAAACTTCTAGTGAAACATGCGAACTTATTTTGCCACTTATATTAGAGAGTTTAATGTGGCAGCTATCATTTAAGTTCTAATGCTTTAATGAATTAGTTGTAGAGGGTTTTAATTATTATTTTATTTATAGAGAAAGTTATACGCTGTGTATTTTACTGGAGTTTTAAAAAGACTAAAACATTATGTAAGTTTTTTATATGTAGTTTGTTTTGATGTTTTTTCTATTATTCTTTACAATATCAACTCTCATATTACTTTTATGATCTTAGTTTCATCAAAATCATCAGCCCACATTAGTCCACTACTGGACATAGGCTTCTTTCAATATACTGAGACCGGTCTTCAGCGCTTTTCCTCGACTTTCCTAGGGGGTAGGGGGGAAGGGTGGGTGGCTCCACACACTTCGTTTGCTACGTCACTAAGTGTACGGTTCCTTGGAGCTGTAAAAAATTAAGCTTCTAAATCAACGCAATTATTCAGAAGAAAAAAAATGTGTTTTAATAATTGTGACAAAGTTACAAACTTTTTTTTTAATTTCGAACGTTCGGCAGCGAGATGGGTGGACGACATCGTAAAGATCGCGTGCCGCAGGATCGTGGCGGATGCCACAAACTTGGGGAGGCCTATACCCAACAATGGGTGAAGTCAGGCTGTGGATGATGATGATGACTGATTTCTACAAAGTTATGTCTATAAAATGAGAATAGGCATTAAGCATTATCTATAAGAGTTTGGTTACACTAATATCAAGTGTTGTTGATTCTTTTATTTTAACCTATGTCATCCCACTGCTGGGCAAAAGTCTCCCCCACTGTCTTCGAGGACTTTCGCTCGCATGCCAAATCTCACCAATCTGTCTCTAAGGCATCGAGATCCTAACGCCAATGTCTACTAGGCCTTCCTCGACGCCGTCGCCCGTCTTCAGGCACCCACTGCGTGACGATCGTTGTCCATGCTTCTTAAATGATTTTAAAAAATAGGGCCATTTATTCCGCATATAGGTAAATCAAAACGTATAGGGTACTTCCCGTTGACCTAGAATCATCAAATTTGGCAGATTTGGGCTCACAGCACAAGTAAAGGATTAAATTTGGCAAGATGCAAGGTCTCACAGCACAAGTAAAGGCAAAATCTGAAAATCGACATTTCAGGTTATCTTACATAAAAAACGGCCAAGTGCGAGTCGGACTCGCGCACGTCATAATCTATAAAAACGGCAAAAAAATCATATCTGTTGTATTGGAGGCCCCCTTCAATATTTGTTTTATTTTATTTTAATTATTTATTTTTAAAGTGAATATTAACTAAATACACTGTGAATATCTCAAGCGTCCACCTGTTGCCTTTATCAATATCGAGCAAAAACGAGCAAAAAATCACGTTTGTTGTATGGGAGCCCCTCTTAAATATTTATTTTATTCTGTTTTAGTATTTAGTGTTATAGTGGCAACAGAAATACATCATCTGTGAAAATGTCAACTGTCTTACTACCACGGTTCATGAGATACAGCCGGGTGACAGACAGACAGACAGACACTGGAGTCTTTGTAATAGGGTTCCGTACCTAAAGGGTAAAACGGGATCGCGAGTTATACACGTACTAGTTCGGTTTTTTTTTTTATTTTACGAAATAAACATTTTGTTTATACAGAAACGCGTGAAATCCTATCATAATTGATAATACGCACTTCCGGTTCATATTGTCAATAGAAGGTAACAGATAATTACTAATCCAGATCGCAACTAGTCCACGTGCTAGAGGACAATAGTAAGGGATTATTAAATTAAACTGTATAATCATTGTACTTTTCCTACTACGTAATTAGCATAATCTTGGTGTGGGTGTATCAGAATAATGTCTTGTCGTAACACTCCCGACAGAGCTCATGTAGTATTATTGTTTTTTTTTTATTCATTACAGAATCAACAGCACCTGTTAACAATGTAAACAATCCTTATAACTAATGCTTAATGTCAATAACAGATTCTCAATTTATAGACTTAACTTTTAAGAAATTAGTCACCTAGAGAAAATGATTAAAAAACATAGTATATTAATTAAACTTTTCAAGGAATTTAGTAGGTACGCATTTGAAGAAAGATCAATGAAGAATGATCAAGCGAAGTGACATCTGTAGATCAACTTGGGCAAATCGTCGTTGTATGTATGTATGTATGTTTGTTTGTCCGAGGATAACTTTCGAAGCGTTTATCCGATCAACGTGAAATTTGGTATATTCGTGGTACAATTTTGGTGTGAATAAATGAGCTTAAAATGTGGGGGGGTTGTTGAGATATTGGGCTTCAAGAGAAGTAAAAAAAAACTAAATGGGATTATCCGGTTAAGTGACACGTCTACTTAAAGGTTTTTTGAGAACATTTTTATTGTTATTTTTAGTTTAAACTTTGTAGTTTACCGAACTTTTCAAGTTAATAGCCATAACAAAAACTGAACTTTGACAAAATTCACAGGGTACACCAGTGACCCCACAGTGCTAAAATTTGGCATGTGTGTAGCTTTAGTGACACAAATATAGGAAAAAGTCTAAAATCTGGAATAACTGCAATTTGTACCCCAAAATTTAATTGCATGAACTCCCGTTACCTGTAATTTGAATGAAACTGTAGGTGAAGTTAGTTGGATTTCATTTCATGACACTATTTTATGAGTCTAAGATTAAAGCCGGCTAGCACAATGATCCTTAAACCAATTTATCTACTAAACATGTTTAAATTTTACGTATTTGTATGATTTAACAACTCCTTAAATAATATTTAGCCGCTAAATATGTTTATGCATCATTGCGAGAGTCGCCCTAAGAATATTTGTTTTTTGTGTTTTGGAAGATTCGCGAGATCTCAGTTCGAGGCAAACTTCTAGTTATTTCTAGTTATGAGGGCTGATGTTACATTCTGTTTATTCCCAGAATCCTACGTTCGCTACGCTACGTCCCCACCGGTGCGTAGAGGCCTTTGAAGCCGGACAATTACTACAAAAATTCATTGACAATTGGTTTTCAAATAATTTAATAAGTAATTGCCTGTAATAAAGCATGTATATTTGTAGTGATTGTCTGGCTTCGAGGCCTCTATGCACCAGTGATGACCTAGAGGTGGGTATTTCGAGATTCTGTTACAGTATCATGCATTCATACAGTTTGCCGTCAACTACAGTTTTTATTCAGAATAATGTATTTACCCATCATTTACCCCAAAAAAAGATTTTTGTGGGGTTAAAATACAAAATAAATTCAACTATTTCTTCAAATATCAACAAATATTTCCCATATTTAAACACAACATACCAGGGAGCAATTTTGCTGTAGATTTTTTAGTTTTGAATTTTTTTGGTGAAGTTTCACTGTTTTCTGTTTCTAAACATTTCAAGTCCTTGTAGTTAAAAACAATCTCAAAATCAGTTTGTAATCAGTTTGTTTATGAGCTAATATGCCACAGACAGACCAACAAACAGACAGAAACTTACACACTCCTCTTTTTGCGTCGGAATTTAAAATTACATAAGTGGAATAGTATAATATTTATTTGCAATAACACCAATACAAATGCAATAAACAAAAATACACACATTAACAAATCTAAATATAAGCATACGTATTAGTGGTTGTCTTGAATAGAAAGACTTGTTTCTTCATATGCTTTTATTGTTAGGGTACAGTTGGTATTTGGCGCGGGGCGCGGTGTAAAAATGCACTTGTGAACAACGCCGTGCTCGTTTGGGGAATTGAATGCTGCGGGGTGCGTGGGCGCGGTACGGGGCAGAGTCGTCGCTTACTCGTTGGTTGCGTAACCAGCGCTGGTTAAAGCCAAATGGCGCAAAATAGGACGGGATAACAAAACAAACAAAATAAAAGTAGGTATTACCCGTGCGCGATAAGTTGGGACCTGAGCGCGGTGACGTCATATTGGCGTGTTTGTACCGCCGGCAAAAAAGCGAAAATAACAAGCAGCCGCCCGCGGCTTCGTTTTTGTTTTTTTTAACCTAATTTATTATGTTACTCAGGGAGGACGCTGTTTTTTATCTAATCTTTTTACACTATTTGAATAAAATAAAAATACAATGTTTAAGTTTATACATTTATTTTATCTATTATTTACATTATCTCATCTTCGTCACTACTTAGTGGATTTATGCCTTCTAGAGGTTGTTCTTCGTCCTCAGTCTCACTATAATCACTTGACGAAGAGGTATCCGATAAATTTACAATTAATTGCGATTCACTCGTCTCTTGTAAGAGGTCATCGTCCCAATACTTTTGTCGAAGCCTGTCCACATGGTTGACTTCTTTTTTCCAGACAACAAAACAATAACACAAACGAAAACTAAAAGAATTCCAGAGCGCGTCGTTACGTGACGTAGGCCAGTACGAGACTAAAAACCCTAGTAAAAAATAGTGATGCGAACGGTACAATACGGGCGCCATCGGGGAAGTGCAGGGGAAGCGGTCGGGCAGTCGCATTCCTAGCAGGTCCCAAGTTATCGCGCTCGAGTAATAGGCATGTATAACCAACTGTATTACATAGACTTACGTTGTTTTTGTTTTAATATTTCATTGTCTTGTTTTATGTTGTGCAATAATTTTCGACACTATTTCTTTTAAACTATATAGATCTTTGCTTGACCACAATCTCACCTGATGGTAAGCAATGACTTTGTCTAAAATGAAGCACGAAGATCTAGAAGAAACCTATTAACTCTTACCTCAAAGAGGTCTGGATTGTATTCTTTAGGAAAAACAGACGACGACAAAGTGTTCCTTAACTTAGCTGTGCGCATCAAGAACGTAGTACCAAAACGGTGTGTGCGAATGGGTGGTGTATCAACTAGGTACGGATGGTACTGAGCCATGCGCCTGCTTGTCTTTTAATGGAAATGAGATGGCGGAATCAGATCGTAAAGTTCCTGGGCACATTCCCCGAAATGTATTCTGTAAATTATTGATAAGCTTGCAACATTACGGCGGTGTTGGAGACTTTGGGTCTTAGTCTCCGCCAAATATTGCTCAACTATAAGCCTAAAAGCCCTACATTTTATCGAATCTAAAGTAGCGAGCTGGTATTTGGCGGAACCATCCCAAAGGTGGCAGCAGTACTCCATACTAAACCGGACTTGTGCTTTGTAAAGACTAAGAAACTGTCCTGGTGTGAAGTATCGCCTGACCTTGTTGAGGATGCCCAGCTTCATGGCAGCTGTTTTAGCCTTAGACTCGATGTATGAGCTAAAGAGTCTACTTTGCTCTATACCGATATGGTTTTTTCCTGATTAAAATAAGGAAATTCGGTATTATTTACAAGTTTAACCTACCACTTATAGTGAACCCTTTTTATTTCATATTAATTTATTTAAACTAAAAGAACACTGGAGAACTAAGAATACTTAGCTACGGGGCTTGTTCAAATAAAACACAAGTATGGCTTACAATGTAATTCAGAAATTAAATAGATTGTAGCGGCTGTATAGAAGCCTTCTTCAGGTACATATTCTGTGACACCTTGTCAAAATGTTTAATCCCAAATCTTTCCCATTATTGACACCTATTTTACAACCCGTGGGGTCGGCTCATCATGTTTTCTCCTTTATCTACGCCATCTCACTAGAAACTAAGACAATGCAAAGAATCTATTCTGATAATGATAGTATAAAATAACCCACATCACCCATTGTTCTCACTGTAGCGGTTTTTGAAGTAAGATTGACAGTGCAGTGCTTGTAAATGCGGTGAATTTTTTTGTAAGTTTCTGCTATAAACATCACCCGAAAAATGTCAGGCATCCAAATTATAACATGAATCGAGATAAAAAATGTTTAAGTTAATAATATACATTAGATAATTTTTTATTTTCTATTTAATATAAAAACATAAATATATATTATTCAACATCATCATCATCATCCACAGCCTTACTTATCCACTGCTGGGTATAGGCCTCCGCATGTTTGTGCCATCCACCACAAGCCTGCGCTAGTCTCACCCATTGACGGCCCGCGACTCTAACGATTGCCGCGTTCGGAAAGCTGGACGACATCCTTAAGTCGCCTAAAACTTCACAGAGTCTGAAGATCCGCTTATTTAGCCAATGTGTTCTGCCCACCATGACTTATGGTGCCGAGACATAGACGCTCACGCAGGAGGCTGTGTAAAGGTTAAGAGTTGCACAAAGAGCCATGGAGCGTACCATGCTCGGCATCAAACTCTTAGATCGAGTTCCAAACGTTGAAATCCGTAGAAAAACGAAGGTTCATGATGTTGGGAATCGAGTTATGGAGCTCAAATGGTGTTGGGCGGGACACTTGGCAAGACGTGGTGATGACAGGTGGAGCAGGGTAGCAACAGAATGGTGGCCAAGGAAAGGCTTTAGAAGGGTAGGACGTCTGGCAGTGAGATGGGTGGACGACATTGTTATTTACAATTATTTACATTAAAATAAAGAAGAAACAGTTGAATCATCTAAAGACCGTTGTAAACGATCTATAGATAGCTCAATTGCTCCAGATCAATACCTGGCGGAATTGTCCCCAATACACTGGCTGCATTGCCCCGCTGAATTGCAAGGCTTATGTGTTGACCCAGATAAGCGCCAGCTTTCGGATCAAGATAATAGGGTCTGGATTTTTTACTATATACAATAAGTATATAATAAGTGTATAATAAGTACGAGTATGTATTTATAAAAAAAGTATATAAATATTCTATCAGATAACTGGTTCTCATAGCTCTGCTTAGTTTGGGGCTAGATAGCACTGTATGAAATGTTCATCATTTTTATGATTCTTTTTTAATTGTTACATCAACAGCATTGATCTTAAGCAGTCCAAAGCTGGACATAAGGGCTTTCTTTAACTGCATAATTAGGATGAACTTAATGCTAGAAAGCATTTTTTTCCTGTTAAACTTAGCTTTTATTAATTACTAGTTGACCCGCCGAACTTCGTACCGCCATGACATGCGATATACATACGTCACCCTGGTAGAATTGTCAATTGTTTTCCCCGGCCATCATTACTAACCCGATATATATTTACAACCATACTTAACCATAGACAAAATTACGTTTAGCTGACATTTGCTTTTTGTTATTCCATGTCAGATGCATTTTGTTATGCCACGTTTTATAGTAACTTGTATTCTCTTTGACGTTTTATGTCACGTCACACGGGAACGCGGTCGAACGGGTTAAAAAAGTATCCTATGTCCGTCTCCTGGTTCTAAACTACCTCGCCACCAATTTTCAGCCAAGTCGGTTCAGCCGTTCTTGAGTTAAAAATAGTGTAACTAACACGACTTTCTTTTATATATAGAGAAGATATAGATATAATATGTTATTTAGGATATATCTATCTCTTTAGTGACCGCAGATCACAAAATACAATTTTCCTCATACATTGTGCGAAATTGCAAATAAATAAAATTGTTAATGATGTTTAGTCGTTAAATACGTTTAGACATCGTTGCGCAAGGCGGTTTCAGCGATACATAATTATATTGACCAATAGAATGAGGAAACATAGTTTTGTAAATAAATGATAGAATACCTTATATATTTTGTTAAACACATACTCGTACATTAGAAACACCAGGACAAATACCAGTAGATCATGCAAGCATTAGTTCGGCAGCGGTAATCGACACCCCTCCCCCCCCTCCTCATCCCAGATATGGGGGCATGTATTTAGTATTATTTCTATGCCACATACAATACAGGTGTAATCTTTAACTTCGTTTATGTTAAGAATGGTGCTTAGTGAAGTTAAATTTAGCGGTGTTTTTTGATATGGAATGAATTGCATTATTTTAGTTTTATTAGTATTTACTTCCAGATTATGAGTTTCTAGCCAGGTTTTTAACCTAGAAAAGAAGTATTTGATATCATTCAGTCAGTTAGTTTTTGGTGTACATTTAAAAAGTAGAGATACGTCATCGGCAAAAATAATGCAAGGGGAGTCAATTGCTTTTGGTAGGTCGTTGATATAGATAATGAACAAGACGCATCCTAGAACACTTCCTTGAGGAATGGAATAATTCAAGGTTCGTATATCAGACTGCACATATTGAATGAAACTTATATCTTGGGATGGAAATTCTAATTGGACAAGTTGTTTTCTGTCTTGTAGGCAGGAACGTAGCCAGTTCAGAGGTTTTCCTCGAATTCCTATTTGTATTAGCTTGGATAATAGTATATTGTATGAAACTTTATCGTAAGCCTTGGTCATATCGAGTAACAAACCAACAGGTTAATGTTTATATCTTATTTATGTTAGGGTTTGTAAAATATATTTAAAAATTGCCAGTGTAGTTGAATGATTTTTACGAAAACCGTATTGGTTTTGGTTCAAAAGTTCAATGTCACTGACCTATAAGCATGAAGACCAGATACAACCAAAACCAGATACAGTACTCTTTTTAAAATTATATTTGGTTTCAGATTTGCAATATGGGGACTATCAGCTACACGATCTTTATTATTTCAATGTGTAAGTATAACTTTAAATAAAATCTCATTAATTTAATTTTCAAATCTCGCGGAACTCTTTCAATAGGTTTATTTTATTATATTAGTGCATTTATAATATTAGTGTGATATTCTTTAGGTATCACTGGCTACGAGCAATACATACACCAAGCTCCTCCATACCCTCCTAAATCTCTTCAACCTTCTTCAAATTACCTTGTACCCCCTTCATATAACCTCAACCAGAACTCAGAACCTGCAAAAAATACGCTGTATAGCCTCTCAAATCTTATCACCGAGCTCCAACCCAGTTCAAGCATTATTGAAAACCCTGGATTGGACAGCGTTGGCAAGCCAAAAGACGAAAAAGACCATCCATGCTACAGAATATGCAAGACTGGAGACAGTAGAACATGTTACTACCAGTTCCATATCGAGTGGTACCATTCTATGAGCAAGGCGTGTATGGATTGCCCTCAAAATGCGACTCAATGCGGTAATCCTGACTGTGTGCCCGCAAATGGGCTTGGAAGAGCCATAACTGTCGTGAATAGAAAAATGCCTGGACCAGCAGTTGAGGTAATGTTGTCACAAAATCTGCTTTTGTAAACCTTTATTAGGGTTCCGTACCGCAAAAGACAAAAAGGAACCCTTATAAGATCACTCTTTGGTCTTCTGTCCGTGTTTCACCACCGATTTTCTCAGGAACAGGTGGACCTAGCAAATTTAAATTTATGCCAGATACTGAGGTCTATAGTCCATATTTGGTGTATTAAAATCTAGGTCCTGAGTGCACACAATAAAAAGATATGGGCAAATTGAGACTTTCACGAAAACTTGTATGTACCAAAATTTACCATTTTTTTATTTTTTTTTTATTTATATAATCAAAAGGACTTTGTCGCTTAGCGACCACATCGTCCCATAAAACAAAATAACACAAGAATAACTTCTAAATTAATAACCAAACAACCAAAATAATTCACTAAAAAAAAAAAAACAAATTCCTTAACTTAGCTTAAACCTACAATTGCTAATTTATACAGCATTTCCGCTTCTTTTGACAGAGGGTCAGCCAAAATACTGTTGATAAGGCCGGTGCGAATGGTCTCATACCTACTAAAGCAAGCTGATCTGAGTCTCTCATTCCGGACACATTCCATCAAAATATGTAGTACATCCTCAACAACACCACACTCGTTGCAGTTAGGAGATTGAACCTTTTTCATTAGAAATGTAAATTTGTTTGATGGAATGTGTCCCGAGCGTAATCTAAGTACTAATCTAAAATTTACCTTAATGTTCAACTTTTTTATTTGTTGTAATTTTCCCTGTCCTTGTGACGCCTTGCTTATAACCAAAGTTGACAATTATAGTTCCTTAGGGTTCCGGAAGTACCCTATAGGTTTTGGGTCGAAAACTTATATGGTAGTTCGCGTTGACCTAGAATAATGAAATTTGACAAAAAGCAAGGTCATAGAGCACAAATAAAGGAAAAATTACAAAATATAAAAAAAATTAAAGGGTGTCCCCATACATACATAGTCGACGCCAATTAAGATAGTCCTCCGAGTTGTATGGGCGCTCATACAATTTAAAGGACTAGCTTAATCGGCACCAACCTCAAATAAGGCAAATAAATAAAATAACATATGTAAGTGGAACTCCTATAAAACAGACATGATTTTTTGCCGTTTTTATAGTAAATGGTACAGAATCCTTTGTGCGCGAGTCTGACTCGCACTTGGCCCTTTTTTTTGTTAAAGTTCTATATAGTGGATCTATTTATAATTCCTGCTCTACTTAAAGATACTTTATCGTAGTTATCTTTTCTCTAGTCTTTCCTGTGGATTAGGCTGGCTGAGTTAAGTAGGTTTACATACTGAGCAAGCTTACTCCATCAACAAATCTGTCTCAGGCACTATAGCGGCTACGCTATATAAATTATATTCCTTGCATATATGTAAAGGCTGGTTTGCTTCTTAGTTGCTTCTCTCTAGTGATATAAATTGAGATTTCTTCACTTATGTGACCTAAATCCCTTCAAATAAATAAATAAATAAATATTGCTGGACATTTCACACAGCGATATCTAGCCCCAAACTAAGCAGAGCTTGTACTATGGACACCAGTGAACTGATAGAATACTTATAAACGTTTTTTTTTGTAAATACATACTTATAACATATATAAAAACAACCAGATCCGAACGAATATCTGTAGATCATGCAAACATTTGTTCCGTGGCGGGAATCGAACCTCCTGCGTCTCAGCCGGCTGTTCGCCCACTGTGCCACGGAGGTCGTCAAATACGACTATAAGTTTGGTAATAAATGTTAATTTGGCAGGTCTGTCAGGGTGATAAAGTGGTTGTCGACGTAGAGAACAGTCTGATGGCTTCAGGGACCACTATCCATTGGCACGGCATGCATCAGAAGGAGACACCTTTTATGGACGGCACTCCCTTCGTGACCCAGTGCCCTATCCAGCCTGAATCTACTTTCAGGTACGTGGATCCATCACACATATGTTTCTCTAACTAAAAATTAGGACCTTAACTCAACAGACGCGTATACATTGAAACGAGTTAACGTTCGATTCCCGCTTTAAAACGAATTTCCACAAAATTAAACCACAAATTACATTCTAGTTTCTGTTTATGGATACATTATTACATTATGGACGAGCTCCGTGGTGCAGTGGACGAATAGCCGGCTGAGACGCAGGACGTAGCGGGTTCGATTCCCGCCGCGAAACAAATGTTTGCATGATCTACAGATATTTGTTCCGGGTCTGGACTTTTTTCTATATATTATAAGTATGTACAGTCAAACCTGGGTAAGTGAGAAAATTCTATAAGTGAGAGTAATAGCCAGGACCCGTCATTTTAAGCTCCCATTCCCTCTATTAGCGAGAAACAGAAACCTCTGTAAGAGAGAGTCGTTTTTCCCTTATGGACCTCCGTATGTGAGACTGCTACTTATCTATACCTCTTTAAGCGACAGTCGAGCTTTATTTACAAATTTAACATCTGCTATTTTATAACTCATTCTTAACTTTCGTGGAACTTCCTACCATTGTTTTTGTATTGTTTTCTCGTCAATATTGTACCTATTCTATTTCGTGGAACTAAATAACGTTGATATTATATCGCATTCTTTTCGAATGGACACATCTGCTATTTTATAACTCATTTTTAACTTTCGTGGAACTTCCTACCATTGTTTTTGTATTATCTTCTCGTCAATATTGTACCTATTCTATTTCGTGGAACTAAATAACGTTGTTATTTTATCGCATTCTTTTCGAATGGACACATCTGCTATTTTATAACTCATTCTTAACTTTCGTGGAACTTCTCGTCAATATTGTACCTTTATTTCGTGGAACTAAATAACGTTGTTATTTTATCGCATTCTTTTTGAATGGACACGTGTGCCTATGTGCCGTCCTGTTTGTCGGACTTACTCAGTTTATAGTTAATCAATTGCGAAGGAAAGTTCTGTTCTGCATCATGTCAAAACGGAAAATTAAAGTACTGTCATTAAGTGATAAACTTAAAATAGTGAATGCGTTTGCATCCGGAAAATCGCGAAATGAAATTCAGAGGGAGTTTAATTTACCAGAATCGACCTATTATGAAATTGCATCACCATAAGAGAGAAACGCTACCCATGTACCTGCATTAGCAAAAAACTCGGGTTAGTGAGAAACCTCTATAAGCGAGAATGAGATTGTGCTCCCTTGAACTCTCGCTTATCCAGGTTTGTTTGTATTCACAAAAAAAAAGTATATAAGTATTTTATCAGTTATTTGGTTCCCATAATACAAGCTCTGCTTAGTTTAGGGCTAGATAGCGCTGTGTGAAATGTCCAGCAATATTAATTAATTTATTTATTTGTTACACAGTGAATCGTGATGTGAGTCCGGAAACTATAATTATGTCTGTTGGTATTATTTATTCTACTGAGATTCTACTCAATCCACTACACTTGCCACTAGGTGCTGGCATCTACAATAGATGTGAAAACCTAATTCCTTGTTCTGTGACAGATATGAGTTCAGCACTCCTACACCTGGTTCTTACTTCTGGCACTCCCATATCGGCCTGCAGAGAGGCGATGGAACAACTGGGTCCCTCATCGTTAGAGAACCCAAGGAGAACAGCCCTCATGGCCACCTCTACGAAAATGATCTGTACGTATATTATAGACGATTTTATCATAGAAATACAGTCCACGTACACACAAGTGCAGGACGGGCCCCACTATAAAAGACGAACTGGAAAAGGTTGCTAGGAGCCCTTGGTTAGGTTAGCCTAGGCCATGCACAGGATCAATCACCCGGGAGTATATTGGGAAGGCCTATAAGGGTTAGCGTCGATGAAAGGAATAATTTTGTCTAAATATATTAGTCAACATTATTCCTTTCATCGACGCTAACCCGTGTATATAAAACGTCTGTGTTTGAATGAATAAATAAAAACACTTTAGGGTAGATCTTAAAAAATAAAAATTACAGACAATGTAGAAGACACAAAGCAAATAATACAAAGGACGGTCTTATCGCTTTGAAGCGATTTCTCAGTGTGTTTGAGTTCATTTTAATCAGGTTGTTGAACCAATTACTTACAAAATAACATAGATTTCTACAGCGCCTGTTAGAAATACAACAACAGTTATTGACAATAGTTATTAAAAAAAATATGTTTTCTCAGGTCTGAGCACGTAATACTCATAACAGACTGGCTGAACAATGCCTCGATCAACTTGTTCACCAACCACCATCACTCTACGGATGAAAACCAACCTAACCGACCAGAGTCCCTCCTCATCAATGGTCGTGGTAGATTCAGTGTGACCAACAAGAACAGAACCACTGTGATGAAGGCACCAGTTTTCGAAGTTGAATGGGTACGTCTTGAATGAATTACTGTTTAAAGCAATCTATACAAATATATTCGAAAGTAACTCTGTCTCTCTGTCTGTTTGTAACGTTTTCACGAATAAACAGCTGGGCCAATTTGGATAAATTTGTAATATTACATATAATAGATTTTAATATAATTAAAATTGTGTTGTAGTATTTTAGGTTTATAGTATGTAGGTATGTTTTTAATGTTATATAGATGCACCGCCGTCATGTGATAACTTAGCATCCTGTCCATACAAAGGTTGTTTGGAAGAGATCGCTTTTACCGATATGACCGCTCATGGTACTAAATCTATTTGTAAATATTATGATTTATATATTACTTTAGTAATACAGAGTTATCTTATCTTATTACAACCGGAATTGTGGCATAGGCTACTTTTTATCCAACTGTAATATATCCAAATACCAACTTCCAGTCCAATATGCATAAATATCCAACTGCCAATGTACATACGTCGCCCTGGTAGAATTGTCAATTGGCCATCATTACTGCATCTATGTATGAGATTTTCTCAGAAATTTTTCAGAATAGTTATTCTGCTATTCGGAGCGGAGACAAATCCAACAAATCAAAGACCATCAAAATCGGTCCAGCCCTTCTTCAGTTATAAATGGTGTAACTAACCTGACTTTGTTTTTTATATATATATAGATAGTTGTAGTGTTGTGACCAAATAAGTAATGATATCGATCGCGACAGTGACGATTCATCAGATTTTGATTAAATTAAATAAATAAAGATTACCTGTCGTTATAATTATTTCGTTTCATTGTTCTACCTGTACCTACTTATATATATATAAGACTAGCTGACCCGTCCGCGGCTTTGCACGCATGGTGTGTACATAAAACATAACCCTCTTTCTTCGCAGTAGGGTAAATAGTAAGCCTATGTTTTAATCCCGATCATAATCTATCATTATTCCAAATTTCATAGACATCGCTCCAGCCGTTCTTTAGTTATAAATGGTGTATTTACCTTTAATTAATAATTACTTCGTTTTATATATTTAGATAGATAGATAACATAGTCCAGCAGCCAACGCCTGTGTTTTAACAGTGCTTTTTACTGGTGGCAGAGCTTTTGTGAACGAGCTCGAGGAAGTGGGCACCACCGCCTTACATTTATCTGCCGCCAAATAGCAGTACTTGTGCTGCTGTGTTCCGGTTAGATGGTAATGGTATGTTCCTGTAATTACTGGCACATAGGCATAACAGCTAAGTCCTATAGTATGACAACGTATCCACATAGAGATCAAGACAACATAATAGCTTGTTTTGAATTCTATGTGGATATCCATGGGCTGCAGTAGCCACTTAACATTTGGTGGACTTCATGCTCGTTTGCCATATAAGTTGTATCAAAAAAGTGCAGTACTGTAGAAACATGATTTTATAACTTCTGTCCAAATTTATTATTATTATTATATTTTATTTCTATTCAAATTCGTTCACTCGTTACAGATAGACAAACAGGGAAAGTATTAATCATCGTAACAATATAAACCTGTCGGGTTTTTTATGTGGGTAGGTAAAGTTAATATGAAAGTGTAAATACAGTATGAAGATATAAAAAACAGTAAAACTTAAATCCTCTTTTCCCTTTTCATCACTGTAATTAGAACTTTGTTTATAGGGCAAGAGTTACCGTTTCCGCATGATCAACGGAGAGTTCCTGAATTGTCCCGTTGAACTGTCGGTGGATGGACACAATATCACAGTCATTTCCTCTGATGGTTTCGACCTTGAACCAATTACTGGTAAGTGAAGTGAAGTATATATAGAATAACGTTTTCAAAATAAATTATCAAAATTAAAACCAAGATAACTCATTGAAATCAAAAGAATCATGTATTTTCGCAAACGATTGCAAAACTTTAGAAACTTATATTGCTTTCACAAATGAGTCCATCGTTAGGTAGTCGTTCTGGGCCTACATTTAGTTTGATTTAGTTACAAAGGTTACTTTTGTTCTGTATGTTAAATTAATAATTCCTCAAAATTTTTATATATTATTAATTTAATAATTTGCCTAAATTTGTTGTCTATTTTAGTGTTATTTTTGTTATTTATTTTTAATCTCATAAACAGTCTTGCTATAAGTTAGGTATGTGCAATGTTTAGTAGTTATTGTGTAATAATATTGTATCTATTTATTTTATTTTGTTGTTTGCGAATCTTGTAAACTTTTGTATGTTAAATAATAATGTAAACGCGTGTTTCTATTTTCTGCTGCTCGCACGCACTAAAGGCGTCACATAATACCAGCGCTACAGTAGCTATACGCTGCAGTGGCACACCGCTGAGTGACGACCTAACCTGTTGTCTTGTATTTGGTAAAAGTATAACTATCGTATTCATAGAATGTAAAAATGGACACAAAATAAATATTATTCTATTTCTATAAGACTATTCTATTGCAATTTTGTTCTTGTATTCAATATCCCGTCAAACGATTCGACCAACGTTGTATTGATCGTCATCAATCGGATCAACTCTGACTCGATCGAGATGGACTGTATTAAAATTAGAATTAGAAATACTTCTAGAAAGCAATCAGATTTACGAAGTCGGAATACTGAAACATGTAAAATGTGTTGCAGCTTCAGCTCTCGTGAGTTACGCGGGAGAACGTTTTGACTTTATCATCAATGCTACAAAGGACATTGACACTTACTGGATCAGAGTTCGTGGATTAATGGCGTGTGCAGCGTAAGTGTAGTTTCAGTATTTTATTAACTTATATTTTTGATACCACCTACCTACAAGATGGGCAGACGACTTGGTAAGAACCGCAGGTCGGCTTTGGATGCAGGCCGCTTCCAACCGCAGTTCCTGGAGATCAATGAGAGAGGCCTCTGTCCAGCAATAGACGTCCTACGGCTGATATGATGATGATTATGATGATATTTTTGATATATCTGCTATAATACTATAGACAATTATTTACAATCCAATACAGAAGAAACAGTTAATCATTTAAAGACCGTTGCAAACGATATATAGTTAAACTGCTCCAGATCACTACCAGGCGAAGGTGTCCCCAAGACACTGGCTACATTGCCCCGTTGATTTGCAATGCTTATGCGTTGACCCAGATAAGCGCCAGCTCTCGGATCACACGGCGCTTCGACCAGACGCCCAGAAAGAATTTTGAAAACGCGATGGGCCCCGGTACCCCATGGACCCAGGGTCTCGACCCCAAATGGCTCAAATACGTAAGCTCTGTCGAGACTTCCATATATGTGCTGCTTGAGATCTTCGGCTGAATTTGCCGCCGCACCGGCTCCAACTGCTGTACCCGACAGATGAGATGGCGCAAGGGTATCGACGCACGTGGTGTCCCACACCAAAGGCCTACCCTTCTCCCAAGGTATAAGAGTCATACCGTCAGGCCTCTTACCATCGTCACGTATCAGACCAATCGGTTTGAGATCGGCTGGAACATTGACGCTGCAAAAAGCACGGCGGATGATATCATTAAGGCTAGCGTGACGGAAAATTGTACCGGCGGCCCTGGAACGCGATAGGTGTACTTTTAGTAAATATGTAGTTGATTTTGAATACAAAAAGCACAGATGGATCATTCAATCCAGACAGAGATGAAAAAGTAGAATATTTCGTGATTGGGTCTAGGGTAATTTTTCTCGTTGAGAGGAAACCTGCATCTTAGTTCAGTGTGCACGAATTAACCAAGTCTTTCCTAAAATCTTGTGCGACATGCATTCACGTGCATTCAGACGTCGTCGTTTAAATAATCTTCGATAGATATAAAGGCATGAGTAGTCTAACTGATATATTTTTATTTTTCCACAGTGCAAAAGAACCCATTAGACAAGTAGCAGTGCTCAAATACACAAGTGTCCAAGCTGATGAACCGGATACTCTGGACTGGAATATTAGCCGAACGGGATTAGTAAGATAAACTTCTCCTCTTTTACTCATTTGATTTTTAGCAGTTTCGGTTAGGTCAGGAAGAGCTTACAGTGTGCGCACATAACCTTATCGAGTAGAAAGAAATCTATTGGTGCACAGTGCTTCGATTGCTAATTTTATTTTATTAATTATCGGACAAATCACAGCAAAACATTTTGTTTTATAATTAAAGGTTCTAAACGCGGTACAACAAGGCGAGGAACAAAACGAAACAATTCCTATTTCAAAAATGCGATCTCTTATCGAAAATGATCCCAGCTTGAAGCTTGTTCCTGACCACAAATTCTACATATCTTATGATCTGCGTTTGAAGAACGACACTCACTTTAACAAGCTGCCTTATTATGGGACGAATAGAGGTGAGTTTTCGTTACACATCAGTAGTTTTAGTTTTAAGCAGCCGCACTTGCTCTTCAGTGCCCCAAAACCAGCAACAAGGAACAGCTCAATGAGACAACTGATAGACTGTAGAGGCTAACTTCGCGTCCAACTTAATTATAATATCGTAAGTCGTTTACTTGAGAAGAAGATAATACAAATGATGGTCGTAGTACACACTAGTAAGGTAATATTTAAATTAGTTGACCAGCTAAAACAGTCAATTAACCTTATTTCAATTAGCCATCAATCACCATATAAACTCTTACATCAGAGTTACCTACAAGCTCATACGAACTTATTTGATTACAGTGTCGAATATCTACTGGCTTTTCACTCCTCAGCTGAACCATATCAGCATGAAGCTGACAAAAAGCCCTCTCCTCGTCTCCCGACCCTCAACTGCCGGCTTCTGCAACGAATCTACGGTCTCCCCCACCTGCGAGAAGGAGTATTGCCAGTGTCCTCATGTTTTGAACGTCGGATTGAACTCTGTCGTCGAAATAGTTCTCATCGATGAAGGAAAATTAGACGCTAACCATCCTTTCCATTTACACGGCCACAGTTTTAGAGTCATCAGCCAGAGAAAAGTGGGTACCAGTACTACCGCAGCTGAAGTGAAAGCTTTGGACGAAGATGGAAAGATTCATAGAAACCTGAAGAATTCTCCAGTGAAAGACACAGTGACTATCCCCGATGGAGGGTATACAGTGATCAGGTTCGTGGCAGACAATCCTGGGTACTGGCTGTTCCATTGCCACATTGAGTTCCACGCGGAGATTGGCATGGCTTTAGTATTCAAAGTTGGGGAGCATCAAGATATGAAACCGGTGCCGGAAGGTTTCCCACAATGCGGTGATTATAAGGGCACTGATTATAAGTTTGTTTAATGATTATTTCTATGCATAAATGAGTTTAGTTTGGTATTTTATTTTATGAGTAGGCACCTATTTGTTGCTCAATTCTGCCAATATGGGCAACTGATCTACGTCAGGACTTACGCGTCACCGCACACAAGCCACACGCCACAAAACGCAACCACAGACCGCACTTTTTGTACATTTTATATGAACTCGCTGGACACGGTTGACGCCAGTGGTTGCTATCCGCCACGAAACGCCGCTTCTCGCTTCATGTGGTCGTGTAGTCTCCACCAACCTAAGTAGGAGTAAAAAAGTTGATGTATCGCGCTTCAGCTACTAAGTGGCCGCTGCCAGCTTCATAAGGCAGCTTTTGTGGCTGTGGTGGATGGTCCGGCTGTTCAGGAAAGCTTATATGAAATTTTAGAAGTAACCGGCTAATATTTTTTTGTATTATCTGTAAGTATTTACCATGCATTTTTAGATGAATTCATTATACTTAGGTGAGATATAATAGTATAGTCCTGAGCAAGCCTACTTTATCTTAAAAATCTATTCAAGGTACTTAATCGGTTGTGTTAATTAAAACCCAGCTAGAGCTGCCAACTTCCTACTGCGCAGTGAATGGATCATTTTCAAAAGATTTCCCAGTATGTCTCATGTAAGGTTGGAATATATCGCTAGTACTATTTTCTCTATCACATTATTTTAGAATATAAAAGACTTTAGAATATAGAGAAGTAATAAATAACTATATCACAAGGTCATACTGGAAAATATATTGATCACCCTCTTCGGTTAGTCTGTTTCCTTAAACTGATGTTTTCGTATTTTCTGTACTTTTATCTATACTTCTATACTAATATTATAAAGAGGAAAGATTTGTATTTTTGTGTGTAGGTTTGTAATGAATAAACTCAAAACTACTGTGCCAATACCAAAAATTATTTCACCATTAGAAAGCTACATTCACCTTGAGTGACATAGGCTATATTTATTGCTAGAAAATATTAGGGATCCTTACTAAAACTTGAGTAATGTAACCCAAGGTGTAAAAAAGGGCCCTAAAACGTCTTTCGTCGCATGCGCTGCGGAAACTATTGATGATAGAACACAAGTATGTTCTACAATATTAAAGAACATATCAATATCTACAAAAAAAACTTTGTTATATTATAAAGAGGAATGATTTGTTTGTTTGTTTGTATTGAATAGGCTCCGAAACTACTCGACCGATTTTAAGATTCTTTCACTGTTGGGAAGCTACACTATCTCCGGGTGACATAGGCTACTTTTTACCCAATTGCACAGAAGGAGGGTAATGTTTTTATTGAAAAACTACGCGTGCGAAACTGCGGATTGGTCAGCTAATTAGTTATAAATTTATTTTTTTACGCTTGGTTTAGTTTAAGTTACAGTTACTAATCGCAGCAATCAGTGACATAAGTTGCCTATTAATATACTTCGGCCGTTCAGAGAATGCGTTCCTGACACCTATCAGTTAGTCATATAAAGCGCTGACATAACCTTGTAATAGCGCAGTTTAGATTTAGAAAAATATTGTTTACCAAGTTATTTGACACTCAGTTTGGCACAAAATTATAACATTAATTGATTATTGATATAATGATGTTGTTTTAATGCTCATCAATTGTTAAAACTGTAAACAACCAGCAAAAATATTTTTATCGTAACTGCAACGCCATTACAAAGTTACGTCGTCAGTTCAATCGCGACGTGTCAGGAACGCATTCTCTGAACGGCCGTAGTATAGCTGTGCTAACAAGTATTTTATGATTAACTAGCCGCCCGCGGCTTCGCACGCGTACGGTGTTTTAATAAAGCATTACCCTCATTTTGCGCAATAGGGTAAAAATTTGTATTATGTCCTTTCCCAGGATTATAATCTATCTCCTTGCAAAATTTCATTGCGATCCGTTCAACAGTTTAGTCGCGTAAAGGTAACACAAACAGAGCTATATATGTATTATACATATAAACCATTTTATTGAATCCCCATCTATTGCTGAAAACAACATTAAAATCCGTTGAGTATTTTAAAAGATCTAAGGTAACAGACAGCGGAAGCGGCTTTATTTTATATTACGTAAAGACTAGCTGACCCGCCCGCGGCTTCACAGGGGTGGTTTTTCAATAAAACATTACCGTCATTTTGCGCAGTTGGGTAAAAAGTACTCGATGTCCTTCCTAAGAATATAATGTCCTTTTTAAATTTAATTACGATCCGTTCAGCCGTTTCGTCGTATAAACGTAACAAACAGAGTTACTTTCGCATTTTAATACCTAGTAAGGTCATAAATTCTGTCACATGTTTAATATAAAATAATTGAAACAAGTTTATTCATTATGTATTTATTTATATAGCAAAATAAACTTAACAAAACATAGATTCTTATGAAACTAAAGTTTATTCAAAATGACCTCCGTGATTTTGAATACAGGCCTTTAATCTGCGCGGCCAGTCGTCTATCGCAGCACGAACGAGGTCCATGTCAATATCGGCGGCTGCCTTAATCAAGGATGTCTTGAGTGACTCCAAATTGGGATGAGGCTTTGAGCACGCCTTTTCCTCCAAGTGTTGCCATATCTTGTAATCTAACGGATTCAAATCTGGACTGGAGGACGGCTAGTCTTCGTGCCGGATGAAGTCGATTTCACGCGCCGCCAGCCAGTCTTGTGTGCTCTTCGCTCTATGAGCTGGCGCCGAATCTTGTTGGAATACCCAGTGCCTGTTATTGAACATGGTATGAAAAACAGGTTCCACAAGGTTCGTCAGGACTGTATTTTGATACACAACTGCATTCGTTTTTACACCTTTCTCACAAAAATGTACCTCTGTTAAGCCCCAATAAGAAACTCCCAACCATACCATGAGCGAGGATGGAAAATGACCTCGTTGGACACGCAGAATACGGTTGCTCGCTTCTTCACTACTGTGTGCGTACACCTTATCATTTTGTTTGTTGTAGCTCTCTTCTACGGTAAAAATATTTTCATCCGAAAAAAGAATTTCCCGATATTTTTTTCCCGCGTACCGCTTCAACAAAGCGCGGCATCTCTTAAGTCTCAGGTCCATTAGACGAGCATTCAAACGATGTCCTGTTTTTCTTCGATATGCCCAAAGCCCCTAAGTCTTCATTTAACACCCTTTTCACCGTCGTTCTGCTTAACCCCATCTGAAGGGCCAACAGTTTCTGCTTACGTTTGGGATTTCTTTGAATTCGCGCCTTCATAGCTTTTATCACTGCTGGAGTCCTAACAGACCGAGGGCGACCACTTCTTGACCTGTCATCTACACTAGAGTCTTCATTGTATCGTTTGATGGTGCGATAAACGAATATTTTGATTATATTCAAATATTTCAGTATATCAAAAAAATTAATTGGCGCGTAACCGCAACGATGCAACGCAATAACTGCAACACGGTCTTCTTTAAGCGTCCACTCCATATTTAAAAATGAGTAAAATTCTAAAAAGTATACATTTTTACTTTCATGAACAATTCGAAATTCGAATTTTATAAACTTTTTTGTGGCCAGCATTCTAAAAGAAAAATTTTTACTGTGTGACAATACTTATGACCTGACTAGGTATATACTAGGTCCCCCCGAACTTCGTATCGGCTTGACATGCATAGGTATAACGCAGGCTGTCAATATAAGTCACCCTGGTAGAATTGTCAATTGTTGTCCCCGGCCATCATTATGTATGAGAAAATGAATGACTTCCACAAATAATCCAATACCAAAATTAGCCAAATCGCTCCACCCGTTCTCGAGTTTTAGCGAGACTAACGAACAGCAATTAGTTTTTATATATATAGACAATATATCTCGGCATAACTCCTACCGAAGCATCTGTTTCAAACGATATTCATTTTTTTACATCCTCTTTGCCGATATTTGCAGCACGCATTCTGTCAATTCTATGTCAAACGTCATAAGGTTACATTATAAAAGCGCTAAGGTTAGATTATAAATAATTGTATATGGTGGTTAAGTATTCTTAAATTTTCTAATTTTGCTCGCAATTTTCTTAATGTTTTTCTGTCATAAGAACCTTCTCCTGACAATAAGAAATACAACAAAAAAAGAATTGGCCAAATTGGTCCAGGCGTTGTTAAGTTATGCGCTTACCAACACATTTTGCGATTCATTTTTATATTATAGATTATGTACCAATGGATGTGCTGGCCAAAGTAAAATGAGACTTTTGAAAGATTAATAAAAGTATTTTGAAAAATTGGTTTATTTTTTGATGCTTAATACTATTTTCGTAAATATTAATCAACTTTATCAAAGAATCTAAACTAAACTATATTTTTTTAATAACTAAGTTTTTAATTTATAACTCTGGCATTTCCTGCGTGGGAGACAAAACCGCGAAGCTCAAGTGTCATTTTAAGAAATAGGCAAACATCGTTATACCTTGGGTACCTGAAGATGGACAGCGACGTCAAGGTCGGCCGCGAAAGCGTTGGCGCGACGACATCAGTGGATTCGAGAGGGATAGGTAAGAATCTGCCCAGGATCGCGATAGGTTGAAGGAGTTGGGGAAAGCCTTTACCCAACAGTAGAAAAATGTAGGCTAGCAAAAATAAAGCAAATTATAACGGATTATAACTCAGAATATTTAGGTACAGTGCCACCAACTTATCTGGTCCGTTTAACAAAATTAGAAAAGGCGTGACATTGACAGCTACAAAACTCTGATAACATTTGATCTGTCGCCAATAATTGGTTGACCAATATGTAAAAACCTTTTGCCTTTTTTTTCTTAAAGCTGTTTTTAATTCTGATACTTCACAAATATACATTATTTTCCATGCACTATTTTTATTTTTATAGTCTTATATGGACACATACGAATAATTCCAAGTTTTAAAACCATCTCAATAATTTCAAGCCTAGACGGGCTTGAACCCGCAACCTTCCTCTTGATACGAGGACGCACTATCCCATTGTGCCACCAGGCCATGTCACTTCAGGGTTGAAATATAGGCTAACTAGGCGTGACATTTTTGAAATGGTTTTTAAAATCTTGGGATTATTTTTTATTTCGTTTAAATCCGTGTGTATTGTACACACGGCTACACATCAAGCTATACATTTCCAGTATAAGCTGACCTCTTATTCTACAAAAAGCCTACACAAAGCGAGGTCAGCTTATACTGGAAATTTAGCTTGATGTGTAGCCGTGTGTACAAATAAGAAGCTGAAAAATTCCGCCTAATTGTACAAATAGGATATCTGCGATGTTCGAGGCCAGACAAATAAATGAATCTTATTAGCCATTTTTTTCCACGCTCACCGCTTAGCTACCTCACATTTCTCTTCTTCTTTCGTGTCGATATCTCAAGACTATAGCCATTTTGACCAGTACGTCGCCACGCTTATGGCAGCGTCGGAGCAGGTAATCAGTTGCCCCATTGTGAAGGTGGTAGGGCGGGATAGGCCTGCAATGACATGTGCCATTGTTTGGAGCTGGGCACCACATTGATATTGCGACGCCGATTTGTCTATAATACCCCATTTACTAAGATTACACCTGCAGCGGCCGACTTGGGTAGGGATATAAATACACACGCAATTGTTCAAGTTTTCACTATTATATGCACTCCCGGGGTAGCACTTTTTTACGTACAGTTATAACACGTTACTTCAGTCTGGCATTACAAAAGAATATCTACATTCCATTGTGCCCATGTAAGTTTTGTAGGAAAGGTCATCCTTTTGTTAGAAAGAATGCCGTTCGGACAAAGGTAAAGATATTTATGTAGTGGCGTTCAGCCCTTATGAGATTAATATATGATCGAGCGAAGCGAGATCTCTAAATCAACTTGTGCACATCGGCGTTGTATGTATGTATGTTTGTCCGAGGATAACTTTCGTAACGTTGATCCGATCATCGTAAAATTTATGCATAGGTAGGTAGTAATTGCTCAATTTTGGTGTGACTAAATGAGCTAAAAATGTTGGGGGGTTGTTGAGATATTGGGGTCCAAGAGGGGTAAAAAAATGAAAATGAGTTTGTCAGGTCAATTGTTACGTCAAATGAAAGGTATTCATTAGTAAATTTAGACTCCGTTTTCATTTTTCCAAAATTCTTTATAGTTTTTGAGTTGTTAGCCATGATATAAACAAAACTTTGACAAAATTCACAGGGTACACCAGTGACCCCACAGTGCTGAAATTTGGTATGCGTATAGCTATAGTAACACAAATTTAAATAAAAGTCTGAAATACAGAATAACTGCAGTTTGTACCCAAAAAAAAAACCAGCGCATGAACTCCCATTACTTGTAATTTGAATGAAACTGTAGGTCAAGTAATGTGGTACCACATTTCGTGGCACTATTTTTTTAGTCAAATACGCAAAAAAATCTTTCTTTCTTCCAATTAATTTAATTATTTTAATTTTATTTCTATTTTTTTTAAATAACTAGAACTATTTATAAATCATTAAAAGATTTTTTTTCGTATTCAAAATATTTAAAAAAATTTTTTGTTTAATTTTATTCTTTATAGTTTTTTTTTAATTACTAGAACAATTTATAATTCATTCAAAGATTTTTTCGTATTCAAAATTATTTAAAATTATTTTATTTTATTATTATTTATTTTTTAATTATTTAAACATTTTATAATTCATTAAAACATTTTTTTTCGTATTCAAAATATTTTAAAATAATTTTAGTTTGATTGTATTTTTAATATCTTTTTTAAAATACTAGAACAATTTACAATTAAATAAAATATTTTTTTTATTTATAATATTCTAAAATTATTTTATTTTAATTATATTTTTTTCATTATTTTATTTTTTACACTATACATTTTCGTTTATTTTTTTACGCCGGTATTAATTATAATTATTATCTACAAAGTTTTATATTAAATAAATTTGATCTAATTTAAAATTTTTAACTATGTTATGTTCAACAATAGACGTCCAACTGATAGTGATGATGATAGAACTTTTTAAATTTTCGCGAACTATACTCATTTTCTTAAGACAAAACGGGTCTTTTCGCGCACAGATTTATATCAAAATTATGATTTTGACTAACCTCGACGTTTCGGCCAAGTTACATCGGCCGTGGTCACGAGAGACTGAAGCGCGCGGGTGTCATTGTCGGGCAGCGCGAATGTTATCACCAACCCACACTTGGTTTTCTGAATCGCACGTATCACTATAGTTAAAATGGTTAGTCAAAATTATAATCTTGATATAAATTTGTGCGCGAAAAGACCCGTTTTATCTTAAAAACATGAGTAATGATGATACTTTTCTATTTATAATAACGAAAGTTCTTAACTCATAAAATAATGCTATTGATAATAATTTACTATGTCTAACAATGGACGTTCCACAGCTAATATAATGATGATAATGATGTTACGTTCCACTGTCAGATAATGGACGTCCCAAACCAGTATAATAATGATGACAGTGTTTTGCTAAAACTCACATATCTAAGCATAAGTATGCGTAAGTTCCTTCAGCATAGTTTCTATTTCCAAGAGACTACATTTTTTTGTATCTACCCGCAATATCCCAGTCTAATATTCTAGCATTGAATTTAGTACCTCGACTCAAATCCTCATCCATTACTACGACAACAAATTGTGCGAATGAGATTCGCCACATAAATTATTATTATATTTAATCACAACCCTTCCGAATTCGCCCATATTTTTCACTATGATCTACGAGGTAAGGGGGGTACCTAACCCCCCTTACCTAGGCTAAATCCATACCTCATCTATCCATACCAACTCCCCCTCTTTAAGAACTAACCCACCTGACTGAACCCAACTCTTTAACGGCTTACTACCCCCCCCCCCCCCCCCCCCCCAGCTAGCTACTAACATGACGTTGGCAATATCTACCTAACTTAAAGTACATACCTCATCCAATTCCCTTTGATTATATTTTCATAGCAACTGACCCATACAAATCCAATTTACCTGTCTACAATTTAGTCAAGATCTACTTTGAAAGTTATTCAACCCTATTAACACCTGCTAAAGTTTTAGCTGCCATCAAAGAAATTGGCATTAGCTATGATAAAAACGACCTAGAAATAGTCAGAAGGATGGGGCAAAAGAAGGAGGTAAAAATAAGACCTATAAATGTCACTCTTACAACATATGGTAAAAAAATAATAATTTTTAAAAACAAAAAGAATCTCGAACATACCAAAATATACATCAAAGAAGACTTTCCGCCCCAAATTCTAGAGGAATGCAAATCGTTAAAGGAGCAAATACAGAGGGAGAGGAGCGAGGGTAAAATAGCGTACCTTAGATACAACAAAATAATTATAAAGGAACCGACCCGAAACCAACATGAAGAAACACTTACTTCTAATACAAAAAAACGAGAACTGGAAATCACACCTCCACAAAAAGTATCCTTACCAAGTAGCGGTGAAGCTCTTCTGACGCATCGGGCTGCAAAGAAAAATAAAGTTTACAGAAACAACCACCAGAGCTCTATGTCAAACTTTTCAACTATTCAGAAACGAACCGGGCCCCAAGAGTCACGAGAGTCTTCAGCTACCCCCAAGGCAAACAGCGACCAATAGCAACTAAAAAAACCTCCTCTCACGAAAACCGTCTCTACCGAAAAACTAAATTCTGAAGCATGCAGTAAAGAACGAAAACAAAGCATCCCAATACGGCTGGTCACCGCGGGAAAGCTAGACTAAAACCCTCCAGAAAGTAATACAACGAAAAAAGTTTCAATATACTTTAAACAAACTGAATACTTACATATATGCACATACAATGGAAAATCCTTATCAAGTGAAGAGAGAATGATATTTAAAACATGCACTACAAAACATGAAATACATTATTATAGGATTTGCAGAAGTTCGACGCGAAGGGTACGACATACACGAGGATGACGAACACATATTTTGCCACTTTGGCCAAAAGAAAGGTCACCTCGGTGTTGGTTTTCTGATGAGAAAAAAGGATAAATAAAATTTTATAAGTTTCCGAGGATTTTCCGATAGAATCGCAGTGTTGAACCTAAAGTTCGACCAATACACGATATCTCTCATTCAAGTGCATGCACCAACGTCCGAATCAGATGAAGAAAATCTAGAATTATTTTATAATACGCTCTACCAAGCACAACGTACCGCAGAAAAACGGCAAATAATAATGGGAGACTTCAATGCCAAAATAGGAATCCCAAAATATGATGAAATGAAAACAGGGCTTTTCAGACATTTTGGACTCGGAAAACGCAACGAAAGAAAACAGAGGTAAATGGAATTTGCCATGGAAAATAAAACATATATAATGAACTCATTTTTAAAAAGAAAACAAAACAAAGATGGACATGGATATCTCCTGATAAAACAATAAAAAATTAAATAGACTATATTTTATCCTCTGAACCTAAATTATTTAAAAACATCGAAATACTCAGTTTAACCTTCCCTTCAGACCACCGCGCCCTCCGAGGAACATGTCAGATACGGAACCAAAAGACAAGCAGAATAGGATACAAACCAGCGACACAAAAAAGTTTGGAAACAGACGATGAAAAAACGATCTACCTTAACAACTTAAAATTTAAGAGCGCAGAAATACTATCGACCTACAGCGAAGAGGAAGACGTGCAGTCATACTACAACAAACTGGAACGACTAATCCAAGACAGCATACCCCAATCCTTACCATCTTGCAAAAATAAAAAAGCATACTTTCAGAAAAATCTAAAGAACTGATAAAAAAAAGACATGAATTACAAAATAAAAAACCCATTGCTATACAAAGACAAACAAGAACTGAGCACACTGTACAAGATAACCAACAAACAGATCAAACTCGACTACAAAAATCATAGATCCGAAGTAATTGAAAAACACCTACAACTCTCAGGAAGCTTAAAAAGAGCTCACAAAGAGCTTAACACGAAAAAGCAGTGGATACCAAAATTAAAAAGAGGACTAGTGAGCACTGATACCAGAAGCGAAATACTATCAATAGCTACAGATTTCTATGAGTATTTTATACAGTAAAAAAAACACGAACCTACACAACAATCCCTTTCTATATACGAAGAAGGTCCTGTAACAGTTATTGAAAGCTTCGATGAAAATGAGATCAACCAATTAATTCAAAAACTGAAATCCGGAAAAAGCCCAGGTACAGATGGCATAACAAACGACCTACTAAAAACATCAAATAACACACTTCTTAAGCCACTAACTCTACTTTTCAATAAAATACTACAAGTCAAAGAGGTCCCGCAGCAATGGGTAGAGTCTGACATTGTTATCTTATACAAGAAAGGAGATCCATCAGACATCGCAAATTACCATCCAATAAGTTTGATGTCGAGCCTCTACAAAATCTTCTCCCAAGGACTGCAAACGAGAATAACCCCTAAAGTACTTCCCTAAGTTTAAGGCTTTTCTGAACGTAGAGCAAGCAGGGTTTCGTAGAAACTTCTGCACAATTGACCACATCTATACTGTGGAGCAAATAATTGAGAAATATTAAGAATTTAGAAAGCCTCTTTATTTTGCTTTTATTGACTACAAAAAAGCATTTGACTCAATAGAGCACAATGCCATCTGGGAAGCTCTACAGGAGGCTCAATTTGACTGTACTTACATAGAAATAATTAAAAACATGCAACTATTAAAAACTGCCAACTGCAAGAGCAGGGTTACTCGAAACACCGGGAAAATACATAAAAATTGAAAGAGGAGTAAGACAGGGCGATCCCTTTTCTCCGACTCTATTTATAACTGTACTTCACTCAATAATGAAAGACCTAGACTGGAAGGACATGGGAATTATCATTAAGGGTAAAAGTTTAACACATCTGGCTTTTGCAGACGACATTATCCTACTATCAAACAAAGTTCAGAATCTTCAACATATGTTAACAAATCTACAAGAAACCAGCAAAAAGGCAGGACTAGAAATGAACTTACAAAAAACACAAGTCATGACCAACGAAGCAGAGGTAAACGTATTCATAGGCGAAACCCACTTAGAATATGTACAAGAATACATCTACATTGGAAAACAAATTTCATTCAAACCAACCAACAATATAGATGAGATAGAAAGAAGAGTAACAAAAACATGGAACAAATTTTGGAGCTTAAAAGAATCACTGAAAGGATCGTTACCACTAAAACTAAAAAAGAAAATAGCTGACTACTGCCTCTTACCGACATTAACATATGGATGTCAAACGTGGACGTTCACAAAAGAAGCAAAGAATAAAATTATAAAATGCCAGAGAGCATACTAAAAATTAAATTAGTAGAAAAAATAAGACACATAGAGATAAGAAATAAAACAAAATTTATAGATACGTTAGATCATGCACTTAAAATGAAATGGCAATGGGCAGGTCATGCCGCGAGAATGAAAAAAGAAAGGTGGGCCAATAGAGTAACAACATGGAAAGGGCCGACAGGAAAAAGAAGAATAGGAAGACCCCTTGCTCGATGGTCCGACGGAATAAGAAAAGTTGCACAAAACTGGACGGAACAAGCAGGCGAACGCGACAAATGGAAAACGCTGGAGGAGGCCTTTACCCAACAGGGGCTCTTACTTTATTTAAGTAATTCATACATTTAGGTAGTACAACTAATGTTTATTGTTAAGTTGAGAAATAAATAGGCTATTTATTTTATTTATTTATTTTATTATTAACACCTGCTATAAGAGTGTATTGTGATTAATATTTTTGGCCTCGTGATTTATCTAGTGTTACTGTAGGAACCCATACATCGCGATATCCGTTATAACTCAGTTTCTTATATTATATCTTATAGGAATTTGATTTTAGTACCAATGATCGAGCTACCTGCTTTAAGAGAGAATTAAACCTGTTTAAACACACAGACATACCCGTTGTATTCTAGATAATGCAAGTTGTATTCTACTTTTTATAAACGCGATACTATGGTTGTAGCCTACCCACTGAGAATGTATTTGTATACCCTACAATCTGATTATCTACTTTTGTGGCTAAGACACGTGTTAACATATTTTAGGTCCACAGCCCCACCTCCGCTTTTGGACAATGAGACTCGACCACCAGGCTGGTCATCTCTCTTCCACTTATAAAAGTAGGTATACTTAACCATCAATTGAGACAACGTTTTTGTATGTAGGTAGTCTGTTGTTTCTACTCGTTATTAAGGGAATTAGAGGTCATAATCTTTTGACAAGGAGTAGATTTTTCTTAGTTATCTTGCGAATCAGTGTAGTTCATATTTTAGAACCCATTTGATTTTTGTTCTTGAAGCCCTTCAATGAACCCCTAACCATAACCGCCCCCTACCAAATATCGGCTAAAGCACTCTGCCTAAAAATCTACCTAGCAACCTATCACCAGACTTTAATCTGTTGTACTCCGAACATAACGCAATGTACAATATTTTTACAATATCTATCATACGATGAACGATCTATTAACTGACCCATTCTAGAAATACATAGTTATCAGAATGGACTAAAATGTAGAACTTTGTAAATCCCCATACCAATTCTGACGCAAGTTGTACCCACTTAACACTTTTCTGTATGGCAAATTTGCACGAGATAGACTGTTTTAATTGGATGTCAACTGATTGGGGACAGGGGGGGGTTCAGAGGGTCCAGGTCCAGGGGGTCCAAGTCTTCTTCTTCTTCGTATTCCTGGATCTGGAACTGGACACCCTGGACCTGGACCCTCTAGACCTGGAACCCCTGGACCTGGATACCCTGGACCTAGACTCCCTGAACCTGGACACCCTGGATCTTAACCTGGACCCCTGGATCCCTCCTGGACCTGGCTTCCTTGAACCTGGACCCTATGGATCAGGAAACCCTGGACCTGGATACCCTAAACCTGGACCCCCTGGACCTGGACACCCTGGTTTTCTTCTTCTTCTTCTTCTTAGTCTTCTTCTTCTTCTTCTTTGTCTTCTTCCTGGACCTGGATTCCCCTAGACCTGGACCTCCTGGATCTGGACTACCTGAACCTAGACCCCCTGGACCTGGACCCCCTTAACCTGGACCCCTTTGACCTGGACCTGGACCCCTGGACCAGGACCCCCTAGACCTGGACCCCCAGAACCTTGACTTCCTGGACCTGGACCCCCTGGACCTTAACCCGGACCCTGGATCCCTTCTGGACCTGGCGTCTTTGGACCTAGACCCCCTAGACCTAGACCCCTAGACTTGGACCTGGACCCCCTGGACCTGGTTCAACCCTCTTGTTCATCCCTCGACCCGGACTCCCTGGAGCTGGATTCTCTGGACCTTGACCACCTGGATCTGAACCCCATGGATCTTAACCTGGACCCCTGGATCCTTCCTGGACCTGGCTTCCCTGGACCTGGACCTCTTAACCCTGGACACTCTGGATACCCCCTGGACCTGGACTCCCTGGACCTGGACCCCCATGACCTATATTCCCTGGACCTTACCACCTGGACCTGAATCCCGTGGATCATAACCTGGACCCCTGGATCCCTGCTGGACCTGGCTTATCTGGACCTAGACCCCCTGGATCTGGACCCTCTGGATACCCCCTAGACCTGGACTCCCTGGACCTGGACCACCTGGCCCTGGAACCTCTAGATCTGGATTCGCTGGACGTTCACCCCCTGGACCTTAACCCCTTGGACCTGGACCCCCTAGACCTGGATTCCCTAGACCTCGACCCCCTCAACTTGGATCTCCTAGACCTGGACCTGGACCCACTGGACCTGGACCTAAACCCCCTGGACCCTCCTGGACCTGAACTCTTTGGACCTTAACCTGGACCCCTAGATCTCGACCTGAAACCGCTGGACCTGGATACCCTGGACCTAGACCCTCCAGACCTAGATTTCCTGGACCTTGACCCCCTGGAACTGGACCCCTAGACCTTGACCCCCTGGACCTAGACCCCCTGGATCTTAACCTGGACCCCTGGATCCCTCCTAGACCTGGCTTTCTGGGCCTGAACCTCCAAGACTAGAAACCCCTGGACCTAGACCCCCTGGACCAGGACTCTCAAAACCTGGATTCCCTCTGGACCTGACTTCCCTGGACCTAGACCCCTAGACCTGGACCCTTAGTCTTGAACCTAGACCCCCTGGACCTGGACCCTCTAGATCCCCCATGGACCTGGACACCCTGGAACTGGACTTCCTAGACCTGGACCCCCTAGACCTAGACCTCCTTGACCTGGACCCCTAGACCTAGATATCCTAGACCTTGACTTCCTGGACCTGGACCCCCTGGACATTAACCTGGACCCTCTGGATCCCTCCTGGACCTGGCTTTCCTAGACCTGGACCCCTAGACTTGGATCTGGACCTTAACCCCTTTGTCCTGCTTCTTGACCCCATGGATCTGGACCCCCTAGACCTAGATTCCTTTGACCTTTACCCTCTGGACCTGGACCTCCTGGATCCTAAACTGAACCCCTAGATCCCTCCTGGACCTAGCTTCCCTGGACCTGGACCCCTAGATCTGGACCCCTAGACCTGAACCTGGACCCTTAGATCTAGACCTGAATCTGGACCCCATGGACCTGGACCCCCTAGATCCTAACCTGGACCCCTGGATCCCTCCTAGACCTGGCTTCCCTGGACCTGGCCCCCTGGACCTGGACCCCTTGGATCTTAACCTGGACCCTTGGATTTCTCCTGGACCTGGCTTCCCTGGACCTGGACCCCCTGGACCTGGACCCTTATACCTGGGCCTGTACCACTTGGACCTGGACCCCTAGACCTAGACCTGGACCCTCTTTATGCCCTCATGGACCTGGAGCCCCTGGACTTAGATCCTCTGAATCTGGACACCCTGGATCTGGACCTTTTAGACCTGGACCCTTTTGACCTGGACCTGGACCTCCTGGACCTGAACCCCCTAAACCTGGATTTCCTGGACCTTGACCTCATGGACCTGGATCCCCTGGACCTTTACCTGGACCCCCTGGACCCCCCAAGACCTGGACCCCTAGACCTGGACCTAGACTCTCTGGATCTCCCCTGGACCTGGACTTCTTAGACTTGGACCCCCTTGACCTGGTCCTGCTGACCTGAACCTGGACCCACTGGACCTGGAACCCCTAGACCTGGAGTCCCTAGACCTTGATACCCTGGACTTGGGCCCCCTGGACATGGACCCCCTGGACCTGGACCCCTAGACCTGGATTCCCTGGACCTTGTCCCCCTGGACCTGGACACCCTGGACTTGGACCCCCTGAAACTAGACCCCTAAACCTGGATTCCATGGACCTTGACCCCTTTGGCCTGATCCTCCTGGACCTGGACCTGGACCCCTTGGACCTGGAACCCCTAGACCTGAATTTCCTGGACCTTGACCTCCTGGATCTAGACCCCCTGGACGTGAACCTCCTAGACTCGGACCCCCTAGACCTTGATTCCCTGGACCTTGACCACCTTAGGTTAGGTTAGGTTAGGATTTTTTTTTTTTTTCAAATACAGCTGTTCTTCTGACTGTTGTCAAAGACTTTGTTGTTTCTTATGTATTTTCAATAAATCTGTAATTTTATTTTATTACCTACCCATGTGGGCTCTCAATCAAATAAATTAATTTAAATACTTTTAATTTAAATTACTATATTACTACTTAAATACATCTATTTTGAAAACATTAGATTAGAAAATATAAATAATAAATGAAATTACCTATCACAGCACAAAAACAAATTAATAAATTCAAATAAATAAATAATTAACATTTAAATTAATCAAATAAATTTCAATAAGATGGGACGTTGACTAATTTACTTATTTCTTTTTGCAGCTATCGTGGCCACCAGATCCGCGAAAGCCAGTAGTGGGTCCCTTGACTTGCTGTCGGCCAGGATTTCTCCGAGAACAGTTTGGTCCAGCTTTCGCTGGATTTTTACTTCCAGCTCCATTCGGTCCCGGCCGAATCTAGGACAATCGCATAGCAGGTGCCATACTGTCTCCTCACAGTCAGGGTCACAAGCACAGGAGGAAGAATCCTTCAGCTTGAAGCGATGGAGGTACGGCGCAAAACCCCCGTGCCCGGTCAAGATCTGGACGTGGGTTGGTGTTATGCTGCTTTCGTCCAGAATCTTCTTTGCTATTCTTACATTCGGTAAGGAGGCTTTTGTGACCGAACCCGTGGTCGATGCGTCGTAACGTGCTTGCCATTTTAGAATAGTCTCCTCCCGGATGCGGCTCCTGACATATGAAATCGGCACCATGCTATAATCAGGAAGTGTTTTCTTTTTGAGAGCGGCATTTTTGGCAAGCACGTCCGCTCTCTCATTCCCGGGCGTGCCTACGTGCGCTCTTAGCCAGAAGAGCCGCACTTGTCTGCCCTGCTCCCGGATTACGCGTACGCACTCTTTAATTTTTGCCGCGAGTGGGTGAGTGACTGCAGGGCTTCTCAGCAGATCGAGCGACGATCGTGATCGCTCAGGATGCTGTCAGCATCCTTTTTGCTGTCACTCACAATCTTGACTGCTCTGTAGAGCGCGTACAACTCGGATTGGAAGACAGTGTTGTGGCTTTCCAGACGGAAGGTAGAGGACTTCAATTCTCTTCCCCCGTCCCACCATGTGAGGGTAGCCCCCACTTTCCTTTCAATCTTGCTCCCATCCGTATAGACGTGGGGTTCCACTAGTTGGTGGTACTCGACGGTTTCTGGGTTCAAGTTTTCCAGGCATTCGTAATCCGTTAATACGAGTTAGGACGGGTGGGGATTGCTGTTGTATTTCACTCTTGCTTCCACCTCGCGCCCCGGAGGGATGAAATTATCTGAATGACCCTTCTTGGCCTTGAAAAGGCTCGCCGCTTCATGGATCCGGAGGTCCAGGAGCAGCAACCCGGACAAGACCAGTGCCGACGTGAGGGAGACCGTGCGATAGGCCTTACATATTTTTTGCGCAAAGCCCCTCTGCAGCGAGTCCAGTTGATTTCGGACCATCAGCTTTCCCGCCGCAGGGGATCATGCGCTAGCCGCATACAAAATAATAGGCTCTATGACCGACACATAAATCGTGCGTATTATTTCTCTATTTAGACCCCAGCTCATTCTTGCCGCGCATGCTAGGTGCTTATATATATCTGCAGCCTTCCTGCAGGTAGCCGAGACATGCGCGTTGAAGGTGAGCTTTTTGTCTATTATTAACCCCAGTAGCTTTACCTCTTCGACCAAACCAATCCTCACGCCTGCCATATGGATTATCGGGGGATCAAACTTTAGCTTTCGTGTGATCAGCATTGCGCTGGTCTTATGTGCTGCGAAATTAACTTTGTTTTTAATCCCCCATTTCACCACGGCTTCCAGCGCGGAATCGGCCTCACGCTGCAGGTTTTTTGACGTGATGGGCCGAGAAAACCAGAGCTACGTCGTCGGCGTACGCCTGACAGTATACGCCCTGGCTGGCCAGTGTTTCCAAGAGTGAGTCCAGAATAAGGTTCCAGAAGGTTGGTCCGCCAATTGAACCTAGGACTTCTTCTTTGTCTTCTTCTTCTCTTTTTTATTCTTCGTCTTCTTCCTGAACTTGGACCTTGACCCCCTGGACCTGGACCTGGACTCCCTGGACCTAGAATCCCTAGACCTGGATACCCTGGACCCGGACCCTTTGGACCTGGACACCCTGGACTTCTTATTCTTTTTCGTCTTCTTGTTCTTCTTTACCTTCTTTTTTTTATTCCTGGACCTGGACCTGGAACCACTGGACCTGGACACCCTGGACCTGGACTACCTAGACCTGGTCCACCTGGACCTAGACGCCCTGGTTCCTTTCTCGACCTGGACTTCCTGGACCTAGACCCCTTGACCTGGTCCTCTTGGACCTGGACCTGGAGTCCCTGAACCTTGAAACCCCTTAACCTAGATTTCCTGGATCTTGACTCCGTGAACCTGGACCCCCTAGATCTGGATTTCCTGGACCTTGATCTGGACCTACTGGATCCCTCCTGGTCCTGGCTTTCCTGGACCTGGACCCCCTAGACTTGGAACCCCTTGGCCTGGACCTGAAACTACTGGAACTGGACCCCCTAAACCTGAACTTCCTGGACCTTGACCCCCTCCTGGACCTGGAACCCCTGGACCTTTAACTGGACCCCTGGATTTCTCTTGGACCTGGCTTTTCTGGACCTGGACCCCTTGACTTGGCCCCTAGTTCTGGACCTGGACCCCCTGGACCTGGATCCTCTGAATCCCCCCTGGACCTGGACTCCCTGGACATGGTCGCCTTAGACCTGGTCCTCCTGGACCTGTACTGGATACCCTGGACCTGGAACCCCTAAACCTGGATTTTCTGGACCTTGACTCCCTGAACCTGGTCCCCCTGGACCTAGACCCCCTATACCTGGATTTTCTGGACCTTGATCTGGACCTACTGGATCCCTCCTGGACCTGGCTTTCCTGGACCTGGACCCCCTAGACTTAGACCCCCTTATCCTGGACCTAAAACTACTGGAACTGGAGCCCCTAGACCTGGAATTCTTGGACCTTGACCCCCTGGACCTGGACCCCCTGGACCTTTGCCTGGACCCCTGGATTTCTCCTGGACCTGGCTTCCCTGGACCTGGCCCCTAGTTCTGGATCTGGACCTTTTGGACCTGGATCCTCTGGATCCCTCCTGGACCTGGACTCCGTGGACATGGTCGCCTTGGACCTGGTCCTCCTGGACCTGTACATGGTCCCTCTGGACCTAGAATCCCTGATACCCTGAACCTAGACCCTCTGGACCTGGATATCCTAGACCTGGATATCCTAGACCTGGATATCCTAGACCTCTTCTTCTCCGTCTTCTTCTTAGGTTAGGTTAGGTTTTTTTTTTTTTTATTGTTTTGTTGCTCTCCACAGACTCTATGGTCCGTGCTTTTTTTTAAGTTTATTCTTTATTTATTAACTTATTTTATTACTTTCTTAAATAACTTAGAATTACTCAGTAAGGTACTGTATGATCTATTGATTTGATTGAGCTTATACTACTTGCTAAATTTATTAATACATTATTATCTTATCATAAATATATATTACCACTAGTTTTAATACATAGTACTAGTTATTAAGTTACTTAGATATAGATTTGTTGTCAAATATATAATTTTATATACTAGTGTTATTATTGTTTAGTTAAGTAGGTGTGTATTTATATAGATATATGTATATGTGTATTTTTTTTTGTAATGGGATTTTTTTTTTTTTTTTTTGTTTAGTTTTTTAATATTTTTGTTTGTTATTTATTTTTTTAGTTTATTTTTTTGTTACTGTTATTCCCTTTACAATAAACATTATTTCTATTTTATTTTTAAGACATTTTACATATTCGTTTCTTACACTTACAATTATTTTACATGGTTTGTTAGGTTGTCTCTGCATCCAGCCGCCCCATATCGTGAGCGAGCTTCTCCACGACCGCTGCGTTTCGGTGTTTTATTGACATTGGTTAGGTTAGGTTAGGTTAGGTATTGAAGTTTACGGGAACGTTAAAAGAGTTTTTAAAAACTAAACTTTTATATTTTGATAAAAGAATTTTATTAAAATAATGTTACAGTGAAACGTCTAAGACTAATTTCATTCTCGAGACGAATGATTTATTTAGTATTACAATTATAAAGCCAAGAGGCACATAACACGTGGGTGGCCAGCCAGACATCTGAGAATGCAGAGTTTGCGTCTTTATGCGTTCAATGTAGTTATGCGTATCTCAGCTGGTTGCATTACTCCTCCGTCCTCAAGAGCGAAATTATCAGGTCTCGCGGAAGCTCTGATCCGATCATTTCGCTTAAGCATAAAACAATAAACAATAAAACCAATAATAAAAATGCTTTAGATTAAGTACAATAATAGAGTGCCTAAACTAACACTGTTTACTCTGACGCCACTGATATCTTTTTCGCTTTCACTGAACACACTTTCTTTTAACTTTAGAATACGTGAAAATTTTTTGATTTCCTCCAAATCAATGTTCTTGATGTTAACAGTAGGCAATGAAGTAAAGTTCATAATTTTTAACTTTGGAAACGTAATAATTGGAGTGATCTTATACTGTAGACGTTCTGTAAACGTTCTGCGATAAATTAGTTTAATCTCGTCCAGAATAACCTCGAAGTCTTCATTAGTTGTTATAATATATGTACCATAGAGCGACTCTCTTGTGTTATCATGATTACATTTTTCCACCAATACGTTTACGTGTAAAAACAATCCAGCTATCCAAACTGATTCTCTGAACCTTGGTGTCTTCGATGTCAACTGTGTACGGTATACATGAGGTAAGATCTGTCTGGAACTCCAGAAGCTGATCTGCACACGTCAGTGTTGTAAACTGAACCACGTTATTCTCGCTGCATAAGAAGTTGTTATCTGCAGAAATTTTCTAGCGTGGCCTCGAGCCCGGCAGGTATTTGAATCTTTCACCAAAAGGTAAGGTAATTCGGGAAAAACTACAATTGTCTTGTTTATAGAGTCCTTATAAATCGGTAATGAATAAATTTTAAAATAATTGTAGATATTTTTATCTATTAATGGAACTTCCATTATGAACGTTAACTGGTTTTCCTTTACATAAGCTTTTACAGTGATAATTCTTTCAAATTTTAACAAATTATTCTCATTAACTTCATAAACTAAACTATTTACTTGCTCTATGGATTTTAACACTTTAAGTAATTCTATAGGATTTACGATAGACTGATGTAGTACAAACACTTTACTAAATGCCAAAGCTGTCTCTATTTCATTAAGCGTTGCGTACATAATCATGAACATACTCATAAACGTATCAAACATGCTTAGGGTGTACATCAAAAAGAGACTGGCGTTTTCTTTAAAATCTTTATATTTTAGTAATTCTTCAATTCTTTTCATCTATTTTCCAATATTAACGTATTTTCTTGTAAGGTTTCTCTATTCACAAAGTTATCCAACATTCTGGTGATCAAGGTTATCTTTTTATCAATTGCGTATTCTTTAGAGCCAAGTCGCGAAATAAGAGTGTCATATCAAATAGCGTCATTGTTATCTAAATTTCCAGAGACTGCCTTAATTAAAGATCCGAGGGGATTAACTAAGCCTCTCTTATATCTATGATTTTACAACAGTTTGGTTACGCATGTACTCTACTTGAGACCTAAAAACTAAAAACTGATGGGCATATGGTGTATGATCACCTACTTAACCTAATAAACTGATTAAACTTTAATATACGATAATCTAAATCGCTATTAATACCGCTTAAATTTAAAATCTTAACTTTTAACCACTTATGTTCCTCCTTAAACGCTTGTCCTTCTATAACAGGTAATATCCCAGGATTTTTTTCAACCCTTTGAAGATAAAGGCCCTGGTTTTGGGGAAGAAGGGTCAGTACGACCAAGCTCCACCTGTGGAGGACGTTTTACGTGGTTATTCAACAATTTTTGCATGTAAACCTTTTCAAATTTACCGTCAAATTACTTATTAGAATCCGTGTGCCCAAAGTAATTTCTTTTTATCCTAACCATTGTTTCCTTTATTCCCTGGTGACACGTCTGCCCTTAATGATGTTGCTTTACTATCGCCTTCTGTTCATTTTCGATTTCTTTATATACTCTCTCGGTGCATTCATAAAAATCTACCATACCCTCTCGACCTGGACCCCCTGGATTTTAACCTGGACTCCTGGATCCCTCCTGGGCCTGGCTTCCCTGGACCTGAACCCCTGGACCGGGACCCTCTGGACCTGGATTTTCTATACCTTGACCCCATGGACCTGGACCCCCTGGACCTTAACTTGGACCTCTGGATCTCTCCTGGACCTGGCTTCCTTGGACTTGGACCCTCTGGACCTAAACACCTTGGACTTCATCTTCTTCTTCGTCTTCTTCTTCGTCTTCTCCTTATTTTTCACCTTCTTTTTCTTCTTCCTGGACCTGGACCTGGACCCACTGGACCTGGACACCCTGGACCTGGACCCCTTGACCCGGTCCTCTGACATGGACCTGGAGTCCCTAGACCTGGAACCCTTAAACCTGGATTTCCTGGACCTTGACTCCCTGAACCTGGACCCTCTGGACCTGGACCCCCTAGACCTGGATTTCCTGGACCTTGATCTGGACCTACTGGATTCCTCCTGAACCTGGCTTTCCTGGACCTGGACCCCCTAGACTTGGACCCCCTTGGCCTGGATCTGAAACTACTGGAACTGGACCCCCTAGACCTGGATTTCCTGGACCTTGACCCCCTGGACCTGGACCCCCTGGACCTTTTACTGGACCTCTGGATTTCTCCTGGACCTGACTTCTCTGGACCTGGAACCCCTAGACCTAGCCCTTAGTTCTGGACCTGGACCCCCTGGACCTGGATCCTCTGGATCCCCCTTGAACCTGGACTCCCTGGACATGGTCGCCTTGGAACTGGAAGCCCTGATACGCTGGACCTGGACCCTCTGGACCTGGATATCCTAGACCTGGATACCCTTGACCTCTTCTTCTCCGTCTTCTTCTTCTTTCTCTTCTTCTTTTTCTTCGTCTTCTTTTTCTTTTTATTCTTCTTCTGATTCTTTCTCGTCTTCTACTTCTTCTTCTTCTTCTTAGTCTTCTTCCTGGACCTGGACCTAGTCCCCCTAGACCAGGACCCTCTGGATACTTCTTGAATTGGACCCCCTTGACCTTGACCGGGACCCCCTGGACTTGGACCTCCTAGACCTGCATTCCCTGGACCTTTACCTCCTCGAGCTGGAACCCCTGGATCTTAACCTTGACCCCTGGATCCCTCCTGGACCTGGCTTCTTTGGACCTAAACCCCCTGGACCTGGACTTTCTGGTTCTCTTCTCGACCTGCCTGAACCTGGAACTCTGGACCTGGTCCTCCTGGACCTGGCTTCCCTGGACTTGGACCCTCTGGACCTGGAACCCCTAGATCTGGATTCCCTGAACCTTGACCCCCTGGACCTGGACCCTTTGGACCTAAACCCCCTGGACCTGGAACCCCTGGACCTGGACCCCCTGGAGCTGGACCCTCTGGATACCCCCTAGACTCTCTGGATTGTGACACACTGAACCTGGAACCCCTAGATCTGGATTCCCTTAACCTTGACCCCCTGGACCTGGACCCCCTGGACCTGGACCCCCTGGACCTGGACCCCCTGGATCTAGACCCCCTGGACCTGGACCCTCTGGACCTGGACCCCCTAGACCTGGATTCTCTAGACCTTGACCCCCTGGACCTGGACCTTCTGGACCTGGACCTTGAACCCCTGGACATGAACGCCCTGGATCTGGACCCTCTAGATACCCCTGGAATCTCTGGATCTGGACCCCTTGGACCTGGAACCCCTAGATCTGGATTCACTGAACCTTGACCTCCTGGACCTGAACCCCCTGAACCTATATCCCCTGGACCTGGACCCTCTGGACCTGGACCCCCTAGACCTGAATTTCCTAGACCTTGACCTCCTGGACCTGGACCTGGAACCCCTGGACCTGGACCCTCTAGACCTGGATACCTTGGACCTCTTATTCTTCGTCTTCTTTTTCTTCTTCGTTTTCTCCTTATTCTTATTCTTCTTATTCGTCTTCTTTTTCTCCTTCTTCTTCTTCGTCTTCTTTTTTTTCTTCTTCTTCTTCTGATTCTTTCTCGTCTTTTTCTTCTTCTCCTTCTTCTTCTTCTTAGTCTTCTTCCTGGACCTGGACCTGGACCCCCTGGACTTGGACCCCCTTGACCTGCGTTCCCTGGACCTTTACCCCCTCGAGCTGGACCCCTTGGATCTTAACCTGGACCCCTGGATCCCTCCTGGACCTGGCTTCTTTAGACCTGCACCCCTAGACCTGGACCTGGACCCCCCGGACCTGGACTTTCTGGTTCCCTCCTCGACCTGGACTGCCTGAACCTGGAACTTTTGACCTGGTCCTCCTGGACCTGGCTTCCCTGAACCTGGACCCCCTGGACCTGGAACCCCTAGATCTGGATTCCCTAAACCTTGACCCCCTCGACCTGAACCCCCTGGACCTAGCCCCCCTGGACCTGGACCCTCTGGACCTGGAGCCCCTAGACCTGGATTCCCTAGACCTTGACTCCCTGGACCTGGACCTTCTGGACCTGGACTCCCTGGATCTGGACCCTCTGGATACCCCTGGACTCTCTGGACCTGGACCCTCTGGACCTACTTTCCTCTTCCTCTTCCTCTTCCTCTTCCTCTTCCTCTTCCTCTTCCTCTTCCTCTTCCTCTTCCTCTTCCTCTTCCTCTTCCTCTTCCTCTTCCTCTTCCTCTTCCTCTTCCTCTTCTTCTTCTTCTTCCTCTATTTCTATCAAACACCCTGTATATTATAACATATTTTATCCAATAATGAAGTTAACTCGTGGTTGACCCCGAACTGAGATCTCGCGAGTCTCACATAAAAACAAAAAATTATTATTCGCATTCTTTTACTATCAAAATAGTGCCACGAAATATTTAACCTACTTACTTAACCTACAGTTTCATTCAAATTACAGGTAACCGGAGCTCATGCAGTTTGGTTAAATTTGTTTGCGGTACAAACTGCAGTTTTTCTGGATTTCAGATGTTTGCCTATATTTGTAATACTTAAGCTGCACGCGTATCAAATTACAGCACTGTGGGATTACTGGTGTACCTTGTGAATTTTGTAAAAGTTCAGTTTTTATTATGGCTAATAACTCAAAAACTATAAAAACTTTACTAAAAATAAAAACAGGGTCAAAATTTAATAATGAAGAACTTTTATTTGACATCTCATTTGACATAATAGTCTCATTTTAATTTTTTTTTACCCCTCTTGAACCCCAATATCTCAACAACCCCCCTACATTTTTAGCTCAATTAGTACCAGTAGTAGTAGTAGTAGGGATCCACCTATGTATCAAATTTCACGATGATCGGATCAATGCTTCGAATTGTATCCTCGGAGAAACAAATATACATACATACATACAACGCCAATTTGCCCAATTTGATTTGGCTTCGCTCGATCAAAAATACTATTCTAATTTTGGACTAAAAATCAAAGTACTCAGGTATAAAAACACTCATTTTATTGTTCTTGGATTAACTTCCAGCCTGACTCATCATCAAAGCATTTCGAGAGATCATATTCTTTTACAAAAAAACGCCTAATAAATTCCTTTCATAAACTCGTGCTTCGCGCTATAAATAACGGGCAAATTAATTTTATTCTCGCTACAACGAGATATTGAGAATAGAAAATGTGCAAAGATTTAAATAAACTGACAGTGATTTACTTTTTAGTACAAGACTTTACCCGACTCGAGAGATATACTTCCGCCCGTGATTTTGCACGCTTGGTTTGTCAATAAACAGTCTCAATCCACGTCATAATCTATCTTCCCAAGTTTCATCAAAATCGGTTCAGCCGCTTAATGTATGTATGTTTGTTTGTCCGAGGATAACTTTTGAAGCATTGATCTGATAATCGTGAAATTTGATACATAGGTAGGTAGTGATGGCACAATTTTGGTGTGACTAAATGAGCTAAAAATATTGGGGGATGTTGAGATATTGGGGATCACGATGGGTAAAAAAATGCAAATGAGACTATTACATCAAATGGAACGTCAAATAAAAGGTCTTTAATAGTACATTTAAACTCGGTTATTATTTTAAGTAAATTCCTTATAGTTTTCGAGTTTTTAGCCATAATAAAACTGAACTTTAACAAAATTCACAGGGTATACCATGGATCCCACAGTGCTGTAATTTGGAATGCGTGTAGCTTAAATGACACAGTTAAAAAGTCTGAAATCCAGAATAACTGCAATTTGTACCCCTAAAAGAATAACCAAATTACATGACCTCTTATTACCTGTAATTTGAATGAAACTGTAGGTCAAGTTAATAGGATATTAGTTTCGTGGCACTGAATAGCCAAAGATTACAGATAATATTTTTTTTTATTGGGAGTCTCCAATTAAAACAAATATCACGTCAAATCAAACGAGATCTTGGTTATTAAGTTTTCCATAAAACAATGAGTAGTAGTAGAGTAGTTCTAAGAACCAATATAAAAAAAATGGTAAATTGATAGATTACGCAAAGATTACAGGAAAATTACAACAAAGTTTTCTAGAACAGTATATTTTGATATCTGTCTTATAAGTATTCTTGGTTTACCGGTTACTTCTTCTTCTTCTTAGCGTATCAAGAGTTCTACTGGTTACTAGATATATGAGAACTATCTGTTGCCCACGACTTCGTACGCGTTACACTACTAAATGTGTAGGTAACCAAGAAATAAAGCTAAACTCGTGTTAGGTTTAAACTATGTGTAAAGTGGTAACGAAAGCTGAGATATTTTTTTATAGAAACTTGACACCCCATTTTTATCCCCATGGGATCCATGGGATTTTATGAGAAAAATAAAAACATAATATGTGTTAATACAGGTTATAATCTACGTACATACCAAATTTCACCGCAATCGGTTCAGCCGGTACGACGTGATTGAGTAACAAACAAATAAATAAACAAACATTCATACCTTCGCATTTGTAATATTATTGTGATGAGCTGAGAGATACTTAAATAAATAAACCTATCTAGGTTCGGAACCCTCGTGCAAGACTCCTATTCGCACTAGACCTTTCGCACTTGACCTTTTGCACTTGACCTATCGCACTTGACCTTTTGCACTTGACCTATCGCACTTGATCTTTCGCACTTGACCTTTCGCACTTACGCACTTTCTTTGTACACTTCAATTATTTATTTATTTATTTAATTTCAATTTTTTTGGAAAACTTACAGCTAGGTCTTAAAAATACTTATTTACATAATACATGCCGGTATATACCAGCGCATGTGTGCTGATGGCTAATCAAAAAGTTTCCGCAGATATGTAAATATATAAAAAGAATCAAAAATACAGTGAATGTAGACGACAGGAGATATGAAACATAAAGCGACATTAAATAAGAGTAATAGTTAACTTAAAAAGAAATCATCGCTAAGAGAGCGTTTAAGCTTACTTGCAGATGTGTTAAAGAAATCATCGCTAAGAGAGCGTTTAAGCTTACTTGCAGATGTGTTAAAGAAATCATCGCTAAGAGAGCGTTTAAGCTTACTTGCAGATGTGTTAAAGAAATCATCGCTAAGAGAGCGTTTAAGCTTACTTGCAGATGTGTTAAAGAAATCATCGCTAAGAGAGCGTTTAAGCTTACTTGCAGATGTGTTAAAGAAATCATCGCTAAGAGAGCGTTTAAGCTTACTTGCAGATGTGTTAAAGAAATCATCGCTAAGAGAGCGTTTAAGCTTACTTGCAGATGTGTTAAAGAAATCATCGCTAAGAGAGCGTTTAAGCTTACTTGCAGATGTGTTAAAGAAATCATCGCTAAGAGAGCGTTTAAGCTTACTTGCAGATGTGTTAAAGAAATCATCGCTAAGAGAGCGTTTAAGCTTACTTGCAGATGTGTTAAAGAAATCATCGCTAAGAGAGCGTTTAAGCTTACTTGCAGATGTGTTAAAGAAATCATCGCTAAGAGAGCGTTTAAGCTTACTTGCAGATGTGTTAAAGAAATCATCGCTAAGAGAGCGTTTAAGCTTACTTGCAGATGTGTTAAAGAAATCATCGCTAAGAGAGCGTTTAAGCTTACTTGCAGATGTGTTAAAGAAATCATCGCTAAGAGAGCGTTTAAGCTTACTTGCAGATGTGTTAAAGAAATCATCGCTAAGAGAGCGTTTAAGCTTACTTGCAGATGTGTTAAAGAAATCATCGCTAAGAGAGCGTTTAAGCTTACTTGCAGATGTGTTAAAGAAATCATCGCTAAGAGAGCGTTTAAGCTTACTTGCAGATGTGTTAAAGAAATCGATATCAATATTTTTATCGCCCAATAAGTGTCTATGTCTATATTTTTATCTTCTTTATCTGATATGTCATTATTGCTATCTCGTAATATAGTTACCCACGTAAGAGATTAAAGATAGGTGGTAACACAAGCCGCCTATTTTTCTCACATTCACCCCGAATTTCCCAACGATCCTAGAGTAATGAAGAAAGCGCGGATCTGAGTCACAGCGAGTCATGCACAAGCCAGCGTATCAAAACCTGTAAGGCTCAATTTACATTACCCCGGAATGGAATGAAAGTGATTTTTTGTAACAAAATTGTACATAGCATAATCAGCTATATAGATAACTAGCTGTTGCCAGCGACTTCGCACGCGTGGTTTGCCAATAAGAAGTAGCCTATGTATTATTCCAGGTTATGATCTACTTCTATACCAAATTTCATCGTAATCGGTTCAGCCGTTCCACCGTGAAAGAGTAACAAACATCCATACATACAAACTTTCGCGTTTATAATATTACATATAGTAGGATGGTACGGAACCCTTCGTGCGCGAGTCCGACTTGCACTTGGTCGATTTTCATTATATATTAACCTGATCAAGTCAACTCATTACTATATTATATAATTAAAGCTGTATTAGTACTAAAACTAAATTGGATTCGACCTAATTAGGGAGTTCTTAGGTTTATAGGTTATAAGTTCTACTTATAGACCAATCCGAGACAAATAAATGACAAATAAACTCCAAAATGAAATAAACTCTATGATTAGGTCGGATCCAATTTCAATATTGTTAGCAACTCCCCACCCAGTAACTTTTGCTCAAGCAACCAACTTATAAATACCGTGCGAAACAGTTGCGCGCGGGAACCCTCCGAACACAGAAAAACCCTCCGTCGTCCGAGACACGTTCTCGGAGACCCGGATGACGAAATCACTTCCGCTAATGCGGAAGAGTCATCCACATTAGACAGAGCAAACACTCCACAAATACACCGACCTCGCCGGCGAGGTCGACGAGTCCCTTCAGTCGCCGCCTATACGAGGTACAAGCACGTACCCGGGCGTTTCTCTCCTATCCCCGTCCCGGCAACAGCCCAAGCCGAGGTTCATACCTAAGTGGTGCCCTTGCGCTAGTTGCCTCATCAAAAAAATTACAGGGCTGAGCGCCTTCTGCGCTCGCCAAAAGCTCGGTTAAGCTGCAACGGCCTCAGAGGCCAACAGCGAAAATAGACCATTCGAAAAAAAAAAAGTTGTGCGCGGGCAGTTCGTGCGTGGTGCTCGACAGTGAAACAAGTGGACAGCTAAGTACTGTAACAGTGTATAGGTTACATGTAAAGGTCACATGAGTTATTTTGTGATTTGTATGTGTTATACGATCTTTTTCAATGTGTGAGGTTCTAATTATGTTTTTATGTGATTAATTCAGTTTTGTATTGATTAAAATGGTCTGTTAACGATTAGGTTAACACATTGTTATATTTTTTTTTCTATTAGACCTCTGATTCTAAATATATAATTACTTATCGACCGATCCAAAACCGCTCTAATTATATCATCATCATCATCTCAGCCCGTCTGCACCCACTGCTGGGTATAGGCCTCCTCTTTATTACGCCATTTTTCCGGTCCCTTGCTAGTCTCATCCATTGACACCCAGCTACGCTATCAATGGCATTCGACCATCGGGCGGGTGGTCTGCCTCTTGGTCTACAAGCATCCCTTGGCCACCACTCTGTAATCGCCTTCGTCCAACGCCCGTCATCCCTCCTAGCCAAGTGTCCAGCCCATCTCCACTTCAGGCGTGCGTTCCTCATACCCACGTCTACAGCCTTTGTGCGACGTCGGATTTCTACATTGGGTATGTGGTCCAAGAGTGATATACCGAGCATGGCACGCTCCATTGCCCGTTGAGCTACTCTAATCATATTATATAGTAATGACAAATTTAGATATTGTCTTTGAGATTTTGGCATACAAACCATATTTAAAAATACCATGGTTTTCACAGCGTCATCTATTACGCTGTTTGAAACTTGTTTTTTTTCTTACTAAATGGAAAATAAAAAGCCATTATTGAAAAATTTAATTCCTTATCTTGGTCCCAATACGCTGTTGCGGTGGCCAAGTATTGGCGAAAAACCTTTAATATTTAAAATAGTATGGACCATATCGACGCGAAGAAAATGAACGGTTCATACCAGCACTCTATACTGTACTTGTTTTGTTAAATCCACTCTGAGATAACTGCGCCTATTTTTCCCCGCTTACCCGAAGTCATGATTCTATTTATCACTCCCTTTTCTTTCTGCGACTTGATTCAAGTCTCCGCTATCTTAATTGGTTAAGTTCCCTGGAGCTGTTTTTGTTGTGATCTATTTTTGTGATACGTTTTTTGAGAGCAAGGTGAACGGAAATTGAATCGCTTTAGGAAGAAGGTAACGCTTTTTTTTCAGAGAAAGCAATATTTGTTGGAAAGTCGTCTATAATAGGTACCTACTACTAGGTACCAACTTGAAGCTCTGGAATCAATTGAGTGAAGAGCCAAGAAGCTCATAGGCAACGATGAGCTAGTTGATGCAAGGCTCCTCAGCCTGGAGCTTCGACGAAAGATTGCTAGCCTCTCGGTTTTTTATCGAGTGCATTTCGAATCTTTTCAACCTGATCCCACCATCTCCATTCTATCATCGAACAACCAGACGCTCTGCGGTGCGCTACCGCTATATGGTAGAAATACCTACCTTTCGCACAAAGCGGTTCTCATCGACCTTTATTATGCGCATCGCCAAAGAGTGGAACGCCTTGCCAGAGTCTGTGTTTCCTGATAGCTACAACCTGGGTATCTTTAAGTCGCGAGTGAATAGGTTTCTTCTAGGCAAGCGTGTACCATCGTAGACTGCATTATCGCTAACCATCAGTCAAGATGGAGAGAGAGTACGTGCAAGGAATCCTGGGCGAGCGCGACATGGCTGACAAGATGCAGCCGAGTCGGCTGCGACGGTACGGTCGCGGGAAAAGGAGGCCACCTGACTACGTAGGGAATTTGGCACTACAACTTTCCATTCCCGGTCGAAGATCTAGAGGTAGACCCAAGACAAGGTGGAGAGATGTAGTGTCAAAAGACATGAGAGAGTGCCAAGTTTCAGATGACGACGTCGAGGATAGAGTGAAGTGGAAAAGAACGACCAGGGAAGCTGACCCTACTACCATATAAGGGATACATAGCTTGGAAGAGAGAGACCATGGGCGGTCTTAGTATAGCAAAAATTAACCCATGCTGGATCATTATCTTGGAGATATAAAAATCGATGTTGAACTGTCTAGTCTTTCATTCTGTTATCTACAATAATATAATATTATAAATAGGAATGATTTGTATGTTTATAACGAATAAACTCAAAAACTACGGGTCCGATTTCAAAAACTCTATCACCATTAGAATGTTATATTACCGTTGAGTAACATAGACTATATTTATTACTAGAAAAAAATTAGGGATCCCTACTTAAACTTCAATAATGTAATCCGAGTGTTAAAAAATTTGCCAAAAAAAATCTTTAAAAAATAAATGTCCACCCGTGCGAAACCTGGATGGGCCGCTAATTTTAAATCACAATTTAAACGATTTTTTGTTTTAGTATTTTATTAGAAAAACCTTTAATAAATTATTAGTTTACTTTGACCCGCAAAGTTGATGACAAACACTATAAAATTACAGAATCAGAAGCGATATAACTATAAGTAGCAATAATAAAGGTCATCCAACTTAGCTTGATGACCGGTTTACATCGTCCCAATAGTATTCCAGTCCAGCAATCGAATCCAGCGGATTGGATTACAACTGGAATAAACTAAGCCTGCAATGGAATGCACAGGATCCAATTATAGATCCAGTACAGTTACTGATCTGCTTTTAATCAAGCGCGCTTGGCACAAAATATAATAAATTACTAAAAAAAATTGGAAAACATAGTCACATTAGACCTAAATTTTTGACACTCTGTCAAACCATTTGATAACAGATTTATCATAAAATAACGAATGTGACCGTTAAACAATTCTATAATTACTTAATGCTCCAGGCATAAATATGTATAATTAATTACTAAAAAAATAGGAATCATTATCATTTGGCAAACGTTATCACAATGGGCTTAAACTACGTATCACATATTAGTAAAAGAATTAGGAAAAAATATATTTATCTAGGCTTAAACAATTAAACAAACATAAAGGCCTTGCAGTCAGCATAATTAGAAAGAAATTGTATGGTATAACAAATTCAAACGCGCCAGTCCTAAATTCAACGCTCAAACTAAATATTTATTTCTTAGTCACCAATTATAAAGACTTCTTCGAGTAGGTTTTGATAAGAATCTTAAATCTTCTAAACTCTTTTAAATAAATAATTAGTTCCCTTATAATCACCACACTGAGGAAAGCCTTGAGGCACTGGCTTCATATCTTGATGCTCCCCAACTTTGAAAACTAGAGCCATTCCTATCTCCGCGTGGAACTCAATATGACAATGGAACAGCCAGTACCCAGGATTATCTGCCACAAACCTGATCACTGTGTACCCTCCATCGGGGATAGTCACTGTGTCTTTCACTGGAGCATTCTTCAGGTTCCTCTGAATCTTTCCTTCTTGGTCCAAAGCTTTCACTTCATCAGCGGTAGTATTGGCACCTACTTTTCTTTGACCGACGACTCTGAAGCTGTGGCCGTGTAAATGGAAAGGATGGTTTGTATCAGCGTTTCCTTCGTCAATTAAGATTATTTCTACGACCGAGTTCAGTCTGACGTTCAGGACGTGAGGGCACTGGCAGTACTCTGTCTGGCAGGTGGAATTGATGGTGGATTCGTTGCAGAAGCCGGCAGAGGCGGCTGAGGGTCGGGAGACGAGAAGGGGGCTTTTCGGCAGCTGCATGCTGATGTGGTTCAGCTGAGGTGTGAAAAGCTGGAAGACATCAGCAACTGAAAAGCGAACAATATTTTATGTTTAGTAAGAGTTGATACGAAGCAAACTCTACAATAGGTATAAGTCAATAGTTTGAATAAATATCACAATCTATTAGAATTTTCTTAGATTCAACTAAAACTTTTGGATAATTTCCCCTTGTCGAGGATAAATGCGAATGAAGTTGAATAGAAAGAAGTATGTGACTTTAAGACTAGGTTAAAAAACTCACCCTTATCTGTCCCATAAAAAGGCAGCCTGTGAAAGTGAGTGTTGTTTTTCAATCGCATTTCGTACGAAATGAAGAACTTATGATCAGGGTCTCGCTGCAGCAAACTAGCATCATCAGCTCTTAGTGCTCTCAAACGGGAGATAGGAACGGTCGTGTTTTGTTCCTCGCCTTGTTGAACTGCGTTCATGACCTGTCAAAATTAAATAAATCTTTATATAAAGTCTAAGTGGTCTGCACTCGAAGGCCTTAATATAACAGCTGGCAGCTTTTGAGCTACGTGCCCCGCCCACAAACACTTCAGCTTGCTGATCCTCTAGGCCAGGGATGGCGAACCAATGGTACGCGTGCCATTGATGGTACGCGACACAATATTTTGGGCACGCCATCGATCAAAAAGTACACTATGAAGTATATTACGAACGAACATTACATTAATTACATTTGAAACATTTATTATAATATAGGTACATTGCAATATGTGCTCGTTTTTTTTGTAGTAAGTAAAGAGTTTTTTTTGTAGTAAGTAAAGAGTTTTTTTTGTAGTAAGTAAAGAGTTTTTTTTGTAGTAAGTAAAGAGTTTTTTTTGTAGTAAGTAAAGAGTTTTTTTTGTAGTAAGTAAAGAGTTTTTTTTGTAGTAAGTAAAGAGTTTTGAGTTGATAGTATTTAGTATTATTATTTTCCTAATAAAAGCGAAGTCACAATTATTTGACGTCACGTCTATGGCATCATTAAACATTTCTTTAAAAAATGGCACGTTGATATATAAAGGTACTCCTGCTCAAGCCTATTCCAGTAACATTAATTTGTCTACAATCTCTCCATTTCTGATGAAATCTACGCTTTTGTCTCTTTATTTTTTTCGGTTTCATATATGTACCAGTTAATCTACCATGACAGTGTTGACAATACATAAAGACAAATTACTCCTATTACTCTGAAGACATTGAATGATGTTATACATTGAATGGTTTTTCTGGTTTTAATGCTTAGTAGCTTCACTTCTAAAATTCAGTAGCCTATGTTAGTCCAGTAGCTCTCACCTACATTTATTAGTGTGTTATATTTCACGCTGGCTACTACATTATTCTAATCTTCCTATGCAAAGCCTTCCGATAGCGGCTGGCGTTAGGCCAGAGACCAATTCAACGGCCCAACGGATAATTCCATTACGAGGTGTTGGCAAGGTAGAATGGATGAGTGATGAGGGCTTGCATTAACAATATTTTTAAGATATCAGTATTCGGTCAGGCACCGCCATATAAAAATGTAATGGCGTAATCCCTGTGGAGTTAAATAATATTTTGCTAATACACCGCACTCCATTATGGAATTTTTGCCTGAGATCGTTCTCAGCGATAAGGCCGTCCATTGTACCTACATGTACAGCATGAATATTCATGCTGTGCAGTTATTTAATATTCTATTATCAGCATTCTGACTTGGTTAATATCTGTTGGAGTACCGCATTGCCAGCTATTTGATTTTGCGACCTCCGTAATGCGCCCGTTATCCGATAAGAGTATAGTTTTTGCCCCTTCCCTATGCGGCAGGAAAGTGTTTTTTATTCATAAGTGGGTAATGGAATACTATACCATTTTGGGGACAGACTGTCATGCGTCGGTTTTACATAGATTTTTTTATTTTTTAGATGCGATAGTTTTTTACGGTCTTTAGTGCTCCATTTTAGTATGTGTGCGTTGTATGTGATTTAGAATACTCATATTTGTAACTAGCTGACGAGTCCCGGCCTCGCACTGGAATTTGTATCGAACTTAAATATAGCCTTTAGCCCTAAGGAAACTAAGGAGTTCGGGACAGTCTCAACAGCATCCTGATGACGGTGGCTGAGTGCTGCACATCTCCGCTCTGGAAGTGCCTTGTGCGAAGGGTGAAGGAAATAATTTCCTCAATTAGTCACCCACAGCACAAAATGGCATTTTCTATTTTCATCCAGTTCCTATTTTATTCTTGTATATTTAATTGTTCATGATGTTATTTTATTTTCTGTGTGTGTTCTAGTTTAAGATATGGGCTGTATTGTTGTCTGAAATAAAATATTTGTATCTATTATTTATTTATATCAGTGAAAGAATTCCTAGAATCAGTTCAAAACCTAGTTTATGTTTGAAAGAGGTAATCCTGCTGCAAACAAACTACAATCTTTACTTCTTTATAAGATAGAAATATATGATAGTCTCAGATCAATACCCATGATAGCCATCGTTGGATTTTTACTTATAAACCCAAGAATATATCCTACAATGTATAGTTAGAGGCTAATCCAAATAGTACGTTTGATACATAATCAGTTTTTGCATAATAGGCCACTTTATAGAATACTAAATGTGCCTAGAATTTTTGATTTTAGTGTGTCAAGTATAGACATAAACCTTGATCCAAAAATTGGTATGAAACTAGACTACTTGTTATAACTAAAACAATAAATAAAATATAGAGTATTTGGTAATAAACGCACTAAAATGAAAGGGATTATTTTGATGAGCATAATAAATATATTTGTGAAATATTTACCATAGAAATGTGAAATTCATATAGGCATGTAAAAACAAACACTTTATTAAACTTATGTTGTGCTATTGCATAATAAATAAATAAATAAAATAAATATTAAATATTGCTGGACATTTCACACAGCGCTATCTAGCCTCAAACTAAGCATAGCTTGTACTATGGGAACCAGATAACTGATAGAATACTTATATACTTTTTTTTTGTAAATACATACTTATAATACATAGAGAAACAACCAGACCCGGAACAAATATCTGTAGATCATGCAAACATTTGTTCCGCAGCAGGAATCGAACCCGCCACCTCCTGCGTCTCAGCTGGCTATTCGCCCACTGCGCCACGGAGGTCGTCATAATGTTTGCCATCTAACCACAGATACTGTATTGGTGACGTCTCGAGATATCTCTTGTTGTCCCATTCTAACCCAAAACCCGCATTTCTGAAATAGATATCACATCGGCCTTTATTTTTGGATGTCGATTGCAAGAGTAGGCAGTAAGTTTTATATCGAGTGAATCACCTAAACTTAGTCGATTTTCTTTAAAATTTAAGAACATTATTAGTAGTTTAGAACACTATTAGTAGTTTTTTTTTCTTAAAGTCTTTTTTTATGTTTTGAGAAATCGTCAGTATATTACCAAACATCCTGTATACTAAGTGTTTTGTTACGGTTTTTTTTTTAATTCATAAGCATAGAAAATTGTAATTTTTAAAACTACCTAAAATCAAGTTCTAAAATATGAATAAAACAGCCTGTATAAAAAACGAATCATTAGTTACCTATTAAACTCACTAAGCGTCTTCGTCAGAAAGGCGCCGCCGATTTACGTTCAAAATTGTTTATTGGAAATGTATCGACATCTGAATAAATATCCAAGCTGCTATTAAACCCACCTCTAAAATCAATCGTGATGTATGTTTTAAATTAATGTCGTACATAACAAAACAGATTGTATAACATACACACGGCTACACATCAAGCTATACATTTACAGTATACGCTGACCTCTGATTCTACGAAAAGCCTACACAATGCGAGGTCAGCGTATACTGGGAATGTATAGCTTGATATATAGGCGTGTGTACCTAAAGATCTGCTGTACAAGAACATTATTTTGAAAGCTATATCTATATATCTAGGAGTTGAAGAAATGTATTAAAAAACGCAAACAAAGTAATCAACTCCATCATTGGGAACCATTTCGGCCATCATTTTCTAGTTATTTACTTAATGACGGTATCAAGAAACAGATAAACGCTGGATCTTCGGATAATGAACGTAGATTTTCTTTCGAGGCTCATTTACTCTTCAAATAAAAGAGTTTTTTTCACGAAAAGGCGCCATAAGTTTGCGTTTTTCTTTCGATTGTAAGCGCTTGGAAAATTTTAAGTGTATTTCAGATCGTAGTGCTCTTATTTAACAGAGTAAAAGTAAGTTTAGTTTGTAGACTTTTTATGTGAATTTGAGTTTGTTGAGGGTAAAGTTAAATGTTTATACTTAACTATTAAGTCCAAAATGATTTGGGACTAGAAATATTAGATGTTTAAAAAAACTTCGATAATGCAAAAGCTATACAAAATTCTTGTTCAAATTCAAAAGCATTTTATTGTTCCTTTTGACAATAAAAAAATTATAAAGTACAAAATTTGCGTCGTTAGATATTATAAATTTATATAATCATTTTATGACTTTGATATGCGAGTAACATGCCGGTGATGTTTTTTTTTATACAACTTATGTGGCAAACGAGCATGCAGTCCACCAAATGTTAAGTGGCTACTGCAGCCCATGGATATCCACATAGAATTCAACACAAGCTATTATGTTGTCTTGATCTCTGTGGATACGTTGTCATACTATAGGACTTAGCTGTTATGCCTATGTGCCAGTAATTACAGGAACATACCATTACCATCTAACCGGAACACAGCTGCACAAGTACAGCTATTTGGCGGCCGATAAAGGTAAGGCGGTGGTGCCCACTTCCTCGAGCTCGTTCACAAAAGCTCTACCACCAGTAGATGTTTTGCTATATACCTATCTATTGTTACACTTTACAGTACTGTTCTACGTCTTATGTATGATAGCGATAATATTAAATGCCGTGAGGAAGTAAGGTGTATACGGGTCTATGTACAAATAGAATTGTTAAAGCTAAATTTCTATGAACATCGATTAGTGTACGGAATCGAACCGCGAACCCATACTACTCGTAATAGCCCAACATTATACCATTGCTGTCTTAGGTTTTGAATAGGAAGACAGGAAGATTTTATTTGTATTACAAAGTCCACAGCTCTTCAATTTATAATTATTATTCATCATCATCATCATCCACAGACTGACTTCACCCATTGTTGGGTACAGGTCTCCACAAGTTTGTGCCATCCACCATGATCCTGCGCTAGTCTCACTCACTGATGGCCCGCGAGCTTTACGATGTCGTACACCCATCTCGCTGCTGGTCGTCCTACCCTTCTATACCCACTTCTCGGCCACCATTCAGTCACTGTCCTACTCCATCTGTCATCACCACGTCTAGCCAAGTGTCCCGCCCAAGACCATTTGAGCCCCATAACTCGAATCCCAACGTCATGAACCTTCGTTCGTCTACGGATCTCGACGTTTGGAACTCGATCTAACAGTCTGATGTCAAGCATGGTACGCTCCGTGGCCCTTTGTGCAACTGATGACACACATGCATGATAACAACGCAACAAAATACTGGTTATTATCATATATATATATATATATATATATGTATGAATTTATGATATAATAATTATTATTACTAAACATAAAATAAACTACTTTTAAGTTTGTATGGATGTCTCTAATATATAAAATTCTCGTGTCACAGTGTTTGTAACAAAACTCCTCCGAAACGGCTTGACCGATTCTTATGAAATGTTTTGTGTATATTCTTTAGGTCTGAGAATATGACGTAAACATATTTTCACCCCATTTTTTAATCGTGATTTTAGTATTTTTGTATGAACGATATCCATATAATTTAACCGTCACGTTGTTCATTGAAATAGAGAGTACAAAGAGTTTACAATAAGGAGTTCTTCTCGATTGATATTTGTCATAACAACAAGGGAACTTTTAAAAATGAAACTTTAAAAATAATTATGGAGGATGACACACATGCATGATAACAACCCAACAAAATACTGGTTATTATGATATATATATATATTATATATATATCATAATAACCAGTATTTATATATATATAGACGAAAGTCTTCAATCAGTGTGTGTTACCAGTGATGACATATGGAACCGAGACGTGGTCCTTCACTATTGGCCTTATGAATAAGCTCAGAGTCGCTCAACGAGCTATGGAGAGGGCTATGCTCGGGGTTTCTCTACGGGATCGAATCAGAAATGAGGAGATACGTAGGAGAACTCAAATCACCGACATAGCCCGACGGATTAGCACGTTGAAGTGGCAATGGGCAGGCCATATAGCGCGCAGAACAGATGGCCGATGGGGCCGAAAGGTTCTCGAGTGGAGGCCACGGACCGGCAAGCGCAGCGTAGGACGTCCACCCACAAGATGGGCAGACGACTTGGTAAGCCAAGTCGGCGTTGGATGCAGGCCGCTTCCAACCGCAGTTCCTGGAGATCAATGAGGGAGGCCTTTGTCCAGCAGTGGACGTCCTACGGCTGATATGATGATGATGATGAGACTGTCTATTTATAAATCCTTTTATATAAAGTAAATCCGTTTTTGGACGTATGCTACGCTTAGTATAAGTTTGTCTTATATAATATGGGTTGTGGATTTTGTTAACTAAATAAAATAAATGAAGTCATTTACATGAAGTGTCGCGTCACTTTGACATTTCATTCTGTATTTGATTTCTTTGATAATATATGGACAACGTTTGCAGGGTCAACTAGTTCTATACAAAAATTGGCGGACCTTCAACCACGCCTGCTTACAATTTACAGAAAGACGTTTTAATATTAGATTTCTGTTTGCAATTCAATTTATTTATTTTTCAGACATGTCATCCATTTTGTTTGTAAACAATAATAAAATCTTAGAATTATGTTAGTAGACAGGTTACTAGGACATAAGAATCGGTACAACCACATACTAAATAATCAAACAAATAATATTAAGTAATGAATTCAAATGCAAACAATTAATATCTGCATCAAACAATTAAATAATCAACAAGATATTTCTCTTCGACCTGAGCCGATTAATAAGTTTTTTTCCTAGGGCGTAAAAATCTAGTACCTAGTTAAGCACGCCAACCTAAGTTTTTTTACCGGTCACGGTGGACTGTCCTCCATTTGTACATTTATACAGATAAATTTACAAATGGAGGATTTGTGCGATAAAAAATTAAAACCAACAAATAATACCGCATTTGGCACCCGCTATACTAGCCATATGGTACACATACACAGTACACACGGCTACACATCAAGCTATTAATTTCCAGTATAAGCTGACCTCTTGACCTCTCATTCTACGAAAAGCCTACACAATGCGAGGTCAGCTTATACTCGATATTTATAGCTTGATATGTAGCCGTGTGTACATCGTCCTATTTTTTTACGAGCACCACGGGCGTGCTTTATATAGCCTCCAATACGATGTAAGAAACTGATACTCTTTTATAGTATTTGAATACAAACGTGAGATAGTTATTTTCTGAATATGTAACGAATAAAGAGAAAAATATATAATCAGGTAATTTTACCTTTGGAATAGTTACACCGTGCTTTGTCTCGTTTGCAGACGCGGTGTAACTATTAGAAGGACATTCAAATTTATCAGTAACAATCTTGTTCAGCATGAGCGAATAATTGTGATCACTGTTGTAGAAGTTCTAGGTCTCTATGATCTTGTCATCTCCGCCGTGGCTTGACGGCTATAGCGGTAATTTATATAGCGTTAAATTATATAAATACCGAACGATGCGCGGAGACCAGGGGTCATTTCGTTTGTCGGAGACACATCGTTTTTCTGTATCGGTTCAACTGGCAACTGATTGTCCCGCCTGTGTGTTTTTTTTTTTAGTTTGATAGTTAGTAGTGATAGTTTTATTGGTTTAAAATAGTAGGTATTTAATTTTGTAATGCATGTATTTAATATGGTTTGATTTAAACAATAGTTGTGTTTGTCTTATTATGGCTACCCTTGATCAAGAGGTACGTGAGGTAACATAAACTGGACTCAGCGGAAGACCAGCGCTGCGGCATGTTAACATACCGTAGCATCATGCTGAGCTAAGTACCTATCCATCTCCACACAGAGCTTTTAAGTTTGTTAGTGCTTAGGTTAGATTTTATTGTTGTTGTGTTTTATTTTCCTTTATTACTGTGTGGTTGTTGAATAAAATGTTTTCTTTCTTTCTGTGCGGAGGATAGATCTTTGCTTTATTTATGTATTATAATTGTGAGTTTTGTTACATCTATGTGCATTGTTGTATTGATGTTATTGCAATTATGAATAAATTAATTTGTGTATATATTTTAACTCAGGTCCGCCAGGTCGTCTACAACGGCTTTTTCAAAGCACAAAAGTGTTCCATTAAAATTCTACAAACCAATCAAAGTCCTAATACAGTGTTAACTCCATGTAACGTCACTCGTTTTAACGACAAACTCTCTAAAGCGTCAAAATCACTCGGCTTTGGTTGGTTTAACTTGTCTTGCATACAATGGTACACTCGGTATAGCATTACACCCACTCTCAATAACGACAACAATTTGTAATAAAAAGTTCTTTTTGTAGCTGTGTATATCCTTTTGTCGTTTTATTATCCTAGACCATAATAAACTCGACTGTCGGCATAATACACACCAAACTTTCTAAGAAATCCGTTCTTTTGTTTACAAAATGGGATTGCTTGCACGTGTAGCTGCAGACTGTTGTTAGTAGAAGAGATGGATTTTATCTATACGTTGTCATATTCTTAGTAGCTCACAAACTTTCAAATTGTAAACATGGCTAGTAAGAGAAAATCACTGTGTATTGACGAAAAAGTTCTTTCCATTTAACGGCAACTCTCTTTAACGTCAAAATATGCTCAGTCCCTTGAGTGTCGTTATATAGAGTTTACATTGTATTTCATTACCTATTTTCTATTATATGTTAGGTTTGTAACACACGCGAGGTTGATTTTATAACAACAATTTTGTACAAAATAACCCTAGCCGGTATTTTTAGTTGAAATCTAAATATGACTATAGGTTTGCTGGAAAAATTAGAATATTTTTTTCTGATATTAACACATAACTTTGCGCAAAGTAAAGATTTTTTTTAGTGCTGTCTATAGTTTTTCCTCTATCATGACACTCTCATATTGAATTTCGAAGAGATTAGGATAAGCCCCTGTTTTAACATTCGACAGATGTTTCGACAATAACGTAGAGAAATGTCTTCTTGGCAGAAAATCTACGGAATTTCTCATGAATCTGGAGGAAAAATTTGCTATGCTGGTTCTATGTACCTCCTTATTGCTGTCTCTGCATGTTTGGTTCTTGGATAGCTTCTTCGCTATTTCTTTGGACGGTTGAATCAATCACATACATATCGCTATAGTATATAATTAACCTAGAGAAAGTGTTTTGTACAAAAATTAAAGAACTTGATATCGAAAGTTTGATATCTGCTTTTATAATCTTTTAGAGAGACCAGCTAGATCCCAGGTCCATAAATTCATACATCTTGTATCGTACACACGGCTACACATCAAGCTATACATTTCCAGTATAAGCTGACCTCTCATTCTACGAAAAGTCTACACAATGCGAGGTCAGCTTATACTGGAAATGTATAGCTTGATGTGTAGCCGTGTGTACAAGATTAATGTTCAAGTTGTACGTGTACATATAAAGGTGATTTTAAAAAAGAAACGTTTTCATATCAAAGTGTTGACGGTAATATGGTCGTAATGCTCCTTTATTGTCTCATTATTGACACAATATTGTCTTTAAAATCAAATATCAATAGTAATATCAATAAAATTTCCTGCAATAATTGAATCATATAATTTTTTATCAAGATGCTTAGTTTTTTTTTATTGTTAAGCAGAAGAAAGTGTAGGTAATTAAATAAATAAATAAACTAAGCAGAGCTTGTACTTTGCGAACCAGATAACTGATAGAATACTTATATACATTTGTTTTGTAAATACATACATATATAAAAACATCCAGACCCGGAATAAATATCTGTAGATCATGCAAATATATGTTCCGCGGCGGGAATCGACCCCCCCCCCCCCCCCCCCCCCCCAATTAAGAAGAATGACTTACCAATCCCGGACGAGTAGTATTCCAGTTCATGGTAGCTGGCTCTAAGGTTTGGGCACCTCTGTATCTGAGCACTGCCACTTGTCTTATTCCCGCACTGTGGGCAAAATAACAAAATGAACGAATGAACGGATGAATGAATGAAAGTATCAGTTAATGCAAAAAGATTCAACTGGTGGTAATGTTCCAGAAGTCAGGTTTTGATCGAAAGACGTAGAACAAATAAATGAATGAAGTGTCAGCTGGACCAAAACCAGATTGCTAATGGGTAGCGACGCCTCACTTGTCATGTTTTGAGTGTGGTGTAAGCTGTGGTGGGTAAAATATCGAATGAAATAATTGAATGAATTAAAATCATTATTTTACTATCATTAAAACTTAGTTAATCCTAGTGAAACAGGACTTAGGACTGTGTATACCTTTTGGACGTTATTTGAAAATCTCTGTAGCGGCCAGTCGGGCTGGATGCTGTGACTGCTTGGGTTTTATTTTAAATTTCCTGAAGAAAATATAGGTGGGTGCAGTTTTTTTTTTTATTTTGAAGTAAAACTTCTTTACGCACGCTTGACTTGGGGAGTAAGCTAGTGAATGCGTCACGAAAAGTGTGATCGGGCGAGGCGAACGGGAGTTGAGAGGGAGATATAAGTTAGTGAAGATAGAAAGAGAGAGAGTTACTTTTCGTATATTACTGTAGGGGCAAGAGAGAGAGGTGCGATCATACATTTTCTTTCTCTCTCTACCTCTCATAGCCAGTGGATGAAATATATATATATCTCAGTCAGTAGTTCGTTTGCGAATTTGTTAGCGTTACGCGAACGGCTATATCTTGTTTTTTTTTTGATTTCGTTCTTTAACAATTTTATAAATTAATATTTTGAAAAAGTAGTTTTACTTCAGTCGTCTGGTCTAAAGCACACTAGTTCTTTTTTATATATACTTAACTACTTGTTAGAAGGGGGGTAATGCACAATATATCCCAATGCGGGAAGTCAGTGCAGAGCTTATTTCCCCCAACCTAGAATTAGAATTAGAAGTACGTGTTAGTTATCGAATACATATTGGAGAGTGTGCGGCGGAACTTTTCAACTTGATCCCACCATCTCCATTCTATCATCGAACAACCAGACGCTCTGAGGTGCGCCACCGCTACATGGTAGACATATGTACCTCACAAACGCACAAAGCGGTTCTCTTCCACCTTTTTATGCGCACCGCCCGAGAGTGTAACGCTTTGCCTGAGTCTGGAGTCTGTGTTTCCTGATAACTAGTATCTGGGTGTCTTCTGGTGCGGGTGAACATGTTTCTTTTAGACAAGTGTAATCCACTGTAAATTGCATCATCGCTTACCATCAAGCAAGATCGTGGTCAAACGCAAACCAATCACACTAATATTATATATGCGAAAGATGGAATGTTTGTTTATTTTTATGTTTGTTTGTTACTCAATTTCGTCGTAACGGCTTAACCGCTATTTAAATTTTTGCGAACTATACTCATATTTTTAAGACAAAACGAGACAGTCTATCGTGACCACGGCCGATATAACTTGGCCGAAACGTCGAGGTTAGTCAAAATTATAATTTTGATATAAATCTGTGCGCGAAAAGACCTGTTTTGTCTTAAAAACAAGGGCTTAACCGCTTTCGATGAAATTTAGTATGTACGTAGATTTTAACCTGGATTATCCCATAAATTAGGTCAAATAGGGCAAAAATGGGATGTCAAGTCAAGTTGCAACAGCGAGTTTAGTTTTATTTCTAGGTTAACTACACATTTAATAGTGTAACGCGTACGAAGTCGCGTGAAACAGCTAGTAGTGTATACAAAAATGTATTATTTAATTATTTATAGATAACTTACTCTTCACAGGCCAGCAGTCCACGCACTCTGATCCAGTATGTGTCTACGGTTTGGTTTGCGTGGATGATGAAGTCGAATCTTTCTCCCGCGTAGCTCACTAGTGTTGAAACTGCAACAAATGAAACAAGTTTGCTTTTACCTTTGAGCGGATGGAAGAACATTCGAAAATAACTTTGTCTCTCTGTCTGTTCAGGTTTTCACGACTAAACTGCTGAATCCATTTCAAGAATATTTAGTATATTGATACCTTACGGCCTGCATTGAGATATAGGCTACTATTTATTGACAAACCACGTGTGGTAAGGCGCAGGGGTAGTTTGTTATTTTATTATGATTTTTAGAACTCATCGTATGCGCTTTATAATCAATATTTTACTGATACATGTAAAAAAGACCTCGAGAATTCCTCAACAAGTCGAAATCAGGATTGCAGAGATAATTTTAGCAGATTGATTTAACTAAATAAATATAGCTGGATATTACACACAGCGATATCTAGCCCCAAACTAAACAGAGCTTGTACTATGGGAACCAGATAACTAATAGAATACTTATATACTTTTGTTTGTGAATACTACAAACATCCAGACCCGGAACAAATATCTTTAAATAATGCAAACATTTGTTCCGCGGCGGGAATCGAACCCGCTACCTCCTGCGTCTCAGCCGGCTATGCGCCCACTGCGCCACGGAGGTCGTCGACGATAACTATTAACGATAGTATAATAATTTTAATATTATTTAATATATCACGACTATAATAATCCGTATGATGGATCTCTTACTCAGTACGCAGACTCAGTAGACTCAGTACTCAGAACTAAGTCCAAACATCAAGTTTGGTACATGACCACTGTTTCCATAGCGTGACGGCGATGTGCTTGCAACCTCCGAACCCATAGCTGCTTATGAATACTAACCCGATAATACAATCCTTCGAACTTTTGACGATATATAGTAAAACAACTTTGTGAACGTTGGGCTATATGAAATCGCCTAGCAGCTCATACCAACACACTAACAAACTATAAAAATACATCGGCCATTCTGAAACCAGTCGGCTCCAGCAACTATCACCTAACATCCAATTCCAAATCAATTGGAGACAAAGCCTAACTATTGCTAAACGATTTGAACCATTTGATTGTACCTTTGCAACTAACAGTACCACAATGTACCATTATTGTACCATTCGTAGCTTTGTTAGACAAAACAACAGTTAAAGGGGTTACAAATTAACGCGTTATTGTAAATGGGATTGAGAGCGGTTTGGGTTATTTTCAAATAAGATTGTCTTAATAGCAGATTTACAAGTACCGAGTTTATAGGCAATAATATTAATGAAGGAATGAAAACACTTTATTGTACACATTAAAAAAAATAGAAATTACAGACACAAATGAAATAGTACAATGGGCGGTCTTATCGCTTTGAAGCAATTTCTTCCAGACAACTTTTGGATGGAGAGGATTTAGTAATGTCAAAGATGGTCGGGGTGTACATAAGATATGGATAAAGGGGTTACAACTAATACCTAAATAAAAAATAACTAGACATAAATAAATTAATAAATTACATACCTAAATATAATATATAAAATTATGATATTTATAATACATACATTAGATACATACCATAAATATACATTAATTTATGTGCGATACTATGACGTTTCTGATAAATATAATTTTTTTTACCCTAGATTTAAATATGGCTAAGGATGAGGCTTGCCGTATTGTTATTGGTAAAACATTCCATAGACGTACTGCTCGGACGGTAAAAGAACTGTCATAGAAGCTAGTACTATGGACTGGCATTTTTAGCAATAGATTTTCAGACGACCGAAGTTGGAGGGGATGGGAAGAATGGAGGAACTCAAATCGCTCCTTCAAATAGGCGGGGGTTAATTTTACTTAGAACAAAATAATTGTATTTTTAATATGTTTTAAGGTTAAGTTTAACGCTAATGTTATAGTGTAATGAGTTGTACTTTACACTAATGATGATGCTAGTGGCTCGAGCGCAAACTGAATGTGAACTTTCTGGGTAAATCGTGCGATGGAACTTACACGTTTCGGAAACTTCATTCGATCTACATAGTCTAAATTGCTGGCTGAGCTAAATATGTCCGATGTGCATTGTTTATCGAACAGTTATAGTTTTATTTGATTCTCTATGAAAATAAATCATATCTGTCTGAAATAACCTTAACAAAATAATTTTTCTCCGAACTCTGCCTTATCAATTTTTTTATTCATACATTACAACATCAACAGCACTTGATATCAATGTAAACAAACTCCAGATTCTCATTATATAAACAAAACTATTAAGAAATTTGTCACCTAGAGAGAATTATTAAAAACAATATAACTGTTAATTTTTTTAGGAAATTTAGTAGGTACTCAATTGAAGAAAGTACCTACGGGTGAAGCAAGCGAAGTGAGAAGATCTTCGAGTTAAGGTGCTGGTTGGGGACGAGACAGAGACCGGTAGACTTATTACGTATGCCAGACGCTATCGCTGTCGCTGTCGTTCGGGTCAAACCTACAGTGCGTATTTCACGTGTGTAAGGGAAGGCCCGACCGGAATGACACAGAAGCAACAGCAACAGCTCACGTAATAAGGTTACAGATGCAGAGCCGTGTCAATGAGACCGCTTATTAGCTTCTTTCGCGGTCTCCTGTCTCGCACGCACACTGAGCTCATACGAAAACCTAATCTAGCGGTCTAGACCATCTCTCTCGATCTCCGGTGTATGTCGAGACGTCAAATGGTCCCCTAGTTGGACTATTCAGCATAGTATGTATGTATGTTCGACGATTACTTTTAGCAATTTAAATAAATTATCCAAATCTATAGGGAAGGCCTATGTTTAGCGCTGGACGTCTTGTGGCTGATATGATGATGATGATGACACAAATAGATTGCCGGGAGGATCAAAAGTCAAAAATAAAGAATCACACACCCTTAGCATAAACATCAGCAGTTGAGAAAAAAACATAAGCATACATAATTTAATTCTCCCCGCAATTTTCAGCGCTGAAACTGAAATCTACAAGAATAATTTTCGCAAAATTTCGCAAGGATTTCAAGTTTATTCCCGCAGTCATTACCACTAGAGAATACGCATTCCTAGAATTTTAACAGCACAATGTGCATGAGAATTAAATATCATTATTAATTTTAATTTCATTTATTTGTAGGAGAACCAACAGCTGTTGTGTAATTTATACTTAAGATTGTTTACCAGATAGCCAACAACAGGTTTTCACATTAAAAAAACCGGTCAAGTGCGAGTCGGAGTCGCGCACGTAGGGTTCCGTACCATTATCTATAAAAACGGCAAAAAAATCATGTCTGTTGTATGTGAGCCCCACTTAAACCTTTATTTTATTTAATAGCATAATTTTATTTATTTACACATATTTGAGGTTGGTGCCGATTAAGCTAGTCCTCTAAATTGTATGAGCGTCCATACAACTCGGAGGACTATCTTAATTGGCGTCAACTATGTAAGTATGGGGACACCCTTTTATTTATAACTTTATTTTATATTTTTAAATGTTTCCTTTATTGGGTCTGCTTTTTGCTATTTGCCAAATTTCGTGATTCTAGGTCAACGGGAACTACCATATTGGTTTACGAATCTATAGGTACTTCCGGTTGACCTAGAATGGTCAATTTTGGTTAAAAGCACGATCTTACAGCACAAGTAAAGGGAAAATTCCGAAAAAAAAATGTTGAAAATTAAGGTAAATTTTGGTACTTACAAATTTTCGTGAAAATCTAAATTTGCCCATATCTTTTTATCGTGTTGACTTTGATTTTTATACACTTTATTGGGACTATATATATTTAAGTATTTGGTATAAATTTCAACTTACTAGATCCAACTGTTCGTGAGAAAATCGGTGGTGACACACGGACAGATAGACGGACAAGAGAGTGATCATACAAGGGTACCTTTTTTACCTTTTGAGGTACGGAAGCCCAAAAAGAATAATAAATAAAGTTTTAAATAGTAATAAAGTCAAATAGTAAGTATACAGTGGTTCAGGAAAAGTAGAGAGTAAAAGGCGTCGTGGAAGAAGCCCTAAGCGATGGCGGACGGTATCTGAACATTTAGAGATACCAGTCAGCGCAGCTCTCCAGCATGCAACTGATATAAACATTAGAGACAAGCATTGAACGATGGAGGATGTGGAGAAGGACATAGAAGACGAGACGGGACGGTAACGGGACGCTAGCAGGACGTGGTGGTGCATACAACGTGACGGTATAGTAAAACATTATACAATCTTCGCCAGTTCCGATAACGACGTGACGTCTAAGGTTATATTGCCGACACGTCTGGCAGGACGCTGCTGTGTGCATTTTAACTTGCAATGTATGTATGTTTGTCCGGGTGGAATCTTGCAACTGAATTTTAAACCAGTTAACATTAACCGATTGAGCTGAAATTTGGTATACGCTTATTTGGGATGACAATGCATGCTTAGCTATGTGACGCCATTCTTATTCCAATATGGCGGATCATCCAAGATGGCGGACTAGTTATTTTTTCTTCACTACCACTTTATGGGTATGAAATGAAAGGGCATGCTGAGGAAAACACGAAAACGTACAACGCCACATTAATTGCAAAATACGGGGGATCATCCAAGATGTATAGAATTTATAGTATATAAATTCAATATGGCGGGACCTCAAAGATATCGGAGGAAGTTTTCTGGTTTGTATAAATTGTATAAAAGCTTTAATAAAAAATTAATTTTTCAAAAAAAAACTTATTTTCAAATGCAGTTTAATAACATTACAATACCCTGAATTAAACTAGTCTGAAGTACCACGTCACTCAATCTCCATAAAGAAGAAATTTGCGTCACCCATTTTCCACATTTTCTCTGTGCACCAAAGCATACTATTTTTTAGGATTACTGGAAGTTCCTAGAAATAGTTTTGGTTTAGTTTTAACGAATTACCGGTTCTTAATATTTTAATAATTTCCAGACCTAAACTGAAAATAAATCAAAATAAGACATAACATTTTTTTACCAGGCCCTACTTGACCAGGTTTTTCTTTTTTTATGCTACAAGGAGATGGAACAAGCTCATGGCCCACCTGATGTTAAGTGCTAGCCATCGCTTATAATAAGAATTGCCTCGTAAGTCACGCACCTTAGAAATGTTCCCTACGATGTACTGCCCTGCGTCCATCAACTTGACGCATAATGTGTAAAGCCTCATGTACCTAAAATGTCACCGTCTCTCACTGACGGGATTATCTTACATTTACTTGTAATTAAGTAGATATGACATTTTAAACTACCTTATATTTTAACACAGACTACTTTGTTCATTTAATCACACGACATTTTGCCGATTATAAAAAAAATACTAAGGAAGTATCAGTGGTAACGTCCACAAATACTATGAAATACTTTCCGTAACCAAATATCCATTTACAAGACACACGTGTAGTCTATTTACGTCCAGTAACTGTCAGTTCAGCGTAAGGCAGCTCTTTGATCCCTACAGAAAATTTGAATATGGAAATGGGAAGTACTGACTGGCCAACTATATGACGCATTGACACTGTAAGCAGGATCATTCCCGTAGTGTTTTGTTTTGACGACCACTGTAGCGCAGTTAGCGAATAGCCGGGTAAGACGCATGAGGTTGCGGGCTAAATTCCCGCTGCGGGACAAATGTTCCCAATGTCTACAGATATTTGTTCCAGGTTTGGGTATTTTTCTATAAGTAGGTATTCTATCAGTTATCTATCATATAGTACAAGCTTTGCATAATTTGGGGCTAGACAGTGCGTTGTTTGAAATTCAATTCAATTGTTCCATATTCAGATGTCTAAGATCCTTAATTGTTAGTAAAAAACGTAGTTAATTCAAACATGTCACATGGGTTAATACAAAGTATAGGCATAATAAAACAAAAAAATGTCTAGCATTATTTATTTATTCATTATTTAATTAAATCTAGTCAAATTACCGATTAAAACAGGTATTTATCGCGTATGTACCTTTTTATTTGTTATCCTGACGTTTCGGCAGTGTTACAACAGCCGTGGTTACGAGTGGACTGACTGGCTGGGTAGTAACACAGCAGAAACGTCGGAATAACAAATAAAAAAGGTACATAACGGTTAATACCCGTTGAAATCAGTAATTATGTACAGTGATCGCGAAAGTTTAAACAATAGCAATCCAATCAAATTCAATTTTTGATTATCTCGATACCTGTAAATGCAACGCTAGACTACGATTAAAAGGTGACCCTGCCTCTATAAATTGGCATGAGACCATAAACTAACTGAATCTTTCTTACGAGAATGGTTACAAATCTTGTTATAACTAAATAATAAAGAAGAACGCATGAATTAATGTCACATTTTTGTTATTATTAGACTTATCTAAAGATATGAAAACGCGAAAAGTTAAATTTACTTCTCGACCTATGCTTTAATCTCATTTTTTTTTTTTTAGAATTTTAGCAAAACTTACAGCTAGGTTACAGAACAGGTATTTGAGTAGAAAATAAACAACAATAAATGCTACTTATTCTAAGAAGGCCAATTAAAATCTTCATCGATTATAGATTTTGAAACCTATCACTGCAAACACACAAATTGAACACTACAATTCTGCAGTTAGGAAGATCCAGCCAGCGCCTATAGACGACTTTTTATGTAAATGTGGCCATCGCAGCGGTACGTTTCAGAATATAATGTTGATTCTAATTCAAATATTAGTTTAGTAGAAATGATTAGTTTTCGATCAGAATTTCAGATTTATGCATAGAATTTGGTGATTATGGGCATGTTGGTCAAAGCCCGAAATTTAATGTAAAATGACGATAACGGTTTTTATTTACTTTAGTGAGCACATTGTTTAAAATATTAGCTAATAATTAATAAATAAAATGTAATTTCAAGTTAAAATGTTTTAAAAACCTACTTTTATGGTAAGAGCCGAAAGTGTAGACACCATTTTGAAAAGCGTAATAATTACAAAATGGCGGATGGCTATCGCGTTTTGTATTTTTTAACATTATTAGTTCCGACATTGATATTCCCAAAATAGAACCACCATTTTCAGATGTATTTCAGTTCAGTAAAACTGCTAATAACTCCAACATTCAAAGCCGAAAACAGCTTGGACACAGTTTACGAATAACTGAAACCTCGTCTATTCACTGAAAACTTTTCCAATTTCCTGATGAAATTTTTTATCAGGAAAGTTCTACTTGCATAGACATTAGTCTCTGTTTACTAGAACTGTTCAATGCATTTGTAAATGCCAGTTTTGAGTTTTGTATGGGAGCTCGTTTCGTATTCTTTGTAACATTGTAACCTACGTACATTGTCCGTATAAATAGTATCGAGGTAGGTAGGTATCTAGTTTTCACAAAAGTTCTATCATTAATCGATTAGGTTCAGAACTCGCAGAACCCTGATTTAAGAGAATGTGTTGGAATTGCTACGCAGTTTTTTGTAATAAAACTTCTTTACGCACGCTTGACTTAGGAAGTAAGCTGTTGAATGCGTGACAAGAGCGTTACGGAAAGTGTGATCGAGCGAAGCAAACGGAAGTTGAGAGGGAGATATAAGTTAGTGAAGATAAAAATATCCATACATATAGATGGAGCTAAACAAGTTTTACTTCAGTCGTGTGGTCTAAAGCACACTCGTTTTTTGAAGTAAAACTTCTTTACGCAAGCTTGACTTGCGGAGTAAGCTGGTGAATGCGTGACGAGAGCGTTAAGAAAAATATGATAGGGAGAGGCGAACGGAAGTTGAAAGGGAGATATAAGTTAGTAAAGATAGAAAGAGAGAGGGTTACGTTTTGTATATTACTGTAGGGGCAAGAGAGAGAGAGAGGTGCCATCACACATTTTCTTTCTCTCTTTCTCTCATAGCCTCACGTTGCGTATATCTAAGACACAGTGCAGGCCCATTGTCTGTATCATACTGTAGGAGCAAAAGAGAGCAGTGCGCACGCACACTTTTTTTCTCTCTTCCTCCCTTCATAGCCAGTGCATGAAATATTTAAATAAATCTCAGTCAGTACTTCGTTTGCGAGTTTTCTAGCGTTACGCGAACGGTTATTTCTTGATTATTTTTCGTTATTCCATTTCGTTCTTGAACGATTTTATAAATTAATATTTTACTTCAGTCGTGTTGTCTAAAGCATACTCGTTGTTTTTTTTTTACTTTTTCAGTGCTAACGATTCTTTGTTTTTTGATACTCTGTTGTGTTGTTCATAATTTATGTAGGTATATATTTTTTAAACTATGAAGTCACGTATGTTTGTTAAATATTAACATTTACTTGCTATTATCTAAGCTTCTACATCGAAAACTAAAGAATAGAGTGAAAATTCTTAAATAAACCTTAAATAAAGTAGATACAACAAATAATAAAATATTGCAAATAAAGTTAAGCTAAACAAAATGGTTGGTCTTATTGCATAATAAAGCGATCCTTTTATTTTCTTTGAGACAGAGAAAGATTTTATGATATTTTAACAAAAATATAAGTTAAATAATCATGAAATCTCTTTCACCGTTGGCTTTAGGTACTAAGTAAGGATGGTAGTTATAATTTAAACCCACAGAATCAATAGAAAACAAAAGAAATCTAGTCAGCTCGGTCACAAAGGACTATCTTATCTCAAAGACAACTGGCCTTTAGGACTACGAAATGGTATTAGAATTAATTACTTTAGGCTTCTACCCCAATTCTCGTGACTTATTCAGTCTTTTCAGGGTACGGTGATCAGGCCGTCTCTTACACCTCCAGTATCTCACGTGTGTAAGGGACGCCCTGACCAGCGACAGCGACTTGGCATTTGATCATTTATAGCAATTGACTTACGTAGAATGGAATAGAATAACGATGTATTGTACACCAGAGCCCGTAGCCGAGTTACATTCGCTTCGAATCGATTCCATCTCTACATAGGTTTATTGTCAATATATCACGTGATATTTCCATAGCATGTGTAAAATCCTATACATTTTCGGACTTATCGACTAGCGTCAACGCCAATCGAATGTTACTTGGCAAAGCCCTCAGGAATATACATAGAACTAGCTACCTCGCCCATGGCTTCGCACGTGTGGTTTGTCAATAAAAACATTACGCTTCTTCTGCGCAGACGGGTAAAAAGTAGCCTATGTCTCGATCCCGGTCATAAACTATCTGTATACCAAATTTCATCGATATCAGTCGAGCCGCTTAGTAGCAAAAAGGTAACAAACAAACAAACAGAGTTACTTTTGTATTTATAAATTAGTATGGATTTAGATAGATAATAGATGGACATTTATTTCAACACAAGTAACAAACACACGAAAACCATATAAATAAATATTGTTGGATATTTCACACAGCGCTATCTAGCCCCAAACTAAGCAGAGCTAGTACTATGGGAACCAGATAACTGATAGAATACTTAAACATATACGGTAGATAATTAAATACAGACACTATAACGTAATCAGGAAAATAAAAAATACATACCTACACAATCACTATGAGCCTGTGACGAAAAAGGGATTTGGCTCAGCATTACGCTGAACAAGTTTATTGCTCAGCGCTGGTTTTAAGTCATGAAATCTGGTACATTGACGACACGGACGTCAGTAAAGAGTGCATTATTTAAAGAAATTACAAAATTAAAACGCGTTCAAGTTGCATGCCTAACCAATTGTACCTACCTAAGATGTCGAGTATCTTCGCAAAAGTGTGAAGTGTCACTTAGATGGTCCACGCCCTAAAAATCACAGCGTAGGATAATCCCCCATTTATTTTTTTTATTTATTGAGAAACAACACACAACTACATTATACTTTTTAAATACAATTCGTGTAGGTACATTCTGGGAATGTAAAAGTTATTGATAATGTAGCCCACAACGTTATCCACTTATTAACACAAATACGTGTTACAAATAAGGAGCTGTTAAAAAGTCTAAGAGTACAACGACAACTGTCGAAGTCCCTCATATTTACAAGAGTAAGTAAAAATAAAGATCTACTTAGGTACTAGAAAATAGGGATACAATGTGAAATTATACAACTAAAGTTGGTAACTAAGAGGAATAACTAGATGGACTAGATGGAAAGACGACAAAATAAAGGTTGCTAATAAAGGGAGCCGTAGGCAGGCAGCACACACAATAATGGTTGTTCTGGAAATCTGTCGGGAAGGCATATTTACAGCAGTGGAAGTTCTATAACTGTTATGATGATGTTATGTGTGTGCTAGTATAAAATTTGAGGCATTGAAAACCATAAATATTTTTTTTTATAAATTATTGGCCCACGTTTGACCACGAAGTTTGTTAAATTAATAAATAATGCTGGACATTTCACAAGGTGCTATCTAGCCCCTAACTAAGCAAAGCTTGTATTATTTCCATAGTGACTGAAAGATAACTGAGAGAAAATCTATATACATTTCCTAATGAAATAGGAACAAGCTTCGTTGTAAAGGATAATTTTAGGGCCTCTATGATTTGACCACGAAGTTTGTTAAATTAATAAATAATACTGGACATTTCACAAGGTGCTATCTAGCCCCTAACTAAGCAAAGCTTGTACTATTCTCATAGTGACTGAAAGATAACTGAGGGAAAATCATAATACATTTCCTAATGAAGTAGGAACAAACTTCGTTGTAAAGGATAATTTTAGGACCTCTATGAATTGTCCACGAAGTTTGTTAAATTAATAAATAATGCTGGACATTTCACAAGGTGCTATCTAGCCCCTAACTAAGCAAAACTTGTACTATTCCCATAGTGACTGAAAGATAACTGAGGAAAAATCATAATACACTTCCTAATGAAATAGGAACAAGCTTCGTTGTAAAGGATAATTTTAGAGCGTTTATGATTTGACCACGAAGTTTGTTAAATTAATAAATAATGCTGGACATTTCACAAGGTGCTATCTAGCCCCTAACTAAGCAAAGCTTGTACGATTCTCATAGTGACTGAAAGATAACTGAGAGAAAATCATAATACATTTCCTAATGAAATAGGAACAAGCTTCGTTGTAAAGGATAATTTTAGGGCCTCTATGAATTCCACTTCGGTTATTTCAAACGAGGCTCTAGAGAGCACTAAAAAGTAACGAAATTATAACGTTGGCTCTTCAAATATTCGGCTTGAGGTCTGACCCACTCAAACCTTATAAATTGGAATAACAATGCTTCCTAGGTTAATTTAATAAAATCCTCAACAGACACCTACCCTAGGAGGAATGGGAATCTATGAGTAGGTATTTATGAATATTGTACACTTTTTCGCTTTGTTTTTAGGGTTCCTTACCTCAAAAGGTAAAAAAGGAACCTTTATAAGATCACTGTCTTGTCGGTCTGCCCGTCTGTCTGTCCGTGTGTCACCACTGATTTTCTCAGGAGCAGGTGGACCTACCAAGTTGAAATGTATACCAGATACTGAGGTATATAGTCCCTATTGGGTGTATAAAAATCAAGGTCCTGAGTCAACTCGATAAAAAGATATGGGCAAATTTAGAATTTCGCCAAAACTTGTAAGTACCAAAATTTACCTTAATTTTAAACTTTTTTTTATTTTGCGGAATTTTCCCTTTACTTGTGCTGTAAGATCGTGCTTTTAACCAAAATTGACTATTCTAGGTCAACCAGAAGTACCTATAGGTTCGTAAACCTATATGGTAGTTCCCGTTGACTTAGAATCACGAAATTTGGCAAATAGCAAAAAGCAGCCCAAATAAAGGAAACATTTAAAAATATAAAAAAAAGTTGTAAATTAAAGAATGTCCCCATACTTACATAGTTGACGCCAATTAAGATAGTCCTCTGAGTTGTATGGACGCTCATACAATTTAGAGGACTAGCTTAATCGGAACCAACCTCAAATAAGGTAAATAAATAAAATTGTGTTATTGAATAAAATAAATATTTAAATGAGGCTCCCATACAACAGACATGATTTTTTGCCGTTTTTATAGATAATGGTACGGAACCTTTCGTGCGCGAGTCCGACTCGCACTTGGCGAATTTTTTATGTTTATGTTAGTTTCTATTGTGTAAAATAAAGTATTTAAATTCCTAATTCCAAATACCATGTCTCAAGAGTACCAGTGCAGTAGCCTTTAATATAATACAATTTATAATTATTTTCTAGATTTTAAATTTTATTTGTAATTGTTTTTTTGGGAATTAAAGGCTATTATAATAATAATAATGTCTCAAGAGACGTTATGCGAACGAAAGTAGACTCACACTAAAAATTTTATGAGAATATAGGTATACAGTTATCAGATATTTTCTATATGAAGTTGTAGGAAATCTTTGATACCAATTTCCTGGTGATTATGAGAAAATTGAATTTTTCTATGCTTATATTGTTGGAATAACAAGGTAGGAACAAGGTTAAAAAAGTTTTGTTGTACTGGTAGGCAAAATACGGAAAAACGTCACATTAATGCTATCCAAAAAAAATCTAAATAGTTTGAGGCTAGATGGTGCTGTGCGAAATGTTTGTCATTATTTATTTATTTATTAATAAATTGCTGGACATTTCACCGACGAAGCCCAACTAATGCGCTAAAGTGGTATTAGGAACGCTAACCAGACCGCGATTGAGGAAGTATGCTTCAATTAAGTCTACTTTTTGCGTATTTGGCAATGCCATGATAGGACAAATAAGATGATGCAATGACTGATATAAAAGTACGACAGGTGCAAGAACCATGTTCGAAATTCAAAATTGTTCTGAAATACGAAATGTTTTTGAATTGCTCATGAGAGCATGGAGTTCCTAAACTCTTAATCGCTACAGTATTAATATTTCTTAAATGTGCAATTAGAATCTAATAAAATGTTTGTAGAAGGAATTTTGCTTGTCCTGTTGTATGAGAATACCTTTTTACCAAATTTGACTAACTTTCGCTGTTCAGATTTTTTTCATCCGATAAAATAAAATGATACTTACAAAGGACTGCATCGATCGGCATCAAAAAAAAATTACCAACTTGATTCTTTTTAAGGCGCTACTCACGCTTGACCAAAAAAAATTTCATGCCAAAATGTTTTTCTTCGAAAACGAGCTGATGTTTTAAAAGAAACTGCACCTGTATCTCCTCTGGTTATGGGTGCTGCCGTACAGTTAAAAAAAACACTGTACCTAGTCAGGTCATAAATTCTGTCACGTGTTTAATATAAAATAATTGAAACAAGTTTATTCATTATGTAACTATTTATACACCAAAATGAACTTAACAAAACATAGATTCTTATGACACTAAAGTTTATTCAAAATGACCTCCGTGATTTTGAATACAGGCCTTCAATCTGCGCGGCCAGTCGTCTATCGCAGCACGAACGAGGTCCATGTCAATATCGGCGGCTGCCTTAATCAAGGATGTCTTGAGTGACTCCAAATAGGGATGAGGCTTTGAGCACGCCTTTTCCTCCAAGTGTTGCTATATCTTGTAATCTAACGGATTCAAATCTGGACTGGAGGAGGGCCCGTCTTCGTGCCGGATGAAGTCGATTTCACGCGCCGCCAGCCAGTCTTGTGTGCTCTTTGCTCTATGAGCTGGCGCCGAATCTTGTTGGAATACCCAGTGCCTGTTATTGAACATGGTATGAGAAACAGGTTCCACAAGGTTCGTCAGGACTGTATTTTGATACACAACTGCATTCGTTTTTACACCTTTCTCACAAAAATGTACCTCTGTTACGCCCCAATAAGAAACTCCCAACCATACCATGAGCGAGGATGGAAAATGACCTCGTTGGACACGCGGAATACGGTTGATTGCTTCTTCACTACTGTGTGCGTACACCTTATCATTTTGTTTGTTGTAGCTCTCTTCTACGGTAAAAATTGTTTCATCCGAAAAAAGAATTACCCGATATTTTTTTCCCGCGTACCGCTTCAACAAAGCGCGGCATCTCTTCAGACTCAGGTCCATTAGACGAGCATTCACACGATGACCTGTTTTTCTTCGATATGCCCGAAGCCCTAAGTCTTCATTTAACACCTTTTTCACCGTGGTTCTGCTTAACCTCATCTGAAGGGCCAACAGTTTCTGCTTACGTTTGGGATTTCTTTGAATTCGCGCCTTCACAGCTTTTATCACTGCTGGAGTCCTAACCGACCGAGGGCGACCACTTCTTGACCTGTCATCTACACTAGAGTCTTCATTGTATCGTTTGATGGTGCGATAAACGAATCTTTTGGTTATATTCAAATTTTTCAGTATGTCAAAAATTTGAATTGGCGCGTAACCGCAACGATGCAACGCAATAACTGCAACACGGTCTTCTTTAAGCGTTCACTCCATATTTAAAAATGAGTATAATTCTAAAAAGTATACATTTTTATTTTCATGAACAATTCGAAATTCGAATTCTATAAACTTAATTGTGGCCAGCATTCTAAAAGAAAAATTTTTACTGTGTGACAATACTTATGACCTGACTAGGTATATAGAAAAAACATCCAGACTCGGAACAAATATCTGTAGATCATGCAAACATTTGTTCCGCGTTGAGAATCGAACCCACTACCTCCTGCGTCTCACCCGGCTGTTCGCCTTGCGCCACAGAGGTCGTCGAAATTCAAAGTTTCAGTAGAAAATTCTAAAAAGAAAATTTTAGGACGGCGAACCTGATTGTGGATTCGGCAGAGTCTGGATAGCTTTTCTCGGACCCAGTAGCTGGTGGACAATTAGCGTTCCACTAACAGTCGTATATAACATTCTACCGACCTCCCTCCCACATTCAATGTTTAGGCAAACGTGTAAGTAGATTTCCGGTTTTAGGGTCCAAAATGGTAAAATCGGAACCTTTATTTATATAAAAAAACACACAGTAAAAAATCCTTAAGACCCATTACATTACTGCAAATACAAAAAACAACATTGTGGCCGGTTTGCACAACGATCACTTAACGTATTTAGCAGCTAAACATGTTTAAATTTGACGTATTTGTACGATTTGACAACTTAAATTATATTTAGCAACTAAATACGTTTAGGCATAGTTGCGGAAGTCGCCCTAAATGAAGTAACAAAATAACAGTGATACCTAATTGTTACTTTATTATCTCGATTCGATCTTCTTTTGATTATAATCTCGCCTGATGGTAAGCGATGATGTGATCTTAGATGAAGTACGCAGAACTAGAAGAAACCTATTCACTCTTACCTTAAAGAGGCCTGAGGGCTTAGCCAAGTTATATTCGATTAGCGATGACGCTAGTCGATACTCGTGAGTCCGAAATTTATGGGATTTGACACATGCTATGGAAATACCACGTGATACATTCTACAACATACCTGTGTGGAAATAGAATCGATTCGGAGCGAGTGTAATTTGGTTACGGGCTCAGGATTGTATTCTTTAGGAAAAACCGACGACGGTAAAGTGTTCCAAACCTCAGCTGTACCTACGCATTAAAAACTTATTTTATTTTGTATGAGTGTGCTATAGTAGCAAATAAATGCCTTTTTCCTTTTTACAACTAAGCTCTTCTGTACTTTAGAGCGTTCGTTAAGCTCGTTAAGACAAAGAAAACGTATTGAGTATGAATGTTTCTAAATATAGTTATGTATTTCCCTGAATAGTTTCCCTATCTATCAAATCATATTAGACTATTCGTGATCACAGAGCAAATATTCCTGTCCATTCAGGAACAATAGGATAGTTGGCGCTTAGACAGATAGATATCGATCATCGTGATTTCAAACAATGTTTGGATGTATAAAAGAAGTTCTTGATTCCCGGAACAGCCTCTGAATTGATCGTGATAGATAGATAGATAACCAGTAATAATACGTACAGAAAGCAGCAATTATTGAAAGCCTCTTCCCCCTCCCCGTAAATATGAAGATTCAAATGAAAAGGTGCCTAATCATTTTCAAATATTTGATTTATTTACCCCAATTATATATATATGACCTAATATACCCCAAAATATGACCTAGACGTGTGAAAAAAAATTACTAAAAATGTTTGCTGGTATAATTTTAGCCCGGCTTGCACAAAGATCCCTAAATGTATTTAGCGACTAAAAATATTAATAAATATATATGCTGTATATTCAGATTTAACCATTTTTAAACTTATATATTGGTAAGATTACTAATTGTTGTCATCTGTGTGCACCTTAACATAGACCTCGAATTCCGATGATTTAACGACTAAACATGTTTTAATTTTACGTATTTGTAAGATTTGACTACTCCTTGAATCGTATTTAGGCACTAGATGCGTTTAGGTATCGTTGCTCAAGTCACCATCAACATATGGAAGGTTACTAATAACGTTGCTTTGTAAAATGTTTATTCAGATCCTATTCTAGCAAAGATAGACAATGAACTCTCTATTGAAAAAAAATGTGAAAAAATACAAAAACGGCGTAATTTTGCGTAATTTTTCCCGGAATTCAAAACTTTTCCAATCATTGTATTTAATTTTCATTCGTTCAAGCGTTCTGACGGAGTCATTTACAAGTTCAACGGCAAAACAAGCAAAAATTCAAAGAATTTCGCTAAACCCGAGAGGCAGAGATATTGCATCTACCGTACAAAGGTACTAGTGATGTTCCTAGCTTGCTAAACGGACACGTAATTTACAAAATAACGGGGTTTTTTTTTCATTTTAGGCAACGAATGTCACAGTCAAAATCCTTCTTTTTTTTCCGTTATCCAACAGCGTAATACATAATACAGTACACATTTTTTTTATGTCTTATAGTAAGGCCAAAGATAGGATTACTTAATTTAACACATTTTAAATAACAATAAACAACAGTGCCAAGTTGAAAGATCGCTCAAAACAACAATAACCAATGATGAATTATATTTTAAAAAAGTTAGCTAAAAATATATAATTTAATTAAATTTCTTTATTAAAAATTTCCGATAAGTAATACACATTTAGATAACCTACAATAGAAGCGCTCCCTGTTAGCTAAAAATATATAACTGTTACATAAATTCCCCATACAAAAAAAAGAAAAAACAATAATGAATAAAAAATATGAATGAAAAAGAAAATATTTATTAACCGAAAAAACTGCCAAGCCTAACACTCTGTGTAAACAAATCGCGAAATCTGTGAAATCGACCTCGTGCCGGCCAAAACAAGTCTTGATTTTTTGTTCAACTACCCACTTTTTTATGTTATCTGTAGGGGACAGGCTTACGGTCCACCTGATGGTAAGCGGTCACCGTCGGCTACTGACACCGGCAACACCCGGGGCATTGTCGATGCGTTCCCTACCCTGTAGAACCATTTTACATATTTCTTGAAGCGTGTCATGTCGTAGCCTAACGAGAAACCCTCATATATCATAGCTCATTCCACATCTTGCAAGTATGAGGTTGAAAAGATCGCGTGAAGCGTATGGTGCACGATACTCTATTGTCGACAATATGTGGATGAGCTTTATTCTTTAAATATTTTTTTCGTTTTGCCTAATTTCATTATGTCAACGGAAACTACCATATAGGTTTTCGACGTAAAACCTATACAGGGTACTTTCGGTTGACCTTGAATTATCAATTTTGGTTAAAAGCAAGGTATTACAGTACAAGTAAAGAAAACATTCCGAAAAATAAAAAAGTTATAAATTAAGGTAAATTTTGGTACTTAGAAGTTTTTACGAAAATCTAAATTTGTCCGTATCTTTTTATCGTGTTAACTCAGGACCTTGATTTTTATACATCTTATAGAAACTATAGACCTCAGTATTTGTTTTAAATTTCAACTTGCCAAGTTCACCCGTTCTTGAGAAAATCGCTGGTGACACACCCTAAAAATTATTTGTACTGCTCACTGCATCAAAATAACTACAATTTTAAATGTTAAATTTTTGTTTCTTAATAATCGATTTATGGTAAATATTTTAAGAAATAAATAATCTTAAACAGTAAAATTTTTCATAAAATCAATAGCTTCCTTTTGTGTTTTTTGTCCATAAAACAGTAGCCAAGTCATCAAGCCAGGTCATAATCTATCAGTATACCAAATTTCATCGAAATTAGTTTAGCCGCTACGGCGTAATAGCGTTACAAATAAACTCACTTTCGTTTATAATATCAATACAATGATGAAAAAAGCTAAGTCGATGCAGATTTCATTATATAACGGAGTTTAATTGAGTGTGTAAGTGACATGTCATGGTTTTACTGCAACTTTTCACATAGCTATATATATTTACGGATACGCAAGTCTAGCACAACACTAAAGTAAACAAAGATAATGAGGGGAAAAATACTAACGTAACGGGACGATGAACAAAAGGATCCAGGAGATTTGAATTTAAATACACAAAATGAAAATATCAAATGGAAAAGTGTTTTTGCAAATTTTTCGCTCGCAACTGTTTCAATAGTATTGTAATGAATCGAGATGTAATAAGGAGGTTCCTTTGGCGAGAAATTAGATAGATACTGTTAAGTAATATTAAAAAGGCATGAAATTCCCGAAACTACACTGAAAAACCGAATAGATTGTTTTAACCTATTTTCAACCTATTTTTTAGGTTAATATAGCACGTACCGACGTGATTTGATGAATTAACAAAATAAAAATAGTTGAACTATAAAGGTAAATTTGACCTGATTATATATATAACTTAGTTATTTTGTGACTCTACTTCGTTAACATGTTGGCTTTACTAAGTTAAAAATTAGACTTACTTAGATTCAAATATACCAAAGTTCAGTGTAACCCCGAGAATACTATTAAAAGTATTTTTCAAGACATTCCGGCTACACACCGCTTTTAAAAAAACAGTTTTGTTAATCAGCTGGCCGTTATGTAAAACATCGGATTTCATAAACTAGCTACTACATGCGGCTGGCATCTACCAGGCAGCGTATCGAAATGAATGAAATATTTTCGCATAATATTGCTATGACATTTATGAAAGGCGACCTTCCATTAACACTGAAACGCAAACTCATCAAACTCAACATGAGTATTCTGCCTGTCCTAACCTACGGTGCCCAGTCTTGGTCACTGACTGAATCTCAAAAGTCCAGGCACGAGGTTTGCCAAAGAGCAAAGGAGCTGCAGCATTTTGGGTGTCAAGAGAATAGACAGGATTCGGAACACCTCGCTGCACTCAAGGACCGGCATCGCTGACGTCGGTATCAAGGCTGCCAAGTTGAAGTGGGAGTGGGCGGATCATGTCTCTCGCATGGAACCAAATAGGTGGGCTAAGGTAGTAACTGGATGGATCCCTATGGATGGAAAGCGTCACCGTGGAAGGCCTAAGAAGCGGTGAAGCGATGATTTGGACGCTTTTTATAGGGACTGGCGGGATTTAGTACAAGATCGAGAAAAGTGGAGAGATAAAGGACAGATAAGGGACCTTTGCCCAGCAGTGGGACAGCAAAGGCTAGATACAAAAAAATATATTGCTATGAAACTGCTTCATTATTGACAAGCCGAGACGCATCTCTCGCTTAGTGCGCTTTGGCTCGATTCGGCGGCTAGTCGTTATCAAATTAAACGGATTTTACAATCAGACTACGACATAACTAGTCAACAAGTGACCTTCATTTCTCTAAGCTTATACGCAAAGTTATTTAGCGTGCAATACACTTCGGCATTCGCAATGTTTCTCTTAGAGCTGTACTAAATGTTCACTTACCATTAATAGCGACGATGTCGTACCCATCCGAAGCAATGACTGTGATGTTATGTCCATCCACGGACAGTTCCACTGGACAATTCAGGTACTCTGCGTTGATCAAGCGGAAGCGGTATGTTTGGCCCTGAAAATAAAGTTCACTTTTGATTATGGAAACACGGTGAAAATAATAAAAGTTTGCTCTTATTCTTCTTTATGGTAGTAATGCTAAGAGCACGAATAAAACATTTTACTTTGAACAAAAGAAAATTACTCCTTTGTCCTGCCATTGTGCCTAAATGTACCCTAAGATTGAAAAATTACTTCACTCTGGTTTTCCGTGAGATTATTTAGGCCTCTCTTATTCATTATTTTTATTCCTTTTATAAAATAACTTATGAATTATGTAATAACTTGGGTGTTTATCACGCACTAACAAAGTGCTATTTTGGTGTATTAATTAATATAAAGATAGGTTACAAAAGATTTTTTTCTTTTTTAATTTTTATTTGTAATTTATTTATTTTCAGTGATTTTTTTACATGTGATTAAAAACAATTTAAACACTGGAAACTGCATTATTAAAATACTGTGTTGCAGTTTCCAGTGTCCGTACATACAATTTAAATGAGTTACACGTTCCTGATTATAGGTAGGTTACAATTTGCTAATTTACAAAATTTTGATTTAAATAGGAAAACTTAAATAAACTTACATGCTATGTCATGGTAACTCGGCTTTTTGTACGTATGACTGTGTGTGTGTGAATGTGTTTTAGAGTGTTTTAGGGGAGTGCGTGAGGTGATCTTCGGAATAATTTTACTCAGGTGCAACAACTGCATATATTTGGTGTTAGTTGTTCACTTTGGAATTAGTTCAGCCGTGTTAATTTTAATTAATTTTCCATGATTCTTGAAGACTTTAATCATTCACATACAACACGCTCCAGAATGGTGGCACTTCAAAAATGTCGTAAGAACCAAATTGATGCGTCGACAAAGACGTTTAATTACACTAATCGATAAAACATAACAATAGAACACAAAAAAACCGGCCAAGTGCCAGTCGGATTCGCGCACGAAGTGTTCCGTACCATTATCTATAAAAACGGCAAAAAATAACGTTTGTTGTATTGGAGCCCCCCTTCAATATTTCTTTTATTTTTATTTAATTATTTATTTTTAAAGTGAACACATGACTAAATATTTTGTGAATATTCTGCGTCTCCCTGTTGCCGTTATCAATATCGAGCAAAAACGAGCAAAAAAATCACGTTTGTTGTATGGGAGCCCCCCTCAAATATTTATGTTATTCTGATTTAGTATGTTTTGTTATAGCGGCAACAGAAATACATCATCTGTGAAAATGTCAACAGTCTAACTATCACGGTTCATGAGATACAGCCTGGTGACAGACGGACAGACAGACAGACGGACAGACAGCGGAACCTTAGTAATAGGGTGCCGTTTTACCCTTTGGGTACGGAACCCTAACAATAAAATATAGACATCAAAAGTTCCACTTTGTGAGTCGGTGACAAACATCAAACTAATTATCTAAGTTTTCTGAGATTAAGGATTTCTTGTAATTTTTTGGTGAAACGATAAATAATATTAAATAAAATAAATATTCCTAGATATTTCCCACAGCGCTTACTAGCCCCAAACTAAGTAACTTGTACTATGGGAACCAGATAGCTGATATAAAACTTATTTAAGTACTTATTTTTGACGTGTTATGCGTCTTATAAATCGATGAACGCCGGCTGCACGCACGAAAAAACATGACTCATTGTCACGTTCCGCCTGAGCCGAGCGTGCAAGCGAGAGCGCGGAACAAGCGATAGAGAGGCACGATCGGTCTAAGCGTTCGGCTTGTGACGCATCTGTCTCTCTCGTTATCACGTAAAATTATCGTCCGTAAACCGACCTTACAGACAACCAATTTGTTTTATTTACTTATAATTATTCAAAAACATCCAGACCCGGAACAAATATCTGTAGATCATGCAAACATTTATTCCGCGACGGGAATCGAACCCGCTAGCTCCTGTGTCTCAGATAAAGAGTTATCTATTTATCTATCTATCCACCAGGTGATATCACCCATGTGAACAAAGTGGAATATACCACTGTAGTACCAAGCATCTATTCCGGCTTACGTGAGTCCAGATAATCTCTATGGAGTGTGTACACAAGTAATGAAATAAAGTTCAGTGCAGTAAATTCACGGTAACCTAAGAAACTAGGTGGAATGTTTACCTCTTGAACTTCAAACACAGGTGCCCTCATCAACACTGCAGGTGTAGAGTTCTCCACAGATACCCTGAAGCGGCCACCTCCATTGATAAGGATGGACGTCGGCCGGTTATCTCCAGAAGAATGGTGGTGGTCAGTGAACAGGTTGATGGTAGCGTTGTTGATCCAATCGGATATTACCATCACATGTTCAGACCTGGAAGATGTTAATAGATCAATAATGGTTACGGATATTGTTTTTATCATAAATAAATCCCCATGTAAAAGGTACAAAGAACAGCAATTGGGTATTATTAAATTGTATTATCATTTAAGTCATAAGACGTCCAGCGCTGAAATGCCGCTGATTTCCAGAGAAATCAATAAATTATATAACTTTATACATTGGAAATAAAAATATACAAATTAGGGATGTAGAAAGTATCGCAATCATTGGATTCATCGTCATCATCATCAACCTATAACAGTCCACTGCTTTTTTATGTTATTTGTGGGGAAACAGGCTCACGGCCCACCTGATGGTAAGCGGTCACCGCCGCCTATTGACACCGGCAACACCTGGGGTATTGTCGATGCGTTCCCTACACTGTAGAAACCTCTTCATATTTCTCTTGAAGCGCGCCATGTTGTAGCCTAATGGGAAAACCTCAGATGGTAGCTCATTCCACATCTTGCAAGTATGGGGTAGAAAAGATCGCGTGAAGCGTGTGGTGCGTGATACCCAATTGTCGATGATATGTAGATGAGCTTTATTACGTTGTCGAGAAGTGCGGTGGTAAAATCTCGACGACGGGATGAGATCAAATAGCTCCTCAGAACATTCCCCATTATACAGGCGGTAGAATACACTAAGTGATCCGATGTCACGGCGTTGACTCAGCGGTTCCAGCCTGTCGGAGAGTTTGGGATCACCGATGATTCTAATGGCTCTTCTCTGAAGGGAGTCTAAACGAAGCAATTGGTACTTTGGAGCTCCGTGCCAAAGATGGGAACAGTATTCTACGTGCGGCCGAACTTGCGTTTTGTACAGCAATAGCCGTTGTTGTGCCGTAAAATACTGTTTGGCACGGTTAAGGACTCCAAGTTTTTTGAAGGTTGGCACAGCTTTTGCTTCTAAGTGACTCCCATCAATATGGGAGTATCGAAATTTCTATTCTTTCTATTCTCAGAACCCCTATACTCGCCGAGACGGGGAGAGGAATACTCTGGAACCGTGGAGCTGTTGTGAAAGGAGCCTTCTTTGCTGGACGTAGGTCTTTCCCAGGGTTCGCCATTGACCCGATCCTCAGCTCTTCTCATCCAATCCTTGCCAGCTACAGCGCGCAAACCGTCACTCCATCTAGCCGGAGGGCGTCCTACACTTCGATTGGCTAGACGTGGTCTCCACTCCAGAGCACGTTTACCCCAACGGTTATCGGTTTTGCGGCAGTTTTGACCGACTTTACTAATACTTCATTAATGGATTAATCACTATTATTTAAATCTAATGTATTAATTACTATAAAAAGTAGAACATTCAAACGAAGGAATCTATTAGAGTATCAATATTCAAACTATTCCTGTGATTTTATATTGACTTATATTTTTTCTACCACCAACCGTTTCTTTTATAACCGACTTGAAAAAATGAGGAGGTTCCCAATTCGACTGTATATTTTTATGATGTTAGCTCAGAACTTTCGACTGGGTGAACCGATTTTGATGTTTTTTATTTGAAAGCTGGTGCTTCCCGTGTAGTCTCATTTCTATTTGGTTCAGTTCTGACCACGGCATCCAATAAGTCTTAAATTTGTTTAATGTTTATGTTATGTTTGTTAGCTCAGAACTCCGTTATATATCAACCAATTTGGAAAATCAGTTTTTTATTTGAAAGGATATACTTATAGATTGATCCTATGGAAATTTCATCAAAATTAGTAGAGTAGTTTGGTTTTCAAAGTACATTTTTGTTAGGAGTTACTTGTTTTAAAGTTTTCAAAAGTACTTACAAGTCGTGGTCATACAAGGATTCATGACGGGTGGTGTTCTTGGGTTCCCTGATGATGAGGGAGCCGGTTGTACCATCACCGCGCTGCAGACCGATGTGGGAGTGCCAGAAATACGTACCAGCTTGAGTTGTGTTGAACTCATATCTGTGACCATATCAAATCATCAACATTTATTAACATCGTCATCATCATCATTGTCAACCTATGTCGACCCACTGCTAGGCATATGCCTCTCTTTGTAAATAAATAAATGTATTTCTTTCTGCCATTCTATCCGATCCTGTGCCAGTCTTAACCACATACAACCCACGGTCTTATTGATGTCGCCGACCCATCTCGCTGGGAGACGTCCCCTATTTCGATACCCAGTTCTCGGCCTCTTTTTTTCTAGCTTACTTATTAACATATATAAAATAAATAATGCTGGACATTTCACACAGCGCCATCTACCCCCAAACTAAGCAAAGATCTATGCTACCTAGTTAAGAGAACCAGATAACTGATAGAATACTTATATCCTTTTTGTTTGTTAATTCATACTTATATGTATAGAGGAACAACCAGACCCAGAAAAATATACACGGTGTAACAAGAAGGATGGATCATTGGTGGCAAGACGATGGGGGACCTCGATGTCTATTGAGGTCCCCACCGTATGTTCCGCGATACTCAGTCGTTCAAAAGTTATTGAGACTTTCCAAATCCAATTTCAGGCTGGATGTTCCATGTGTGCCCAAACTATTGGGTCTACGACCGTAATTTTTTTTTTCCAGTAGCTCAATAGTATACCTTGCGTCTTACAACACTGTTTTGAGTCGGTATTTAAAAAAAATCCAAAAAAAAAAATCTTTACAAAATAAACTGTCAACTTAATTTATCATCTTACTTCAAAGCCTTCCAAAAAAAATACGTGTTTTGTTTTTCTACCACCAATCTCTAAAACTACCACAGCATCATATTCAAATATTTTTATTAAACAATGAAAGTGCCAATAATGTATGTAGATAATACAAACATTTGTACCGTGGCGGGAATCGAACCCGCAACGTCCTGCGTCACGTTATTATGATGAATGATTCATATGGATAGACAAAGACATACAACGCGAATTTGCATCAAATTCCTTTAACCTGAAAAAACCTGTCTACTATCGATATCGAGTCAGCTGGCAGTCAAGGGGTTAATGTCGCCGCAAGGTATGCAATAGTACGACTGCTACATAATCAATAACACAGATTCTATACACATATAATGTGTATAAAATGTTAAAAATGTTTAAAACTAAAATATTATTTCACATTATAAAATACGTTCACAACAAGACACTTTTTAAATACATACGTATAATTTTAAATACATACGTATAATTTTAAACATAATTACAGACAGTTATTTTAGTTGGTGCGGGCTTATTAAAAACGATATGTATGTTGATTAAGATAATGCTAAAAACATAGAAAACTTTCGTGATTTATTACAATCATTATTACAAATACGGGATTTATCACGTACCGTTTTATCGGTGTTTCGACCGACAATGTTTCGGTTCAATTCGTGAACCTCAGGGTGAGTGCGATCCGCTCCGAACTACGTCTCGCTTCGCACTCAAAACACTGTTAGTAGAAACAACGATAAAACGGTACGTGATAAAACCAGTATTTATAATAATGATAAATCGATGCTACACATACCTGAAAGTAGATTCAGGCTGGATAGGGCACTGGGTCACGAAGGGAGTGCCGTCCATAAAGGGTGTCTCCTTTTGATGCATACCGTGCCAATGGATAGTGGTCCCTGAAGCCATCAGACTGTTCTCTACGTCGACAACCACTTTATCACCCTGACAGACCTGTTAAAACAAGATTAAATAAATGTGAGCTCTTTAATATAGATAGATCTATGTTACAATTGGCGGTCTTATCGCTAAATAGCGATCTTTACCAGTCAACCATTGAGTGGCATATACTGTGTATATAACCTGGGGTGTAATGTCATATCTACATACTTATACTAATGACATGAAAAATTATACTAAATTACAAAACCGCTAATTAAAACTACTTTAAAGTTCCATCTTGTGAAAACGAAGAAACTTTGTCAGTAAGTTGTAAGAATTGCATTATACCTCATTAAGGGCAGCTACATTACAAAAGATAAGGATCTTTTGTAATGTGTTTTTGTTTTTCTAAAGAAAATATAATGGGATTTTTTTAAATGTACAGTCAGGCTAGAAAATGAGATTTGTCAAAATAACAAGTAAGTCTCAATGAGGTAAAATTGTGCATCAACTTGTATCACTAGATGGAGCCTAAATGTTCAAAATATACAGTTAAAATCAACTCGCTGATTCAATTTATTAGCAGATCTTTGCCGCCGATCGGAAAATATTGCAGTTTAAAACGGTATACTTTATTAAATGTTTCATAAAATTGAAAATTCTCTTTCAAAATAACATCGAGCCCAGTGGCTATTTGCTTTAAACTCTCCAATAAACATTAAAAATAAAAGCCTCGACATAGCGGGCTTTTTTAAGCTGAAAAATATAAACTGCAAACACTTTAGTGGTTTACAATTTAACAAAACGATAAAATAACTGTAAAAATTTGTGAAACACGACATTTTTTCAATGGCTGTTCGAAATTTCTTACTTTGTCCGTAACAATGTGGTTACAGTAAAAACTAAACGTTCGTTGTTTTAACTAGCGACAGTGTTGTGGCAAATGCAGTATTTTTCAATATGCATTAGAAACTTATTGTAACAGTTCTAATTAAAAGTAAAATGTTTTAAGTTTTCAGGAAATAAGCATTGCATTTTTTGCTGGCTTTCATGATTATAATGATTATAAGTAACTTAGGTTCGAACTTTCATTCCGATATTTGTCCACTTCGAGCTTCTTGGTATCTCATTAACTCCGACTCTCAATTTCGGTTCCTACAGTGAGTCGAAAGCCCAGTTGGCTGCTAAAAAAACTTGGTATACTCGCAAAGATGAGCACGCCGGGAAAGTTGCGCAACTTGTACAAGCACAAGTCCGATCGTGTTTGGAGTACTGTTCTCCACTCTGGAACAGATCAGCGAAGTACCAACTTGAAGCTCTGGAATCAATTGAGAGAAGAGCCAAGAAGCTCATAGGCAACGATGAGCTAGTTGATGCGAGGCTTCTCAGCCTAGAGTATCGACGAAGGGTTGCTAACCTCTCGGTTTTTTATCGAGTACATTTCAAGGAATGTGCGGCGGAACTTTTCATCCTAATTCCACCATCTCCATTCGATCATCGGACAACCAGACGCTCTGCGGTACGCCACCGCTATATGGTAGAAATACCTCCCTCTCGCACAAAGCGGTTCACTTCGACCTTTATTATGCGCACCGCCAAGAGTGGAACGCCTTGCCACAGTCTGTGTTTCCGGATAGCTACAACCTGGATATCTTTAAGTCACAAGTAAATAGGTTTCTTCTAGGCAAGCGTGTACCATCTTAGATTGCATCATCGCTTGCCATCGGGCGAGTCTATAATATATTTAAAAAAAAATAACTTGACTCACCTCTACCGCTGGTCCAGGCATCTTCCTATTAACAACAGTAATGGGTCTAGCAATTCCATTAACGGGTATGCAGTCAGGGTTGCCACAGTGTGATGCATTACGAGGGCAATCCATACACGACTTGCTCATGGTCTGATACCACTCCACTTGGAACCTATAGTAACATGTTCTGACTTGCCCAGTTTGGCAGTTTCTATAGCATGGATGGTTCCTTCCGTCTCTAGGCATACCGATGCTGTCTAAACCAGGGTCATCAATAGTAATGCTAGGCTGGTTGATTGGACGCCTATTTTCTTGTCCTGTCGCCGGTTTTGGCAGGCTCGGGGCCTTTGTAGGATTGTCCTTCCATGATGGAAAACGGTGAGGTATCAAGTAGTTATCAGAAATGATGTTGTTGTAATCTCTGAAGTAGTGCTGCTCGTATCCAGTGATACCTTGAACAAAATCAGTATAGAAGTTAGACAGGTGAAATTAATTCAACTTATTTATTTGCGTGTACTATGGGTAAATAACTTTCTATTATGATTCTTCATCCAAAGGTTTTCCGTCACTTTTAGCGGTAATAACGCCACTTTTGTTTGTGTATATCTAGTAATTTGTTTGTTAATTGAAGTAAGGTGATAATAAAGATTTTTTATCAATCTACTTATTTAATTGTTATGGTCTGACGACCTCTAAGCAGTAGTTTGACAGCAATGGATGAGTATTTCCGATTGAATTAGCGTAATAGAGACTAGGCTTAATACCCAACAGTGAGTTCAGGAGGCTGTATAAATAGTAGTGACCGACCGATAGTTCGGTTTCGGTTTCGGCCCAAAAATCTAAGTACGGCCTTAGTTTCGGTTTCGACCAAAATATGCCCTAAAATTTTGGCCGCGCCTAAATTTGAATTATTTCGTGAATAATCGCGCATCGTTCGGCTAACTCGTACTCGCCCGCCGCGGTAAATAAAAATCTCAAAAATAAATATTATAGTAACCTTAAAAATATTGGGATCACATTAATTAATATATTGAATTGAGAGTCTGTAGTTATGTAGTATATCTCTAAGTCTAACTGATTTTTTTTTAAGTTTATTTCGAAGAGTAAGTCTTATGATATTAATTTAGTATATATTTTCATGACATAAAAGAATAAAACATTAGCAAATATGTTACGTAATAAAATAGTCGGTTTTTTTATTTTATTTAACACTGTTTAACGTTCTGTATTTTTAATATACATTGTATATGCAAATAAATGTGTGAAAAATTCACTAGATTTCAGTGTACAATAGAAATTGTATATATGTTTAAGTAAGTTTCGGTTTCGTTTTGGGCCGAAACTGAGAGCAAGGTCGAAGGTTCGGTTTCGACTGAAAAACCTGTTTCGGTCGGACGCTAATAAATAGATAGAAAATACGGCATGCAAAATTTAAACTCAATGCCTCTGAACAACAATAGTTATAAGTAGGGATCGGCGTAGGTAGTGCTATTTTGGGTCAATGAATCTGAATAAGTTAATATGGATGTGCCCCGGGATTTATTCTCCGATTCCCGGGAATATTTTTCTGAATGTCGATGTAAATGAAGTTTAAATGTCGATAAAACATTAATGTCGATGTAAATGAAGTTTAAATGTCGATAAAACATTATTGTCGATGTAAATGTGTGCGTATAGTGAAACCGAGTCATCACCTTACCCGCGATAAGCTACAAAAGTGTGAGGGAAAGGAATGACTAGGGATGATTTGCATAAAGCTGAATAGTTACTATGTAAAATACGAATTCCTAAAAAAACCTGTTAAATAAAATAAAAAATTATTACCCGGGATTTAGAAGGCATATCCATGTTAAGTTAACGGTCACAAATTCCCGTGAATAGCACTACCTACGCCGATCAGTAGTTATAAGTTATTCTGGGTCAACGCATAAGCATTGCATTAGCGAGTCAAAGCAGTTGAACTATTTATAGATCGTTTGCAAAGGTATTGAAATGATTCAATTAGGTATTGTTTAATATTTAATTTGATAATTTATATTTTTAAACGGGCACAGGCTCTGAAAATAACATTTTATTCTATGGGCACAAGCTTTTTTTATAATGCTTCATAATCAGTGACTAAATCAAGCAGGTTACACTACAGGCAATTCATGGCATATACGAGAATTCGCAGGTAACCCATGCAGTCTACTAGGAAATCTACCGAGCCCGTAACTCAATCGCCTACAATCGCGCGCCACCAATCAGGGATGTACCGGCTTGCTCAACTAATCGGACCATTCATCTCATCTCGATCTATAAACCGTGCCAGATAGTTTTGAGACTTTCAAAATCCTACTAATATTATAAACGCGAAAGTTTGTATATATGGATGTAAAGATGTTTGTTACTCTTTCACGCCGGAACGGCTGAACCGATTGCGATGAAATTTGGTATGAACGTAGATCATAATCTGGATTAACACATAGGCTACTTTTTATTGGCAAACCACGCGTGCGAAGCCACTGCCAACAGCTAGTGTGTTATATAGAAAGAAAGAAAACACATTTCGACAACCTCCGTGGTGCAGCGGGCGAATAGCCAGCTGAGACGCAGGAGGTTGTGGGTTCGATTCCCGCCGCGGAACAATAGTTTGTATGATCTACAGATATTTGTTACGTGTCTGGTTGTTTCTCTATATATTATAAGTATGTATTAAAAAAACACGTATATAAGTATTATATCAGTTACCTGGTTCCCATAGTACAAGTTTTGCTTAGTTTGGGGCTGGATGGCGCTGTGAGAATTGTACAGCATTATTTCTTATTATTATTAATATTGCAAGGTATACTACCCCGCAATCACGCGAATTTTTTTTTTTTGTATTCTTCCTGCCAATTAATATGTTTACATTATTCAAATATGGTATTCAACTAAAAAAATGTATTATTTATTCAACTTACAATCATTCAGTAATATTTATATTTAAAAATAAATTATTGTGTAAATATTTTTGCGAATAAACTTTTAGACACTACGTAAAATGGGGTTAGACACGTATTAACACAATGACTATTGACCGGAAAAGTACAATACCTATTCATTCGTAGTAAATACTCGTACGTCGTTAATAGTAGGGGATATCCTTAAGCAACAAAATTATTCCTGGAAACATTGTAAGCAACTTATTGCATCAAGGTTCTGACGTTTTCATACAAAAGCTTTCCGCTCTTATTAAGTTTTACAATTATGAATTCGTCATTAAAATTAAATAAAATAAGTTCCCACAACATTCAGAAATAAGGAGATCTGTAGACAATCTAAATTCACTGACGGAGCCAAAATTAGTAAGCCGTAGGCAATAGTAGATTAGTAGCAATAGGCACATAACCTGGAGAACTGACTGCCGTTGGGACAGAAAGTTTTTTGAGGCAAAACCATACACTGGAAATCGCACGTGGTATAACTCCCCACTAGACTTTATTGGGAGAGAAAGATGACCCAATAATGGTTACTGGGAGCCGTTAGGTGCAGGCCGCACTCGGTCGATTTTTAAGTTTATAGGGGAGGCCTATGTTCAATGGGACTATGGCTGATATGATTACAATATTTCACAAGGATGATATTTTCAAGAAAATTAATGGTCCTACGCTGCGCTTTCCAGTGAGTGGTTTGCGATCGAGAACCTTTCCGCTTCAACGGCTGTCAGTTCATCGAGCTACGTACCCCACCCACTGCCACTCAGTTTGCAAATCCTCTGGGCTTTCGATCCGTACTTGTAGAGAAATACCAAGCATGGTATATATATATGTTTGAATTTATGATATAACTACTTATAAATTATAATAAAAAGTAATTTGTTTAGTTCGTATTTTTAGTTTAATTTAGACTATCTTTTTATAAATTCTTTTTTATATGAAGTAAATCCGTTTTTGGCCGTATGTTACGGTTAGAATAAGTTTGTATCTACATAATAAGGGCTGTGAATTTTGTTAAATAAATAAAATAAATAAATAAACCCACTAGATAAAAGACGTTCTGATAAAGGTTGATTTTTCGGTGACCTTCGGTGTAAGTATATTGAAAATGTATCAAGACGACTGCGTCCAAGTATCCTAGGTATTTCATTCACATTCACACGAGGATTTGCGGATGCTATTATAGTATCTAACCTACCTGCCATACAAAGTGCATAAGCCTACACCAAATCTTATTGTATCAAACATAATAACCAGCTATATTTTTTTTAATTATGGTTAAAAAGGCCTAAGAAGCGTTGGCGCGATAATTTGGACGCTTTTTATAGGGACTGGCGAGATTTAGTACATGATCGGGAAAAGTGGAGAGATGAGGGGGAGGCCTTTGCCTAGCAGTGGGACAGCATAGGCTAGAAAAAAAACGGTTAAAAACGCAGAAAGCTCGCTTATCAAAATAAAAATCTCGTATAAACTTTACAATGAAAGAAAAAATACATTAAAATACCTATCCCACTAATAACAAAAACAGAAAAGATTGTATGGATGTATGTGTGGATGTCTGTTACTCTTTCACGTCGTAACGGCTGAACCGATTTCGATGAAATTTAGTATTTACGTAGATTATAACCTGGATTAACACATAGGACCTGGATTAACATAGTAAAACTTCCTTACGCACGCTTGACTTGGGGAGTAAGCTGGTGAATGCGTTACGATAAGTGCGAACGGAAGTTGAGTGGGAGATATAGGTTAGTGAAGGTAGAAAGAGAGAGAGTTATGTTTCGTATATTACTGTAGGCGTAAGAGAGATAGGTGCGAGCACACATTTTCTTTCTCTCTTTCTCTCATAGCCAGTTACGTTTCATTTCGTTCTTGAACAATTTTATAAATATTTTGTAAAAGAAGTTTTACTTCAGTCAGGTCAGGTCTAAAGCACACTTATTTTTTTGTTGACAAACCACGCGTGCGAAGCCACTGGCGGCAGTTAGTATTTATTAAAACTTAAAGGATAATCAATTTTTATAATAATTATGTATTTTTTTACCGGTATCGCGTATAACCACATCGTTAACCATTCACCATCCGATTAATTCAGAACAAATCGGACTTTTAATAATAAATTGACTTTAAACCAGGGACATATTATACCTCAGTTAAGAGATTTAAAGGTACTGCTCTTTAGTATCAGGATTAACAGCGAGAAAAATCACAAATTAACCGGAATGTTCTTGTTTGTTATTCTGAACATTATAGAAGACCGTTGTCTAGTTTTCTTGTTTTTTGTGCGTGTAATTTCACCGGCAGCCATACCCTTCAAACTGAGACACAGCAATGCTGCTTGGCGGCAGAAATAATTAAAATGGTAATATTTCACTGAGAGAGACCTTCCTCCTTACCACTCGTTAATTTTACGCCTTGCCAAAAAAATTAACTATAAAAAGTTAGCAGTAATTTTTACTATCATTTGGCATTTATCGCGTATTCACCTTTTTAGGGTTCCGTACCCAAAGGGTAAAACGGAACCCTATTACTAAGGCTCCGCTGTCTGTCCGTCTGTCCCCAGGCTGTATCTCATGAACCGTGATAGTTAGACAGTTGAAATTTTCACAAATGATATATTTCTGTTAGCCACTATAACAACATATACTAAAAACAGCATAAAATAAATATTTAAGGGGGGCTCCCATACAACAAACGTGATTTTTTTTGCTTGTTTTTGCTCGATATTGATAACGGGAACAAGTAGACGCTTGAAATATTCACAGAATATTTGTTATAATAAGTATTCACTTTAAAACTAAATAATTAAAATAAAACAAATATTTATGTGGGTCTCCCATACATCAAACGTGATTTTTTTGCTCGTTGGTATAGATAATGGTACGGAACCCTTCGTGCGCGAGTCCGACTCGCACTTGGCTGGTTTTATTATTAACCATCCCGATGTTTCGATTGCATTGCAATAGCCGTGGTCGCGGGCAGTCTGAAGTAGTTGGAGCTACCGTCGAGAAGTGATGACAGCTGCAGGAAGTACCCTCACTTGGTCTTCAGAATAAGGAATGTCCTCGTTCATATTACGACACACTACACTAACCTTACCACTGAGACGATCACGACGCGCACATCTAAATACCCGTTTATTAGTAAGTTCTATTAGTAGTAAGTTTTTATTAGTAATTATGGACAGTGATTGCGAAAGTTTTTTTTTAAATCGAACGGTTCATAACAAAATAGCAAATTTTGCAAAGTTACATGTCGAGTGTCTTTTATTTCTTTGCTCACAGTTTACACTTTGTGCAAGGCTTCGGCAAGCTTCTGTGGGAAGATTTGTTCAAATTTCTTGAATTGCACAAGGCTTTATTATTATCAATTATTAAAGCCTTCTTTGTTTCCTTATCTTTTTTTTTCTTTTCTCTCAAGTTGTAAATATGTGGTATGATTAGGAATCCCTCTTTGGGTATAGGCCTCCTCCTGTTTACTCCATGTCTCTCTATCTTTTGCTGTTATCATCCACTGATTCCCAGCGATTTTAGTGATGTCGTCAGTCCATCTTTTTCTTGCACAAGGCTTACACAAAGAAATTGTCGACGTTTGGTCTCCTTATGATCTTTTACAATGGCTGTAGATTTGACTTTGACATAATGAAAGAGAAAAAACTACAAGGTCTTGAACATTTAACCCAGAGGTCCCCAAACTTTTTGGCTCGTAGAACACTTGCCATCTTTTTCGATTTTAGGTAGACCCCCCCTACTCACCTAATATTCAATTTTTGCAAATTAATCAACTTTATTGAGTTTTTGACTGTTGGAAATTTGGCAGAGTATACAAACTGTGGTACTATTCACTTTGAAATATTTATTTTATTATCTGTTGGTATGCATAAATTCAAAAATATTAGGTATTTTGGGTATAAGTTTTTGGATATTTCTTTTCTTGAAAAGACAAAAACAAGGTAAAATTAACCTGTTTAAATTATGAACAACTGCATAAATGAGATCCGTTATGACCCCTTGGAAATCTTAGACATAGACATAGAAATAGACAATCATTTATTTGCTAATTAGCGCACATATGTTGGTGGACTCCCTTTTCCGCATTTGAACTCTTAAGTGGTCCATTATGCATGAATTAGCACACATAATACATACTTATACAATAAATGATTTAAAATACCCGTAATTAACATAAAAATAACAATTATACAGTACCTACATGCAAAACTGACAGAAACAAACAATATAATATAACTAAGTATTATTTTGAACATGAGGTGGGTATGTTGCAGCAAAAGGGCCTCGACTCAGCATAATGTCAACTGGGTTAGCAGTTGACGCTGTTATTCTGCCGAGAACGCTTAATCACCCACTTGACCCTGTGAGAGCAAAATTATAATAATTGTGTGATTTCAATGATGAAATATGTGATGTCAATAATGAAATATGTGATGTGTATCATAAATAAAAATATAATAATATCGTATTCGACCCCTGGGGTATAGAACACTTTGGGTATCATCGATCTAACCTTTTCACGAGTCAAATTGCTTCCAATCAGCCCACTTCTCTCAGTGTGACACTTCACAAAACATCAGCTAATTCATCGATAAACTGAAAACCTAAAACTCTTTAGCATAAGTGAGGTCGTCACTTAACCTCTGAAGAGGTACCTTAAAGAGGTTTGCTTCAGTTATTCGAGGGGTTAATAGGCTTTTAAGATTACGTTTTGAATTTTTATTCTAATTTATTTTACAGGTTGCGAATATGTATTTTTTTTTTATTTTTTTAGGAACCAAGTTCCGCCCGCAGCTTTACTTGCGTGTTTTCACAGTAAAAGTATTCTACGTCAGGTTTGATGTTGTCAGGTTAAACAACAACAAACAAAATCACTTTTGCATTTATAAATATATTATAAGTATGATTGTTATGTTTACACGGCGGTGATGTCAAAACCTTATCATATAAAAAACATGTGTGTGTACTTACTGTATTTTGGCGTTACAAAACAAAAATAGCTAACAATTTCATCCCGTATGCCACAACTCTTTGTTAGTAAAAGGAATGATAAATTAATAAATATATTATAAGTTTTCACGGAAACTTGAGTGACAGATTAGCTAACTTTATCATGTCGCTTTTTGGCTGTCGGTGTTTTCCAAACGCGTTAAAAGAACAATAACGTCGAAAACTTGAGATTGTAAAATAAAATTTCTAGCAACGTATGGTATGAACTCGGCTTTAGACAAAAATCTCTTGACACATTAATTAACGTTATAACAGGCTTCTAGATTATTTTGCTATTTATCACCAGTGAACAACCATAATTAATATTTAACTATATTAATTATTCAGTCAATCTGAATTTTTGTCAGTTGTTTTGTGTGCAAGACAAGCATGTGGTCATATTAAACAGTGTGGTCACCATCATTTAAGGTATAGGACGTCTATTGCTAACCATAGGACATAGATCTGAGTGACCAAGCTTGAGCGACCTGCACCCGACAGCTCCCAGCAACCATTATCAGGTAGTATTTATATCTAGAAGAGAGCTGCGGTTTCCAGTGCGTGGTCTCCACTCGAGAACCGTCTTGCCCAAACGGCCTTCAGTTCTTCGAGCCATATATCACGCCCACTGCTACTTCAGCTTGCTAATCCTCGCTCTAAGTCAGTGATTTTGCTTTGTCTATGAATATCATCATTTCAATTCTTTTTACATCTGAATAGTAATTAATAGGGTTTAATGATATCTTCCACTGGGCTTTTTGCAGCGTCAACGTTCCAGCCGCTCTCGAGCCGAACGGTCTGATACGTGAGGATAGTAAGAGGCCTGACGGTTTGACTCTTATGCCTTGGGAGAAGGGTAGGCCTTTGGTGCGCCACGTGCGTCGATACCCTTGCGCCATCTCATCTGTCGGGTACAGCAGTTGGAGCCGGTGCGGCGGCTAATTCAGCCGAAGATCTCAAACGGCGCAAATATCTCGACAGAGCTTACGTATTTGAGCCATTTGGGGTCGAGACCCTGGGTTCATGGGGTACTGGGACCCATCGCGTTTTCAAAATTCTTTCTGGGCGTCTTGTCAAAGCGACGATGGATCCGAGAGCTGGCTCTTATCTGGGTCAACGCATAAGCATTGCAATTCATCGGGGTAATGCAGCCAGTGTCTTGGGGACACTTTCGTCTGGTAGTGATCTGGAGCAGTTGGGCTATCTATAGATCGTTTGCAATGGTCTTTAGATGATTCAACTGTTTCTTCTGTATTTGATGATAAATAATTTTATAAAATATTTGACAAATCTATACTATCTATATTTCTATAACAATATTATAAAGAGGAAAGATTTGTATTTTTGTGTGTATGGTCGGCTTTTCAAACCCATATAAACATGGTCCGATGTTTAGTGTAATTCTCATTAAAGCTACATGTTTTTAAATGATCTTACATAAAAATGTAAAACCACAAAATGCATCGTAAAACGAAGCAAATACTCTCTGGTTAAATTTTATTTGTATAAATTTCGAGAAGCGATTTAGCTTAACTAACGTTACTCGTACAAATCATATGATTGTTCATTCTAGGATTAAATTCACACTGGAATTGTACTAGTTAAGCTTTTACTGTCTAATAAAGAACTTTTAAAATTGAAAATGAATGTAATTACTAGGGTAAAATAATATCTGTATTTAGCAGGTATTTTCATAACTAACTAGTTGTTTGTATGTTCCGTGAACAATAAAGATAGAGCCAGATAAACAAACACACCTTTCCTTAAACATAGTAAATGTTGAATTACGTTCTGCAAATACGTTTATTAGCAGCAATCTATTCATATATCAATCAATCTGGAAGAGATAGCTTTGTTAAGCGAAAAGACCGCACGTTATACTTACATTTATTTATTTATATCTGTTGTGTCTAGATTGTAAGGTATAATAAAGAATTTTCATTCTTTCATTCAATTTCCGCGCGTTAGTCTCGCAAAAACTCACAAATAGTTCGATTGACTTGTTCTTTTTTAGGGTTCCATACCCTAAAGGTTTACGCATTACTAAGGCTCCGCTGTCTGTCTGTCTGTCTATCTGTCTGTCAGTCTATAACCAGGCTGTATCTCATGTATCGTGATAGTTAGACAGTTGAAATTTTCACAGATGATGTATTTCTGTTGCCGCTATAACAACAAATACTAAAAACAGATTAAAGGGGGGGGCTCCCATACAACAAACATGATTTTTTTGCTCGTTTTTGTTCGATTTAGATAACGGCAACAGGTAGACGCTTCAAATATTCACATAATATTGAATTATATATTTACTTAAAAAATAAATAATTAAATTAAAATAAAACATATATTTAAGGGGGGCTCCCATACAACAAACGTGATTTTTTTTTCTCGTTTTTATAGATAATGACGACACGAAGATTCCCGTACATCCGTCCGACTCGCACTTGGTCAGTTTTTGTTGTAGGTGTGTATGAAATAAATATTTAAAAGTTGGGATTTTTAAATAATTATAATAATATTTGTAAATATACTCTGTGCAACGTTGCCCATTAGGTACTGCTTCGCACTTTACTTTCCATCCAAAGTTTGCCTGGAAGAAATCGCTTTCTGCGATAAGGCCGCCCATTGTACTATATTTAACATAAATTAGTTTTTTTTTTAGTATTCCTGGAGTACAATAAAGGATTATTCCATTCTATTCTACATATTAATCCAGGAAAAACTGAAAGTGTTATTTTCTATGGGACTTTTGTATGAAATCAAGACCTAGAGGAGAATATTTTATTTTTATTTCCGTCCGAAATTAGGCGGATCAACTAGTTTAAAAAAACTAATAATTTCACACTGGACTGCAGTACCTCGCGAGTCCTGCAAGAGTTTATAGGCGACGGTGACCACTTAACATCAGGAGGCCCGTCAGCTTGTGTGTCAAAATTTTTATTAAATAAAATACGTAATAATAAAAAACCGGACAGAAAGTTAGCCAGTGGTGAAAATAATATCGTGCCTTGTTATTAAAAGGGACATTTCAGACTTAAATTACGTCCTGTTAATAATTATGGCAATTATTTTACAAATCCTTAGTATTTAAATATCAGAACTACAAATGAAAAGTGAGGCGTTTAGCTGGGTTAGTGGCAACTTCACGACCTCCAAGCAACTAATTGACAGGTAAAAAAACATTCTCTTTTTAATAGTTTTTCAAACTTTCGCGATCACTGTACATAACTACTACTATCAGCGTCTTGGAACCCGGTGATTGCTAGGTGTGCGCGTCGTGATCGGTCATCTCAGTGCGTAGATACAGTTAGTGTAGTGTGTCGTAGTATGAACGAGGACATTTCTAATTCTGAAGACCAAGTGAGGGTAGTTCCTGCAGCTGCCTGTGACCCGTGACCACAACTGTTGCAACACAGCCGAAACGTCGGGATAACAAATAAAAAAAGGTTCATACGCGATAAATACCCATTTAAATCAGTAACCAGTCTCTTATATCTTTTTTCATATGAAAACAAAAGACATATGTTTTTGGATATTTCCGTTAGGTACTCAGAGGTGGTGAAATGGGCACTAAGCTTAAAATGGTTAACCGTCCACGTGTAAGTGCCAGTTAAAATACTACCTTTTATTTTTACATTGTCCCACTGCGTACCTTTATCATGAGTCCTTTGAAGATCACTTTAATAGGGTCGAAATAAATCCTTTCGCAGATAAGAGATAGTTTACTGGTTTATCCGAGACTTTCTACCCTTAATTTAGGGGAAATTGAGGACTCGAGTAGGCCCTGTGTACCCCTTAATGACTTGATTTCATTATATAATCTGCCATTTGGCTTAATAAGAACTCGTACAGCCGCAGTTTATAGCTTTTAGTTTAACATATATGATCTCTTTGATTCAAAACGACGATCTCTGTGGCGCAATGGGTGAATAGCCGGCTGAGACGCAAAAGGTAGCGGGTTGAATTCCCAACCCGGATCAAATGTTTGCATGATCTACAGACATTTTTTCCGGGTCTGGTTATTTTTTTTATCCATACTAATATTATAAAAAGGAAAGATTTATATGTTTGTAAAGAATAAAATCAAGAACTACTGGTCCGATTTCAAAGATTTTTCCCCATTAGAATGCTACATTATCCCGGAGTAACATCAGCTAGTTATACCCGATTGCGCAGAAGGAGGAGATATATATGTATTAGAGATTAATGTATTCATAAGATACAAAATGACTCTTATGACAAAAATATGATTCGTTTGGTGCAAAATGTTTTATGTTTTATAAAACACTGAGGCGGTAAACAAGCATTCTGTCCGTTCATGGTTAGCTTCTTGTGATTTTATTATTAAAAAAATGTGTTCATATTTGAGTCCGAATATTTGTTTTGTTATACTCTGCAAAGTTCGCTATGAAGAAACAAAAACCGGCCAAGTGCGATTCGGACTCGCGCGCGAAGCGTTCCGTACGTAAAATCACGTTTGTTGTATGGGAGCCCCCCATAAATATTTATTTTATTCTGTTTTTAGTATTTGTTGTTATAGCGGCAACATAAATACATCATCTGTAAAAATTTCAACTGTCTAACTAGCACGGTTCTTGAGAAACAGCCTGGTGACATACGGACAGACAGACGAACAGACAAAGCTTTAGTAATAAGGTGCCGTTTTACCCTTTGGGTACGGAATCCTAAAAAACGACATACATGTTTTTTTCTACGACCTGAAGATGGAACAAGCCTATGGCCCACCTGATGTTAAGTGGTAACGCACGCATATAAAAAAGTATTGCCTCGTAGGTCACGCACCTTAGAAAGGTGCTCTACGATACACTGCCCTACCATAAACTTGAGGCATACGGGTGTAAAGCCTCATGTGGATGAAATTTCACCGGCCACTATACCCTTCAAACGGAAACACAGCAATGCTGCTTAGCGTTGATACCTAGCAAGGTCTATTCCTTTTTTACTCGACTGCGAAGGTGTGTGTTTATGTTTTAGAGTGTATGTATGTCTGTTAATTTGGCGCATTGTGAAGGCTAAACAACTTTGATGCCATCTCGCGTAAAAAAACAGCCTCACTTTTGCGCACGGTACGCGAGTGCAGCAATACCCATCCTGAACGTCATCGCCAACAAACCCGATTGTCCTCTGATGCAGAAGCTCACACAGAGGACTAAATCGCAATGTATTTACCCCTAGATTTAAACTTTTTACTAATAAAATAGATCCATTGTTGTCTTAATTAATAAATTAATAATAATAAATATCTTTTCGGATTTTGTTGCCTAGCAAGATCTATCTGTTCCTTATTTTGCGGAGTAAATCTATTTGTGTTTTCCTTTCTCAGTTATCAGGCACATTAGACGATTGATTTAATTAAAGTTAAAACTAAAAATATACTCACATATAGCAATAATAAAAACTGCTAGGGCTCTCATCTTGCCAGATCTGTAAACAAAAAACATTTATTTAACACTAGCTGCTGCCCGCGACTTCGTACGCGTTACACTACTACATTAAGTAGTAACATAGAAATAAAGCTAAACTCGCTGTTGCAACTTGACACCCCATTTTTATCCCATGTGAACTGGTTTATGGGATAAATGGTAGCTATGTGGTGATCCAGGTTATAATCTAGGTACATACTAAATTTCATTCAAAATCGGTTAAGCCGTTACGGCATGATTGAGTAACAAACAAACAAACAAATAAATAAAAAATCAAAATCAAAACTTTCGCATTTGTAATACTAGTTTGATCGAGGAATTTTAATTATGCTCTTTACTTTCCCTCCAAAGGTTGCCTGGAAGAAATCGCTTTCAGCGATAAGGCCGCTCATTGTACTATATTTAACATAAATTCGTTTTTTTAAGTATTCTTGGTGTACAATACAGCTTTATTCTATTCTATTCTATTTAATTGCAACTCATTGATTTTAATTATGTCGCTGACTTTGGTTCAGGAAAGCGCAGTGTGGGACGGCCATCCCACTTAATGGAAAGGAGACGTTGTTAATTTATTTAACCGCAGAGAAGGAGATGGACCTGATAAAGGTTGGTGGGAGCCGTTGGGTGCAGGCTGTACAAGATCGGTTGCTCTGGAAATATATTGCTTTTGCTTGCGTTTGACTACGATCTCGCCTGATGGTAAGCGATGATGCAGTCTACGATGGTACACGCTTGCCTAGAAGAAACCTATTCACTCGCGACTTAAAGATACCCAGGTTGTAGCTATCTTGAAACACAGACTCTGGCAAGGCATTCCACTCTTTGGCGGTGCGCATAATAAAGGTCGAAGAGGACCGCTTTGTGCGAATGGGAGGTATTTCTACCATATAGCGGTGGCGCACCGCAGAGCGTCTGGTTGTCCGTTGATAGAAAGGAAATGGTGGGATCAGGTTGAAAAATACCGCCGCACACTCCCCGAAATGTACTCGATAAAAAACCGAGAGGCTAGCAACCTTTCGTCGATGCTCCAGGCTGAGGAGCCTTGCATCGACTAGCTCATTGTTGCCTATGAGCTTCTTGGCTCTTCTCTCAATTGATTCCAGAGCTTTAAGTTGATACTTCGCTGATCCATCCCAGAGGTGAGAACAGCACTCCAAACACGATCGGACTTGTGCTTGGTACAAGTTGAGGAACTGTCCCAATGTGAAGTAAAGAAAGAAAGAAAAAAAGAAAAGAAAATATATTTTTTATGCCAACCACTAATATCAATAATTAACAACACTAAAACAAAATACATTACAACAAAATATAACATTGCTATTAGCCATTAGTAGCCGCCACAAAAAGGTTCCAACTCAGCAATTTGCTATGTCACAGCAAGGTAACATAGCGCTGGTCTTCCGTTGGAACCTTTGTAAGTACACGGAAGTCTGCTAACACATACAAAAATATAAAAATAAACAATTACTTATATTAAAACCCGACTAGCATAATACATACAAACAAAAATATGCAAGTAACATAATTAAAATTAATTAGTGCGCTTAGTGTCAAAACTTACTACAAGACCCTAAAAATATTGCTAACAAGGAGTTATAGGATGGCAGGACATTTGGATCACTAAGTCAATCAACTGCATCACGCAAAAGGGTGCCTCACCTTTGCGAGTATACTAAGCTTTTTAGCAGCCAACTGGGCGTTCGACTCAATGTAAGAGCCGAAATTGAGAGTTGGAGTTAATGTGATACCAAGAAGCTCGAGGTGGTCAGATATCGGCACGGATACATTTCGGAAAGTAGGAGTCAGATTAAATTTACTTCGTTTTGCGGAGAACAGACACGCCTGGGTCTTATTCGCATTGAACTTGACCAGATTGGCATCACCCCAGTCGGAGATTGCCTTCAAGGACAAGTTTAAGCGCTCGACCATGGCCTCCCTGAGTGACTGAATCTGCGCTCTACTGGCTCGTGCACTAGATGTATAGCTTTCCACAACTGTGCTATCGTCTGCATACCCAAACGTACCGGGTTTTAGCAGATCGTTGATATGCAGCAAGAACAGAGTTGCGGAAAGTACTGACCCTTGTGGGACCCCGGAGTTAATCGGCAATTGATCGGACGAGCAGCCTTCAACGACAACTCGTATCGAACGGTCCCTCAAGAAGTCCGATATCCAGACACACAGACCAGTGGGCAGACCGTATGATGGAAGCTTGCTAATAATGCTATCATGCCAGACCCTATCCTTTGAGATGTCAAGAGAAACAAACAGCCAGCGCTTCTCCGTGTTTCTCAACGGCCTCGCTCCATATGTGCGTGGCATACGCTAGAAGGTCCACAGTGGACCGATTTCGGCAAAAGCCATATTGTCGATCACTGAGGAGGTTATGCGTTTCTAGGTGTGCCAGGAGCCTGTTGTTCAGTACACGTTTCATAATCTTACAGATGACGGACATGACCGAGATGGGCCTGTAGATAGAGGGGTCGGCACGACTACCTTTTTTAGGCACGGGCTGTACGTTTGCAAGCTTTCAGGATTTCGGCACTTGTCCGGACTTCACAGAGCGGCGAAAGAGGCGTGTCAGTACAGGAGCGAGCTCTCACGGGTTTAGTGGACGTCCTGTGGCTGATATAATAATGGTGAATAAAAACTATTTAAGATGCAGTTTAAGCCGGGTGATTACGTCTCAACAAACCAATGGCATCTGGCTAGTCCAAATTTCAAAGTAAATTATTAAAAAAAACGCAACCCCAAAAAAAACTACCAAATAAAGTTTCCAACTAGTGATTCGCCCCGAACTGAGATCTCGCGAGTCTCCAATAAAAACAAAAAAATATTATTCGTAATCTTCCACTATCAAAATAGTGCCACGAAATTAATAACGAACTACTTGACCTACAGTTTCATTTAAATTACAGGTAACGAGAGTTCATGTAAGTGGATATTTTTTGAGGTAGTAATTGCAGTTATTCTGGGTTTCAGACTTTTGCGTAAATTTGTGTCACTAAAGCTACACGCATACCAAATTTCAGCATTATGGAGTCACTGATGTACCCTGTGAATTTGTCAAAGTTCAGTTTTTATTATGGCTAATAACTTAAGAACTACAAACAAAAACGGGGTCGAAATGTACTCATAAAGACCTTTTATTAGACGTCCCACTTGACCGGATAGTTCCATTTTGGTTTTTGTATACCCCCCTCAAACCCCAATATCTCAATAACCCCCTACATTTTTAGCTGACTTAGTCATACAAAAATTGTGCCATCACTACTAACCTATATACTAAATTTCACGATGATTGGATAAACGCTTCGAAAGTTATCCTCGGATAAACAAACATACATACATACAACGCCAATTTGCCCAAGTTGATTTGGAGATCTCGCTTCGCTCGATCAAGAAAATAAAATTGTTGTAGCCAAATATTAATAAAAATGTGTACTCACTTTTAAAACAAATCGTCAACAATTTTGCGCACTTTTAACGTGGGTACAAGTTTTATTAATCAAATTTAATTTCAGTATATTAATGAACACCAGACTTATTCACCAAAGCGATGAAACTTTAATGAAATCCTGTCACATTTTACCCCATATTATACTTTGTGGCATAACCACAAAATACAGGGAGTACAGAAAACTGGCTAGTGTATTTACCTAGTACAATTTTGACGCACACTCAGCCGTTGTGCGGGGATGGTTATAGCTTGTAAGGAATGTTTGATTTAGTAAATAAAAATATTTAATGAATTAAAACACAGTTAAAAAGTGACATGTAGGTAATTATAATTATCAAATTAAATATTCCTTCTTACAAAATAGTTTATTTTTAAAGTGAACTATGATTAAATTATAATTTGGCACGATAAGAATAAAAATCCTTTTATATTATACTAGCCAGCGGCTTCGCACTCGTTGTTTGTCAACAAAAAGTCACAAAGGTCATAATCCATCAACACACCAAATTTCATTGATATTGTTTCAGCCATTACGACGTGATTGAGTAACAAACAAACATCCAAACTTTCACATTTATCATATAATTCTAATAAAATTTCTATGATATTGTAACATTTTTGTCCAATAAAACAGCTACTTTCAGATTTATTGAAGTTCATGAATATGTATAAGTTCATGAATTTATTGTACCTATTGCAGATTGTTGTACCATGTACCTATTGTAGATTTTAAATCAACATATACAGACATGGACAATACATAAAAAATAATGTATTAAAAATGTAAGTATGCGCTAAAGAAAGTATTCTCTTCCAGCCTACCTACTTTTGATCTTTATCTTCCTTACATAGTATAAAATGAAGTCGCTTCCGCTGTCCTTAGATATTTTAAACTACTCAACGGATTATAATAGTTTTCAGCAATAGATAGAGTGATTCAAGAGGAAGGTTAATATATTTAATACATACATAGTAACTGTTTTTTGTTAGTTTGTTACTTTTTCATAACTAAGCGGCTGAACAGATCGTAATGAAATTTGGCAAGAAGATAGATTATACCTGGGGAAGGACATAAGCTACTTTTTACTTTAGTGCACAAAAGGAAGATAATGTTTTTATTGAAATACCACGCATGAGTAGCCGCGGGCGTGTCAGCTAGTTGGTATAATAAAAATATATTTTCAGGTGTTTGTTCTAAACTGGTCTTCTTTCTTTATCTATTTTGTGACTATTTACTCGCATAAATAAGTAAGTATAGTGATGGATCATCCCTGAAGTCAAACCTACACTCAAAGTCACGTTAGGTACACACGGCTACACATCAAGCTATAAATTTCCAGTATAAGCTGACCTCTCATTTTACGAAAATCCTACACAATGCGAGGTCAGCTTATACTGGAAAAGTATAGCTTGATGTGTAGCCGCGTGTACCTATTGTGAGTGTGAACTTTGACGTAATACCAAATGTGGGGATTCGGTAATTACAATATTACCTACTTATTAATAAGGAAAAAATAATTACAGTCAGGTAGCTAACTCATATTTAAATATGCATTTTTACCGCATTTGCGTAACATAGGTATTTTTATTATTCTTAGGCAAAACTAACATATGACAAAAGACCTACAAATGAAAATCCTTTATGGACAAGTAGATTATTTTTAAGGGATCTGTAGTCAAATTCAGAACCCTTATAGTTTCGCCAAGTCGCTCAGTTGAGATTACTTGTGGGTTGTGTAGCTCGATCCAGTGGTTTGAGCCCGAGTCCCGCAGATATTCCGCTATGGCAGACTTTTGTCTGTCCGTTATTATCCCGTTTTTAGTATAAAAAGTGTTCATTACCATGATAGTTTCAAAAGTTATGCTGTAAACTAGTTTATAACGCTGATATCTTCAGCACAAGGCTTGTGCTCCTTCATGGACCAGTAGCTCTTCTAAGCATTCTCGATACGGTGATCGATTTCCTTATCTTGCCTGTTTCCGAAACCATCTAACTGACCCAAGTATATATACTCATCGACATACTGTATTATTTGTTCATCTACCTCGACCTTACCTTTCGTGCTGTTTGACATGATCTTCGCCGACGACTGGTTCATGCGAAGCCCAACCTCAAGGCTTGCCGCGCTCAGGTCTTGGAGCATTTGTTGCAGTTCTGGAGCAGTAAGTGCAAAAGTAGTGAAAAAAAAACTGTAACTATTTTAACCTTAAGTCTGTGGGAACATTATTGTTTAGATAAGATTAGTTAAGAAATAAAATTAAAACAAAAGAGAAATTTATGAAACTTAATTAAAAAAATATATTTTAAGGTACCTTTACGAAACTGGGGAATAATATTTCGTCGAGATGCGCACATGCTATCCCTCCTGTTTAGTATTCTTCGCAACTCTCTATCTCCTAGCTACCTCAGAGAGCGATTTGCGTTCGTACCAACTGAGGACAGAGCTGTGCGATCGTCTCGTCGTTTCCAATTGATGACTCCACAGCATAACACGGCTACTTACTCTGACTCTTACACCATAACCGCTACTCGTCTCTGGAATAATATGCCACCAAACTATTTCGAGGCTACTTCAGTGGAAGCATTCAGATTGAGAATCTATAGGCACCTTCTCGGTCAAACCGACCAAAAATGAGCAACTTAATCATTCCTTATCACTTCTTCTATTGTTATGTATGTTTGTATTTTTATTTGATAATGGTATAGTTTAGTATATGATATAAAGTATTTAAGTAGTATGTACATACCTATGCTATTTAAATTAGTCCTGTGCAAAATTTTCATTAGTTCCCTTTCCTGTGCACTACCTACATCTATATCTTTATCTACAATACACAAAGGTTATCTGGAAGAGAATGCTCTTTAGCATTAAGTTCGCCTTTGTACTAGTTTTATAAGTGCAATAAAGTATTTTCAATCAATCAATCAATATTTTTTTACGCACGTAGGTACCCCATATTAGAATAGGTCTTCCCAAAACACTAAGGTTTCCTCGATACATTTTTGATACGAGAATTTGTTTACCAAATAAAAAGCTTGAAAGTGGCCATGAGCTAAGTAGAATACTTTGCTGAACTATCTCTACTTCCAATAAATTATTCTGTTAATTACCACTGAATTACCTACAACGTAATTTATTTATATCTATTACGACTCGTACTTACCAGTGAGTAGGATAGCGAGAACCCGTCCAAATGTGCGGGATTTTGCCCTTGTCATGAATGGACATAATGTTTTTTTCGTACCACTTGCTCAAAAAAGTGACATTCTATGCCACAAAAAGCAAACGTAACAATAGTCATTTTTAATCTGTTAAAAACAGGGAAAGAAAATTGTACTGAATTTCATTCATCCTCTAGGGGGAGAATGTGATTTAAATTTGGAATACTTACCGAAATGTATACTGAACTACATCTGTGTTTACACCATTGAGTTTGTATATAAAGCATTATACATCTTTTTGAAAAAGGAATACGCATTTATTATGCAGTTATGATTATTAAATAAAATTACGAAAACCGACGAGGCCGTATGAGCTTGATGCCTTTGCTTTTCCGACAAAAAAATATTAGTCTAGGAATTTGCCGCGTTTTTGTTTTCTTACTTTTAATTGTCATTATTTTTAATAAATGCTTATCTCATATTATTATTGTGTTAATTTTTTCGCAAATGGTACGAAAAGTAGAGTATTTTCCTCGGTGATAAAGCTGTCTTAGTCTTGGGTGAACTTAAATCCCTCGCTACACTCAGGACTCGTCCTAAATCCCTCGCTTCGCTCGTGATTTAAGTTTTTAACACCCTCGCTACGCTCGGGAGTAAACCTCGAGTCCTTCGTTACGCTCGCGATTTAAATCGTCACCCGCGACACAAGACACTGCTTTATCCCCTTGGTTAATAATCTACTATTATCACTCATGCTTTAAAACTTTTTTTTTAATCGATCGACCGAATCGAGATCTCCAAATCAACTTGGGCAAATCGGCGTCGTATGGATGTATGTAAGTATATATGTATGTTTGTTTGTCCGAGAATAACTTTCAAACCGATACGATCATCGTATGGATGTATGTAAGTATATATGTATGTTTGTTTGTCCGAGAATAACTTTCAAACCGATACGATCATCGTGAAATTTAATACATAGGTAGGTAGTGATGGCACAATTTGGGTGTGACTAAATGAGGTAAAAATGTTGGTGGGTGTTTTAAATATTGGGGTTCAAGAGGGGTACATAATGAAAATGAGACTATTAGGTCAAGTGGAACGTCAAATGACAGGTCTTTATTAGTCCATTTGAACCCTGTTTTTATTTTTAGTTTAATCGTTATAGTTTTTAAGTTATGAGTCATAATACAAAAAAAATCTTTGACAAAACTCACAGGGTACATCAGTGACCCCACAATGCTGAAATTTGGTATTCGTGTAGCTTTAGTGACACAAATATAGACAAAAGTCTGAAATCCAGAATAACAGCATTTGTACCCCAAAAAAATACAAACATATTACATGAACTCCCGTTACCTGTATATTGAATGAAACTGTAGGTCAAGTAAGATAGTTGTTTATTTCATGGCACTATTTTGATAGTCAAAGATTACGAATAATATAATTTTTGTTTTTATGGCAGACTCGCGAGATTTAAGTTTGGGGCGAACCACTAGTTTGTATAGATGTTCGTTTGACCACAATCTCACCGGATGGTAAGCGATGATGTCGTTTAAGCACGAATGAAGACGAAAATATAGGAGAAACCTATGAGTGGTTTTAAAGTTTTCCGACGAACTATCGTCCAAATATAGTGCTATGTTAAAGTAAAAACGCACCCGCTTCTACTCAGACCTTATCCGCGCCGACCCTAACAAATCCAAGCGAATGTGGAGGATCATTAATGCGCAACTGGGACGGAGTAGCCGCGAACGAGTTGACTATCCTGATCTCATTCAGGGCATAGACGTAGAACCGTTCGCTTCTAAAGCTGATCTTGTAGACGCACTCAACAACGAGCTTGTAACTGCTGCAAGTAAGTGTGGCGTCCCGGCTGCCGACTCTTTCCTTGTTATGGCTGCGCTCGGGGCTGACTCTGGCACCAGTGACACCTCGCTTAGATTAAGTCCCTTCATCATCATCATCATCATCCACAGCCCGACTTCACCCACTGCTGGGTATAGGCCTTCCCAAATTTATGCCATCCGCCACGATCTTGCTCTAGTCTCACCCATTGACGGCCCGCGACTCTAACGATGTCGTCCACCCATCTCGCCGCCGGACGTCCAACCCTTTTACAGCCATTCCTCGGCCACCATTCAGTTGCTAACCTGCTCCACTTGTCATCACCACGTCTTGCCAAGTGTCCCGCCCAAGAACATTTGAGCTCCATAACTCGATTCCCAACATCATGAACCTTCACACCTTCCGAAATTATAAAAATTACTCACTGGTATATAGCCCCAAAAACCAGCGTAGACTATTACGGTCTATCCGTTAGTATATTGAAAGTCGCTGCAAAACCCTCAGCCTGCACGATCAGCCAATTGTGTAACGCATGCCGGCGTCAAGGAATTTATCCCACGGTGCAGAAAAAAGTGAAAATCTGCTCGCTATACAAGGGTAAAGATAAAAAGACCGACACCAAATCTTACCGCCCTAGTAAGAAAAACATACCGGACCCGGAACAAATATCTGTAGATCTTGCAAACATTTGTTCCGCGGCGGGAATCGAACCCATTACATTCTGTGAATCAGCCGGCTATTCACCCACTGTGCCACGGAGATGATTCAGTTTACGAATCAAAGCGCCGTTAGGTCCATCTACATTTATTTCCCAAATCACACTAGGTAGTATAATTAATGTGAAAGTTTGGATGTCTGTTTATTTATTTGTTTGTTACTCAATCACGTCGTAACGGCTGAACCGATTTCGATGAGATTTGGTATATACGTAGATTATAACCTGGATTACCACATAGGCTACCTTTTATCCCATAAATCAGTTCCCATGGCATAAAAATGGGGTGTCAAGAGAAGTTGCAACAGCGAGTTTAGTTTTATTTCTAGGTTACCTACACAGTTAATAGTGTAACGCGTTCGAAGTCGCGAGCAACAGCTAGTAAATATTAAATATGTTCTATGTTCAGTTTTTTTTCTAATTTTTTTTTTTAAATTATTTTTATTATCTACAGGTATAATACAAGTATATTTAGTTAAAAAGTTAAAATTAATCGACTTAGTGCTTATTACACCACCTCTCAGTAACGCTATCCAACTGATAAAAATATATAGGTACGTCTTTTGTTTTCACATGGAAACACTCAACAAGGTTGTTTAGTCAATAGACATCTTCTCTAATAGCAAAGCATCTTTTCAGAAACAGATTATATCTGTTCTTAATCATATATAGCGTGTTCCATAAATTTAAAACTTGTAATAAAACTCACTCAACATACACTACACTCCCTCCCTCCCGCTATACTTGAGGGGGTGAAATGCGTACTTACTAAATTCCTTGAAAATTATTTAGAGTATTGTGTTTTTAATCATTTTCTCTTGGTGACTAATTTCTTAAAAGTTATATCCATAAAATGAGAATCTGTTATTGGCATTAAGCATTAGCTATAAGAGTTTGTTTACATGCATATCCAGTGCTGTTGATTCTGTAATGAATAAATAAAAAAAAACAAATAAACAGAGAATGATTGTTACCCGTCAATTAAAGTTACTCGGAGGTCGTGAAGGAGGCCCTTACCCCTGATTATCATCCTTGCATCCTACTCAGTACACAGTATGGGGCATTAGTGTTCGGTAATACTAGTGGTTCGCCCCGAACTGAGATCTCGCGAGTCTACCATAAAAACAAAATAAAAATATTATTCGTATTCCTTGATTATCAAAATAGTGACACGAAATATATCACCAACTAACTTGACCTACAGTTTCATTCAAATTACAGATAACGGGAGTTCATGTTAAGAAGCCGGCGAACCCCGAGCGCAAATTCAATTCGGCTGCGTCAAAAACTTCTGCCTGAATATCGCTATCCCTGTTTAAAGACTCAGTTTAGCCACGCAGAGCGACAGTGATAGCAATGGAACGATTCTAAATTTGATTAGATTTTGACCGTGTTCCGTAATATCAAAAATGATGACTGAAAACTTGTCGTATTTTTCTTATTGTGTTGTTATTCTGTAACTAGACGATATAATCTATGTTCCCATGACTAGGATACTTAAGATGTTGTTGTTTTTAATACGAAACAATTAGGTTGAAAACAGGTCTTTTATGACGTAAAAACATGCAGAATGCGATACGCTTCTATTTCATTTTAGGTAAGTATTTTGATCTAATATATGGTTGGGAACCTAGATAAATACTATTCAAATAAAAATAATACCTTATTAAGATAGAAATATGCTCCAATTAGAAATAATCTTGGTAGTACGTGTTGTATGGGCGATTCCTCTCCGGTCTCCCCTTAATTGGTTTTTTTTTGGTTACAAATTGCAGTTATTCAGTATTTCATACTTTTGCTTATATTTTTGATATATAAGGTAGACGCATACTAAATTACAGCACTGGTGTGTAGCCTCTTAAGTTTGTCAAAGTTTAGTTTTTATTATGGCTAATAACTCCAAAACTACAAAAACTTTACGAAATATAAAACGGGGTCAAAATTTACAAATCTTTTCATTTGATGTCTTACTTGACCTAATAGTCTCATTTTCATTTTTTTACCTCTCTTGAATCCCAATATCTCAACAACCCTCCAACATTTTAGCTCATTTAGTCACACCAAAATTGTGCTATCACTACCTATCTATGTATCAAATTTTGGATCAACGCTTCGAAAATTATCCTCGGACAAACAAACATACATACATATAACGCCGATTTGCCCAAGTTAATTCGGAGATTTCGCTTGATCAATTAATGTATAAATAAAACAATTCATTAAATTACATTCATTTATGTACTTATTGCATTACCAAATATGTCCTTACACTAAAATAACATAACTTAACTTAATAATATCACAATCATCAGCATTTGAAATAACATAAATTCGCGTAAGAAAACATTTTTTCAAAATGTCTTTTAATTTGGCGAATAGTTTGATCACAGTTGAAAAATCTCAATTAGAGCAGTAATAAAAAAACATTAGTGTAGAAATATAGTGTTATATAACTTTCGAACAACTGGATTCATAATCAGCATTAATATGTATCTCTATACACGGTGTCCTTTAAATCACTGTTTTCCCAAAACAAACGTTGTTCAGAACATAGTCTACTAACAGTTTATAACATCAAATTAAAAAACAAAACGAAATCGGTCATTGAAAAACATAAAAAGTTGCGAACTTAAAACGTCTATTTTAACGTTACGCCCTACAACATAGCGCGCTCGCTGGCGCCGGTGGCGCGCCGGTAGCTACTAGGTATCTAACTTACGTCACGTAATATTTGCTGCGTGTGCCATTGACTCTAATGTTTACGTACCATTCGAAATTCTATTTTTGACATGACTACAGAGTACTTTTTAATAGACTGGACAGGACGCCTGTCGTTCACCCCTTGAATGCCGCGGCCGTGTCGCCACAAAAGAAATAATAGTAGGTAATTCTAGCGGTATTTCTAGCGTGCCATTGAACTTTACGTCACGGTTAGTTATTGAACAAAAAAAGACTTATTTGAATAGGCACAGTTTTTTTATTGTCTTGTTAGCTATAAATAGTTATTAGACCATGGTCTGAGCAACGTTTTGTTCTGGGAAAACAGTGATATATAGGACACCGTGTATACATAAATAAAACAAAGTCGGGTTAGTTACACTATTTATAACACAAGAAAAGCTGGACTGATTTCGATGATATTTAGTTTGATGGATTTGTATCCGCCCAGAATAGCAGAATAACTATTAAAATGGTTTTTATATATAATTTTATTTATAGTGTTATCCGAACACATACTGAAAATTCCAAGATTTTTAAAATTTTTATTAGCCTGGTAGCACAGTTGGATAGTGCATCCTTGTATCAAGAGGAAGGTTGCGGGTTCAAGTCCCGTATAGACTTGAAACTTTTGAGATGATTTTAAAAATCTTGGAACTATTAAAATATCGGAAAAATCATGCAAATATAAATTATGAAGAAAATTCATTTTCTCATATACAGATGCAGCTAATGATGGCCGATTGACAATTCTACCGGCGAAGTACATTGTATTGTACAATGTACATTATTTTAACCAAAAATTTACATTTTTTTTCTATTATTTTAATAAACTTTACAAAATACTGAGCCACAAACAGAAACACAGTTGAAAAATAAAAATAAAAAAATAAACGTAAGTTCAGATTAATTAAATACGCTGTTCAGTTCAAAAGTGCACAACTTTGTAAATAAACTAGGTAGGTATGTACTTTTTTCCGTGACTATGCTTTTTTCTAAGCTCTAGAGCCAGAAATAAGTTATTTAAAAAAAAACTCGCAACCCTAGTCTGTGCTCTAGGGCCCTCTACAACATAACTATGATCAAACAATGACCACGCGTTAAATTAAAAATAAAAGAACTGACATATGATCTGAAAGCGACTTGCACAACGATGCCTAAACGTATTTAGTGGCTAAATATGATTTAGAGAGTTATCAAATGATACATATACGTCAAATTTAAACATGTTTAGTCACGACATACGTTTGGAAATCGCTGAGCAAGCCGGGCATAGTGGCTAAACATGATTTAGAGAGTAATCAAATGATACAAATACGTCAAATTTAAACATGTTTAGTCACGACATACGTTTGGAAATCGCTGTGCAAGCCGGACTTAGTGGCTAAATATGATTTAGTGAGTAATCAAATGATACAAATACGTCAAATTTAAACGTGTTTAGTCGCTAAATACGTTTAGGAATCGTGGAAGTCGGGCTGAGTGTCGAATTAATAACGCAATACTTACGCTATATTTTTACGTTTGTTTTTAAAGTAAAACTTCTTTACGCACGCTTGACTTGGGGAGTAAGCTGGTGAATGCGTTACGAAAAGTGCGAACTGAAGATGAGAAGGAGGTATAAGTTAGTGAAGATAGAAAGAGAGAGAGTTACGTTTCGTATATTTTTAAACGTTAATGTGCGAGTGCGAGTTGCGTCTGCCCAGAATGAACATAGACTGATCGACCTACAGACGTGTGGACAATTTTGTAATTGAACAATTTTATAAATTAATATTTTGAAAAATAAGTTTTGCTTCAGTGTTGTGGTCTAAAGCATACTCGTTTTCTTAATAGTAGTAAAGCTACCGTCATTATTACAGAGCGATTTATTTGATCACTTTCTCCTTTATTTTATCGTATCAGTTTTATAGGATATCGTAATTAAACTAGTCGTAATTATTGTTCGAAGTTTCAGAATAAATACCAATACTTAATTAAGTAAATATAAAAAGGTATTATAAGGTATTGACGACCTCCGTGGTGCAGTGGGCGAATAGCGGACTGAGACGCAGGAGATAGCGGGTTCGATTCCCGCCGCGAAACAAATGTTTGCATGATCTACAGATATTTGTTCCGGGCCTGGTTGTTTCTTTATATATTATAAGTATGTATTTACAAAAAAAATGTATATAAGTATTCTATCAGTTATCTGGTTCCCATAGTACAAGCTCTGCTTAGTTTGGGGCTAGATAGCGTTGTGTGATATTTCCAGCAATATTTATATATTTATGTATTAGTTAACCCGATAATTGGGACTATTACCATGAAAATACACATTTTTTTAACAGACTTCTATAAAGGAGGAGGTTCTCAATTCGACTGTATTTTTTTATGTTTGTTACCTCAGAACTTTCGACTGGGTGAACCGCATTTGATGATTCTGTTTTATATTTGAAAGATGGTGCTCTCCGTGTGGTCCCATATCCATTTGGTTCAGTTCTGACAATGGCATCCATGAGAAAACCATGTAAGTCTTAAATTTGTTTAATTTTTATGTTATGTTTGTTAGCTCAGAACTCCATTACATATCAACTGATTTGGAAAATTAGTTTTTTTTATTTGAAAGAATATAATTTTAGCTTGATCCCATGGAAATTTTATCAAAATTTGTAGAGTAGTTTGGTTTTAACTGTTATCTGAAGTCGGTTATGTATTTTTTCAAAAGTTAACTAAAAAACAAAATTTAAAATGTTGTCTTTTCTTACCGGTACACAAAGGCATCCTACACAAAAATTAAAATAATATTGCAAAAACATTGTCATATCTTTTTATATTCCGTGTTGCGATGTCATTTCGATATAACTATGTTTTTAAGTTGTAACTATGCAAACAACAGAAAAACAAATGTCATCTGAAAAACTTTCCTGTGGTTCAATGCATATTCATCGAATCTCGAAATTAATAAATCGTTTTTAATTTTTATAGTCTTTCCAGTCTTTTCTATTTTGGGCTATTGTGGACTAATCCTGTAAATGGGCATCAATTTCGTCCCTCCATCTTCGCCGCGGTCTGCCACGAGGTTGTTTCCCGTTTAGAGGCGTTCACTCTGTGGTGGCTTTAGCCCATAACGCATCCGACATGCGGCAGACGTGGCCCGCACTTCAGTTTAACCGCTTGTTGCCCGACATCCGACTTTTGCGTTTTAGAGCGCAATATACTGTTACGAACGCGGTCTGTCAGTCTGACTCCCAGAATACTGAGGGAGGAAGGGAAGGGAGGCCTTTGTCCTGCACTGGGATACTACAGGCTCTTAATAATAATAATTATGATTATTTTTATAGCCCAAAAGTCAAAGATCAAGATTTGTCAAAGGGCAATGGAGCGCAGCATTCTCAGCTTTAAACGTGTCGACCGAGTGCGTAACACCATGCTGCGCTCACTTACCAGCATTGCAGATGTAGGGAAGAAATTATCTGGGCTTAAGTGGGAATGGGCGGGCCACGTTGCCCGAATGCACTCCGAGAAATGGGCCCATATTGCAACACCATGGAAGCCTGAAGACGGAAGGCGACGTCGTGGTCGGCCGAGAAAGCGTTGTCGGGACGATTTCGACACCTTCCATGGAGGATGGTGGGAAAAAGTGACAGATAAGGATGCTTGGAGGGACTTGAGGGAGGCCTTTGCCCAGCAGTGGGACGAGACAGGTTAGGAAAAAAAATATTTTTAGTGTCCTCCGAACACTTACGGAAAATTCTAAGATTTTAAATCGCTTTAGTCGTAATCTGAATCATCTCACTAATATCGACCTCGTGACAAGAGCCTGTAGCACAATTGGCAGTGCATCCTCGTATGGTGGCGGGTTCAAGTCCCGTCTAGGCTTGAAAGTTATTGAGATGGTTTTAATAATCTTCGTAATTATTATTTCCACTGGTACTTTGACTGAATACTTCATGAGCTAATCGAGGCAGCTTCGACGTCATCGACCTCGGAAAACTGCTGTCAACCCACAGTCCTACTCCGCTACTTCAAAGAGTTAGGATAGGGTTGGTTAGAAGGGGGGTAATGTACAATACACCCCTACTTTTAATTATCATTTTGACGTGATAAACGTCTTATAAATCGATGAACGCCGGCTGCACGCCGAGCGTGCAAGCGAGAGCGCGGAACAAGCGATAGAGAGGCACGATCGGCCTAAGCGTTCGGCTTGTGACGCATCTACCTCTCTTCCACTCGTTATCAAGTAAAATTATCGCCCGTAAACCGACTTTACAGACAATCATTTTTTTCTTTATTATGATTTCGTATTGATTTTATTGGACTGTTAAATTGACATTTTATTTTATTCAGATTTAATTAGAAACTTTTATTTATGAATGAATTTATTTCAATTTTCTATTATGGCTTTAGCTACTTTTATTATTTTTATTGTAATGTGGAAAAAGTAATGATGCACCTGTTATTAAATTTCATCTATTTAATTAATTAAAAATGGATAGGCAGTAACATTGAACACTCGAAAGAGTAATTTGCATCTGGACCATTTGATATTTTTAGACGTAATAACGTCTTATAAATCTATGAACGCCGGCTGCACGCACAAAAAAGTGTCACGTTCCGCCTGAGCTGAGCGTACAAGCGAGAGCGCAGAACAAGCGAAAGGGAGCCACGATCGGCTTATGACGCATCTATCTCTCTTCTATCCGTTATCACGTAAAATTATCGTCCGTAAACCGACTTTACAGACATCCAATTTTTTTATAGAATTACTATCTGTCTGCATTACAATGAATGATGTGAATGCGTCAGTGCAGATCTTATTACCCCACCCTAGAACTAGAATTACTGCGGCACGATTGAAATGTAAAACCGCAATAAGACCCAAAGAATCACTGACGTTGCCCTGCTACGTCAGTAACCCATACCAAGGTGGATAAGACCTCCGTACGTGACAAAAACCATCATGGCATTCAAATGACGTATATCGTAGATATAAAATATACCTACGTATAACTCTCTAGGAGTTATTTTGCGGTTTTTTATTCCTGTAACGTCACAACAGTAGTAATAATTTAGAGAATTTCCCTTTTGTACGTCAAATTGTGGATTTCGTCGATTACGCATGGCATGACACAGTCCGGCAGGCAGCATGGCAGCATGTGCCGAGACAGGACAGAACTGGGACCCGGAAATAAGCCTAAGAATTGCGTCATTGGATGGACCAGGATATAGAGTAACTCCCCGATCCAATGCACTACCGTGCTGTGTAGAAACGGACTCCCCCAAATTAACGAACTAATACCAAAAAGTTTTGTTTATTTAGTTAGGCATGAAAAAAAACTTTTTAATCGCAATGCCTATAAAAGCAACTTATGGTTTAACTGCTGTCCATATAAATTGTAACGTGACGAGAAGAAAATTAAGCCCACGAGCTACGCAAGTTGTTTTACTTTTCTCCTTCACTTTCGCTCGATGGCGACCACACGACCACATGAAGCGAGCAGTGGTGTCTCGTAGCGTGTAGCGATAACTGGCGTCAACCGTGTGCTGCGAATTCATATCAAATGTACGGAAAATGCAGTCCGTAGCTCGGTGGCGGAGTTTTGTGGCTGTGTGGCTCCTGTGCGCCGACGCTAAGGGAATTTGTGTAGATGCAGTATTTTTTTATTTTATACTTTCTACGTGGTCTTTAACCGAGGCTCAAAAAACCTAACTCAAGTGTTGCCAACGAGCAATGGAGCGCAGCGTGCTTGGAGTAAAGAGCACAGAATCCGTAATACCACGCTGCGTTTAAAGACCGGCATTGCTGATGCAGGAAATAAGGCTGCCAGGCTAAAATGGGATTGGGCTGGCCATGTAAGACGAATGCACCCGGACAGATGGGCAACGATCGTCACGCAGTGGGTGCCTGAAGATGGGCGACGGCGCCGAGGAAGGCCTATTAGACGCTGGCGTGACGATCTCGATGCATTCGAGACAGATTGGTGGGATTTGGCACGCGAGCGAAAGTCCTGGAAGACAGTGGGGGAGACCTTTACCCAGCAGTGGGATGACGTAGATTGAAAAAAAATACTTTCTAGGATCTATAAATGCTATTTAAACTTTTTACCATCGTAAATTCTGCTATTGTAGCGACTCTATTCTTTTGATGCAGCTTGCTACTAAGTTCTGCATAAATCATCATAAATATGATGTAAAAAGGTCTCCGTTTTTAGAATTCCGTAGTCGAAATAAGAACCCTTATATTTTCGCCATGCCCGTCTGTCTGTCCAACCAGTTTATTCGTACACTGAGTACTGTAAAACTAAAATTTAGCATAATGATACGTTATAGTGGCACCTAGTATCTAATATGAAATAACAAATAAAAAAAATCTTGTTTTTTAGGGTACCTTCTCTCTAGTAGAAATTAGGGGTGATCACTCCATCGTGTCGCGTGTCGTCATTTAATCAATACTAATATTATAAATTGGAAACTAGCTCTATCTCTCTGTATCTATGTCTCTCTGTCTGTTTGTTACATTTTCACGACTTAACCGATTTCGATGAATTTCGGTAAATAGATAGATTATGACTGGGATTGGGGCATAGGCTACTGTTTCCCCAGCTGCGCAGAATGAGGGTAATGTTTTTATTGACAAACCACGCATGTAAAGCCGTGGGCGGATCAGCTAGTAGGTATATCTGTAGGGTGTTCTCAAAACCTTTTTGACACAAAAGCCCATTTAAAATGTAAAAACCGGCCAAGTGCTAGTCGGACTAGCGTACGAAGGGGAACCCTTCGTACGCGAGTCCGACTCGCACGTTGACTCGCACGTAGCTTTATTTATAAAAACGGCAAAAAAATCACGTTTGTTGTATGGGAGCTCCACTTAAATATTTATTTTATTCTGTTTTTAGTATTTTTTGTTATAGCGGCAACAGAAATACATCATCTGTGAAAATTTCAACTGCCTAACTATCACGGTTCATGGGATACAGCCAGGCGACGAATAGACAGACAGCGGAGTCTTAGTAATAGGGTCCCGTTTTACCCTTTCGGTACGAAACCCTAAAAAGCGGCAAAGTGTCTATTTTCGTTATAGTCACGTTTGTTCGTACCAGCCAAACCGCTACTTTTATTTGCTTCATAAATATCGACAATTTTAGCACATATACTGTAGTTGTACGAAGAATAATCAAAGCTGAGTAATAGTTGACGAACAATTGTCGACCAACTTTTATGTCTGCAGTCTGCTACTAAACAGAACGTACAAAATTAACTTTGTATTTTGAAATAAGTAAGATACAACCGTACTGACTACGGAACCCTTTTCTGTGCATGGTCCGACACGCACTTGGCCAACTATTTTATTAAGACTTTTAAATATACTTTTCAGTAGTTGAGTCAAATTATTCATTATTTTGCAAAATACAATTTTGGGATCACCATGTTTTGCAATAATCACACTAATGATATAAATGCGAATGTTTGGATATATTTTGTTACTCAATCACGTCATAACGACTGAATCAATTTTAATGAAATTTGGTATGTCGATAGATTATGACCTGGATTGTCACATAGACTAATTTTCATAGACAAGACACGCGTACGAAGCTAGTACTAATACTTCCTCGTACTTACGTACCAATATCATTATTATTTAAATTGACTAATTAATCATAGGTAATTTTATTAAATTTTTTTCTAATCTTTTAAATTATAATTTACTATTTAGTTTTTTTAAATTTAATGTTAATTAAATTATGTTGAACTCTTTTCAAGGAGTTAATAATGGCGATTAAGTTATTTACTGTAAAACTAAAATTTCAGGAAATGTTAACATTTGTAATTTAATAATTCTAACATTATCGTGACGATTAAATAGACATTTCTCAAATTAATTAACTTTAGTAAAACTGGCGTATTTGCAAATTGGTGTTGACTTACTTCAAACGCGACATTTTACTTTGATTCTATGAAATATTAATCCGTCGGTAAACAACAGAATCGCCTCTAACTTCACTTAAAATATAACTGCTAAAGTTTAGATGTATGTTACTCAAACACGTAACGGCTAAACCGATTTCAAAAAAATTGTGACTACTAGATAGGCTACTTTTTATAGACAAACCATACGTGCGAAGTCGCGTCGAATAAAATTTACATATAACATAAGTATTCCAATGTACCCTTCAGTGTTTTAGTAAATTCTCATTTCAATAGGGAAAATACTGGGAATAACCATTTCGTGAATAATATAAAAAAACTTTTATCTGGTGTTCCGTCAGAATAATGACTAAACTCAACAAATATATAATAATAGGATGTATACTGTGTGTTACTGCATTTACGACATTAATTTAAATCACAGGTAGAGCTATTGACTTGTACTCGTATTATTGCAGTATAGTTTTTTTTTCTAATTCAGTACCACGATTTTTATTAAATTTTCAATCTATCTTAATTTCAAGTCTTAAAATATAAATGAAACGGCTTGTATAAAATAGGTGGACCAATCATATCCATTCAACATGTAAGTAGTTAAACAGACTAAGCGGCATCGTCGCAAAGACGCCGCCGATTTACGTTAAACATTGTTTAATGGAAACATATCGATTACTGGATAAATATTCATGCTACTGGTATTAAAACAATCTCTCAAATCAGTTAATACGAACGGATATGTGTTTTAAATTAATGTCGTGAATGCGGTGACAGACTGTATAATATTAAGAAATATATAAAATCTGTCCTTTGTCAATATATACCTATTGACGTCATTAACCAAACATAAATTATAATAAGTACAACATTGTATTTGATACATGTAACCTTAACTACGTTCTACTGCACTTTAATATAAAAATACAACATATTATTACAAACGGTGAAATACTCACACCCTTAGCTGATGATGTAGAGTTATTCACTACAACAACCGGCCACCAATGTGATATAGAAATATGTTGGTCTGACTTCGGCTTTTCAGTGGTGGCCAATTCTAGCATATTATCTGGCATATAACTTCCACATCTTGGAAAATCTTTTGGTATCGGCACCATATCTTTGTGATCGCCTACTTTAAACACCAAAGCCATGCCAACTTCCACGTGGAACTCTATATGGCAATGGAATAACCAGTAACCGGGGTTATCAGCTTTGAATCTGATAACTGTGTACCCTCCATCGGGAACTGTGACCGTGTCTTTTATGGGAGGGTTTTTGAGGTTCCTCTTCAAAAGTCCAGCTCTATCGAACTCCTGGATTTCTTCTATAGTGGTCTCAGTAGCTAATCTCCTTAGTCCGACGACACGGAAGGAATGTCCGTGTAGATGGAAGGGATGGTTAGCGTCGAATGTTACTCCTTCATCGACTATAACCACTTCGACCACTGAGTTCAGCTTTACTGATAGGACATGGGAGCATTCGCAGTAACCAGCTCGGCAGTCCTCGTCGATGCTTGAGGAGTTGCAGAAGTTTTCTGGCGAAGGCCTCGCGATGAGGAGAGGACTTGACGGCATTTTCATGCTGATGTGGTTCAGTTGGGGTGTGTACAGGCGGTTTTTTTTTTCGGGAACTAAAATGGAATAGAAGTAAATTTTAGTAAGCTGAAGATCAAGAGGAGTGGACGAAATTGAGGATTAATATATAGTGAAACAACCAGACCCGGAACATATATCTGTAGATCATGCAAACATTTGTTCCGCGGCAGGAATCCTCCTGCGCCTCAGACGGCTATTCACCCACTGCACTACGGAGGTCGTCAAAGGTCTATTTGTCGTTTCTAGTTGTTAGGTAGAAAACTTGACTTACCTTGATAATACCCATAGTAAGGCGATCGATGGAAATGTGAGTTATTCTTCGCGTAGAAGTCATACGCCACGTAGAACTGATAATCAGCCACTTCCTTTAGACTCTCGTCCCAGCCTTCAAGGGATCTCATCTCAGCAACACTAATCGTTTCATCTTCTTCCTCACCTTTATTCAGGGCATTTAGTTGCTGTAACAAACATGTTTTATAAGACTCTTGCGCAGTGAGAGCTAATGGACAAAATTCGCAAAAGACCGGAGAGAGTGGCTTAATAAAGAGGTGGCCCATGCCTAGCCAAATCAAAATTCATTTATTCATTAAAATTACAAGGCTCACTTTGAAACGTCGATGTTACGTGTCGATGCCTGTTCCGCCACCATTGTCGCGATTTAGGAGTTGATATTAAGGTTGTTAAAAAAATTTAAATGTTCTATGGTAATGAATTTGAAAAAAACCTATTTTATAACAATACTAGCCATTAGCCCTACCCGTGTTTTCATTTAATGTTGTACTTAACAAGACACGTAGTTACCAATAATTTACAACAAGATACCAGCTGCCATTCGTGCAATCAGTGGTTTTGGCAAATTTAAGCATGAGCTCAATAATCTCCTATTAATACAAGCCTACTATTTTATTGACGACTTCCTAAAGGATGACCTGGCAGGCTACAAACTTACTTATCTATATATATAAAACGAAGTTGGGTTAGTTACACCATTTATAACTCAAGAACGACGGGACGGATTTTGATGATCTTTAATTTGTTGGATTTGTCTTCACCCCCAATAGATGAATAACTATTAAAATATCTGATAAATTTACGCAAAAATAAATTATAAAGAAAATTCATTTTCTCATACATAGATGCAGCTAATGACGGTCAATTGACAATTCTACCGGTGACATGCATTGGCAGCCCGCGTCATATGCATGTCAAGGCGGTACAAAGTTCGGCGGGTCAACTAGTAATTACATAATTTTTGACATTGTTTTGATATTTTTTAAAGTTCTTTACGCACGCTTGACTTGAGTAGTCAGCTGGTGAATGCGTTACGAAAAGTGCGAACGGAAGTTGAGAGGGAGATAAAAGTTAGTGAAGATAGAAAGAGAGAGAGTTACGGTTCGTATATTTTTAAAGGTTAATGTTCGAGTGCGAGTACGTCTGTCCAGAATGAACATAGCCTGATTGACCTATATGTCTATATATATATGTATATGTATACGTATGGACAATTTTGTAATTGCACAATTTTATAAATTATTATTTTGAAACAGAAGTTTTACTTCAGTCGTGTGGTCTAAAACACGCTCGTTTTTTATCCTAATTATTATTTTTTGACATTTTGTTTTTGGTGTTTAGAATGCTTTATTACCTCATAAGAATTAACAATTCACTTACTGAGATAAACTTATACTAAATATACATTTACTGATGCCAAAAAGCGTAGTGATACAAAATAACAATAAAATTTAGACAATATAAAAAAAAACTTACGAAAATTACATTAAGTTATTAAGGTCCGATTTCACCATTTTTTTTTTTGGAAACTAAGTTTAATAAAACCACGTTTTGTTTAACTGAGTGTTGTACACAAATGTGTAACTTGATCTCGGTTTTTGTGAAACCGAATTCACCAGCCCCGTTTTGATCGAGTTTACTATAGTGTGACCATTAGTGCTGTGCACTCCCTGAGGTATGCGCACGGCGAGACGGGGGGGATGTGTCTGCCGCTCCGATCTATCAGTCTGCCGTCAACGCTCACGGCGGTAGGTAGCTTTTGTACCGGACGGTCTATGTCAGACGCACACGGGATAAATATTCAAAGATGGGTCGTGCGTTATCTCGTGATATGAAATGGAAGATGAAGTTGAAACAGAATCTATGTCAGAATAACTTTCGTTAGAATATATAATTGTTTGTAAATATAAAAAATGTTCAATAAAACAAGTCCTTTGAATTATAAGTTTAGTTCTTATTTATCACCTGCATATTTTTAATAAAATATGAGTATATTTAAGTTACATTTTAATCAACTAAGTAAGTATAATATATTACAGATAGATAGCCTCCGACCATCGTCCCGCCACAAGTCTTGCCTTAGAAATGCAAACTGATATCGTAAGATATGTCCGACATGTATTGATCTCATGTGAACTCATGCAGTTTTTTCTTTGCCTCCCACCTCGCCGCGCATACCTCAGGGAGTGCACAGCACTAATGGTCACACTATAAAACGAAGTTTATCTAAAATCATAGGCAAAAAAGCGATGCGTTTTGTATTTGCAACATCAAACAGTGTCTTGCTGCAACTAAACTTGACAAAACTTTTCAGTATCTAAACGATCGAAACGCAATTGTCAAATAAAACTGTCATAATTACGTTTCCTCAAAACCGTCGTAGTATGTCTCTACTTGGTCTGTGTTCAACGTGTTTTTGGTGTTTTTCATGATGTCGGTTCTGGTCAGATCACCAAGCCCTGATGTGGAACCACAACAACAGCTGGTTACTCAAGACATAACGAATGTTACTCTATCAAGGGTGCCATAATCGTGTGCCAGAAGTTGCTTCAGCAACTACATCAACAAGTCGTATAAGACCAATTTTGAGACGTGAGAAGGAGACCCAAAGTCTGACTCTATACCCTAATGAAGGCCAACACGCATGCTAAGGTGGAGCATGATATCCAGATGCAGATGTTACAGCTCAAAGAAGAGCAAGATAATCTGAGAGTTCGACAAGAAAGCATTAAATTAGAAATTTTAGAATTACAATTATATAAATTAAAAGATTTGTACTAAGTACTTATTTGTTTATTATTATTTTTTTCTTTTATTAATTTGAACATTATGATGTCAATAGTGAAAGATAGAACAGACCTAGTGGGTATAAAAGTATAATGTAAGATTAATCCACGCCATCCAACCCATTCCAACAAACTAGGTACATAACTTGCTAATGCAAAATAGTCACAAATTCACAAAATCTTCTTGGATTGGTTCTTTAAGTTGTACCAGCATACATATTTCCATTAAGTACTAATATTACCCAGAGCTAATATATCCCAATTAGCCGGGTTTATTACTTGGTTATCATCAGGTGGTATAGGTTCACCACTTCTTGCAATGTTGTGTAGTAATACGGCTGTGGCGATAATTATGACGATGAGCAACTGATTAACAGGAGATACACCGTGAATTCTGGAAACCAACTCTTGGTTTCGTGAGACGGAATCTAGTCACAAAATTTTTGTCATCAAGGGTGTCGACGTGTTCTTCTTTTTCGCGTACAATATATCTATCCATCTTGGACGACGAACAATATATTTATCATCATTTTCGTTAAAAACGAATGCCACCACTCTTTACAGTCTTGATAGAAATTATAAAAATAAAGTCTACAATACGTAGGCAACAAATATTTCGTAAAATAAAGCCAATGACACTTCTTGACTTTTGTTTGACATCTCTCTAAACTCGTTTAGATGAGCTAAACGGCCAAAATTGGACGTTCAGAATCTGAACGGCGTTTAGCTTTAACTGCGTTCAGTTGATGTTGGTGAAATGCAAACTGTAGTCTTGAATTCAGTTAAACGCGTAAACTGAGTTTAGCTTGAACTGATCGCGTTTAGTTTCGACGGTGAATTCGGCCCTAAGAGGGTAGTTGCACAGTAAACGGTGCAGTCGCTTCTCGTTGAGCGCAAAACAAAGAATGTTGACTAAGGCCTGGGAACACAGTGATAGGCGGTAGCGTTTTATGAATTTAAATAATTACGTAATTTTAATGTTTTTAATTTGCATTTATTTTTAATTGTTTAATACTTTTACACCACAAGGCAAAATCTAGCGCTTAAATAAAATCCCTACCACCTAACATTGTAACTAGATTTACAAGGAATAAATGAATATGAATATAAAAATCTTACCAATCCTTCATTATGCAGTTCGAACCAGGTGGGGTCGCCAGGGGGCTCCGATTCCATCGCACCTTCATAATGTAGCACTCCCACTTGCTTCGCCATGGTGAATCTGCAGATAGAGAGCTTTGTTCACGTCTATTCCATTGGAATTAAATGCCACACCTGGAGTTCTTAATTAAAATAAACTTAGCATAAAAAAAGATTGTGCTTTAGACCACACGACTGAAGTAAAATTTCATTTTCATAATATTAATTTATAAAATTGTTCAATTACAAAATTGTCCACACGTCTGTAGGTCGATCAGTCTATGTTCATTCTGGACAGAAGCAACCCGCACTCGCACATTAACATTTAAAAATATACGAAACTTAACTCTCTACATTTATATCTTCACTAACCTATATCTCCCTCTCGACTTCCGTTCGCACTTTTCGTAACGAATTCACCAGCTTACTCCCCAAGTCAAGTGTGCGTAAATAAATTTCTCTTCAAAAAATATCTTTTTAAATCAACTTCAAAAAAGGAGGAGGTTCTCAATTCGAATGTATTTTTTTTAAGTTTATTATCTCAACTTTCGACTAGGTGAACCGACTTTGATGATTCTGTTTTTTATTTGAAAGCTGGTGCTTCCCGTGTGGTCCCATTTCCATTAGGTCCATTTCTGACAATGGCATCCATGAGAAAACCATATGTCTTTATCATATCAGCCATAGGACGGCCACTGCTGGACAAATGCCATATATATACCTATATATATTTGTCCATATGTCTTAAATTTGTTTAATTTTTATATTATGTTAGGTATGTTTCTTAGCTCAGAACTCCGTTAATATCAACCGGTTTGGAAAATTAGTTTTTAATTTGAAAGGATATGATTTTAGATTGACCCCATGTAAATTTCATCAAAATTGGTAGAGTAGTTTGGTTTTTACTGTTATCTGAGGTCGAGTTATATTTTTGTTGAAAAGTTAATTGTTGAATAAGGAAATACCAAATAAAATAGCCGTTTTCGGTAACCGTGAACTAAGAGACGCCTAACTAAATAACGCTTAATGAAAGCCTTTATCATAAACTTTTGTTGCACTAATCGATTTTCAATTGTTGAATCTTAAACCAAGTGCTTGCGCAACGATGCCTAGTCGTATTTAGTGCCTAAAAATGCTTAAGAGAGTTATCAAATCAAATCATACACAAATTTAAACATGTTTAGTTGCTAACTATTTTTAGGGATCGTTGTCAAGACCATCTTTACGTAAACGTTTCGCTTGTAAAGTTCCAGTTTGTATTGAGACAAGATAATATTGGTAGTTTTTACTAAAGGAAATGGGAGTAATCAAATTTCATCCACATTAGCTATAAGATATTGACTGATGGACATACATAACACCTTCGTCTTCTCATGTCCATCAAAAGATCGCCTGCTGCAGTTTGTAGCGATAAGTCCCCCTATTGTTTTTTTAAGCAGAGCATAGCGTAGACCGGTCCTCTACTAGATAGAAGACTTAATCAAGGTTGGAGCCGTTCAGTGCAGGGAGTAAAAGATAGGTTACCCAGGAAATCTATGAGGGCCTACGTTCAGCAATGGACATCAGCTAAAATGATGTTAAAGAATCATCAATCAAACCGTTAGAAGGGTGACCTTTCACCACTGAACGCCTTCGTGCTTAGACCGGATTGTCTGAGGCCTTCGTAAGGTCTTCAATACGCTGGTATGTTTGATCATAAAACAACTTTAGAAATAATTGATCCAGCGAAGCGAGATCTCTAAATTAACTTGGGCAAATCGGCGTTGTATGTATGCATGTGTGTATGTTTGTCCGAGAATAACTTTCGAAGCGTTGATCCGACCATCGTGAAATTTAATAAATAGGTATTAGAAGGGTGACCTTTCACCACTGAACGCCTTCGTGCTTAGACCGGATTGTCTGAGGCCTTTGTAAGGTCTCAATACGCTGGTATGTTTGATCATAAAACAACTTTAGAAATAATTCATCCAGCGAAGCGAGATCTCTAAATTAACTTGGGCAAATCGGCGTTGTATGTATGCATGTGTGTATGTTTGTCCGAGAATAACTTTCGAAGCGTTGATCCGACCATCGTGAAATTTAATACATAGATATTAGAAGGGTGACCTTTTACCACTGAACGCCTTCGTGCTTAGACCGGATTGTCTGAGGCCTTCGTAAGGTCTTCAATACGCTGGTATGTTTGATCATAAAAAAACTTTAGAAATAATTCATCCAGCGAAGCGAGATCTCTAAATTAACTTGGGCAAATCGGCGTTGTATGTATGCATGTGTGTATGTTTGTCCAAGAATAACTTTCGAAGCGTTGATCCGACCATCGTGAAATTTAATACATAGGTAGGTAATGATGGCACAATGTTGGTGTGACTAAATGAGCTAAAAATGTGGGAGGGTTGTTGAGATATTGGGGTTCAAGAGGGGTAAAAAAAAATGAGGCTATCAGGTCAAGTGGGACATCAAATGAAAGGATAGCAAATTTAGATTACGTTTTTATTTTTCGTAAATTCTTTATAGTTTTTTGAGTTATTAGCCATAATAAAAACTAAACTTTGACAAAATTCACAGGGTGCACCAGTGCCCCCACAGTGCTGTGATTTAGTATTTGACGACCTCCGTGGTGCAGTGGGCGAATAGCCGGCTGAGACGCAGGAGGTAGCGGGTTCAATTCCCGGCACGGAACAAATGTTTGCATGATCTACTGATATTTGTTCCGGGTCTGGTTGTTTCCGTATATAATATAAGTATGTATTTACAAAAAAAAAATTATATAAGTATTCTATCAGTTATCTGGTTCCCATAATACAAGCTCTGCTTAGTTTGGGGCTAGATAGCGCTGTGTGAAATGTCCAGCAATATTAATATATTAATTAATTTAGTATGCATGTAGCTTAAGTGACACAAATACAGGGAAAAGACTGACATCTAGAATAACTGCCATCTGTACCCCAAAAAAAAACCACTTACATGAACTCCCGTTACCTGTAATTTGAATGAAACTGTAGGTCAAGTTACTTCGTTGTTTATTTCGTGACAATATTTTGATAGTCAAAGATTACAAATAATATTTTTTTGTTTTAATCGGAGACTCGCGAGATCTCAGTTCGGAGCGAACCACTAGTTATTATAAATACGGGAGTAATATAGCAGCAGTAGTTATTACAATAATAAGCAGATACAGTTTTATCGGTTTTTCTACTGAAAAAGTTACGGTTCATTTCGTGAACCTTCATGAGGGTTAAATAAAATGGCATGTGATAAATCCCGTATTTAGAATAATGATTGATGTAAATAACGAATGTTTTCTAAGTAAAATTTTAGAAATGTTATTTCCCATCGGTCATAGACCCATAGCTCGTCATGCTATGGTCTCAACAATAATAGGGTATTTACGAAATTCAATGTCCAACTGACAAAAGTGGTAATTGCCCTTGTGGCTTGTTGTTTTTCCAGGATTTTACCTAATTCTGTGTAAACAATCACGCCAGCATCACATGTCTCATGTCTCGTTTTTATTTGATTGTGATACCTACGCGACGATTTCGACAAGTGACGAAGCAATTGGCGGCCGCGGTTGTGCTAAAGCCGAAGATGATTAAAAAAACTGAATTATACAATATTTGGATCACATATTCCTTTACGTTTTCAGATTTAATACTCAATTCAATTAACAGAGTTGAGGTAATAATTTTAATTGTAAAGTCAAAACTCACAACCCTGTCAAAACCGCGACTTTTGACTGCGAGAATCAGTCAAATCTAGTTTTGGCTGAGGGCGTCTGTCAAAATTTACTATATACGGAATCCCGTAAGGACATTAATTACCGGAAGGGCATTTTTGAATGAAAGCAGCCAGAAATTTCTTTAGGCATGTCTATTTTGTAAGTAATAAGTAAAATTTATGAGGAAACCAGCTGATTAAATAGGTCTACAGTCTACACGAGTTGACAATGATTTTCCTACTCAATACAAAAATATGTCCCAAACACAACAACAAACTAAGGTCATTAAATTATCAGCCATACATAGAGCGTCCACTGCTGAACAAAGGCCTCCCATCATAGATTTCCTGAGGGACCGATCTTGTGCGGCCTGCACCCAACGACTCCCAGCAACACTAATTTGGGCATTATTCCTTCTAGTAAGTAGGCGTCTTACGCGGCTCGTTATAGTGCGTGGTCTCTATTTAAAGACCGTCCGTCTTGACAAAGATAAAGTATTAGGCTAAGGGGGCGTTCATTACTTACGTGAGGCGTTTATGAGTTTTCGACCCCCCCCCCCCCCCCCCTCCCCTTATCTCACGTGAGATTTTACAAAATTTGTATTTATGGGGTACATGCGTTGGACTTACAATTAAAGTTAATTACGTGTAACCCCCCCCCCCCCCCCTCCCCCTCCAACACGTAAGATTGGGCGAGATTCAGATCGACCCCCCCTCCCTACCCCCTAAACATCTCACGTAATTAATGAACGCCCCCTAAGTTTATATGACCGGCGAACTACTAACCGGGCGGTACAAGATCAGACATAGTGTTTATCGTCAACATTACCGCGCGTTACTCGTCTACTATATCTATATATGTAGGCGATAAACACTATTTAGTTGATCTTGTACCGCGCGGTTAGTAGTTCCGTGCGGTACCGCGCGGTCATATAAACTTAGCCTTATACTGTCCGTTCACTAGATAATCACAGAGTACTAATAAATCTACCCCAACGGTCAGTTCTTCGAGCTATGTAACCGTCCCGGTCCAGCAAGTAATACAAATTGTCACCAAGAGAACTGTTGTCACCCTATAAATCATCTTCAACTTTATACAAGATACTTACACTTTATCACAGTCCATGAGACCGCGGTATCTAATCCAATAGTTGTCAATCTCGGCGTTCGCTTCCAAGACGAAATCGTAACGCTCTCCCGCGTATGTTACTAAAGATGTAGCTGTAACAAGCAAATAACTGTGTCACTTATAGATGGGTAACCACCCAAGTTAAAACCCATGAGTGGGTTAAAACCCAATTATCACCCAAGTCATTCCACCCACTGGGTTGTTTGAGCGGGTGAAAATGAAATAAGTAGTAATTATTAACAATGACGACTAAGAAAGTACCTAGGTACCTTTCAACTTCTTTAGCTCCATCTATATGTATGTATATTTATATACAGTGTTTTTTTTTACTGGGACAGTACGGCAGCACCCATAACCAAAGGAGATACAGTTGCAGTTTCTTTTAAAACATCAGCTCGTTTTCGAAGAAAAACATTTTGGCATTAAAATTTTTTTGGTCAAGCGTGAGTAGCGCCTTAAAATGAATCAAGTTGGTAATTTTTTTTTAATGCCGATCGATGCAGTTCTATTTAAGGATCATTTTATTGTATCGGATGAAAAAAATCTGAGAAGCGAAAGTTAGTCAAATTTGATAAAATGTATTCTCATACAACAGGACAAAGCAAAATTCCAACAAACATTTTATTAGATTCTAATTGCACAATAAAGAAGTATTAATACTGTAGCATTGTATTAATACTGTGGTATTGTCAAATACGCAAAAAGTACACTTAATTGAAGCATACTTCCTCAATCGCAGTCTGGGTAGCGTTCCTTATACCACTTCAACGCATTAGTTGGGCTTCGTCGGTTGAGGAAGTATGCTTCAATTAAGTCTACTTTTTGCGTATTTAACAATGCCATGATAGGACAACTAAGATGATGCAATGACTGATATAAAAGTCCAACAGGTGCAAGAACTATGGTCGAAATTCAAAATTGTTCTGAAATACGAAATGTTTTTGAATTGCTCATGAGAGCATGGAGTTCCTAAACTTCCTAATCGCTACAGTATTAATACTTCTTTAATGTGAAATTAGAATCTAATAAAATGTTTGTAGAAAGAATTTTGTTTGTCCTGTTGTATGAGAATACTTTTTATCAAATTTGACTAACTTCCGCTGTTCAGATTTTTTTCATCCCATACAAAAAAAAAATCCTTACAAAGGAATGCATCGATCGGCATAAAACAATTTACGAACTTGATTCATTTTACGGCGCTACTCACACTTGACCAAAAAAATTTTAATGCCAAAATGTTTTTCTTCGAAAACGAGCTCATGGTTTAAAAGAAACTGCACCTGTATCTCTTCTGGTTATGGGTGCTGCCGTACTGTTACAGTTAAAAAACACTGTATATATGTATATATAACATATGTATAAAATAATGTTTTAAGGAAATGTCAACCTTCTTTCGAGGCGCATACAGTAAGTACATAAGTTATCTTCTGCTGCTGCCTGCCATCTGTTGTGGAATAGCTGAACTTTTTCGTAAATCGAAGCTGGTATGTTCAGAATAGAAACGTCGTAAATACATTTTTGATCTATAGCAAAATTAACTCCATTATACAAGCATGAAGGAGTGTTTTTTTGCAGTTTGTATAACTTAGGCTAATTTGGGATAGGAGATATGCGTTCTGGAATATTCTCCGCTACTCAATTAGTGATGTAGTCTATTGCGATAGCAGTTTTATCGATCTCTGCCATTTATATTAAAATTCTCACAAAAATTAATAAACGTTCATCAAATGGTTTTACACCTTACCAAAATGAAGGGTTGTTAAAATTATAACTTGTACTGGTAATTTATGAGTCTATTTTTGTGTCATCGGGTAACCTCAAAAAGTAAGAACTTTTGTATGGTGTTATTTGTCAGATAGCTATGTGGAACATTATCAGAAACCTGTGAAATGGGCCCTAAGTGTTAAAAACGGCGAATAAAACTTATGTCTTTTAATTTTCAACTGGTAATAACGACATATATTTACTCGTGCGCATTATTATTTACATCATGATCTTCGCAAAAAATAATTCCATTTCTGTAGGTAAATAATAATGATCTTAGTTAATTTTAATCAAATATTGAACTAGATTATCCTTAGATTATTGATAACAGCACCCTTTTGTATCCTATAACATTTTAATCAAACCCAAAATCGAGTCCAATCGATAATGACAATATTTTGTGTCACCACACTGGCTGAGTAGTGTTAAAAATAATGTTTTAAGGAAATGACATGTCTATTCTGTTTCCTTATTTTTTTATTTGTCAATGGCAAACGCACAAAACCGTGCGACGCCAAGAAAGAAAAATAAAAAGGAAATGGCAACCTTATTTTGAGGAGCATACAGTAAGTACATAAGTTATTTTCTGCTGCTGCCTGCCATCTGTTGTGGAATTGCTGAACTTTTTCGTAAATCGAAGATGGTAGATTCAAAATACGAAACGTCGTAAATACTTTTTTTATCGAAACCAATTCGCCAAGTCAAGCGTGCGTAAAGAAGTTCTACTTAGTAATAAATCGATCTAAATTTAATTCCGACTTTATTAATTTTCCAGCTTTAAGTGTCTATTAGAACGCTACTATTAATTTAATATTTTAATTACGTTCCTAGTAGGTACCTACCAAAGTGGGCACCTACCTTATTTCAACTTTGGCATTAAAATAGCCAAATACCCATTTTCACCCAGCAAAATGGGTGATAATGGGTTAAAATCGGATTAAAACCCGAATCACCCGGTTATAACCCAAATGGGTACAATGGGTTTTTACCCATTACCCATCTCTGGTCACTTACTGGTAAATTATCTAGTAGCAGAAAGTGGTTGGGAAGAACTGAAGACTAGGCTCGGTGGCGCTTATTGGAGAGGTATATTTCATTTTTTAATTTCATTTATTTTCCACTGTAGGTACATTAAAAAACACTAAGTTACGTCATATTTAGAATATATCAATAAAATTAACATTACAGTAGCTCAAACAGACAGGTATCGGGACTAATTATGTTATTCAACATAATTGAATGTCAACTTAAAATAATAAAAATAAAACAAAAATCAATATAATACAGAGTAATGTCAAATAAGTCAATCAATGGCAATGCTAAATCTTAATTAATGTATTTCATGTTAAAAACAAATTATTACAATTTGCGGCTGTAAAGGAGCCTTGTCATTACAATAAATTATAATAATTGCAGAATGTCAAAAGATCTATAAATAAACAAAATAAAAAAGAAAAAACATAAAATAATTGTCAAAATATATCCAGCAGTGGACTCATGTGCACTGATTAAGATATTTTATAAGAGCACTGAGAGCCTGACACAAATTAATATATAAATGGAAAACATTTACACATATAAATACAACAAATAAAGGTGAATATAATAAGATTATCACTACAAAAGCGATCTCTTCCAGTAAATTTTAACGTTTCAGTCTAGCGGGATGGTTTTAGCCATTGATAAATATTCATGCTCGGCTGGAATAGCATGAAAACTCCAGACAAAGTTTTGTGACGTGAGTGTAACATAGCATTTTAGCGTAGAATGTATTATACGGTCTCGAGCATGGCAATCGCAAGAACGTAAATAAATGTTTGTATTCTTCAGATGACATTACAATATCTACGTTGCCAAGCATGAAGACCAATTTTCTCTATTTACTATTGTTTTGTCGAGAAACGTCTATGTTTATTCTAGCTAGAAATTAATATATAAATAATGCTAAACATTTAAACAGCTATATTTAAAGGAAAATAACTAAACTATTCTATGTAGAAAACAGATAACATAGACATACCAGGCTGACTGGAAGGTTGTAGTATCGAAGTTCTCACGACAAGTGACAAAATATCGAAGTCACCAATTAGGATATTGTAAAATTCGATTCCAAGAACAAAAGAAACCCAGTTTAATCTGTACCTCTGTGAAATTAAATGCGGTCACAATTTCCCACTTGTTTGTAGTTAATTAATTTAAAAAGTTATGAGAGAAAATGGCAATGTTTCCTTTAGTTACAATGGCCGAAACTGAACAAATAATTGTCATTGCGATTGCTTTCAATTGGCGTTGATTTTACTGTTAATACAGGGGTGGTACGAGCACCCCTACTCAGCATTCTTTTACAGGGAAATGTTTTTAAAATAGGCTCTCAACTTTAAAGAATAGATTAGAATAATGTTTCGAGTATTCACAACGAAAACACATATCAAGTAACTGTATACAAATTCACCCTGTAGGTAGACATACATTGAAAATAAACCATCTACGGTATTTTTTAAATGTAAGGGTCTATACCAAGTCTACCAAAATCCAAATTCGGGGTTTGTCAGCAAGCCATAGAGCGCAGTATCCTAGGAGTCAAATTAACAGACCGCATTAGAAACAGTGAACTGCGCTCCTAAACCCAAATCGCGGACGATGGGCACCAAGTAGGCAAGTTAAGGCGCTAACCGTAGCCCATGTCCTTGAGCGAATGGATGTAGCTATTGCTTCGGCCCCGCACCTTCTGCCACACGCATCTAACCGACCAGCAAAAAGGTCAGCGTGAGGCAGACGAGCAAAACCCTCCCGTACGACAGTCAGCGGTACACTGCCGCCCGTCGCCCGCGCAACCACCTTCTAAGGGTACGCCGGCTAATTATTAGGAAAAATTGAAAATAATTAATTGCCACGTAAAAGACCGTCGCAGCACAGCATCATTTGTTTAACTTGAAGGTGTAGTCTTTGCCCACATTTAGGTGAAAAAAAAATTACAAAATTTTATGTCATTTTTAGGTTGAATCAAATTGAAAGTCGAAAACAGCTACATTTTGTTAATTTTTTCTCATAGTACATAAACAGGTAGAACTTTTTTGTATGTTCACTTTGCAGATAAAAGGTCAACGAATGACTATAAACTGATTCCTCCCTGAGGAGAAAGCCTCCAAATAAGACCAATCAGCTACTATATACTGTCGCATGTCGGAGGAGTTATGGACAAAATCCACCACAGAGTGGAACCCAAAAGACAGAAACTGACCACGCGGCAGACCGTGACGTCGATGGAAAGGCGAACTCGATTCATATATGGAAGACTGCACACACGCGCAGGATAGAGTGGAGTGGAAGGAAGGAAAGGATTCCTTTGCCCTGAAGTGGGACAGTACAGGCTCCAATTAAAATAAGGGTCTATACCGGGTGAATTTGTAAACAGTCAACAAATTTTGTTCCAAAACACCCAGTGTAAACTTCTGCGCGTTCTGCCAACCCTAGCAAATCGCGAACGGCATCGCCCTAGGACCAATGATTCTGTTTTTATTTCATAACGAGACAACAAGAGTTTCAATTAACTTTATTCGTTATTTTTTTTAACGAGAGCTCCCTGCGTGGCATGTGAAATGGGCGAGTCGGGTTGCGAGAGGAGTGTACTGTACGCAAAATAATGTCTCGTAATTAAAAGTTATGTAAGCTGAAGTATTCCGGTTTTTATTTGTGTGTGTTGAAGAGTCACTAGGGATGATACTTTGGCTATTGAACGTAGTGCTAAAAAGGCCTACTAATAAATTTTCCAACAACTTTGGAATAGTTGAACCGTATTATGTCCTCTTCGATCGAAATAAAAAAACTACCTGATAATGCAACAAAAACTAATCGGAGAATTTGAATTTATTAGTGACGCGATTTGAAGAGTGCACACCAAGATTTATAAGCAACTAGCTGACCAATCCGCAGATTCGCACGCATAGTTTTTAAATAAAAACTTTACCCTCCTTCTGCGCAGTTGGGTAAAAAGTAGCCTATGTCACCCGGGGATAGTATAGCTTCCCAACAGTGAAAGATTTTTTTAAATCGGTGCAGTAATTACGGAGCCTATTCAATATAAACAAACAAACAAATCTTTCCTCTTTATAATATTAGTATAGATGTGTCTCACTTATAAAACCGAGACATGGCTGCTCACATAGGAAAATTTGCATAAAATTGTAATAACTTTTGGCTGACGACATGTTGATAGGTGTCCGCCAAAGAAAAGGGGAGATCTCCCTACCGACCTTTGGCTCGGGGTCCTATAAGACCAACAGGTCTTGTTGAGAAGTAATAGACATGTTACAATCGTTAGAAACTTTCGTTTACGCGATCTAGGATTGGTTATTCCAATTGCCGTTAGATGTCACTGTCGTCTCATCATCGTATCTGTATTGACGCCCGCTCTGTAGGTAAGCTTGTGGAACTCTCTTCCTGTGGAAATCCGGAGGACCACAACACCTCATTTCTCTTCAAGATACCCAACAAAATTGAGCACTTTTTAAGTGTGTTTATTTATTTCATGTATGTATGTGTATTATTATTAAGTTTATTAATTAATACCTAAGCTAAAGTTTGATTACCTTTCTATTTTCTGGCACTACCACTTTATCCACACTACACAAAGGTTAGCTGGAAGAAAATGCTAATTAGCATTAAGTTCGCCTATTATTTTATTAGTGCAATATAGAATTTTCTAATCTAAGATGTGAAAGTTGTTCTTCCATATAGCGATAGATGTCGCTAGAAGCTCAACAGGCAATCGAGTGCTCTATACTCGGTATCTCCCTCTTCGATCACATACCCAACGTGGAAATAAGACGCACGAAGGTCGTAAACTTACGCAAGTCTCAAGTGGAGATGTCAGGATATTTGGCTAGAAGGGATGACGGGTGATGGACTAATGGCGGGTTCCTATATCCGTCGGTAACCGACTACGACTCGTATCTCTTTGAAAAAGTGTCAAACTAATGTCAAACTTTTGACACGATTTCAAGGAAAAACGAGTCGTAGCTGGGTACCGATGGATATAGGAACCCGCCATAAGGCGATGATGGCATGGTGGACAAGAGACACGCGTCGACCAAGAGGCCACCAGCCCGATGGTCGGAAGACATCGGATAACATTACTCATGACCGGAAAGAGTTGCCTTATAGAAGGGAAACTGGGTAATACCAGTGGTGAGTGGTGCCCACAGACTGAATGTATAGTGGTAGCGATTCTGTTGTTTACATTGACTAGGTAACTAAAATTGTGTAAAATACGAACGGTCTTATTGTGTTTACGCTAAAGATTAAATTATGACTCGTTATGAGAATATATCAAATTCCATCGATATTTTTTACGTATTTATTATCTGACAAAAAAAGGTAATGAACGTGTCTTGGTACGTAAAAAATATGAACGGACTTCCTAAACTTCATACTCGAACTGGGTCGATTCATAACTTGAAGCGCACCGCACAATATTGTGTATTGACTAACAACGGACAGTTACTGAGTTACTGACCGGACACTAGCCTTTGAAACCAAGCTATAGGCTAGAGCAGTGATTCCTAAAAGGTGGTCCGCGGAACCATGGGGTTCCGTGGATGGGTCACAGGGGTTCCGCGGTCTGTCCGAGAGTTAGTTGAATTGTACTTAGATGAATACCCGGCAGTCGTTGAGAAAGCTGTCCTGGTTCTGACTCAGTTTGTGAAGACTTACCGATGCGAGATTGGTTTGCGTTCAATTGTCAGACATAAAGCCTAATTTTACGGCTATTATAAGAAATAATGTGAAAAAATTTCATTCTTTACAGTAAATTATTACCTAGATAAATTGTATTTCTTTGTTACAATAAATTATTTGCAATACTTACTTATAATTATTATTTTCATTTAGTATAATTTGTTCATTCTTCGATTCTAACATGAATATATACAAACTAGCTAGTGCTAGCTAGCTAGTGTTCCGCCAAAAAAAGTATGATCAATTAAGGTTCCATGGCCAAATAAAATTGGGAACCTCTGGGCTAGAGAACTGAGCGCTGACAGCACTTAAATACCTAAATTTGGAATGCAATCGTGCGAATTTTGCAACGCAATGGAATCCATATCTATATTTCCACAAATGGCTCGATTTTTTCTGTTTCCCATTTAATAATTTTGATAGTACGGATGCTCCACTCGTGGTCGATAAATGTAACTACATATAAACCTAAAAAATATAAATATATAGCTCTCACACTGGTTGTTTTAAAATCTATTGTATATCGCGAGCGCATATAAAAGATTAAATTACTTCATAAAGTAACCCAAAGCGCTTTTTGGCACTAACCGACAGTTTGACATCCCGTTAATTTGTCAATATTCAGAATGCACAATTAAAAGGCGACCTTATTACTTGGTGATTATAGTTTAGGAACTACTTATTTTGTCAAGTAATGTCGCGATAAGACCGTTTGTTTGATAATTCCCCAGAGATAATTCCCCAGAGCCTGAAGACTAAAGTCTTCAACCAATGTGTGTTGCCAGTATTGACCTATGGCACTGAAACGTGGTCCTTTACTCATGGCCTCATGAGTAAAGTCAAGGTCGCTCAACGAGCTATGGAGAGGGCTATGTTCAGGGTTTCTTTGCGTGACAAAATCCACAATGAGGAAATCCGCAGAAGAATTAAAGCTGCCGACATAGCTCTCAAAATTAGCAAGTTGAAGTGGCAATGGGCGGGCCACATCGCTCGTAGAACCGATAACCGTTGGGGAAGAAAGGTTCTCGAGTGGAGACCAAGGACTGGAAGACGCAGCGTAGGCTGACCCCCGACAAGGTGGACCGACGATCTAGTAAGAATCGCAGGGAACCGTTGAGAGCAAACGGCTACCAACCGCTCGTTGTGGCGATCTAAGGGGGAGGCCTATGTTCAGCAGTGGACGTCTTCCGGCTGATGATGATGATGATGATGATGAAGACCGTTTGTCTAGTTATTTTTTAAGCATTAGGAATTCTTTCAAGTTTGTTCTGCGCATATGTTATTAAAACCTCGTAAAAAACGCCTCAGATAAATTTTGGACTTGGGTCCAAAATCTTATCTTATCAAAATATATCTTAGGATATAAAAGAAAAAATAGTATTATATTCATATAATACTATTATATTACACAACTCATCTATGTAACGTTTCTGGTCACAATAAATATATTTCTATTTTCTATTTCTATTCAAAAAAGAATAAATATATGACACTTTGGGTAGGTATAGTTCATATTAGTTTTGGGTATATAGATATATTTATTTATGTTTTTGTACACACGGCTAGACATCAAGCTATACACTTTCAGTATAAGCAGACCTCGCATTGTGTAGGTTTTTCGTAGAATGAGAGGTCAGCTTATACTGGAAATGAATAGCTTGATGTGTAGCCGTGTGTACACTCACCTACCTTTAAAATCATCTCTCTATTCTAAATGTTTAGCTGGAAGAAAACTCTTCTTGTATTCCACCGTATTTAAACAACTAAAACAGTTTGCTTCCAAAAATATATTTTCTATTTTTATGTCAGATTCAGATGACATCTGTCAAACAAAAGCTCGCCTTTGTACATGATCTCTATTTCTGTATTTATAAATATGTTTTCTTGTGTGCATTAACGAATAAAGAAAAGACCATTACAAATTTTAAAGAAGAATTAAAACAAGTATGTTGCTTCATTAGCATAAATGCATTGTGGGTAGCTTTAGAAATATCTGCATTCGCCCTAAGGAGTCATAATATGGGAACAGCAAAAAACACAGCGGGCTTGGAATTTAAGGGGTTGAAATTTGTAGCACACGACATAGAATGAATATTTATTAAAAATAAACAATTAGGTAGCCGAGTCAAACTGTTTCGTAATAATCTAGCTGCTCATTTTGATTTTGTGTTATCCTATTGATCTAACGGGTGTCTGGAAGAGATCGCTTTTAGCGATAAGATTGGCCATTGTACCTACTTATCTTATATTTGTGTATTTTTTTTTCTTTGTAATTTTGTTAGGTGTGTATTAAAGAATACATCTATGTATTGTAAAATAATGTTTCTTTCAAGGCGGGTTGCTTCATAAAAGTCCAGATACTCTCTATAATATTGTATGTATTTCACCGTAATTAAACAACCAAACACTTTGCCTCCAAAAATATAGTACACTAGTATCTAGTACCCGTACACTCTAGTTCCTTCTACGGAAAATCATTCACTGTCGAAGCAGTGCGCCTGTGGAATGCTTTGCCTGTGGAAATTAAACGGGCTCCTTTACAGCACTCGTTTAAGCTGAGATTAAAGCAGCATTACCTAAATGCCCTGCTTTCTTCATTCAAGTCATTCGTCATTTGAGTTAGATACCTATTTATTAATTTATTATTCATTTTAATTTTATTGCCCTCTTTTTATTAGATTCGTAAGAATATTGATTTAGGATATTATTTTGGTATTTCATAGTCTATCTTTAGGTATTTATTTATGTATTAAGATTATAAGCATTTCTTTAATTTGTAAAAATACTCTGTGCACCGCCGTTCATTACTGCTTCGCTCTTTACTTGTTATCCAAAGGTTGCCTGGAAGAAATCACTTTCAGCGATAAGGCCGCCCATTGTACACACGGCTACACATCAAGCTATACATTTCCAGTATAAGCTGACCTCTCATTCTACGAAAAGCCTACACAATGCGAGGTCAGCTTATACTGGAAAATATAGCTTGTTGTGTAGCCGTGTGTACTATATCTAACATAAATTAGTTTTATTAAGTATTCCTGGTGTACAATAATAAATTATTATATTCTATTCTACCTATTTTCTATTTTTATGTCAGATTCAGATGACATCCGCCAAACAAATCATTTATTTTATAATCAATGAAACAAAATAGGCATGGCAAAGCGTGCGTATTCTACCACCGAATTACCAAAGGTGATAAAAATAGTAACCGCTTGAGTGTATGATATTGTTACACCATTTTTTCCAAAAATCCTTCGGAAACACAGAAATGCTGAGTTATAAAGCTCTTACCAGTGATAGGCTCCAAGTCGTATCCATCAGAAGCAATGACGGTGATGTTGTGGCCGTCGACCGACAGTTCTATGGGACAGTTCAGGAACTCGGCGTTGATGACCCGGAACCGGTACTTGTAGCCCTGGAGATAAGGTATAAAATTAATTATAATAAATTACTTCATAATATATATAATCCTTATACACATAAGTTTCAGAATTTCTTGTTTAAATGAGTAACTATCATGCTACGTGATTTGTTATGTACGACAGCTAATGGTTAGTATCGTTCTAAATAAGGTTTTTTATTTTAAATTCATTACGTACCATAGAAAATTTTAAATTTTCAAACAACAATATTATTAATAGTGCTATGTATAAAATCGATAAACAAATCATATTCATTCATCGTGTAAGTAGGTACCTGTTAAACCGACTAAGCGGCTTAGGTCGCAAAGGCGCCGCCGATTTGCGTCAAAAGATACCGGATAACAAACCCACCTCTAAAATCAGTTAATACGATTCCGGGTGTGTTTCAAATGAATGCCGTACATAAGTAGATAAAGTTAAATTGCAACAAAAGCAATTCCTATCGCGGACCTTCCTCTGTATACTCTATTTACTGGTGGTAGAGCTTTTGTGAACGAGCTCGAGGAAGTGGGCACGACCGCCTTACCTTTATCTGCCGCCAAATAGCAGTACTTGTGCTGCTGTGTTCCGGTTAGATGGTAATGGTATGTTCCTGTAATTACTGGCACATGTGCATAACAACTAAGTCCTATAGTATGACAACGTATCCTCATAGAGATCAAGAGAACATAATAGCTTGTTTTGAATTCTATGTGGATATCCATGGGCTGCAGTAGCCACTTAACATCTGGTGGACTGCATGCTCGTTTGCCATATACTCGTAAGTTGTATATAAAAAAAATATACCAATACTTTATAGTTACCAAAAATAAAACCACCTATGAAGGGCTTTACACCACCTGACATTACCAAGTCTGGCCGAGCGCCATTTTACAGTTTTATATAATATAACCCACCTGCTCAACATTAAACCTAGCAGCTTTCATGTACTTCGGCCGTTCAGTATCGTTATTGAACACTTTGAAGCGGCCGACTCCGTTGATGAGGAGCGTTGGGGGCTTATTGTCGCCTTGAGAGTGGTGGTGGTCAGTGAACATGCCGACTGACAGCTCGTGGATCCAGTCTGTTACAATCATCACGTGGTCTGATCTGGGGACAAAATTAACAACGTTTGATTACTTCTAACCGAAAGTTATCAGAATCAGCATGTATAGATAGCATTCATTATTATAAATACGGGATTTATCACGTACCATTTTATCGGTGTTTCAACTGACAATGTTTCGGTTCAATTCGTGAACCTTCATCAGGGTGAGTGCGATCGCTACGAACTGCGTCTCGCCGCACTACGTGCCGCAGCCGTCTGCGCGCGAGTAGACGGGCGTGGTGGTAGAGGTTACATCACCGATAAAACGGTACGTGATAAATCCCGTATTTATAATAAAAATTGAAATAAATCAAGAAAGTTTTCTAAGTATCTAATATATAGATAGCATTATTTGATAATATAAAATTACTTGTAAATTGCTAATAACCGAACGTATCTTTAGTAACGTGGTATTTACAGATTTGCAATGGTCTTTAGCTCCACTGTTACTTTTTTTTATAATTTGTAAATAGAGTTAAGGACTGGAAGGAATAGAGCAACAAGGAAAGCTTCTGGAACCCATATAACTAGGTGCAAGAAAACGTTCTGATGAGACCTTTGAAACAATAAGCTATCTTCCACATTAACAGATTTCAAAAAAACTTACAATATATCAAGTGGCCATATTCACAAAGACAAATAATCTTTTTCGATTGTCTTATGGTTAAGGAACTGAAGTCAAGCGATCATCAATATCAGTTACATAAACCAAACATAAACTTGCCCTATAGATTTACAGAGCAACCGACCTTTCGTCTTTCCAATATAGGGGCCGTATACGGCGCGGCGTATACCAGAGTATGGCTACTTTTATTTTTCACCCTCGAGATGGAACAAGCGAATGTGCCACCTGCTGTCAAATAGTCACCATCACCTATATAGGTGATGGTGACTATTTGAAAGCAGGAGGCAATGCTTTGTAATAACAAAGCATTGCCTCACTCAGGTCACACAGCTTAAGGGTAGCCCTACGATGCACTGCCCTGCATCCATTAACGAGAACCATACAGGTGCAAAGCCTCATGTACCTGTAATTTCACCGGTACCCTTCAAACCGAAACACAGCAATGCTGCTTGGCGACAGAAATAGGTATGGCAGTAGTATTTCTTTGGGTATGCCCTTTCAAAAAGATCTTTACTCAACTACTAATATCTTCTTCTTCCTTCCCTTTTGCAACATTGCGTGGGGTTATCACAGCATGTATTTTTCTACCATACCTCTCTATCAGCCGTCATCTCCGTTGTCACTTCTTACTTACCCATATCATTCTTCATACAGTCCATCCATCTCTTCATCGGCTTTCCTATGGCCTTCCTCTACTTCTACTACTAATATGTGTACTATATATGATAAAATCAATTGTTACCTGTCATAGTCATAAAGCCGTCCATGTGGGTCCTGTGACTTAGCTTTCCTGATGATGAAAGCTCCCGCCGCGCCGTCAGCTCTCTGCATACCGGAGTGGGAATGCCAAAAGTGAGTACCGGAGTGACTTGCGTTGAACTGATACCTGGGAGGGTTTACGAATTTGTTAGTATTCATTGGAAAAATATGATCTTGTTCATATCGAGTGAGGTTCTCCCGTGGTCATCCATGATACACATTAATGTAAAAATACTTATTATAAATCCCCGCTTTGCGGTTTTAGCCACGGTGGAATCGTACCATAAAGCAAGTGCTCAGGACAACATAAATAATAAGAACATACCTACGTAAAAATATATCCTAATTGAGGACAATTTTATTTAACTAAACCGACAAATTTACTTATAAATGATTTATAATCAAAATCAGTTAGTCTGTAAAGATTTTCGTTATGAACTTATGATGCAATAGGTAAGTATTACTCGTGCGCGATAACTTGGGACCTGCTAGGAATGCGACTCCCCGACGGCTTCCTCTGCACTTCCCCGATGGCGCCCGTATTGTACCGTTCGCATCACTATTTTTTACTAGGGTTTTAAGTCTCGTACTGGCCTACGTCACGTAACGACGCGCTCTGGAATTCTTTTAGTTTTCGTTTGTGTTATTGTTTTGTTGTTGTAGTTTTTGTTGTTATAGTTTGTGTCATTGTTTTGTTGTTGTAGTTTTTGTTGTGACATGATGACCTCTTACAAGAGACGAATGAATCGCAAGTAATTGTAAATTTATCGGATACCTCTTCGTCAAGTGATTATAGTGAGACTGGGGACGAAGAACAACCTCTAGAAGGCATAAATCCACTAAGTAGTGACGAAGATGAGATAATGTAAATAATAGATAAAATAAATGTATAAACTTAAACATTGTATTTTTATTTTATTCAAATAGTGTAAAAAAGATTAGATAAAAAGCAGCGTCCTCCCTGAGTAATATAATAAATTAAGTTAAAAAAAACAAAGACGAAGCCGCGGGCGGCTGCTTGTTATGTTCGCTTTTTTGCGGGCGGTACAAACACGCCAATATGACGTCACCGCGCTCAGGTCCCAACTTATCGCGCACGGGTAATAGATTGTTGATCCATGGAGCAAGCTTTCAAACAAACTTTATTCAATAAGAACATTTCACCGGTTTTCAACTTGGCCAAATCGGCGTTGTATGTATGTACGGATGTTTGTCCGAGGATAACTTTCGAAGCGTTGATCCGATCATCGTGAAATTTATTACATAGGTAGGTAGTGATGGCACAATTTTGATGTGACTAAATGAGCTAAAAATGCGGGGGGGTTGTTGAGATATTGGCGTTCAAGAGGGGTAAAAAAATGAAAATGAGGCTAACTGGTCAAGTGGGACGTCAAATGAAAGGTATTTTTTAGTACATTTAGACTCCGTTTTTATATTTCATACATTCTTTATAGTTCTGAGTTATTAGCCATAATAAAAACTAAACTTTGACAAAATGCACAGGGTACCTACACCAGTGACCCCACAGTGCTGTAATTTAGTATGCGTGTAGCTTAAGTGACACAAATATAAGCAAAAGTCTGAAGTCCAGAATAACTGCAATTTGTACCCCAGAAAAGCGTAACCAAGAGACATGAACTCCCGTTACCTGTAATTTGAATGAAACTGTAGGTTATAAATAAATAAATAAAAGGCATTTATTTACACACACACCTATTAAGCTAACAGAAGTAGGTAGGTACAATAATTACTAAATAAAGCTAGGTAGGTACAACAGTAGGATATAGATAGTTATATATTTCGTGACACTATTTTAATAGTCAATGATTACAAATAATATTTTTTTTGTTTTAATCGGAGACTTGCGAGATTTTAGTTCTCGATAGTGCTATTTGATCTCATCCCGTCGTCGAGATTTTACCACCGCACTTCTCGACAACGTAATAAAGCTCATCCACATATAATCGACAATTGGGTATCGCGCACCACACGTTTCACGCGATCTTTTCTACCCCATACTTGCAAGATGTGGAATGAGCTACCATCTGAGGTTTTCCCATTAGACTACGACATGGCACGCTTCAAGAGAAATGTAAAGAGGTTTCTTCAGTGTAGGGAACGCATCGACAATACCCCGGGTGTTGCCGGTGTCAATAGGCGACGGTGACCACTTACCATCAGGTGGGCCGCAAGCCTGTTTCCCCACAAATAACATAAAAAAAAAGAAGTTCGGGGCGAACCACTAGTTTAGAAACATCAAATTAAAAGTTCAACTCTCACCTGAAAGTAGTCTCTGGTAGAATCGGACATTGTGTTACGTATGGCGTCCCATCCATATAGGGTGTTCCTCTCTGATGTTGTCCATGCCAGTGCACCGTAGTCCCTTCTGTCATCAGGTCATTCTCCACGTCCACTATTACTCGGTCGTGCTGACAAACCTGTGGGGTAATGAACGAATCAAGGGATGTAAACAGGTTGTATGATTTTGGCGCTGTCGTCATCTGGCGCCGTATGATTTTTCAAAAACTTGCGGTGCACAATTAAACCTATAAATATGTATCTATATATATATATATATATATATAAAACACACACATACAGACAAAATATTATTCTGATATGATAGTTGAAGGTATATTATTAAATATCTACATTATAGTACCTTTACCTTCAGTTATTTCGGAAACGTGACGCTTCATTTGAATTAATATACACACTCCCCTCCTCCTTAATCCCCTTTATAGAGTACTAGCTGACCAATCTGCAGCTTCGCACGCGTACCGTAAAAACATTACCCTCCTTCTGCGTAGTTGGGTAAAAAGTAGCCTATGTCACCCGGGGATAGTGTAGCTTCCCAACAGTAAAAGAATTTATTTAAATCGGTGTTGTAGTTTCGGAGCCTATTTAATATAAACAAACAAACAAACAAATCTTTCCTCTTTAAAATATTATTATTAGTATAGAAAAGAATAATATTCAACGCAAAAACGAGGTTTTACATAATTTATTTATCACAGTAATACCTACCAGTAAAGCAGTTTGTACAGTATAGTTACTAACCTCAATCGCTGGCCCGGGCATTTTTCTATTCACAACATTTAATGGTCTATTCATTCCATCTGCTGGGATACAATCTGGCCTCGAACAATCCGTTATATTGTATGGGCAGTTGTAGCACGCTTTACTCATTGTTTGGTACCATTCTAGATTGAAATGGTAATAGCATATCATGGGGTCTTCCCCTTCTTTACATTCTCTATGACACGGATGGTCGCCACCGATCAATTCTCCTGTAACTTCATCGTACTGCACATGCGCTCTCATATTATTCCTGTTATGAACATTCTTATTAATCAATGTTTTGATATCTTCGATTTCTACTTCCTTCACTTTGTGTTTGGTGGATACTGGTTTGCTTTTGTTTGGTGCTATGATTTCGTTTACTGGATTAACGTTTTCTGGCATTATGACTTTGGACGCGCTTTCTAAAGGTTTGTACGTGTTCTGTTTGATGGAAGGTGTTTCATTTGGATTGACATCTTCTGTCTTGATATTGGTAGCGTCTATGGTTATATTCAGATTTCTGCTTGTTCGCAAAGCTTGAAGCTCATCGAGGTCTATTGTTGGTGGGTGAGTTTGGGAATTGTTTATGTTGGTTATTGGGTCAAGGAGTTGTTCTGTTGTAGCTTCGACACTTCTAATTTCCGACGTTTTTGATTGTGTATTGATTCCATTGATATCTGAAACAAATATTATAAGTTTTATAAATGTTTTGAAATAAAATAACATTCATCAGTTTATTTCAATTGCCTAATTGCAATTTGCAGTACAAATTAATAAGTTGCAGAGGCAATAGACGGAAAATGGAAGGTTCCCCACTAAATGGAATGACAACCTAATAATGGGAGCCGTTGGGTACATGCCGTACAACATCGGTCACTCCAGACATATATGCCTATGATAAGCAATGGACGTCCTAAGACTGCTATGATAATGGCACTTAGACTTGATAGTATTTTTAAACTTTATAGACCTTATGCAGTATATTTATAAAATGTGTTCGCAGTAATAATTTTATCTTCGTTTTATTCACACTTTACAATATTCCTCATTAAATGCATCAAACCCTAATACAATATAATTTAGGTATTCACGTTAATTTTACACGTTTTATAACTTAATGTTAATTTATTACATATGTACTCGTAGGTATACAGAATATCAATTTTCCTCAATGACTCAGGGTACTGATTGAAAATGTTTTTTCCTTATTTATTTTCGCAGTACCTTACTGAAAGAAATCCTAATCGAGATTTCCTGGAGTGCGATTTCAGTTTCCGTGACTCACACCACGTGAACTTGTGTCGTTAAATTTACGAGGTACTGGATCATTGAGTTTTCTAAATTTATTATGTTTTTTTATTAGGAATGCCTCCCTTCCTACACGTTTTGGAGGAATTAGCATCCGCAAAATTACGAGTGTTTCATTACCAGCATTTTTGTATTCTGTACACAGCATCGCTGGACTATACCACAAAATTATTAACACATCTTTAGGAGATGTTCCGGTCGTGTGCGCGGCAGAAGCCAGAAACACTTGGACTGTGGCTTGTCCGAGTGTGGCGTCGCCAAAAGGCGTTCTCAGGGGTTATATAGGACGAGCCTCTCTGTAAGTTAATACAGAAGTTCCTTTCGGCCGGAAGTTTTAACGATTCAGACCGGGCTCGTCTTCTTGCTACAAGCAAACGCGAGGCGGGCTACCGGCTGCAAGCTGTTCCCTCGGCGAATATTGGAACTTTACTTGACAACAGCAATTTTTCTGTTGCTTGTTTTTAAAAGGCTTGTTATTGCCTGTTATTAAACATAAATATTAACAACGTATTACACCTAAACACAGTTTAGTATAATAATATCTTAATTTATATTAAAATAACTCAGTTTTTCTGTTGCTGTTGGTCTGCGTCTGGGTATATCTAGAACTGATCCCCACCAATGTCACTACGGTGGCAATGTAGATCGTTTGGATCACTCTGGTCTATATTGCCGCCCGCCGCAGTGCTGGACGTGTATAGACGTGACCAGGTTCTACTCAATATCAGTTTAGTTTGGAACCTATTAATAATTATGCATAAACCTTTGACACGATAGAAGAAGAAGAAGTGCTGGTCGACTCACACGCCACGCCACCTTAAACGACGTCATCCGTCGGGCGCTTGTCACCCTCAGCATGGCGGCTCTACTCGAGCCGTACGGTATTTCACGTGACGATGGCAGAAGGCCTGATGGAATGATGTTAATTCCGTGCAGTCGTAGGAGGTCACTGGTGTGGGATGCAACTTGTGTTGACACACTGGCGCCCTCTCACTTATCTATTTCATGGGTGGCTGGTGCGGCAGCAGACGCTGCGGAGAACTTCAAACGGAGGAAATATGATTTCCTCGGAGACCAATACATATTTCTTCCGTTTGGAGTTTAAACTATGGGTCCTTGGGCTCCAATGCGCGAAATTTCATAAAAGAGCTGTCCAGACCCGTCATAGACACCACAGGTGACCAAAGAGCTAGAACTTACTTCGGTCAACGGATCAGCCTAGCTATTCAAAGAGGTAATGTTGCCAGCTTTTGGGCACTTTACCTGCAGATAGGGACTTAAATGCAGTTAGTTATAGTTATTTCCATATATTGTAAAATTATTATACTGATATATTTTGTTTTTCATTATTGCTGATTTGTGAGTAAAAACTTTACCTCTTTTAATTTAAATAGAAGTAAAAGTTTATTACAGTTTAAGTAGCAATTTGTGTCAATTTAATTTTTTAGGAGTGGCATAAAAGGTAAGTAGAGCACAATGTGAGATAGAAGTATTTTATATGATTGTTATTTATAAAAACTTTGAATACATAGATACAATTGACATAATGATCAAATAATTTAGTCAGTTGACGATATAATTATTGTTACTTTAGTAAAAAAGTTGTAAGATATACGTGACAAACATTTAATTTTGCTATCTAAAATATGAATGTGTTTCTCCAATCCAAATACCGAACTTTACCGAATACAAAGGTATATTCCGCAACTTGCTAATAAAATGACTTAAACTTATGTGAAGCGAGACTCAGAAACTAGAATCACCTGACTGGCATAAATTGACATAAATCATCGCCTACAGGGTATCATTACATATATTTGAATTGTAAATTAGGAATCTGTCCTTTTTATCTCGGAGCGTTTAGATTTTCAGTAAAATACATAAAGCAAAAGGTTTTAGAAATATCCTAACGAGTCACTAAATCTCCTAACCCGAAACCGAATAAATTAGCCCAAATTAGAAAAGTAAAAAGTATTTTATGCGTAGAACAGATAATTTTTCTTTAAAACTTGAGATGGAGCCAGATATCAATGGAGAGACGACTTGGATGCATTGACACCAGATTGGCCGGAGTTGGCTATGGGCCGCGAAGGTAGAGAGAGGAAAAGGAAAGCTTTGCCTAGCATTGGTACAATTTTTTTTTTGATAGAATAACAAAACAACTTGAGTTTACGTAGCTAGTCCATGGCCAAGAGATTACCGTGACTTATAGAAATTGCATTCCCTCACAGGTTTCGATTTGTTTCATTAGCTACTAACCGACCCGCCCGCGGCTTCGCATGCGTGGTATTTCAATAAAAATATGACCCTCCTTTTGAGCACTCAGGTAAAAAGTAACGTATGTCCTTCCCCAGGATATAATCTATCTCCTTGCAAAATTTCATTACGATCCGTTCAGCCGTTTAGTTATGAAAAGGTAACAAAACAAACAGTTACTATGTATGTATTATACACGACGACCTCCGTGGCGCTGTGGGTGAATAGCCGGCTGAGACGCAGGAGGTAGGTAGCGGGTTCGATTCCCGCCGCGGAACAAATGTTTGCATGATCTACAGATATTTGTTCCTGGTCTGGTTATTTTTCTATATATTATTAGTATGTATTTACAAAAAAAAAGTATATAAGTATTCTATTAGTTATCTGGTTCCCATAATACAAGCTCTGCTTAGTTTGGGGCTAGATAGCGTTGTGTGAATTGTCTAGCAATATTTATAATTATTATTATTATTTATATAATCCTTTCTCTTGAATCACTCTATCTATTGCTGAAAACTGCATTCCGCAAATCCGTTGAGTAGTTTAAAAGATCTAAGCGAACAGACAGCGGAAGCGACTTCATTTTATAGATACCTACTATGTAAAGAAGACACTCATAAATGGTGTGCACCATAGGAAGAAAGAATTGAGTGGAAGTTTCCACAAATTAGATATAAACATTGCACAAAAAAAAATATATTACTAGTATATTACTAGCTAGTATACCAGTGTGTATGCACAAAGAAGTGAAAAAGCCGAGATGAGTTCTCCGAATTAATTTGAGACTGTATCTCGTAGGGCAGATTATGAAACGCCTTGCAAATTTTGTTTAGCAACTGTTTTAAAAATATGCTATTCAATTTAGATATTTATTTAATACAATATACAACAATACGGCAAGCCTCATCCTTAGCTATATTTAAATCTAGGGTAAAAAGCTTATATCCTATATGTATATAGCTTATATCCTTATAACTATCAGAAACGTCATAGTATCGCACATAAATTAATGTATATTTATCGTATTTAACTAATGTATGTATTATAAATATTATATACATCATAATTTTATATAATATATTTATGTATGTAAATTAATAACTTATTTATGTCTATTTGTATGTTATTCAGGTATAAGTTGCACTCCCTTCATCCAATCTCAAGTTCAGTAATAATGTGTACATTAAAGTGTTTTCATTCATTTATTCATTCGTACAAATACATTTATTTACCAAAAGTTTACAAAAGTGTAGACTTAAGTTGCTAATGGTGCCCGCACTAGGTCTAGCCTGTATCGCGGGAAACCGGATTACAAAGCAAACACTTACCGTCTAAAATCTAATATATGAGTTTAACAAATAATAACACAATAATCTAAAACTACCACTAGAGAATAACAAAATCTAAAATAACACACAAAAAGAAAAACTAAAATACTAAATACAGCTCAGCTGGTTAATGAGATATTGGGGTTCAAGAGGAGTAAAAAATAAACCAAAATGAGACTATCCGGTCAAGTGGCACGATTCAGTCGGCTTATGTGGCATCGGAATAAGTTGTTCAAATACAGTATTTGTTAGGTACGAGTTGCATTAAAATAGCGTTTATTTTAAACTCTAAACTTTCAAGAATCAAGATGTCTACATCGTTCGGTACCAATTGCTGAAAACTTGTTCAATATTTTAATTGAATTATTTGCCGTGAAGTTTCCTAAAGAAAGTTCAGAGGTTATAAATTAAACAGGATTTTGAGAATCTTGTGATTCCACTCAGACGATGAATTGTATTTTGCTTGCGAAATTATTTAAAGGAAAATGTTCTACGTAGCACTTATTATTTATAGGCCATTTTGTTTTAGGATGCAGATAAAATTCAGATAAATTAAACAAAAGACGAATTTCCGTAATTAAATCTAGTTTTAAATATGCGCCCCGACCAATTATCTTTGGCATAACCCATTTTCCATCCAAAGATTGGAAGAAATCGCTTCAATTGCCAATAATGTTGGCCACCATAATAAGGCAGCTAAGGCTGGCGGTATTTATTTCGTATTTTTTCATTATAACTCCAAAACTGTACCAAATAAAATTAAAAAAGTTGGTTTTGTAATTAGTTTTTTCTTCGTGTCGATATGGTTCATATTGTTTTTGGAATTTGTAAATCAATCTCTTTGATATGATACACTACATGACCTGCTAGGTCACAGGTCACTACATGACCCTATTTTTAAATTTTGACCATCACCATTTTGGGCTCTTCCGGTCATCAAAATGAAAATATTTTTGAATATTTTTACTTGCAATAGAATAGAGGATGGTCAGTACTATTTATAACCGACTAGCTGTAGCCCGCGACTTCGTACGCGTTACACTACTAAATGTGTAGGTAACCTAGAAATAAAGCTAAACTCGCTGTTACAACTTGACACCCCAGTTTTATCCACTGGGAACTGATTTATCGGATAAAAAGTATTCTAGTAATCCAGGTTATAATCTAAGTGTATACCAAATATCATCGAAATCGGTTCAGCCGTTACGACGTGATTGAGTAACAAACAAATAAATAAAAAAACATCCAAACTTTCACATTTATAATATTTGTGTGATTGATTCAGGCCGAAATGAAGATGCTGAGGTGGATGTGCGGCGTCACCAGGCTCGATAAAATCCGTAACGAGTACGTGCGAGGAAGCCTGGGGGTGCGCGACATCGCTGACAAGATGCAGGAGAGTCGACTGCGATGGTACGGTCACGTGAAGAGGAGGCCACCTTACTACGTAGGGAATTTAGCACTACAACTTTCCATCCCCGATCGAAGATCTAAAGGTAGACCCAAGACAAGGTGGAGAGATGTAGTGTCAAAAGACATTAGAGAGTGCCAAGTTTCTGATGACGACGTCGAGGATAGAGCGAAGTGGAGAAGAACGACCAGGAAAGCTGACCCCACCACCATGTGGGATACATAGCTGGGAAGAGAGAGAGTTCAGACGGACGGACGGACCGACGAAGTCGCACCATAAGTGTTCCATTTTGATACGGAACCCTAAAAATTACCGTCTATAAAAACCACCATCGCCCTTGAAACATCGACACCAGAGTTGATCACTAGCTCATACAAACTCTTACTACTGAGAGCAAAGTAAAAAAATAAAAAAATCATTTTGTAACTTATATTTATAAGGATTGTAATTACACTAATTATAAAGAAGAAAGATTTGTATTCTTGTACATTTGTAACGAATAAACTAAAACACTACGAGTCCGATTTTTAAAATTCTTTCACAATTAGAATTTTACATTATCCTTTAGTAACTTTGCTATATTTATTACTAGAAAAATTAGGGATCCCTACTAAAACTTCAATAATGTAACCCAAGGTGTAAAAAACTTACCCATAAATGTCTTTCATCGCATGCGCTGCGGAAACTATTAAGGATAAAACAAAATAATGTTCTACAATACTTAATAAAGAACATAATCAATATCTAAAAAAACTTTGCAATACCATATGTGCAACATTTATAGTTATGTATAATGCGCGCAGCCAAAGATGAGACCTGACGGGTCACGTGGTCATACCTGCGCAGTACATAGTTCTTGGCGGTTTTGGCGGTATGCGAGGCAAGCGGGGAGGAAAGGCAAGGTATGGCGTCACGCATGCGTATTCAGTCGTGTGTCGTTCCCCGCAGTCCGCGCATACACCGCTGTGGCCCCAAGTTAAGGTGGATGACAGGTCTCATCTTTGGCTGCGCGCATTAAAACTACAAATATAGCTTCTTTTTTACATTTAAAAAGATGATCAAATGCCGACCAAAATCAGACCATGTTAACCATACCTTATTATTACGTTTATCCCAAAAGGTTTAAAAAATAAATGTCTACCCGTGTGATTCCGGGACGGGTCGCTAGTCTATACTATACTTATAATATTATAAAGACGAAAGATTTGTTTGTTTGTATTGAATAGGCTCTGAAACTACTGGACCGATTTAAAAAAATTCTTTCACTGTTGGGAAGCTACACTATCCCCGGGTGACATTGGCTAATTTTTACCCAAGTGCGCAGAAGGAGGGTAATGTTTTTATTGAAAAACTACGCGTGAGAAGCTGCGGATTGGACAGCTAGTGTATAATAAAATTCTGTTAAATAGTTTGGTGCCAGATATGACTTGCCCTCGCAAGATTCCAAATAAGAAGGTAAACCCATTAATTTAATTTTTATTTTATTTATTTGGAAAGATAAACAGTCATACATTAAGAAGTAGAACATAGTGCTAATAGTAACATGAATAAATGCATGACCCACGACATCATCCACGGATAATCCATTAGACTCTCCCTAAACTAGTCAGTTCGGTGACTAAAACATCAATAAAGAGACATGAGACTCATAAATGATAATTGCATGTCGTTTCGTTCGCAAATGCTGACTCCTAATATCCTTAAAGTTTTTATAACAAAAGTTGAATGGTATTCCGAATTAATACTTACACAGTAACTTTTTCAAGGAGAAAATTACTTGTCGGAAACAAAAAGTTCTTGATTATCATAAGGGGCAAGCGGACGTTTGCATCATTACGTTTAAGTTAGTGCTGAGATAAATAAGCGTTAACCAGCCAGTGCTCAGCTAAGTCACTCTTTAAATACGTGTTTTGATGGTTGTGTGAACACCTACTCAGTAGAGATCTTCCAACCTTAAGGCGCTAACCGTATGCTTAGCCGATGACCTTGAGCAAATGGGCGTAGCTATTGTTTCGGCCCCGCACCTTCCGCCACATTCATCTAACCGACCAGCAAAACGGTGAGCGCGAGGCAGACGAGCACAATCCTCCCGTACGACAGTCAGTGGTACACTGCCGCCCGTCGCCCGCGCAACCACCTTCTAAGGGTACGCCCGCTAATTATTCGGAAAAATTGAAAATAATTAATTGCCACGTGAAAGATCGTCTTAGCACAAAATCATTGGTTCAACTTGAGGGTATAGTCTTTACCCACATTTAGGTGAAAGAAAAAATCAAAATTTTACGTCATTTAGAGGTTGAATCAAATTGAAAGTCGAAAACAGCTACATTTTGTTAATTTTTTAGTAAATAAACAGGTAGAACTTTTTTGTATGTTCACTTTGCAGATAAAAGGTCAATGAATAACATATATTTTTGAGCACATAAAATTGATTCCTCCCTGAGGAGAAAACCACCTAATAAGTCCAATCAGCTACTCAACTATCCTACAGCTATCAGCTACTATCAGCTGTCCTACTTACATCAATCAATACGTCAATAGTATACATAAACAAGGGTTGTAAGTGATGAACTACTCCCGAATCATTTTGGCGTACAAGCAATTTAATGCGAGCGAGGACGCTAAGCTTCAAGGGTTATTGATCGTTGTTATATGATCAATAACACCCTTTTAACTTTTCATCACGAATGCGAGGAAATAAATAAAATAATGTCTTGGTCTATTTTCAAATTCATTTTCGGCTTTATTGCCGGAAATCGTATTTTCGAAGCAGTTTTCAAACAGTGACCTACTTTCAGAGCATAATTGAATTTCAATATAAGCATCATTTGGAAATGCCTACTGTCAGTAAACTTCCCGCCCGCCCCAATAACTTCATTAAAGCCTTCAATCATAAACTCCTAAAAGATCATAACTTAGTAAATAATCTTCTTTAAAAGTAAGCTCCAGTAAATTTATAAAAAATTTCTTGTAAAGCTGTTAAGGCTTTTTATTTTTCTCACACGTTAAACGCCTCGTCCTATTTTTGAAGCCTCCTCATAACATAAGCATTCCTGGTAAGGCACAAAGCTCTGGTTTCCTGTAAAACGGCCACCGTCAGATGTCGGTTGTTATGCTGAGTACTTTGAAACACAAGTATAGTGGAAAAACGGGGTGATTGCCATTCTTTAAAAACAATGTTGGGATACGATTTGAAATCGCAAAAAAACGCTATACTTTGAAACACAAGTATAGTGGAAAAACGGGGTGATTGCCATTCTTTAAAAACAATGTTGGGATACGATTTGAAATCGCAAAAAAACGCTATAATCAGCTGTGCCTTGATCACGGTGACACGTTATTGTTTGTTAATATGCTTAATTTTTTTTTAATGTGGACAAAATGCCTTTAATATCAATAAATATTTATATGACTAAAAACAGAAGAAACAGTTGAATCATCTAAAGACCGTTGCAAACGATCCATAGATAGCTCACCTGCTCCAGGCGGATGTGCCCCAAAGACACTGGCTGCATTGCCCCGCTGAATTGCAATGCTTATGCGTTGACCTAGATAAGAACCAGCTCTCTGATCACACGTCCCTTCGACCAGATGCCCAGAAAAAATTTTTGAAAACGCGATGGACCCCGGTACTCCGTGAACCCAGGGTCTCGACCCCAAATGGCTCAAATACGTAAGCTCTGTCGAGACTTCCATATTTGCGCCGTTTGAGATCTTCGGCTGAATTAGCCACCGGACCGGCTCCAACTGCTGTACCCGACAGATGAGATGGCGCGAGGGTATCGACGCACGTGGTGTCCCACACCAAAGGCCTGCCCTTCTCCCAAGGTATAAGAGTCATACCGTCAGGCCACTTACTATCCTCACGTACCAGACCGTTCGGTTCGAGAACGGCTGGAACGTTGACGCTGCAAAAAGCCCGGCGTATGATATCATTAAGGCTAGCGTGACGGGAAATCCTACCCGCGGCCCTGGAACACGATAATCCATGGTGACTAAGCTGTTCGACTACTGAACCGCACTGGCACTGATGAGGGGCGCAGCACCGCGCACCCAACCGTAAACAAGTTACAACACTTTTTTATATTTTCATAAATAGGAAAAAAATGAAGTGGGACTGGGCGGGACACGTATGTCGAATGCGCGATGACTTGTGGGCTAAGATAACCACCGAGTGGGTCCCACAAGGCGCATGCCCGGCCCAGGCGGAGATGGCGGGACGAACTTGACGCGCATAGTGCGAACTGGTCGACAGAAGCCCTAGACCGGGATGAATAGAAGAAGGGAAGGGAGGCCTTTGTCTAGCAGTGGGATCCAGCGGGCTTGTTAGTTTAGATTAGATTAGGAACAAAAGACAAAAAACTGAAAATGCATATGCCATTTTTCTCAGTATTCATTTTGTAAAAATCTGATTCTTCTTGTAAGAAAAATGTATAACTAAGGCGCTAACTATCGTTCATTTCATGTCGGTAGCTTAATGTTAGGAAACTGGCTTAAGGAAAAATCCGGTTATTTTTTCCCCACTTCAATTAACTTAACCCAAAAAGTTATGGCAAGTTTTTGCTAGAAAATGACGTCATTATGCCCATCACGTGACTTTTATTGTTTTTATCCAAACGAGCTATAGAGTCAACTGTAGGATAACATTCATTTTATGATAATGACTTAGTTAAATAAAACTAAAAAGCCTGTATTAAGTTGTTTTACTATACCATTTTGAAATGCTCTTATTAATATAATTAATGTTTTTATATAATTCAAAGCAAACATCACATAATGAACCTGGTGGACACATCTTAATTTTTTTGACATCGTTCTCCAGGATGTTGCTAATTGTTTTGTCATCCCATTTATCTAAGTAGGTAGCCATCCGCCCAGTAATTTTGTTCTAATGATGTAACTAACATATAAGCAAGTGCGCAAAACAAAACCCTTCTGCGCAAATAATTACTTTTATGGTAGCAATAAATGAATTCATCGTAAATGTTTTAATGGAGTCGAATTGAAAACGTAATTGCAATGATATTGAAAAAACTCATTACTAAATAAAATATTAAATGCTTGCTATTTAACTTTTTTTGAACTGTATAGATCTTCGTTTGACCACAATCTCACCTGATGGTAAGCGATGATGTGGTCTAAAATCAAGCACGAAAATCTAGAAGAAACCCATCCACTCTTACCTTAAAGAGGCCCGGATTGTAATCTCTAAAAAAAACAGACGACGGCAAAGTGTTCCATACCTTAGCTGTACGCACTTTTTGGAACTCAAGTGGAATTGACCAGGGCACTTGGCTAGCCGAGGTGATGGCGGGTGGAGTGAATCTTTAACCGAATGGTGGCCAAGAACTGACCAAAGAAGTCCGGGATGTCCAACTGCATAGTGGGTCTACGACGACATAAAGAAAGTCGCGGGCAACTGATGCGCGCAGCACAGGACCGGGAAGGGTGGCGTTTACAAAGGGAGGCATATACCCAGCAGTGGGCACTTATACTATATGTATACGTAACATTGAGACCCTAGGTTCCTGAGGCTGAGGCCGTACGCGTTTTCAAATTTATTTCTGGGTGTCTGGTCGAAGCGACGTATAATCCGAAAGCTGGCGCTCATCAAGTCAACGCTAAAGCATTGCAATTCAGGGGCAAGGCAGCCAGTGACTCGGTGATACTTCCGCTTATTAGGGATTTCGATTAGGGGCCCAATTCTGCTTATTCATAAAAAAACTATTGGAACAGTAACATTATTTAACGACTAGCTGACCAATCCGCAGCTTCGCACGCGTAGTTTTTCAATAAAAACATTACCCTTCTTTGCGCAGTTGGGTATAGCCTATGTTACTTAGGGTGAATGCAGCTTTCCAATGGTGGAAGAGTTTTTGAAATCGGACCAGTAGTTTTTCAGTTTATTTATTACAAACATACACACAAAAATACAAATCTTTCCTCTTTATAATATTAGTATAGATTATGATTAAAGTTAGTTAGTCATGTCATAAGCTGCCAAAATTTTTAATGTCATACCAACAGCGGTCATTGAAAGATTGTGTTAGTAGAATACCAAAAGGTAATATAGTGGCCTTAAATTGCGACGATACCATTGTCATAGTGAAGCGATGGGTTTAGCGTAGAAAATAGTCGTAGACTTAGACTAACTACATTCTATGACCTCAGTTAGGTCTATAACATCTTTACAACCTACTATATTTTCTTGTCAAAATATGGTACTCGTAGCTGCATATAATAATAATAATAAAAACGTTTATTTCAGACCATACGGATCCATAATTTTTGTTAGTAACACATAAAAAACTTACTTAAAAATATTGTTACACAAAAAGACAAGATAAAATAAATACGGCGACATTGGAACATGAGCACATTACTGAGACACCAGGCATGTGATCGGCTTAAGCAGAGCCGTCCAGTGCCTCATGATATATGAGCTCATGTTCCCGGCAACAACGGTCAGGAAGCTGTTGGTGCTTCCACGCATGCGGCTCACCAAGGATGCGGTTCTTTTGCGTATGATCGCATAGAAATCATCGGTACGCGCGTCTGCAAACATCCCTGATGAGATACAGAACCTTGGCAGCCCCAACAACATCCTGAAACCGTTACTGTATTGGATCCATAAGGCATTGTAGGATTTCTGTGTATATTTGGCCTATAGACTGCACGTGTAAAAAGAGGTACAATATGCTCTAAACAGAGTAATTTTAACTGGCGCAGTACAACGCGCAAATCTACGAGCCAACATATTGAAATAGAAAAAGTAAATTTATATATTTATTCGTACTGTGATCGGAGTTTATTGGTATTTGTGTTTCTTTGGTTATTTTAAGTACCAATACCATGCTGAGACAGGGACCATTTTGTCCCCACGCAACACCACCATTGTCTGTCTTATTGTATTATTGAACACTGTCTGTGGGAGCAAATAAATGTATTTTCTTTCTTTCTTTCTTTCTTTTAATAAGTTAATATGGTTTTTAAGTTTACATCCAACCTTTTTTTTGTTACCTCTGAGGTTGGCAGGTAGAAAATGCTTTAAGCATTAAGCCCACCTTTTGTATATTTAGTGATATGTTGAACTACCTAAAATGTTCACTATGGATGAGGACAGATTGGCTCCACTGTTTTTTTTTCCAGAAGTTTACTAACAAATATGTAACTTGCTCATCTAAGTATTATTTCTGGTAATAAAAGTATCTTTTAACTAACATAATATATATCTCAACATAAGAATATTAGTTTATCCAACCCCAAAACTCCACAAACTACTCAATTCGTTTTATGTATATGTTATAGTTGAATATCGAAGCCCCGGCGCTCCTAGGTTTGGCTAGTCAAACCTCAGGTCTGACATAAATGCTTAGTCAAAGTCCAAGGCTATTGGTTGACTGGTTAAACCTCGATTTCATGAAATTGAACTTCGGCGGTTGACTGTCCAAATTAGCCTTTCCTAGGATGAGACCATAATTTACACGGCTGCACATCAAGACAATCAATGCAATCATACATTTCCAGTATAAGCTGACCTCGCATTGTGTAGGCTTTTCGTAGAATGTGAGGTCAGCTTATACTGTTAATGTATAGCTTGATGTGTAGCCGTGTCTACAAAGGTAGAAAAATGCTATTTGTTTGGACTTTGACTAAACCTAAGACTTTGACTATGAATGAAAATTCTTTATTATACCTTACAAGCTAGACACAAAAGATATAGAGAAACGAACAAATAAATGTAAGCATAATGTGCGGTCTTATCGCTTAACAAAGCGATCTCTTCCAGACAACCTGTAAAAAAATCTTTAAAAGCCTTTACGTCAGACCTGAGGTTTGACTAGCCAAACCTAGGAGCGCCAGAGCTTCGATATTTCACTATAGCTTATACTATTAAGAGTAACATTATTCAAAACTGTTAGAATACACATTAATAATATGTTTTTGGGTTGGGTCCTATGCAAATGTAACTCCGAGTTAGAATCGGCAGGGTAAATAGCAATTTACAAGTATTTGTTCCCGGTGTGACGTCCTCGGTTGAGATGCCTGTATTCAAATATGAATATTTTTTTATGAAATTTCCATTAAGGAAAATGCTTTACCATTCGTCGCTGGTCTGATTTTTTTTTTTGTTTTCTTGGTCACTCTTTTTTCAGTTAGGTGATGGTGATACAGGATATTAGTTAGAAGGGGGGGGGTCTACACATATAGGGGTTATGCTCGCCTTTGTTTATTATTTCCTCTATTTCTGTGTTTTGTTATATATTTTATGTATTGTTTTATTTATAGAAGAAACATGATACAAGATATTTATTTGCATAAACAAGCGTACAATTAAAACCGGCCAAGTGCGAGTCGAACGCGCGCACGAAGGGTTCCGTACCATTATCTATAAAAACGGCAAAAAAATCACGTTTGCTGTCTTAAATCCCCCCTCAATTATTTGTTTATTTTAATTAATTTATTTATTTTTTAATTGAACATTTAACTAAATATTCTGTGAATATTTCAAGCGTCTACCTGTTCCGTTATCAATATCGAGCTAAAACTAGCAAAAAAATCATGTTTGTTGTATGGGAGCCCCCCATAAATATTTATTTTATTATGTTTTTAGTATTTGTTGTTATAGCGGCAACAGAAATACATCATCAATGAAAATTTCAACTGTCTAACTATCACGGTTCATGAGATACAGCCTGGTGTCAGACGGACAGACAGACAGCGAAGCCTCAGTAATAGGGTGCCGTTTTACCCTTTGGGTACGGAACCCTAATACTAGGTCTTAAAAACTAGGTAATGCCACTTAATGGTATACTTACTTAATGGTGTTTGCCTTTGCCTACAAGCATCGCAAATTACAGATTACTGAGAATGAATGAAAATAAGTCAGTGGGTAAAATCCTAAAGCTAAGAAACAGAAAAAACAGTTTTAAGAAACCATATCGTTATTAGTTGTAAAAATATTACAAGATTTCCAAAACACCGCATTCCCAAACCTTTTGATGCAAAAATCCGGGAACACATCTTAATTGCATTGTGTACAGATGTGCTTAATGCTTATGTTTTGAATAAATCAAAAACAAATATATATATATTGTTATATTCAATAATAACAAATAATAAAATTATATTAGCATGGTTTTAATCAATATTTTTAAAAATATTATTTAATTAGTGTTATTAAATTATTAACCAGGTTATCAACATATTTGGGGAAGAATATGTTCAGAAGTGGACGTCCTGTGGTTGATATGATGATGTTGATGATTTAGTATTTATTTATTTAATTTATTGGAAAATCAACAGCTATTTTATCTTAGATAGATTACATATTATTGCTCAACAAAATGTATGGTACCTTCTATAATCCAAGATACAAAGGTGAAGGTCTAACTAATCAGAGTATTTACAAACCAAATATGTAACCTTAATATTTGGTTTGTAGCAAGCAAAGCAACAAGATAATTATATAAATTAGTCATGATCTCTGTATTCTAATAACTATTAGATAATGCAGGATTTCTTCAAAGGTTCATAGTTTTTTTTTTAAAATAATTATAATCATCATTGGGGAGTAAAAGGAGTAAAGAGTAGTGCTTGTAGTAAAGAGGATTGACAGAATCCTTAACATCACGTTGCATTTGAAGACCGGCATTGCTGATGCAGGAAATAAGGGTGCCAGGCTAAAATGGGATTAGGCGGGCCATGTAAGACGAATGCCCCGGACAGATGGGCGACGATCGTGACGCAGTGGCCTAATAGACGCTGGCGTAATGATCTCGATGTCTTCGAGATAGATTGGTGGGATTAGGCACGCGAGCGAAAGCCCTGGAAGACAGTGGGGGAGACCTTTGTCCAGCAGTGGGATGACATAGGTCGAAATAACTGGGGCCCAATTCTGCTAATATATAAGAAAACCTACTATGAAGCCATAACAAGTGGTAAGTGCGATCCGCTTCGTATAACGTTTCGCCTCGCACTCGTCATACACGGTGCGAGGCGAGACGTTATTCGGAGCGGATCGCACTCACCCTGATGAAGGTTCACGAATTGAACCGAAACATTCTCGGTCGAAACACCGATAAGACGGTACGTTATAAATCCCGTATTTATAATGATTGAAATTAATCACGAAAGTTTTCTAAGTAGAATAAAAACAGCCGTCGCTTTAATAGATATTTACGATTGAGCTAACAAAAAAATGAGTTGGGTAAAAAACTGGATTTAAAACGAAGCCAGTATACTCATTTGACTATACTCGCAAGAAATTACCTTAGGCCATCTAAGGTATCTTAAGTCATCACTTGGATGATTACGAAAATTAGAGAAAGGACATGGGACAGCATTTATGGGAAAATTAAGTTATTTTTGTCATAAAATAATAACAATAATCAAACTCTGACGCTTGGACTGCGCTACAGATGAATAAGTAATAGATCAGCCACGCCCCATTGACTGGTAGTCCAATACCTCGCTAGACCACCTCGTACACATTCCTCGCATGTCGCCCTCATGCACATCTCTCGCTTTTTAGGTTTCCGTACCTAACGTTTTTCATATCTAGAACGCCTAATATTATTTTGCTTGCAACACTAGCCTTTCTGTGGGAGCGAGATAGCGAGCGCTAGTGGGGGTAGAGGGTTGATAAAAAGGCCTGTAATCGACTCGGAACACACTTTCCTATCATGACATACTCCTCTGTAGTATTCGCCCACTCTCGTCAAGTTGGTGCTATCCAGATAGTGCAAAATCGCTTCTTGCGAAAAGCCACAGGCTATTTCGCAATAACGATCTACATCGCGAAATGAAATTAGTAAAAAGCCAAGCTCATGAAGCTCGCTTCCAAGCGACATCCTTTGGTACATACCATTACCGGACTATCCGATAGATCCGCCCGCGAACAAAACCCTCCGTCGTCCGAGACACGGATAAGGCAACTAGCGCAAGGGCACCACTTAGGTACGAACCTCGGTTTGGGCTGTTGCCGGGACGGGGATAGGAGAGAAACGCCCGGGTACGTACTTGTACCTCGTGTAGGCGGCGACTAAAGGGACTCGTCGACCTCGCCGGCGAGGTCGGTGTATTTGTGTAAGTAAAACGTGCCCACTTATTTTCTCTTTTTATTTGTTAATAGATTTGGTTGCCCTATTCAGAGGCACTGGGTGGGGATAATTACGGGCAATATAAAACACGTAGGTAATAAATTTATTTGTTTATTTGTCTCATGTTTATTTTAAATTTAACTTAGCTCCTATGTATATTATAATATTGATTTAATTTAATTTAATTATTTTGACTGTACTTAATTTGTTATAACTTAGTGTGATTATGGATAATATTATCTGAAATAAATGATACAATACAATACAATAGTATATTGCATTCTTGTGATTTGTATTATCTTTAACTATGCTAGGTATAAGTAACAAGTACCTATAGCTCAATAAAGCGCATTGTTTGTCACCAGCACCAATTAATATGTATTACGAGTATAAATATACTTAGGTTTTACCTAGGTATTATAAAACTATGTCTCATATATGTGAACTGTATTAAATATTAAGTTCTTTTGAGTATAAACATCTTTAAGCCGATATAAAGTTCAGGCAGGTAGTCATATCGGTATTGTTTCAGTACCTCAAAAGGAAAAACGGAACCCTTATAGGATCATTCATTATTATAAATACGGGAATTATCACGTACCGTCTTATCGGTGTTTCGACTGACAATGTTTCGGTTCAATTAGTGAACCTTCATCAGGGTGAGTGTATCAGTCTTATAGGATCATTTTGCTGTCAGTCTGTCTGTCAAGACCGTTTATCTCAAGAACGCGTTGAAGTATCGAGTTGAAATTAAAACCATATACTCAGGTATATAGTTTTATATATACATAGTTACTCAGGTCCCTTGAATCTGAGAAGAAAACCAAACTTATAAGTTAACGTAAAAAAATACACGTCTGTGTATGCCGCAAAAACGTATATTTCAACACTATCAAGGTAATCAAAATTTATGGGATACTTTCCGATGACCTAGAACTATGAAATTTGGCAAATAATATCGTCTTATACTACAAGTACAGGGAAAATTCTGGAAACTATACATTTGTGATTAAATCATGAAAAAATATAGTGGTTATTTAAAGTATATCAATCAATGAAACTGTCGGAACAATTAACGGAACCCTCGGTGGGCGAGTCCGACTCGCACTTGTTATGTTTTTATATACGAAAACCTCTCCGTTCCACCATAGCTGCGCTGAGCGAGGCTAGGAAAATGAAGTGATCCTATTGGTCGACTTGTACCTCGCTCACCACTTAGCACAACTCGTAAGATAACTTTTTTAACAAAAATATAACCGACTTCAGATAACAGTAAAAACCAAACTACTCTAACAATTTTGATGAAATTTAAAAGGGGATCAATCTAAAAGTATAAGCTTTTAAATAAAAAAGAAATTTTCCAAATCGGTTTGATATATAACGGAGTTCTGAGCTAACAAACATAACATAGCATAAAAATTAAACAAATTTAAGACTTATATAGTTTTCTCATGGATGCCATTAACAAAATTGGATCAAATTGAAATGGAACCATACAGGAATTACCAGCTTTCAAATAAAAAATGAATCATCAAAATCGGTTCACCCAGTCGAAAGTTCTGAGGTAACAAACATAAAAAAAAAATACAGTCGAATTGAGAAGCTCCTCCTTTTTTGAAGTCGTTTAAAAACGCAGCTTATTTCCTTTCAAACTACTTAAGACATAAACTATAATCATGTTAAAAATACCAAACATTTTTTTTATATAAAATGCAATTGTAAAGTGCAATTTATAATATGGGCCCCAGAGAATCATTACGCAATAATTTTAAAGAAATAAATATTATGACATTCCCTTGTCAATACATCTATAAAAATCTGATGTATGTTCACAAAAATATTAATTATTATAGAAAAATAGCGATAATCATAATTTTAATATTAGAAATAAAGATAAACTCGCTGTTGCCCCTTGTAGACTCCATAAAGTTAGTAAATCGTTCAAAGGGCAAGGTGTTCGCTTTTATAACAAACTCCCAAGTGATGTACAAAAATTGACAATTAACAAATTTAAAAACGCAATGAAACAAAATCTTTATAAAAAAGCCTACTATAAAATATCGGATTATTTAGATGATAGAGAAGCTTGGGATTGATATTGCTCCAAATCGTTCAAAATGTTACAATTTAGACGTAATTTATTTCCTGTGTTGTTATGTATTGTAAAAGGATCATTAAAAAAAACAACCAGCCTTGTTTCTTGCCTTTCTTTCCTGGCTTGGTCGCAAAGGAACAGGCAGTAAAATTGACGTTTCAAAGTGTTCCTTGTGATTTTAATGAATAAAAGATGTTGATTTTGGTAATAGGTAACTAGACGAATCTAAACCACATTTAGGTTTAAAAACTTTTTTAAATTACGTTACCCGACATAAACGTAAAATTCATCGAGAAAATAGGCTATCATTAACCAGATAAAATTATAATAAATCTAGGATTTTCCCCCTTTCTACCCATTCATAAATACTAAAATGGTAGGTTATTAGGATTACGGTATAATATAAGCTATTACTAGAGTTTGAACACTCTTAGAAGACCTATAATTGGAAAATAATCAATAGGTACTTACTAAATATAGCCAGCGCCACCGTCCATGCGATGTAGGTACTTCTTGATAAATACATTTTTGATCTGAAAAAAATAGAATATATTTATTTTAACTTTTCAAGGTATCTCAGTATTGCTATGTGCTATGTGCGAAGCGATATCTCTAAACTTTGGGAAATCGGCGTTGTATGTATGTATGTTTGTATGTCCGAGGATAACTTTCGAAGCGTTTATCTTTGGTATATAGGTAGGTAGTGATGGCACAAATTGGGTGTGACTAAATGAGCTACAAATGGGCGTGGGGGGGGGTTGAGATATTAGAGTTCAAGAGGCGTAAAAAACCAAAATGGAACTATCCGGTCAAATGGCACGTTTAATAAAAGGTCTTTGTGAGTACATTTCGACCCCATTTTTATTTTTAGCTTAAGCTGTAGTTGATTAGCCATAATAAAAACTGAATTTTAACAAAATTCACAGTGACCCCACAGTGCTGAAACTTTGCTATCCGTGTAGCTTTAGTAAGTAATACAAATATAGGCTAAAGTCTGAAATCCAGAATAACTGCAATTTGTACCCCAAAAAAATAATTAAAAAAAATAACATGAACTCCCGTTACCTGTAATTTGAATAAAACTGTAGGTCAAGTTAGTTGGTTCCGCAATTCGTGTCACTATTTTATTAGTCCAAGATCAAGGCCGGCTTGTACAACGATCCCTTAACGTATTTAGCGACTAAACATGTTTAAATATTACGTATTTGTATAATTTGACCATTCCTTAAATCATATTTAGCCACTAAATACGTTTAGGCATTGTTGCGCGAGTCGCCCTAAGAATATTTTTTTTGTTGTGTTGTGAGGCTCGCGAGATCTCACTTCGGGGCAAACCACTAGTCTACAAGATAGGCATAAGTTATTATTTACGTGAGCACAGTGAGCTGCATAGGTAAAGGGTTTTTGCTAATTGCATTTCAAAATCATCATTACCATATAATCCAAAGGACGTCCACTGCTGAACTTAGGCCTCCCCCATAGGTTTCCAGAGCGACTGATCCTGCACCCAACGGCTCCCAGCAACCTTTATCATACCTTCTTTCCATCTAGTGGGAGACCGTTATACGCTGCGTAGTCTCCACATAACATTTCTGCCCCAACAGTCGTCAGTTCTTCAAGCTATGTGCCCTACCCACGGCCAATTCAGCATGCTATGTCGGTGACTTTGGTTCGTCTACGAATCTCCTCATTTTTGTTCCAATCTTGTAGAGAAACACCAAGCATAGCCCTCTTTCATAGCACGCTGAGCAAGCTTGAACCTTCTAATGAGGCCCATAGTGAAAGATCAGGTTTCTGTACCATACGTCATCAGCAATTACATTTACGCGTATGCAACAGACAAACCCGGGCAATAGGGTGGAACCAAGCACGTTTTTCTTATAAAAATTCGCTTCGCTTCCGTGATGTAAATTGAGCCTTAGGGGATATATTGACTCAAAATAAAAACTACAAGTTATGTCTAAGTAAGGTCCAAGCCTTATCACAATTTCCAAAATAACTGAATATTAACAACGCCTACAAAGTAAGCCAACACGTCCAGAAAAAACCAACTCATTATGAAATAATAACAGAGACAATATATTAGGTAGGTACATTCACAATGAAACGACGCCAACCGACCGAAGTACATACCACCGGCGCGCACTCAAAACATCAAATAAACAGATTCGTACATTTCTTTATGAATGCGTCCGTCATCAGTGCTCGCCGTGTCAGTTCCAATAGTTATATTTCCATTTAGGCAGTAATAGTATTTTACTGAAACAGGAAGAACTCTAACTCTTCCATTTTCAGTAAAATTAGGGGTTTAGGGGTTGAAAGTTTAATTTAATCATTTAATCAGCTAAGAGTGAACAGATAATGATACAGATACAGTGCTAGTTTACAAATTTGGCTGTCAACAAACATTGCTTACAGAGAGCCTCAAGCTAAGCTAAAAGAATAAGCTTGTGTTTTGAGGCTCAGAGTTAAATTTAACTACATAAACCACAAGCTACATAATTACTCGAACAGCAGTATTATTGAGAAATATATATATATATATATATATATATATATAAATTAAAAATACTTACTAGTACTTTCCATTTGCTTCTAAGCAAGTGATAAGTGGTCAAAAGTGACGGAAATCTTGCAGGATAAGGTTTACAGAATCAATAAATATAAACCAACAACAATTATATAAAAAAAACAAATTCTTTTTGTCAAAAAATCATTGACAATACATAAACAATGATTGATGATTTATAGGTCCCTACTGGTCCCTACTGGTCCCTACTCTTTATTGCACACCAAATAAAATACTAACAGTAACAAAGGTAACTGTAATAACTACCACAGTAACAAAGGAAATATACAACAAATAACGGTACAATGGGATATCGCTAAAAGTGATCTCTTCCAGACAACCATTGGATGATTATATACCAAATAAGCAATGATTAAATAAATACCTACGCGAAACGTGAAAATTTATAAATGGTTTTCTATTTTGTACTAGTTTATCTGCAGACAATTAACCTATTGGTTTTCTTTAAAAAGAAATAAATAGCCATATGGAGAATATTATTGTGGGTACGAGCCGCTATGTACTTTAACTGAAAAATATATACGGAACTGTGCCGCCCTGATAAATGTGAACAGACCTTAAATAGGATCTCGTTATAATGAGTTCTCAGTATGTTATAATTGAGCTAGTTTTGTAAAATATTTGTACAAATTATTTTCGGGATGCACTGAGAAATAGTATTTGCTACTGCTGTACTACAAATGAGTACTACCGTATTTCCAGGAGACTTTTTCAGCAAAGCAATCTAACATTATTTTGATAAAGTTCATACCTAACCTACGGTGCTCAGACTTGGTCATTAACGGACTCACAAAAGTTCAAACTCGGGGTGTGCCAAAGAGCTATAAAGCGTATCATTTTAGGTGTTAAGCGAACCGATAGAATCCGCAACACTACTCTACGCTCTAAGGCCGGAATCATCGATGTGGGGTATAAGGCTGCAAGTCTCAAATGGGAGTGGGCGGGTCATGTCACGCGAATGCACCTTGAAAGGTGGACTAAGATCTCCACCGACTGGCAACCCATAGGACGACGACAACGAGGCAGACCACGAAAACGTTGGCGCGACGATCTGGATGGGTTCCACTCTGACTGGCAGGAGATTTCTGGAGAACGCAAGGGATGGAAGGAAATGGAGGAGACCTTTGCCCAGCAGTGGGACAGTATAGGATATTAAAAAAAAGTTCATCATCATCATGTCAGCCGTAGGATGTCAACTCCCTACTCCAAAGATTTCCAGACCGATCGATCTTGCGCGGCCTGCACCCAACGGCACCCAGCAACCGTTATCAGGTTGTCTTTCCATTTAGTAGTGGGGTCGTCTTACGCTACGCTTCCCGATGCCCCAAAGGCCGTCAGTTCTTTGAGCTATACGCCCGCCTACTGCCACTTCAACTAGCTAATCATTAATCTCTTTGTTCACGGACAATTAATTACCTAGCAGTAGATAATTATTGCGTATCTTGGTAATTCCTAGATAAGTAGAACTACTCCTCAAAACATTTTTATGGTATTAGTGGGGAAACAGGCTTACGGCCCACCTGATGGTAAGTGGTCACCGTCGCCTATTGACACCGGTAACACCCGGGGTATTTTCCCCTGTAGAAACCTCTTTACTTAAGAATTGACCTCAGCCCAAACCCGAATTTCACCCCCGCTTCTCCGCGCGCCGCTGCACATCCCATCTCGCCGTAGTTCATATGTTTGCCGGTTTTTTTATCAATCAGTCCCTTAATTTTTTTGTTGTGCTCATTTCTCATACTGCGTTTTTACAAAAACCAACTTAATATTAAATTCTACTTATGAATTACGTGATCGTTTGGAGGGACAAGCGTCACGGGTACCCCGTCTGACAGCCGATGCCAGACGGAATCGGAATCGGATCGGAATGCGACGGAATGCGAATGGTTTCATTAGTGCAAAACTTAGGTATTTTCATTCATTTTATGGTAAAATTAAAAGTTGTTTTAACAATTTAAAACACAGGTGCTCTTACTTACGTTGTGTAGAATTACTGTATAAAGTTTCAAGATCTAAATTGAAGTATTCATCGCATAAGAACAGTTTTAGGATACATTTGGAATCATCTTTAGATATTTGGATTTTTTTTCTATCGAGAAAATTTTACGGAATCGTGTTTTCACAACACAGGCGCTCTAGCACGTATTCTTATATACGAGTAACATTTATGAATTACAGATCGAAAGCACACAATTTGTTGAACACAACACTGTTTCTCAATAAGCGATTTATAGTCACCCTAGGTATAGTGCGCCCTTAAGTCAAATAAAAATATTATTTATTAAAACCACTTTGAAACATTAATTTTACTGCCTGTTTCTCCGTGATCAAGCCAAGAAAGAATAAGGATGGTTATTTTACAAAAAATAAGATAAGGGGGTGAAAGCACATATAATATATTTATTTAATTCCTTAATGCACAAAAAGGAACGTGTACAAATAGAGGACTTAATGCTAAAAGCATTTTCTATCAGTCAACCGTGACAGGTAAAAAACTTAGGTTGACGTGCTTCACTAGGCACTAACAAACATACAAATAGAAATAAAAAACTACTTACTACTTAATTGCCTATATAAATATATTAATACTCACAAATACAATATAATTATAAAATATAGTACATATATAACACATAAATAGATAACATAAATTATTTTATATATAAATAATAAATAAAGTTATACGTAAAGCTCAAGTGGAATTAGAATTTAAATAGTGAGTATGGACAGAACGTTTGAAAGCTGGTTTTGATGATATTTTTCTAATACTGAGGGGAAGAGGGTTCCCATAAGCCCACTGCCTTAACTTCAAAAGAGTTGAATCGGTAGGCAGAGGAGTGCTTAGTATAAATAATAAGCATATATAAATTGAATCTGGAATAAAGATAAGAAGGAAAGCAATATAAAAAAGTACCTATAGACTAGACAATAACCATTTATAACTCAGAACATCCTGGAAACATTAGTTTCAATGAAGCACTGATTCATCCAATATGATATTATTGGTGCATATCCATTGTAATGCACAAGCATCTTAAACCCGATATTAATAAAGGGCAAAATGCCTTTAATAACTAAAAGAAAATTATATATATAGAAAATTATTTACAAGACAGTTAATACTGGAGTAACAGTTGAATCGTCTAAAGACCGTTGCAAACTATCTATAGATAGCGCAACTGCTCCAGATCACTATCAGTGGAAGTGTCCCCAAGACACTGGCTGCATTGCCCCGCTGAATTGCAATGCTTATGCGTTGACCCAGATTAGCGCCAGCTCTCGGATCACACGTCGCTTCGACCAGCTGCCCAGAAAGAATTTTGAAAAAGCGATGGGCCCCGGTACCCCATGAACCCAGGGTCTTGACCCAAATGGCTCAAATTCGCAAGCTCTGTCGAGACGATTGCGCCGCTTGAGATATTCTGCTGAATTTGCCGCCGCACTGGTCCCAACTGCTCTACCAGACAGATGAGATGGCGCAAGGGTATCGACGCACGTGGCTTTATATATATTAATAAATAATTCTGGGCATTTCACACGAGGCTATCTAGCCCCAATCCAAGCTTGTGGGAACTAGATAACTATCGAATACTTTATATTGGGTGGTAACGTAGACAGTGCCAGTTTAATTAGACAAATTGAAATCAGTTTCAATAAATGTACTATTTATCTACTTTTCCTCCTACATAACTCATGCAACGCGCAACTTGTTGATGAAGACAGTGCAGTAATGCACAAGGGTGTCCATTTTCTCGTTATTACCTTCTCATTATTACAGACCGCATTAGAAACGGTGAACTGTGTTCCATAACACAAATCGCGGATGTTGGGCACCAAGTAGGCAAGTTAAAGTGGGACTGGGCGGGCCATCTCTGCCGCATGTCGGAGGAGTTACGGGCAAAATCCACCACCGAGTAGATCCCAAAAAATAGGAAACGACCACGCGCCAGACCACGACGCCGATGGAAAGACGAACTCAAATCGTATTGATCGATCTTCATTCGATCGAGTGGAGTGGAAGGATGGAAAGGAGGCCTTTGCTTTGCAGTACAGTACAGGCTCCAAATAATAATAACTTTGCAAAGTATAATAACATGTTAGTGGATTTTTTTAACTGCTATAATAAATAATATAACAATAAATAATAAATATTGCTAGACATTTCACACAGCGCTATCTAGCCCCAAACTAAGCAGAGCTTGTACTATGGGAACCAGATAACTGATATAATACTTATATACATTTTTTTTGTAAATACATACTTATGGATACATAGAGAAACAACCAGACCCGAAACAAATATCTGTAGATCATGCAAACATTTGTTCCGCGGCGGGAATCGAACCCGCTACCTCCTGCGTCTCAGCCGGCTATTCACCCACTGCACAACGGAGGTCGTCAAAAAAAATGGATTTAGAACTACCCCTATATTTTTCATGAACCCAGTACGACATTGTGATAGAATACTGTTCACGCTGGCATCCTATACATACTTTTTTTAAACCGACTCGGAACAAGTATCTTTAGAACATGCAAACATGCAACCACCTCCTGCGTCTCAGTCGGCTACTCGCCCACTGCGATCAATATAATTATCATTTTTAGTAAGTTTAATTACATCTTAAAGTTTTTCATAACATTCATCTCAATAATATACCAAAAGCCTTCACATTTGACCGGCTAATTTATATGTTAAATAGACTAGTCCAATGTCAAAACTTGCAACATGTCACATGATATAACACAGTCCTATGATAACTGCTTGTAGAGTGTTAGAATGAACGTTCATGTACATTATTGTGTGGTCGATTAAAATAGTCGTAAAAATAAAGGTGACTTGATAAGCTGCACCATCATCATCATCATATCAGCCGTAGAACGTCCACTGCTGGACAAAGGCCTCCCTCATTGATCTCCAAGAACTGCGGTTGGAAGCGGCCTGCATCCAACGCCGACCTGCGGTTCTTACCAAGTCGTCTGCCCATCTTGTAGGTGGACGTCCTACGCTGCGCTGCCGGTCCGTGGCCTCCATTCGAGAACCACCATACCATACCAATCTTTAATATATATTTTCTATATACTGATTAATGACGGTGATTAATTCGATATAAAAATGACTGCCTACTCTTGCAATTGACATCCAAAAATAAAGGCCGATTTGATATCTCTTTCGGAAATGGCTGCGGGTTTTAGATTAGAAAGGGACAACAAGAGATATCTCGAGTCGTCACCAATACAGTATCTGTGGTTAGATGGCAAACAATAAGCAATAGCCACAACATACGTTTAATAAAGTGTTTGTTTTTAGATGCCAAAATAAATTTCACATTTATATGGTAAACATTTCACAAATTTATTTATTATGCTCATCAAAATAACCCCTTTTATTTTTGTGCGTATATTATCAAACAATCTATATACAGACAGCATCGCTACTGGTATACAATGTATATAAACATTTTGTAAATAATCCTTCTATAAGTTTTTATTTCAATCTTTTAACATGCAGAGGGTTACCTGTGAGCGATGCTCTTTGTACCCCGCCACTATAACTCCAAGCTGCTAATCCTCAGGTCTTTTCTACAGTATAAACATAAAATCTAATAAACTGATGTACGTTTATTTTGTTCTTATTATTTCTCCTGTTATCTATTACCTTAATACTACATTCTTCTCCCGGTTTAGTAGACCAACACTGACCTCAGCAGAAGACCATCGCTACAGTATGGCAAAATGCTGTAGCAAATACTGAGCTGAGAAACCTTAGGTCACCAAACTTTTTTTATGCTATGTAGAGATGGAACAAGCTTATGGCCCACCATCGCCTATAACAGAGAACGGTCTAGTACGGCCTCCTCGTCTCAACTTGAGGCATACATGTGTAAAGCCTCATGTGCCTGTAATATCACCGGCAACCATACCCTTCAAACCGAAACACAGAAACGCTGCTTGGCGGCAGAAATAGGTTTGAATTTGAACACGTTGTCGAACCTCAACCTCAATGACGCTCCTCAATGTTCAAATTCATGAAGATAAGAATATAATTAGCTGACCTTTCGTTCTACGAAAAGCCTACACAATGCGAGGTCAGCTTATACTGGAAATGTATAGCTTGATGTGTAGCCGTGTGTACTTCCCCGGATGAGCCCTTTCATAAGTCTTTATTCGTAAAAACACTTAGCAGTTAACTAGTTGTATATTTATTTATTTATCAGACTGTTAGATCGAGTTCCAAACGTCGAGATCCGTAGACGAACTAAGGTTCATGACGTTGGGATTCGAGTTATGGAGCTCAAATGGTCTTGGGCGGGACACTTGGCTAGACGTGGTAGTGACAGATGGAGCAGGACAGTGACTAAATGGTGGCCGAGGAGCGGGTATAGAAGGGTAGGATGACCAGCAACGAGATGGGTGGACGACATCGTAAAGGTCGTGGGCCGTCAGTGTGTGAGACTAGCGCAGGATCGTGGTTGATGGCACAAACTTGGGGATGCCTATATCCAACAATGGGTGAAGTCAGGCTGTGGATGATGATGATGAGATTTATTTATTTGGAAAACCAATACAGCTAATTTTTCACAATATTACAAAATGAATAATAAATAAATAACAATAATGCATTTTTATTTTCCTTGGTTTCTTGTGGTGGAATGAAGAAATTATATTTCTTTTTTCTTTTGCTTTTTACCCTACTCACATTGTAATTACTACTTTTAACTTTTTAAGTGAAGACATAGGCAGAAGCTAGTCTAAAGCGTACATAGGTAACGCTAATGACGTATTTATGCATATGTACGTTCCGTTGAATGACCTCTGCCAACTCACTTGGAATGCTAAACGAGTGAGGACGATGGCGTAACAAGGTCACAGCACAGCATACTCGTATCGAAAGTAAATGCTATTCAAAATAGACAAATAAACAAACATACAGAAGAAAAAGGAACATGTCTTAATATTAAAATTAAAAAAACGCTGATTTAAATCCCGTTTTGTTAGTTATTTACTAGCTGACCCGCCCGCGGCTTCGAGTGCTTGAAATTTCCAGTTCCCGTGGGAACTTCGGGATAAAAACTATATAAAACTCTTGTCAAAGTGTCGCGACACTTCACGTAAATGACTTCATGTCAATGAACGACAGTTGAATCATATGGATATTGTTCTTACAAAAATACTAAAATCGCGATTAAAAATGGGGGGTGCGGGTAGGAGGGGGTAAATTACTTTACCACCTATTCTCATACCTACTAAATATACAAAAAAAATATTAAAACGGGTCGACCCGTTTCGGAGGAGTGCTACCACAAACACCGTGACACGAGATTTTTATATATTAGAGACTAGCTGACCAATCCGCAGCTTCGCACGCGTAGTTTTTCAATAAAAACATTACTCTCCTTCTGCGCAGTTGGGTAAAAAGTAGCCTATCTCACCCGGGGATAGTGTAGCTTCCCAACAGTGGAAGAATTTTTTTAAATCGGTCCGATTCGTCTTCGTCGGAATACGCATATCCTTTTTCTTCTCTATTCTATTCTTTTCAATCCCTTCTCTCCTCACTATCTAAAAGATAGATTTGAATTTCTCCATTCTTCAAATAACTATACTCTTAGGTCATCAGAAAACTTGATACTCAGAACTCCTTCGCACAGCACTTCCTTTTACAGCGCTTCTTTTACTGTCCAGGCTGTTCAGCTGTGGAATGCTCTGCCCGAAGAAGTAAGACGGTCATCGTCCTTACACGTCTTCAAATTGAAGGTGAAACATCATTACCTGACGATGTCATCTTCCTAGCGTTATTTATTTACTATTTATGTACTTATTTTATCTGTTAGTATAGTTTGCTATATGTATATACCTATATATTAGTCTATTTTATAAGTATATTAAGTATTAGGATTAAAACTTCATATTATTATTATATCTTAGAATATATTATGTGTAAATGTAATGTATCCGCTAAAGTACAACGCACTCCGTAATTTTTAAAAATTTCGCTCCATCCAAAGGTTGCCTGGAAGAGATCGCTTTTAGCGATAAGGCCGCCCATTGTATTGCCTTATTTATTTTAACCCAGTACTTATTTTTTTTATTATTTCTGTTTGTGTGGTAATTCAATAAAGAGTTATCTATCTATCTATCTATCTATCTATAAGTTTCGGAGCCTATTCAATACAAACAAACAAATCTTTTAATATTATATCTTATAAAGATAATATATATCTAATATTAGTACTTAAAAATAAACACTATTTCTCTTCAAAATAGTCAATAAAGTTGAGCACTTCATGTAGGTATACTCCTATTTACGTATTTCATTCATTTGAAATACATAAATATTGATTATGTATAATTTTTGTAAGATTTTTTATGTTAAAGTTACAGATAAGTTAAATATTGTTTGACTATTTCTGGCACTACCACACACAAAGGTTAGCTGGAAGTAAATGTTAAATAGCAATAGGTTCGTCTATGTATTATTTTATTAGCGCAATAAAAATATCTAACCTAACCTATTTTAAAGGATTTTCTTGTGAATGACAAATAACACGTTAAAATAGCCAATAACTTTTATTTCACAATATTTTGTGCTCAAAATGCAAACCGTATGGATACAACATGGTGATTACAACTCCAGATAAGTGCATAGATAAGTAACGCCATAAACATAGCCATCCACTCCACAGTCGGGTAACAAAAGATACATCATTACATCAGGTATGTATGTCAATGACGTTACTATACATAATGTACTACGGTTATGTGCATGTTATGGTTGTATGTATGTATGCCTTGCCATTAGAAAGTGATGCGTGACCTGACTTTGGTTTAAATTAGTGTGTTAACAAGATTAGAATAGTGTCCACATTATTCCTGGTGAGCCGTGGTGGCCGATTCAGAGGTTGTTTTAACACGATTACAATTTTGGAAGTAAAAATTCTTTACGCACGCTTGACTTGGAGAGTAAGCTGGTGAATGCGTTACGAAAAGTGCGAACGGAAGTTGAGAGGGAGATATAAGTTAGTGAAGATAGAAAGAGAGAGAGTTACGCTTCGTATATTTGTAAACGTTAATGTGCGAGTGCGAGTTATATCTGTCCAGAATGAACATAGACTGATCCGACCTACAGACATGTGGATTTGTAATTGAACAATTTTAAAAATTAATATTTTGAAAAAGAAGTTTTACTTCAGTCGTGTGGTCTAAATCACATTCTTTTTTATACTAAACTTGTAGACACACAAGCTGACGGGCCTCTCCTGATGTTAAGGGGTCACCGCCGCCTATAAACTCCTGCAGCACTCGTGGTACTGCAGTCGCGTTGCCTAGCACTTAATATCCTATTTACACCTCTCTATACCTACAATTGTATAAATCCCGACCACTATGGAATGTTCTACTCAAAAAAACGGTGAAGGAAAACCGTTTGAAGAAGCCGTCGTATCCTAGAATCAAATATTCGAACATGTGATATCGAGTAAGAATTGGCTATGCTTGGTGTTTCGCTACGAGATCAAATCAGAAATGAGGAGATTCGTAGACGAACCAAAGTCACCGACACAGCACAAAGGATTAGCAAGCTGACGTGGCCGTGGGCAGGGCACATAGCTCGACGAACTGGCGGCCGTTGGGGCAGAAAGCTTCTCGAGTGGAGACCAGGCACTTGAAAACGCAGCGTAAGATAGCCTTACACTAGATGGAAAGAAGACCTGACCAAGGTTGATGGAAGCCATTGGGTACAGGCCGCACAAGATCGTTCACTCTGGAAATCTATGGGAGAGGTCTATGTTCAGCAGTGGATGTCCGTTGGCTGAAATGTTGTTGATGATCCATTGTAGACTACATCATCGCTTACCATCAGGCGAGTTCGTGGTCAAACGCGAAAGTGCAATGACACGAATATTATAAATGCGAAAGTTTGGATGTTTGTTTAATTATTTTGTTTGTTTGTTACTCAATCACGTAGAAACGGCTACGCCGATTTCGATGAAATTTAGTATGTAAGTAGATTATAACCTGGATTAACACATATGCTACTTTTTATCCCATATATCAGTTTCCATGGGCTAAAAATGAGATGTCAAAGTTTATATATGCAGTTTTGTACTCCAGAACAAGGCAAAGCTGCTGACGACAGCTAGTGTATTATAAAAAAAGTGTGTTTTGACTGAGAGAACGCAGTACGTTCACGAATCGCCTTTCTGGAAATATGCTCGCCCCTCACCAGTTTCATTAATAAGGCCCTGTTACCATATCCCATACCATTTCCCAAGGTAAGGTCAACGAAAAACAGACATAATTATGTGAAATAGGTACTAATTAAATTAGAAGGATTTCCTAACTATTATTTCGTAACCCTATCAAATTATAACGCAAGTCATGACCGTACTTGAAACAGTCAATGTCAGAAACGTTGTTTTTAATACCAATCGCTTACTGTAGTTATCCTTCATAATAAATGATCACGATGGATCTATCTACTTATATGGGTTTAAAGAGAATCATTATTATTATCAGCCCACTGTGTCCCACTGCTGAGCAAATGCCTCCCACCATTCTTTCCAGACACTTCTTTCAGACGCTAAGTTGGTTCATTCCACTCGGAAATTAGTGAGCTCATCCCTCCATCCCTTCTTTGGTATACCACGACGTCTTCGGGCTGTGTCGGGGTTCCACTCGGTGGTGAGCTTAGCCCACTGATCACCCGAAATACGGCATGACCAGCCCAGTCCCACTTGAGTTTGGCGGCTTTCTTAGCTACATCTACGATTTGTGTTCGAGAGCGCAGCTCGGTGTTGCGTATGCGGTCAATACGTTTGAATCCGAGAATGCTGCGCGTTGGCAAACCTTGAGTTTATACTTTTGGATAAAGACCAGGTCAGCGCACCATAAGTTAGAACGGGGAGAATGCATAAAGAGAATAAAGAAATAAAATATGGATGATGGTTAGTTAAGAAATTGGCAGGTTTTTGGTGTGTAACAGCTATCCTCCCGGTGAATTTGGCAAAAGGAACGGAAATGTGTAACAGGAAACCGGGGAAGCTCGCGCTATTTGATTTGACCAATGAGCGCACGCGGTGGTCAAATGTTACACATCATATGCGACTACTGTAAGGCTCTTCTTAAATACTTTTCTCACTACCTAAACCGAGAAATCAACCAAAAGTAACGCCACGTAGATGACGACGTAATTTTGACGTGATTGTATTCCGTCAAAATTAATTATATATCTCCCCTTTCGTGGAAGCCGGACCTTGCTTTGTTTAAGCTAACTAAATTTTTTACAAATATTCTCCATTATGTACGCATGATTCATATATAATATTAGACAGGTCGACGACATCTGTGATAGTGGGTGACTTGTCCCCCAAGTCGTAGGTAAGAGGTTCGTACCCTGCTGCGGGACAAAATAAATGTTAGCATGATTTGCAAATATATATTTAGTTTCTAGGAGTTGTGGTAGAATAAAATAAAATAATGCAATTTATTGAAAAAAAAAGAACACAATATGACATTATTAGATACGCTAGCTAACAAAGTTAGTTTAACATCAGTCTTTCGTCAGATTCAAATTAGAACATTGTTAGAATTAACATAAAATACGTTTAATAACATAACCTGAACCATGATGCAGGCAATACTGTCACAGGAACGATAAGTTACTATTGAGTGTTATTATTTGACGTTATTCTCAAAATATGTATGTAATTGAGCTAATATAGCTATTTTGTTAAATGCTACTTTGTAAGATATGGTTAACACAGTACCGTTTGGTCTATAATAGAATCGAAGGCTTTTTTGACAAACAATGCGTCATTTCACGCCCTATCGCTCCATCCTTTCACACAAGGCCACGGCTGTGACCTTCACTTGAATTTTCCTGTTACTATTCGAAGGTTTTTTCTTAGTTTCCGGGACCGAAAATAAATAGCTTTTTAATTATTTTTACTGAATCACTCCTAGAGTACCTTGTTTATTTGTTCTTAACTATCATAAAACTGACGTTTGAAATTGAATTGATCGTTTGATTTTGCGATGTTTTTACGATTTTATCGAATTCTGTCTGACCTGCCCGCGGCTTCACACGCGTAGCTTGTCAATAAAAACATTACCCTCCTTCTGCGAAGTTGGGTAAAATGTCATAATCTATCTATTTGTCGAATTTCATTGAAATCGGTCAAGCCGTTTAGTCATGGAAACTTAAGAAACAGACAGAGAGACAGAGTTACTTTCGAATTTATAATAATAAAAAAAAAATATTTACAGCAGTCACACATGATACATCTTAAACTCTAATCTTAATAGCTATGTATGTAACTAATGTAGTTCACAATGCTGACAAATTATATACACTTTATAATAAGTTGGACCAGCGATCCTTATGGCTTGCGCAGACGAGGATTTTTTGTCCGCGGACTTTTTTATCCGATAAAATAGATAGCTTATAATTATAACTGTATCGAGTAACGCAAACAAGGGATTAAAAGTACCACGTACAAGAAGTCCCCCGAATAACCGAGTATGTACATGCAGAGAGCGGACCGGACAAAAGTACGGGGGAGTCCCCGAAAAAATAGAACTCGTGTAACTAGGCGAAGCAACGCACATGGCGGACTTTAGTCCGCGAGAGTGATGTACGTATTGCACGACGTACACACGGCTACATATCAAGCTATATATTACCAGTATAAGCTGAACTCGCATTGTGTAGGCTTTTTGTAGAATGAGAGGTCCGCTTATACTGGAAATGTATAGTTTGATACACGTATGTGCGTACGTACGTGTGCGTTGAGTTCGCGGTAAATCTGCGGCGGACTTTTTATTCGAGGAGTGTATTTTTTTCTCCGCCGCGGAGAAAAGTCCATCGTCTGCGCAGGCCTTTACACTAGGCCAAGCCTGTATCGTGAGGACCAGGCTAAACGATTTACATGATTATACTTAGTTGCAAAAACGGACTGAAATTTTACTGCTTTAAATAAGATAAAATTATAATTAATATTAGTAAGGATAAACGTTACAGTGTCGATAAGCGCTTGCGATGAATATTTTTATTTTACGATAGGTATTTTAAGCTAACATTTTTTGTATCATACATCACACTTTATTATACAATACCTGTTTAATCTCATGTTATATCCTGTATCACATCATTCGTATCTGAGGTTACGTGCCGTATCTTAAAATAAAATAAATATCGCTCTTGATCTTATGATATTGTCATGGTCCGTTGGTTGGTTGTCACAAGACGTTATCATGCATTTATCCGCCAGCGGAGTAGCTCATGACAATACCTGGCTCGACCATCTAGCGCATAAAACATCAAATTTTAATCATATAATTATCGTTATATACTCATCGACATGTGTATTCTGCCTGTCCTAACTTACGGTGCCCAGTCACTGACTGAATCTCAAAAGTCCAGGCTCGGGGTTTGCCAAAGAGCGATGGAGCGCAGCATTTTGGGTGTCAAGAGAATAGACAGGTTTCGCTGCGCTCAAGGACCGGCATCGCTGACGTCGGTAGCAAGGCTGCCAAGTTGAAGTGGGATTGGGCGGGTCATGTCTCCCGCATGCAACCATTATTTGTGCTTATTAATAATAACTTGTCACCTAGATGCTCTATAAATCATCTATTTACATATTAACTGAAAAAAAATCATTATATGCCAAATGCGAGTCGGACTCGCGCACGAAGGGATTCCGTACCATTATCTATAAAAACGGCAAAACATCATGTATATTTACTTTATTTGAGGTTGGTGCCGATTAAGCCAGTCCTCTAAATTGTATGAGCGCCCATACAACTCCTTAATCTATCTAGAGGACTATCTTAATTGGCGTCAGCTATGTATGTATTGAGACACCCTTTAATATTCAGCTTTTATTGATTAAAACGGGTATTTAACAAGTATGCACATTTTTGAGTCAGCCCGAGACCATGATTGTTGCAACACAGCCGAAACGTCGGGATAACAAATAAAAAAGGTGCATACGCGATAAATACCCGTTTTAATCAATAATTATGTACCTACAGTGGTCGCGAAAGTTTGAAAAATAGTAATCAGCTTTTTTTATTTTGTTGGAATTTTTCCTTTATTTGTGCTGCTTGCTTTTTGCCAAATTTCGTGATTCTAAGCCAACGGGAACTACCATATAGGTAGGTTTTTGACCCAAAATCTATAGGGTACTTCCGGTTGACCTAGAATTTACAATTTTGGTTAATAGCAAGGACTTACAGCACAAGTAAAGGGAAAATTTCGAAAATAAATAAAATTAAAACATTAAGATAAATTTTGGTACTTACAAGTTTTCGCACAAATATAAATTTGCCCTTATCGTTTTAATGTGTTGACTCAGAACCTTGATTTTTATACACCTAATAGGGACTATAAGCTTCAGTGTCTGGTATAAATTTGAACTTGCTAGGTCTATCCGTTCCAGAGCAAATAGGTGGTGACTCACGGACTGACGGACAAGAGAGTGATCTTATAAGGGTTCCTTTTATACCTTTGAGGTACGGTACTCTAAAAGTACATATAATAATATAATGAACAAGGGCAACGAAATAAAACAGAAGGTAATAAAACCTCACATATACCTACGGGTTTGCACGTTGCAAATATTTACAATGTGTTTAGTCACGGCTGTCAATGTTTCATCAAAGATAAGGTAAGATATACAAGTGTATATACCATTAGCGGACAGATAGTGCAAGCGGACATGCCAAAAACAAATTGTGATCAGCGTGTTTTTTTTTTCATTAAAACTGAAGAGTCACGGTCCTCTTATAAAAAATTATAACACACTAGGAATTATTAAACAGATCATTATTTTTTCAAAATCTTTGACTACTATGTACAAATGTTTATTGAATTATAAACAGACTACACCTGCAAGTTTCAGGAAATAAAAGTAAGTAGCTAAATTCATCAATATTTTAATCCAAAAGTTACTTCGAAGACATAAATAAAAACCGGCCAAGTGCGAGTCGGACTCGCGCACGAAGGTTTCCGTACCATTATCTATATAAACGAGCAAAAAAATCACGCTTGTTGTATGGGAGCCCCCTTTAATATTTTGTTTTATTTTAATATAATTATTTATTTTTAAAGTGAATATATAACTAAATATTTTGTGAATATTTCAAGCGTCTACCTGTTGCCGTTATTACTATCGAGCAAAAACGAGCAAAAACATCACTCAACGTCATTTTTTAACTCGCACTTGGCCGGTTTTTTATTTCAACGCTTTGCAACTTTATGCTAAACTCAATATGACAATTGAAAATCCAGTGTGTTTCGGTATCATGATGCCGATAAACCTGTCAGAATGGATCTCGAATGGAGATTATGCACTGAGCCGACCAACAGACGTCCACTGCTAATGATAGGCCACGCCCATAGATTTCTAGAGCAACCGATCTTGTGCGGCCCAACGGCTTCAAGCAACCGTTCAAAGCAACGGCTGTTTTTAACCGATCATGTAATTACAAAAATGATGGTTAAGCCATGATTATTGAAGTACTAATATGTCAGTTCCGAATGTTTTGTAATTGTTGAGAAAAATGCAAATCTCTGCCGTCAAAATGTTAAATTCATCGTCTTTCTATTTGGTGGGCTCGTCCTACAGTGCGTTATCTCCATCCGAGATCCATTCTGTTTCAACGGCCAATATAAATAAATAGGCATTCGAAGGCATTCAAAGGGGAGCCGTTGGGCGCAAACGGCTACCAACCGCTCGTTGTGGCGATCTAAGGGGGAGGCCTATGTTCAGCAGTGGACGTCTTCCGGCTGATGATGATGATGATGAGGCATTCGAAATTCGGTTTTTTTCGATTAGTTTTGTCCGCTGTATATACATAATCCTAATGTGGAGCTAATGTTTGCATGATCTGCAGATATTTGTTCTGGGTCTGGATATTTTTCTATACATTATAAGTATGCAAATACAAAATTATCACTTGAATGCAGTGCCTTGAAGAAATATTTGAAATCTGACACGTTCTGTCCATAATTATAAATAATTGTTTTATAAATGTCCATGAATAAGTAATATTTGTTTTAAGTCTCTGTATTTTAATGGAAATGTGGACGATTTTATTTTTATTCTGACATTGAACTTTTCGCAATTTTCATGATGACTCGTATCGTATTTCGTGATGTTCAAATGAGTTTTCAATCATAAAACTAGAACTTTAGTATTTCCTGATAAATCATTGTGTTTGCCAAGTGTCTGCGTGCATGGCTCTTTATCACCTCGTAGCAGTAAAACGATTGAATGGATTTAGATAAAAGCCAAAAGTGAGGATAAATTATTGTTTGCCGTCATGAGTATTTATATTGCGTAAGATAAGATAAGATAATTTGATAATAAATAGTTTTCTTTAATTATAAATTCTGCTATTTAAATCAAATCAAATCAAAAAACATTTATTTGTGAACAACACCAATAGTACAACAGAACAAACACACACAGGAGACATTACAAAAAGAACAAAGAAACAATAACTAAAAGATTAAAATTAAAAAAAAATGCAAAATATTGCAGTGTGTGTGTCTCATCGTACTCACTGCATGTGTCACAAAAAGGCTTTAACTCAGCATGTGCTGGGTTGCACTGGCTACCCAGCGCTGGTCTTCCGTTAGAGCCTTATTGAGTAGACCACGGATATCCGCCCACTAACTAAGCATTGAACAACTAAATACAATTAAATATACTATGCATATAAATAAATAACATAATAAAATATATTATTAATAATAACGTCTACCTATTTACTGTGAAGCCGGAGAGAGTCAACAAGAACTAAAATAGAACACACGACAAGCTAGCCCCACAACAACGCACTAGCTGGCCACCCACTCAATACGAACCTACTCCTAGCATTTACCAATAAAGTGTAGACACGTTTAAATGAATGACACCTCATTTTTGAGGTGTTCGCTCTCCTTTTGCCGTTTACTGAGGAACATTTTAAGCCTCTTTCTGAACCCGTATAAAGTTTGTTGATCACGAATAGGCGGAGGGATGTTGTTCCAGCACTTAGTTGCAGCGTACCGGAAGCTGCCACTAAACGCTGCCGTACGATGCCGCTGCACGGACAACTGTTTAGAACACACACGCAAAGAGCAGGTTCTAAAGCTGGAAACCCACGTAAGCTTCCCATAAAGATAAAAAGGCGCTTCACGCTTCATTACACCGAAAAGAAGACAAGCCAGATTTAATTTTTGTCGGGATTTCATCCTTAGGATGGAATGCTTACTGAGATAAGGCGTTACATGACTTCTTGGCGGTATACAAAAGCAAAACCGGGCACATGCATTTTGTACTCTTTGGATCAGTCGCTGAGACCTAGCGAGCAGTCGAGGTCCAACCACATTTAGATGTTCCGCATCTGCCGGGCCTCCCACATTTTTAGGGTTCCGTAGTCAAATGGCAAAAACGGAAGCCTTATGAATTCTTCATGTCTGTCTGTCTGTCCGTCCATACGGACACAGCCACTTTTTTCCGAAACTATAAGAGCTACACTGTTGAAACTTGGTAAGTAGATGTATTCTGTGAACCGTATTAAGATTTTCACGCAAAAATAGAAAAAAAAATCAATAAAGTTTGGGGGTTCCCCATACTTAAAACTGAAACTCAAAATTTTTTTTCATCAAACCCATACGTGTGGGGTATCTATGGATAGGTCTTCAAAAATGAAATTGAGGTTTCAAACTCATTTTTTTCTAAACCGAATAGTTTGCGCGAGAGACACTTCCAAAGTGGTAAAATGTGTCCCACCCCCCCCCCCCCCCCCCCACCCCTCGCCCCTGTCACTTCTAAAATAAGAGAATGGTAAAACTAAAACAAATATATGATGTACATACAACCATACAAACTTCCACAGAAAATTGGTTTGAACGAGATCTAGTAAGTAGTTTTTTTTAATACGTCATAAATCGTAAACAGAAATTTATCTTACATTCAATCATAAATTTAACATTAAAACTCAAATATAAAAACAGTTGCAACGGACTACAAGAACTTTTATATTATGTTACTTGCTGCTACGGAACCCTTCATGGGCGAGTCCGACTCGCACTTGGCCGCTTTTTTTATAATGAAAGCGATATGGGTATCTAAAATCAAGATCATGATGAGACGATTGTAAAAGTCATTAATGAATGAATTTTACGCGCAATGACAATAATATACTACAAATGATAATACTAACAATAGCGCATACACTAAATGCACGATAGGCGGTCTTATCGCTAAAACTGCGAGATTTCTCTTTCCCTGGATAGGTAAAAAGAACATAGATAAAAAGTACTGATATATTATCTGTAGTCAGTCATACTATTTTTTTAAACTGATTCCTAGTTATAAATTCTTGAACAAAAAAATAACTAAGTTTCAGATTCGCGCTAACAAATAGCCGTTACTTTAATAATTCCTTGAAGTTTTGCGCTGTTTTACTACTAGAAAAGTAAACCTTACTGCTATATATTTAAAAGTCTTAATCAATTAGTAATAAACGTTTCTTTTAATAGACTGATTTGCACACATCAATCTAAAATGCAAGATAGTGCTCCCGCGCATCTAACTGTTCCTAGAGTTACAAGAGTAACTATCATCTAGCTATAGTAAGATGCATTGAACACCCCAAAAAATACGAACCAGACGAGACTTAAGCAACCTTCTCCTTGATACGGGGATGCTGTATCAATTTAGCCACAGGCTGCCTGCTTGTCTAGTGCAAAAATATGAATGATAATGGATCATTATTATAAAAACGGGATTTATCAGCGTTCGGTCGAAACACCAATAAAACGGTACGTGATAAATCCCGTATTTGTAATAATGGTTGTAATAAATCACGAAAGTTAAAATGTTAATGAATTTAAGGACTTAAAGCTATAGTATCTATGTAGGTATAGCATTTTTTTTAGTACTTCAGTAATGTTGTAAAAATATAAAAATATAAATAGGAGATTTTTAAAATCATGGCAAAATTACGAGCCTGTCGGAATTTTAAACCACAACCTTACGAGCAAAGGTGCAATACCAATTTAACCACGGGTCCACTACTTCTCATGTGCCAGTTATCTTAAGATCTTCCCCGTAAGTGTCGTTGATACCTAACTGACGTATGATTTATATTTGCTGTCGAGTAAAAATGATTGTCGTGTGATTATTTAAAGGTTAGATTTAACATATTAACTGTGATTATTAATTAGCTTAAGGCACTTGTATCACCACCGGCGAGTAAGCGATTAGCTATCTACTATTTTCTCACTCAAGAAACGAACAAAAGATATAGATTCTGTGTCAGTAAAAGAGACGCGTATATCGCTGGCCGTTCACACTGCTGCCGACGAGAACTCGCTCTCCACTATTTTGCCGCAGTGACTACAAGACTCGTTCAGCGACACTCGCTCAGCGATGCTCGCTTAGCGGTCAGAACACACGCCGTGAGATGATGAGTAGCACCCGCCCCACTCGCTCACTCGCCCAGCGAGACAACTGTACACACTCGCTTCTCGCTGCTCGCCAACTCGTTTCTAGTTTCTAGCTCTACTCGCTTCTCGCTAATCGCCGGCGGTGAGACAAGTGCCTAATGTTAATTAGCAAATTTATATTTGTCACCATAACCACGTACACCCCACATTAACTTCTGCATTTAGCATTAAATTGAATTCGCGAGTAGTGTTAGCAGTCTTTTTCTTAGAAACAAACATTATTAAAACAATTTTTTGTATCCTTAAATTTTCCAATCTATCTTAGCTTTAAAATATAAATATAAAGTAGTTTTTATTTTTGAAGCCTTATATAAATAGAAGCCTTAAATAAATACTAATTCTTCATACTTATTTGTAATAATAATAACAGATTCGTGAACAATTTTTAGTCCCATATCAGCTTTTGTTCATACCTTACTTCGCGATTTATACTCACGCTCTTTTATATTATAACTCTGTTACGCCAAGGTAAGAGAGGAAATAAAAAATATGAAAAAATAGTAAAAATTATGCGCATGGGCAGTCGGTTGGAGGAGGGTTCCGTACTTCTGGATAATTAGTGTTTGCACTTGCAGTCGTGCAGAGAGCTAAGTGCAATTTTATGTTTAAGAAAAAATATTACGTTAATTACGACCTCCGTGGCGCAGTAGGCGAGTAGCCGGCTGAGACGCAGAAGGTAGCGGGTTCGATTCGGATCGAAGGTAGCTACGGTAGGAAGGTATCGAATTTTTCTATACAAAAAAAACGACAAAAAAAAGTATATAAGTTATTAGGTATATCATTTATTTAGTTCCTATAGTACAAGCTCTGCTTAGTTTGGGGCTAGATAGCGTTGTGTGATATGTCTAGCAATATTTATTTCTTTATTAAGTTCGTATGAGCTAGTGTACAAGACTTATGTTAGGTTGAAAGCCCCTGAAAATACAAATCTATGGGGGAGGCCTATTTTCAGCATTGGACGTTCTGTTTTGATATGTTAATGATGATGATGAAGGCCCTAAAAAATAATAAGGAAGAATTTTAAACGTCCAAAAATGTGGAGTCCAGTCCGAACATCTAAAAGTAGACAGCTACATTGTTACCACAATAAAAGTTTAACTGTTTAACGCTTGTTTAAACAATTCCTTGTCCATTTTCGTATAGGATTGTTTTAAACAGGCCCTAAACAGTGTTTAATTTTTTTGTGTTTCGACTTCTAATGTTTCGTTAGTATCATTTATGCGGATTTCCTCTCATCGATACTTGTTTTTAAAAAACCTTTAGTGCCTAAGACAGGTTTTTAGATAGCCTGCCAAGACTCGTGGTAGACGGGGCCAACCAATAAACAGGTTTATTTCCTTTTTAATACAATTCATATACATAAATACGTTTTTTATATATGTGAATATTTGTGCTACTTATTATTCATCTATCGTCTTCTTTGACGTAGGTAAAATAGTTTTTTACCCAATGGAAGTTTTATAATGACGTCACTGCATAATCTTGAAAGTTATGAGGGTGATCTAAATAAACTGTATGTTAAACTATGGCGTCGGAGACTAAATAATTTAATTGTTGTACATTTGAATAAATAGATTATCACCGAAAACATACGACGTCAATATTTTTTATACGACCTGTTGGCAGTGCTGTCTTTACCATAAGGGCACACGAGGCCCGCGGCCAGGGCCCCTATCGTCACGGGGACCCCTAAAGGCCGATATATTCGTTTACACTATACATTTTTTTCTACTTTAGGTAGATATAACCCGACAAATGTAAAAGACAAACTATGACAAAAGATCATAGAGTAAATGTGGGCGTTGTTAGCAACTTTCTGGCAACCCTGAGAGCAACAAGCCTCTGTCAACTCTGTTTTTATATGTAGCTTAGCAAATTTTAATTGGATACCAGAACAGTTTTTTTAATCATTTTCTAAATAGTGAACATTTTAATAATTATAAATAATACCTAAAAAGGTACCTATGAAGTAAAATTAATTAACTACACCAATTAGCATTTATCCGACACAAACCTCTTCAAATATAAGATCATGGCAGAAAAATGTTTTTTTCTCATCACTTTACTTTCCAACAAGGCCCCAAATTATTGTGTGCCCAAAGGCCCCGGCATAGCCTAAGACGGCGTTGCCTGTTGGGACAAGCAAGCATGTATAACCCACCACACCGGCTATAACAAAGTATTGCCTTGTAGGGGTCGTAGGTCACGCATCTTAGGGCGTGTCCAGATCTTATCTTAGATATACAAAAATTGATGATCTTACCAATTTAAAGACGTAATTAAACCAAATCTTTATAAAAAAGCCTACTATCGGATTATTTAGATGATTGAGAAGCTTGTGATTGAGATTGCTCCAACTCGTTCATAAATGTTATAATTTAGACGTAATTTATTTTCTTTAATGTATGTACTCTAAAAGGATCATTAAAAAGAATAACCAGCCTTGTTTCTAGCTTTTCTTTCCTGGCTTAGTCGCGAAGGAACAGGGAGTAACATTGACGTTTGAAAGGGTGCGTCCACATCTGGCGAATGTGCCGCGAATGTGCAGCTCGCGAGCCGTTAGCGAGCTGCGCGCGTGCATTTTTGTTCGTGCGCCGCTCCTGCGCCGCCCGCGCGCAGTTCGCGCGCAACCTAAGCGCCGTACGCGATCAGCGCGCGGGCGGCGCGCCAGTGGCTCGCGTCTTCCTTCCGCCCGCGCCTCAAGCCCCGCACCCCTAATTTACCCGCTCAGTTCGTTTCTAATTACTGGAGGCTAAGTACGTGTTGTCATGGAGTGGACGGAGGAAAATTGTTTACGCTTAATTGAAACATATAAAAGATTTCCAGTTTTGTGGGATCCTAAAGATAATAATATAAAAACATTATTACAGGAACAAGATAAAGTGGATGAGCGACAGGTACAAGATGATGGATTAAATACTGACACTGAAAGTAGCCTGTCTTTTATCTCTGAACCTCCGCCGTCCAAAAAGAAAAAATCAACGGATGATAAAATCGTAACTGAAGCCCTACATGTTTTAAAAATATGGTCCAACAGGCAATATTTGATGTGATAATGAAAGCCGATTCTGGATACTATGATTATCAAACAAATATGCAAGTGTCGACGCAAGGTTATACAACTTATGCTCAAAGTGCTTCTACGTCCAGACCGCACAGTCAGGAAAGTAATTATTCGGCAGAAGATACGAATGACAGCTACAGTGATTTGTTTCAATAATAACTACTTTCTTTTCGTAAACTTATATGTTGCTTATAAAAAAGGCTATGTGATTATTAAATAAAGATAATTAGAAAAATACTCACACGTACGTTTTCTTTTAAACACTTGATAATCGCCAAACACACTTCAGGAATAATAATACTTATACTTTGCTTAGAAATTCTAAAAAGGTACTGCAAGCTTGTGTAGGAATCTCCAGTGGCCAAGAATCGTAATGTCAAACTTAATTTATTTTCAACTGAAATTGGTAGCCTAAAATGCGTTTCCTTTTTAGCAATCTTGAAACTAACCATCTGTAGTAGATTTTGATATAATTCTGGTGACAATTTTAAAAAATTTGCATAGTGTACGCTTAATTGATGGTTTTTCAACTCCGCTACTATATTCTGTTTTCTTTTAAAAATAGGATTTTGCCACCAACGCCGTTATCTCTTTTTTTTTCCTTTTTATCAGTAATATAATAGCTAATGATGCAGCAATTATATTAAAAGCACTAGTGTCGTCCGACATCTTCGAAAGTACTGAGCCAGTAAACGGAACTGTAAGCACGAGAATTGAGTGCGCGCAGATCGCGCGCCGCGCGCACGCCTTTTACGAGCCTTGCATGAGTTGCGCTAAAGAGGCGCACCAAACCATTGCCGTGACTGCACGCACGCAGCTCGCGGGCAGCTCGCAAACGGCTCGCGAGCTGCACATTCGCGGCACATTCGCCAGATGTGGACGCACCCAAAGAGATCCTTTGATTTTAATGAATAAAAGGATTTTGGTTTTACTTGATTTGACAAATGCGCCGCCCGCGAGCCGCCCGAAAGCTGCGCGTGTGCTGCGCACGTGTCTTTCATGTACTCGCTCCGCACACGCGCCGTTCACGCGCAAGCTATGCACCGCACGTAATAAGCGCAATAGCCCGCGCGCTGCAGTCGTGTGTACCTGCGCGCAGCTCGCATACAGCTTCCTCCCGCCGAACCCGCACTTCGGGCTCACCAGTTTGTTTCTAACTACGAGACCAAAGAGGATAAAAACACTACGTTTTATACGAGACGCTAAAGACGTGTTTGCAAGTCAAATGCAAGCCGAACTGACGTGCATGCACGCAAACTGCGCGCACGCGGTACACATGCAGCTCGCGTGCACCATGCGAGCGTTTTATAAATTGCATGCGAGAGGCGCACAAACAGTTGCAGTAGTAGTAGCAAGCGTGCACGCGTTCAGCGCGCGTGCGGCACGCATCTAGCGCATTCGCCAGATCTGTACACACCCTTAAACGCACGATTGTCTGCGATCACCCTTATAATTTCAGAATTTTATACATAATACTTACCTACCTATCACAATGTTAGGGGAAAAGTATAAATTCAAGATTTTTGCAACTCTGAGGAAATAGCTAGGTTTTATAAAACCCCTCCCAGTTTAATACACAGACTTAGACAATCATTTATATGCTGAATAGTACACATTACAACAGTGAGACACAAGATAGAAAGAAAGATGATTTAAAGTACCTAATGAACATAAAAATGAATGAATGAATGAATGAAAACACTTTATTGTACACATTAAACAATAGAAATTACAGACTAAATAGAAGACACAAAGCAAAATAGTTCAATGGGCGGTCTTATCGCTTTGAAGCGATTTCTTCCAGACAACCTTTGGGTGGAAATGAACTGATGATTTACTGAAATAAATATTTATATAATAACTAGCTGCTGCCCGCCACTTCGTACGCGTTACTAAATGTGTAGGTAACCTATAAATAAACCTAAACTCGCTGTTGCAACTTGACACTACAAATTTTATCCCATGGGACCTGATTTATGGGATAAATGTTCCATCCTATCTGTTCCAGGCTATAATCTACGTACATACTAAATTTCATCGAAATCGGTTCATCCGTTACGACGTGATTGAGTAATAAACAAACATCCAAACTTTCGCATTTATAATATTCATCATCATCATCCATAGCCCATAAGTACCCACTGCTGGGTGTAGGCCTCCCTTTGTAAACGCCACCCTACCCGGTCCTGTGCTGCGCGTATCCAGGAGTTGCCCGCGACTTTCTTTATGTCGTCGATCCACTGCGCCGACGGACGTCCTGGACTTCTTAGGTCTGTTCTTGGCCACCATTCGGTCAAAGACTTACTCCACCTGCCATCACCTCGTCTAGCCAAGTGTCCTGCCCAGTTCCACTTGAGTTCCACCACCCTTGTTCCGACGTCTTGGACTTTCGTCTGGCGTCGGATTTCGTTATTAGGAACTCGATCCAGCAGGTTGATGCCGAGCATGGCGCGCTCCATGGCTCTCTGTGCGACTCGTACTCTATACACAGTTTCCTTAGTGAACGGCCATGTTTCGGCACCGTAAGTCATTATTAGCAGGACACATTGGCTGTACAGACGGGTATAATATTAGTGTGATTAATTTTGAACATGAGGTGAGTATGTTGTGTGTATAGCAGCAAAAGGGCTCGACTCAGCATTACGAGTATGTCCACTAGGGCAGCATTCCGAATCACACTAAAATCGATATCATCGCGCTAGCAAGTGTTCCGAGTCACCGTGAGCGCGTCAACGATGTCCGTGAATCGCCATAGATGACGTCATTATATCCGCGTACATGCTCCAAACCGATATCACCGTGAGCCTCCCTGTTAATAGTGACAGCTGGTTGGTTGGTCGTGTCGTGATTTTAATTATTTGACTGTAAAATGTTCTTTCTCGTAATGGCAACAAGACAGTTGAGGCCTTGTATTTTTATAAACTGGCAACAACGCGCGTACGTGGTTGGGATTGAAAAAAAACTCCAACCAATTACAAATGCTGGCGTGTGTGATTCATTTTTGCTTGACTTGAAAGTCTCAACGAAGATTTCGAAAGGGGCCGGCAGATCTTCGTTGACACTCAACAAGTTAACACGTTCTTAAAATAAGTAGGAACTGTATGAAATAAATTAAAATTGTACCTGCATATTCTATCTTGCATTTTATACGTATTCAATTTCAAGTATTTCGAAGTTTATTTGTCTGTCTCCTTCAATCTACTACAGTTGTTAGTGAGTAATAGTGTTCTGTGGTTGATTGGTTTTAATGTTGATAAGTAAATATAGGAAAACTGACTTGTAGCGCGATCATGAGCGTTCCGAATCCTTGACGGCACTCATCTGTCATCAGCGCGATAACTGAATCGGTACACAAATTAACTACGTGAACGCTAGCAGCGATTATGTCGTGATTCGGAATGCAGGGTAAGTTAGCAGTGAACGCTGTTATCTTGCCAAGATCGTTTTACCTTTTGTATTGTAAGAAATATTGTACTATGTCAAGGAAAAATAAAATATTTTATATATCATCATTGATGATGTCAGATCTGATTGCTTGAAAGAACCGATGGGTTTTTTAAATAAGTTTTTACGGCTTTGAAGATACTAAATAACAGTTATTGTGATTGTGACCTTGTAAAAATCAATCAAAGAAATAGTGTTATAACAAATTTATATATTACTGGCTTCCTCCTGCGGCCTCGCACGTGTGTTTTGTCAATAAATAAATATTAACCTCCTTTTGCGCAGTCGGGTTACAATAAGTCTTTGTCTCAAACCCGATCAAAATGGATTTGTTCACTGGATTAGAGTGGAACAGGGCTCATAACATAATTTCATCGGAATCGGTAAGGCAGTGAATTTTTTTATGTTAATTTTTAACTAGGTACATTTACTTACTCTGAGCAAGGTAATTAAATGAACTTGACGAACGATGAAAACTTAATAAGTTATTATGTTAAAAAGTAGATGGTAAAAAGTAACTTTTTCACAAAAATATAACCGACTTCAGATAGCAGTAAAAACCAAACTACTCTACCAATTTAGATGAAATTTCCATGGAATCAATTTATATCCTTTCAAACAAACAACAAATTTTCCAAATCGGTTAATATATAACGGAGTTCTGAGCTAACAAACATAACATAACATAAAAATTAAACAAATTTAAGACTTAAATGGTTTTTCGTGGATGCCATTGTTAGAACTAGACCAAATGAAAATGGTATCACACGGGAAGCACCAGCTTTCAAATAAAAAAAGAAACGAATAACCCAGTCGAAAGTTCTCAGATAACAAACAAAAAAACTGTCGAATTGAGAACCTCCTCCTTTTTTGAAGTCGGTTCAAAAAGCCTAGGACTACAGTTGCTTCAACTGAATTAAAACATACAATACCAATTTAGACTCAACTTAAAAACGTTAATCATATAAAGGCATAAAATTACGATGCAAAATGATCTTCAATATTTCATTAAAAAAAGATACTTGGAGATTGATATTTTTAATATCCAACTCATTAAAAATGATTGCAGATGCATGCATGGTGGAAAATATAGCTTTAATTTTAATTCAAATACATACACACAAAATGCTGGTCATTTCACGCAGTGCTATCTAGCCCTTTTTTATAAATATTATAGAAAAACATCCAGAACCGTAACAAATATTTGAATACCATGCAAACTTTTGCTTCGCGGTGAGAAGTCCTCTGCGATACGAAGTCCAGTTAATCTATTTTTGCTGCTGACTGTATCCATTGTAGGACCTATACATTACATCACATCCTGATTTATATCAGTTTGCCCAGATCCGGTTAGTATTAGTATGCAGTAACAACTATCTAGAACACATAAGAATTTTAGATCGGTTGCTATATGTTAGCTATTTAGAGTTTAATGTGACTTGGATCATTGCAACTTAGGTTATTTCAAGCAAGTTTCGCTGCAGACTAATTCTTTGAAATGGGGAATTCGTGGCTCCTAACTCCTTTAATTCTATGTGCTGAGTAGTTTTTAACTGCATCGCAATTTGACGACCTCCGTGGTGCAGTGGGCGAATAGCCGGCTGAGACGCAGGAGGAGCGAGTTCGATTCCCGCAGCCGAACAAATGTTTGCATGATCGACCGGTATTTGGTCTGGTTGTTTCTCTATATATTTATATATCTCTATATATATTTCTCTATATATTTATAGTATGTATTTAGGTACAAAAAAAATGTATATAAAGTATTTCATCAGTAATTTGTTTCCAATAGTACAAGCTCTCTCTGCTTAGTTTGGGGCTATATTGCTCTGTCTGAAATGGCCAGCAATATTTTTTTTATTTTTTTTTTATTACGTGGTTAAAAAAAATTACACATAATTATCTTACAGCGCAACTCGAGAAAAGTGACATAAACTTACAATTATGGTATTCACACAGACGCTGAATGGGATGATAGATATATAATCGTGATATGGCAAGAATAATTCAGCATTACATGGTGTAGATTATGTGCGGTTTTGTTTAAAGTTAAGTTTGTTGAGCTTTCATATGCAGGAGGACTGTTCACATGTGAACATAATTACCCCATAGATTTTCAGAAAAAAAAACGAGTGTGACTTAGACCACACGACTGAAGTAAATTTTTTTTTTCAAAATATTAATTTATTAAATTGTTCAATTACAAAATTGTCCACACGTCTGTAGGTCGGATCAGTCTATGTTCATTCTGGAGATGCAACTCGCACTCGCACAATAACGTTTAAAAATATACGAAACGCAACTCTCTCTTTTTCTATCTTCACTAACTTATATCTGCCTCTCAACTTCCGTTCGCACTTTTCGTAACGCATTCACCAGCTTACTTCCCAATTCAAGCGTGCGTAAAGAAGTTCAAAAACTATTTTTGCGTCCTGAACATAAACTGTTCCCAGCAACTCTATTAGGTCATCTATGGGAGGTTTTCCTTTACTAAACGGTGTAGGTTATGTTTTTTATATTAATATAAAGACACCTGTATGTATGTTAGTATTACATATGTATACAACTACTGAATTAATCCAACACGATCCAGTAAACCTCGACTATTTAAATCAGGATGTGAATCTATTAGGAACGGACGAATCCTGCTTTTACATAACCAGTGACCTAGACTTTGCTAGATGTATATATTGTTTATATTGTTGCTTAGATCTATGTTTGGTTGACTGATTCTTACCTATCACATGTTTTGTCTTCTATACTATCAATTTATCAGACAAAAAAACGAGTGTGCTTTAGACCACACGACTGAAGTAAAACTTTTTTTTTTTCAAAATATTAATTTATAAATTGTTCAATTACAAATTGTCTGTAGGTTGATCAGGACAGACGCAACTCGCACTCGCACATTAACGTTTAAAAATATACGAAACGTAACTCTCTTTCTCTCTCTTTCTAGCTTCACTAACTTATATTTCCTTCTCAACTTCCGTTCGCACTTTTCGTAACGCATTCACCAGCTTACTCCCCAAGTCAAGCATGCGTAAAGAAACGATAAGAAACGATCCTTTAATAACGGTAGAGTCACGTTACATAATTGCTTTTTAGGATTCCCTATTCGAACTAGGAAACCTTATAATTTCGCCGTGTCTGTCTATACGACCAGTTTTATTTGTAGACTTTTAGTGCCGTAAAGTACGTCCGAATTTTTATTTCATAACTTACGTCACTTACGCTCATCATCATCATCATCATCCTTGTCAGCCCTTCTCATCCCACAGCTGGGCATAGGACTCTCTTCTCTGTTGCCATTTGCCTCTGACCTGCGCTGTTCTAACCCACATACGACCTGTGATTTTTATAATGTCGTCGACCCATCTTACCGGAGATCAACCTGCGTTCCTGGTTCCAGCGCGGGGCCAACACTTAGTCAGCACTCTGCTCCACCTGTCATCACCGCGCCATGCCATATGTCCTGCCCAACTTCCATTTAAGTTACTTAAGTCACTTATGTTAAGAAATAAAAATTAAAACGACTTGTTTTTACCCACGACGGAATAGAGAAGGCATTTAGAGTGAGAAGTAGTTTGTTTCGTGTGTGCATTTTATGCACACACGAAACAAACTACTTCGAAGGTTTCCATTTTGTAGGAAAGTTTTCAAAACCACTCACCAGGTACTAACATACCATATCATTACAAGATCTGCCGGTAAACTCCTTAGTTAATGACGTAAATATATTATTGATCGAGCGAAGCCAGCTTGCCAATCAACTTGTGCAAATCGGCGTTGTATGTATGTGTGTATGTATGTTTATCCGAGGATAACTTTCGTAGCGTTGATCCGATCATCGTGAAATACATAGGTAGGTAGTGATGGCACAATTTTGGTGTGACTAATTGAGCTAAAAATGTTGGGGGGTTATTGAGATATTGGGGTTCATGAGGGGTAAAAAAATTAAAAAGAGGCTATCAGGTCAAGTGTGAAAGCAAATGAAAGGTATTAGTACATTTCGACTCCGGTTTTATTTGTCGTAAATTTTTTATAGATTTTGAATTATTAGCCGTAATAAAAACTAAATTTTGACAAAATTCACAGGGTACACCAGTGCCCCCACAGTGCTGAAACTTGGTATGCGTGTAGCTTTAGTAACACAAATATAGGCTAAAGACTAAAATCCAAATACGAACGACGCAAATTTCAAGAACGCGCGTCGTTCGTCTACGCGTTTAAAATACGCCATGTGCGTAGGCCCTAAGACCTTCACATTCATCTCATTCCACCAGCTTTCTGCTAAGAAAAGAAATTAAGATAATTCCTGCAATATCGCCGTAATTATGGTGAAAAGGACCGGAATGAACTCGTAGGGCGGAATACAAATGATAGTGAATTTCACGCTACCAAACAATATGATATGCCATCCGTCGCCCACGTTCAGAACGTGATGGTAATAAATATTTGGTATTCATTTCCTGGTGGAATTATCAACGCCTTTTAGACCTGGCTTAATAGATACTGAAAAACAAAACGATCGTGCTGATATCTTAGAATAAAGAATCTAGTTTATGTTTCAACAACCGTAATACTAATATGAAGATTGTTAAAGCATTTTGAAATTACATAATTTTTTTGTTGAAAAATTACATTTGCAAAACAAGCTTTTATAAAATTCACAATCAGAACCTCAAGCAGATTCAAATGAGCCTAAACACTAGTAGCCTACTATAATCCATCCAGAAGTTCTAGTAATTAGACGTCTAGTTTTCGAGATACGGCTGTTTGAAGTTTGACAGCTGTCATCAGAAATGCAGAGCTTATTGATATCTACCATTTGCCCCAAGACACCACAGAGATACGGGTGGTTATGTTTTTATGCGTTCAGTAATTTTTGTTCCGATGATGTTCACTGATATGTCTTACACTGAATAATGTGGCCATACCAGATCACCGACTTTCAATCTTTTAGGTGTATAAGACTTTTGGAAGTTTGTAAATAGTCAGCGAATTTTGACTGTACCATATTATTGCATTGTCACCGAAGTTACAAATATATTCCAAATTTCAGCTCAATCGGTTGAGGGGAACGGATTTAAAATTTAGTTGCAAGATTCCACCCGGACAAAAATACATCATACATCGTAAGTTAACAAAAAGCTTATAAAATAAGACCTGTCCGGGTAGAATTACTTGTTATATAAGAGCTGAAAGTGATCTATTTCTCACCAGAGATATTTGCTAATGCTAATGGAGGGTGTTATTGATCGCTTACACCCGAGTTTAACACAACATATCTTCACGAAAGCGGGAAAATTACAGAAGTATTTTAAATACCACTTTGATGATCTACAGAAAATTTGATTTACAGGTATCCATTGTTATTTTTCACTACTAAACTATGGCCTCTTTCATTTTTAGGTTTCCGTACCCAAAGGGTAAAACGGCACCCTATTAATGAGGCTCCGCTGTCTGTCTGTCCGTAATCAGGCTGTATCTCATGAACCGTGATAGTTAGACAGTTGAAATTTTCACAGATGATGTATTACTGTTGCCGCTGTAACAACAAATACTAAAAATAGAATAAAATAAATATTAGGTCCTTACATATACTACGGGCAAGAACTATACTACGTCGATGAGTACATTTACTTTGGCCAGATTGTCTCCTTCGAAAACAGGCAATATAAAGAGGTTGATCGCCGCGTCTAAAATGCCTGGAGGAGCTTCTGGTCCATGAAGACGCTAATGAAGGGAGACCTTACATTGTCACTTAAGCGTAAACTCATCGACATGTGTATTCTGCCCGTCCTTACCTATGGTGCCCAAACTTGGTCATTGACAGAATCTCAAAAGTCCAAACTCAAGGTTTGCCAAAGAGCCATGGAACGCAGCGTGTTAGGGGTAAAGAGAATCGACAGGATCCGCAATAGCACACTGCGCGCGAAGACCGGCATCGCAGATGTTGGTAACAAGACTGCCGGGCTGAAGTGGGACGGGTCACGTCAGTCGTATGGCCAAAAACAAATGGGCAACAGTCGTCACACAATGGGTGCCTGCATATGGGCGTCTAAGCCGGGGCAGGCCGAGGAAGCGTTGGCGGGACGACCTCGATGCATTCCAAGATGGCTGGTGGGACGTGGCGAGTGATCGTGAGATGTGGAGGAACAGGGGGAAGACCTTTGCCCAGCAGTGGGAAAATATAGGTTAAATAATAAAAATAATAGGTCCTTACATATGAAATTAGCGTTTTGTCGTACACTTTGATCTATTTAAGAGGAGCTCCCATACAACAAACGTGATTTTTTTGCTCGTTTTGCTCGATATTGACAAAGGCAACAGATAGATGCTTGAAATATTCACAAAATATTAAGTTCTATATTCACTATTAAAATTAATAATTAAATTAAAATAAAACAAATATTCCTTGGGTGGATCCTATACAACAAACGTGATTTTATTGCTCGTTTTTATAGATTGGTTCGTGCGCGACTTTTTTAAATAGAAATAAGGATTTGTCATGAAGGTTGTAATTCATTTAAGCATAATTATGAATGTGATATCTTTTATTTTTAAATTGAAATAAGAATTTATTATGGAGGTTGTATTTCATTTTAACATAGAATGTGTAAGCGTCATTCTATTTTTAAATTTACTCAATCGCTTTGAAAATGGAATAAATTCTCACTTAAGGAGCCGTTATAGAATTTAAAATGTCATTTAAAGCATCAGTGTTCAAAAAGGTTTTCTGTATAAAAAATCGAGTAAAATTACATTTTTGAATTTGTTTTTTTTTATTTATGCATTGCCAACGTTTTCATTTGTTTTTTGATAACCCGCTGTATTGAACTCAATAAATATTGTTGATTATTGTTGATATCATCAGATAGCGCGCGCTTCCCCGGTTTCCTGTTACACATTTCCGTCCCTTTTGCCAAAATCACTCCCACGAACCGAGAGGAAAGATGTTCCAGATCAAAAATCTTCATCAGTCAACAAGTAAATTTTAACAGCAATGTGTGACATAACCAAACAACTGAACGATAACGAAATGTCTATGAGACCAATCTGAAAGTATAATCCTTTCAAAAAAATCATTTTTTCCAAATTGGTTGTTAATTGACGACGGAGTTCTGAGGTAACGAACATTCAAATAAAATGAGAGCTTTCTCCTTTTTTAAAGTCGGCTAAAAAATTTGAAACATTAATTTTGAATAAACATATATAATATAAAAATCCAGCCCCAAACTAAGCAGAGCTTGTACTATGGGAACCAGACAACTGACAGAATACTTATATACATTATTTTTTTGTAAATACATACTTATAATATAATAGAGGTATAACCAGGATCGGGAACAAATATCTGTAGATCATGCAAACATTTGTTCCGCGGCGGGAATCGAACCCGCTACCTCCTGCGTCTCAGCCGTCTATTCGCCCACTGCACCACGGAGGTCGTCAACGCCTAAACGTAAAGAATGCCTAAACGTACGTAGATAATTTCGTGTAGTTTATCTTAATGCACATTAGGAGTGGTCAAGGCTTTCGACTAGAAGTTGAGCAATTGCAAACCGGTCTAATTCACTCGTAGTAAGTAACGTATGCGCGAATGTTGCAGGATTGTCAGCAATTCGGCCTTTTACGTAACACCTAGAAATAAGGATATTTGAGTACTGTAAATTAAATGTTTTGAAAACCCCTAGGTAAAAACTGACGTAGCAAATAACTACGCCAACTACCCAAGCTTTGTACAACAAAAAAATCGGGTTCATCCTTAGGACCCAGTTATCTGTCGGCCACAGGCAGACACACATTTAGACATTAAACTTATAACACAACATATTTTGCGTCGGAGGTTAAACTTTATTTATTTATTTATATAATACTTTGACATAACAGAATAGTGCTATGAGGACTTAATGCTAATAGCATTATCTACCAGTCATCCTGGTCGTGCTAAAGAAGGTAAGGCGTGACACAGGAAAACAGATATTTCAACACTAATATTAAAAACTAAATATAAATATAATAATAAATACCTTACATAATAACTATATATTATAGGTAACTTACATAAAAGCATATATAAAAAAAAGTGAAACAATCACAGAATTTAAACTGGAAACCTAAGTCAAACGCGATGATGGTATCATTGGCTAATTAGCGTAGAACGGCTCCCAAAATGAAGGCCTTATAAAATTTAACGGGAGCAGTTGGGTGTAGGTTGCAATAGATCTGTCGGATATCTATAATGAAGCTTATATTCAGTAGTGATCGTGCTATGGTATATAAATCTTTAAGAAGCTCATTTAAGATTACTAAATAAAGTACCACCTGAACCAGATGTGCACAATTATGGCATGCGCTTGGCTCGTTTGATTTATAACTAAACAAAAATGACCTTGAAAACCACCGTAGGTCAAATTTTGACGACCTCCGTGGTGTAGTGGGCGAATAGCCGGCTGAGACGCAGGAGGTAGTGGGTTCGATTCCCGCCGCAGAACAAATGTTTGTATGATCTACAGATATTTGTTCCGGGTCTGGTTGTTTTTTTTCTATATATTATAAGTATGAATTTACAAAAACAAAGTATATAAGTATTCTATAAGTTATTTGGTACCCATAGTACAAGCTCTGCTTAATTTGGGGCTAGATAGCGCTGTGTGAAATGTCCAGCAATATTTATTTATTTATTTTATTAAAGACTCTTAAGTTCGAATTACACACAAACACTCTTTATGATAAAACGTAATATAACCAAAAGATAAAAAAAGTTTCTTTATTTCTCAACAGAAATGTATATATGCCAGTAATTGGCATAAAATAAGAAAATAATTTTTAAAATAAAGTAATTGACTATGTTGACTACAGTTAAAATGAGAATTGATAGATTAAAATGCCTTTTTGCAAATACAATGGCCGTTTAAAAACCCGTTTATAAAATTGCGATTCAGCAACAATATTTTAGAAAAAGCGCTTACTCGACAAGTTGTCACGGTTTTAAAACCCCCGCTTTGTTCCCGATGTATGAAATATGGGCGTATGATGTAATGCCGAGATTATGAGAGTGACAGTGATATGATCTCGCGAATAAATGAGATATGCAAATAATGTTTTTTTAATAATAAAAGTAAGAGTTTCCTAATGTTATATGATAGGTTTATTTATAGACTGATCTTTGGAAGAAACGTAGTTTAATTCAAACAAGTAAATTTAATGTTTATGTAATTTTTTAACAAATTAAATATTTTGTATTTTTTTTGTAATAATACAAGTATTGAAAATTAAAATTACCTCCGGCACATAAAACCAGTTAATAAATTTCCATTTTAAAGTCCTTTACCAAAAAGGAATGCTAATAATTTTAAGATCGGTTTTTTTATGCTTCATGGAGATGGAGCAAGCTTATGGCCCACCTGATGTTAAGTGTTAACCATCGCCTATAACAAAGTATTGCCTTGTTTATCATGCCTTAGAAACGTGGCCTACAATGCACTGCCCTGCAGCCCATCAACTTGAGGCATACAGTAAAGCCTCATGTGCCTTTAATTTCACCGGCAACCATACCCTTGAAACAGAAACACAGCGGGGTGTAGTGTTTGGTTCAAAACAGTTCAAAACTCAGAGAATTATGCTCCTTTCAGTTTAAAATTGCGGACCCAGTGCTTCATTACGTCGAAGCCAATTGAATAATTGCAATGAGAATAATTTTTAAATATCTAGTTAAGACATTTTTAAAGGAGCGAACAATAATAGCTTGGAATATCTCTTTAATTAAATATTTATGTAATTAGAGAGTATTCTCGAAATGAGTAGTTATTTACTTGAAAGCCGATCTGTTAAAAATTTTGATCCAGACGAGTATTATTTTTTAAATAAAATAAGTAACCTAAAGATTTTTATCTGATACAATACAACAATAATAAAAACTAAACATATTATTTTATGGCACTATCATAAAGTCACTTAATTCCGAACAGCGCAACTAAAAACGTATTAAAATATAAACAAAACAAAAATACTCACAAAATAATAAAAGCAATCCTTTCAAATTAACTCTGCCACTGTCATGTTAATACCACTTTCAATTTTCGAACTGAATAAATTAAAAATATAATTCACGAACTTATATTCAAAAATGGAATATAAATACTCATACAACACTAACCGCGCCGTTTTAATTCAAAAACTGTATTTTAAAGTCGGAACAACGATTCGAATTACGAATAAACAGTTCGCGCGATCACCTCATGAGGTTGGTAGACTGTAAATGACCATACCGGTATCACCTGCCGCATCTTAAGGATGCACGAGAGACTTTTTGTAGTAAACCTCGTTTGTTAAAGACAAGGTAAGATATGTAACAAATCTTACAACATCGAGTACCTATGTATAATGATTAAAACACGCCGAGTGATTTTTATTAATAATGCAAATTTATATTTATTTATATTTTTGAGTGTTATTTTTTTATGTACTTTAAGATCGCGTCCGCTATGTATTTATTTTTAATTATTTGTCTCTCTTGGTCCTAAAGGTCTCAAAGGAAGACCAGCGCAGGTTCTAACGTCCTGCACACGCTGAGTTGAGACCTTTTTTTGCAACCAATTTGTGTACCTAGTTTTAAGTTTTTATCTTCATTTTATTGATATACTGTTTTATTTTTTGTTGTTATTTTTGTATAATGTGTGTTGCAAAATAAAATATTTGATTTGATTCGATTTATAAATTAAAATCATTTATTTTGTTATATTTTACTATGAATAGTATATTCGATCGCACATTAACATTAGTTGGGGAGTCAAAAACTACCATTTACCATACCCCATGTACCATGTACCGAGTACCATAGTAACATAAAAAATGAAAAAAAATCAGATCCGCCACAAATATTTGAATACTTTTTTTTACACAAAAAAAAAGATATTTACCATGATTTGTGAGTTTTTGAGTATCCCGATATTTCGACGCAAATGTTATAAATAGAATGGAATGGAATGAACAGGAATAGAGCTCAGATGTCATCAGAGGTCAATGCTATTTATGATAAATTGATCAAACGAATGGGGTAAAATCATGCATCAGAGCTCATTATGTACCTACATACATGTTTATTCTGATTTGGAAAATAAAAATAATTGTATTTGTATATTTAAGCCAACCAGAAAATAATACACGGAACAAGGTGCTAAGCGACAAAAGTGAGAAAAAACACAGTGTCATATTAATAAAAAGTATTCGGAATGGTAAATAGGACCTATTAAAAACAAATAAAAATTAATTTCATTGATTGTTTTAGTTTAAGGTTTTAAGATGAGGGCAATGCTCGGGGTTTCTCTACGGGATCGAATCAGAAATGAGGAGATACGTAGGAGAACTCAAGTCACCGACATAGCCCGACGGATTAGCACGTTGAAGTGGCAATGGGCAGGCCATATAGCGCGCAGAACAGATGGCCGATGGGGCCGGAAGGTTCTCGAGTGGAGGCCACGGACCGGCAAGCGCAGCGTAGGATGTCCACCTACAAGATGGGCAGACGACTTGGTAAGAACCGCAGGTCGGCGTTGGATGCAGGCCGCTTCCAACCGCAGTTCCTGGAGATCAATGAGGGAGGCCTTTGTCCAGCAGTGGACGTCCTACGGCTGATATGATGATGATGAATAGTTTTAAGCTCATAGAAATAATCAGAAAAGCCGCCTACTGTAAAGTTGGTGTTTTGCAACTGTTTCTTTATTCGTTTGGATACGACGATATAGGCTACTATTTATTGACAAACCACGCGTTAGAAGCCGCAGGTAGAAGCTTTTATAGCTATAACTTCTAAGGAAATGAAAATTGCATAACAGAATCATAGGTAATCAACCTTTAATACGATTAGTTCTCTAAACTTTCGGTACTCAATGATGTATAATTTCCTAATGTGACCACTCGGTCTATGTTGCAATTTTTTTCTGAGCCGGTTACTTTTTTCTGATGAATATTATAATCAGTAAAAAGGCAAGATTAAAGGTATGTTTTATCTGATATGTGATCATACGATCTTGCATTATCTTGGGTAAATACAGTCACGAGATACATAATATTGTTACTTTGGGTGTTCATCATCATCATAACAGCGAAAGGACGTCCACTGCTGAACATAGCCCCCCCCCCCCCCCCCCCCCCCTCCCGGCCCATAGACTTCCATAGCGACTAACCTTGTGCGGCCTGTACCGATTTTTTTTCAAATGGATTAATCTCGCTGTAGGCCTCTGAGGCCGTGGCAGCTTAACCGAACTTTTGGCGAGCGCAGAGGGCGCTCAGCCCTGTAAGTTTTTGATGAGGCAACTAGCGCAAGGGCACCGCTTAGGTACGAAACTCGGCTTGGGCTGTTGCCAAGATGGGGATAGGAGAGAAACGCCCAGGTACGTGCTTGTACCTCGTATAGGCGGCGACTGAAGGGACTCGTCGACCTCACCGGCGAGGTCAGTGTATCTGTAAAGAGTTTGCTCTGTTTAATGTAGATGACTCGGAAATCTCTTCCGCATTAGCGGAGGTGATTTCGTCATCCGGGTCTCCGAGAACGTGTTTCGGACGACGGAGAGTTAACCGGCCTGTACCCAAAGACTCTCAGCAACTTTTATAGGGTTGTACACACGGCTACACATCAAGCTATACATTTCCAGTATAAGCTGACCTCGCATTGTGTTGGCTTTTCGTAGAATGAGAGGTCAGCTTATACAGGAAATGTATAGTTTGATGTGTAGCCGTGTGTACTTCCATCTAGTGGGGCGCCGTCCTACGCTTCGCTTTTCCATGCGGCCGCCAGTTGTTCTTTGAGATGTGTTTGTTGACTTGACTTTGAGAGTTTGTATAGCGTTATAAGTCTCATTACAATACCAGTAAGTCAATACGCCGGTATTTTTCCTTTTAGAGTTCCGTAGTCAAATTAACCCTTATAATTTCGCCATGCCAGCCTGTCTGTCTGTCTCTGTCCCACTACTTATAACCCTTTTATTCGTAGACACATAGTACTGCTGGAGAACTGAAAATTATCATGATAATACGTTTTAATGACGCCAGTAAGTTTTGAACAAACTAAAAAAACTTTATGTTACGGTACCTCTCCATTATTTATTTTGTATAAATACAAAAATATTTGTTTTGAGTCCATTTTTAAATTTAATTATTTTTACAATCATACCTAATACTTTATTTTATTTTATTTTAATACTTTATTGCACAAAATACACATTAAAGGTGCAAAAAATGTTCTACCTGCCAACCTTAGAGGTAACAAAAAAAGGACGGTGTGCTAAATTAAAAAATGTTACATTTACTTTTAAAATGACAAAACAAAAACAAATAACAAAATAAACTCCGATAATGACCTCTATTACGGAATTTTAAGGTTATTTTTTAATCACGCATGATAGTCTTATGATTGATCGATGAATAGGTCTTCCAAAAACACTATAAGATGTTCTAAATATTTTTTGAGTCCGTTTACAAATTATAGGTTGTTGGATAGTATACGCAAAAAAATGAAAGGGGTTATTTTGATTAGCTTATTAAATAAATTTGTGAAATGTTTACTATAGAAATGTGAAATTTATTTTGGCATTTAAAAACACTTCATTAAACTTATGTTGTGCCTGTATCCTGTAGTTAGATGGCAAGCATTATGCAATAGCATAATGCTTGTCATCTAATCACAGGATACTGTATTGGTGACGTCTCGAGATATCTCTTGTTGTCCCTTTCTAACCCAAAACCCGCAGCCATTTCCGAAAGAGATATCAAATCGGCCTTTATTTTAATATTATGTTGATTGCAAGAGTAAGCAGTAAGTTTTATAACGAATTAATCACCTAAACTTAGGCGATTTTTTAAAAATTTGTTAATATTACTAGTAGTTTTTTTTTTCGAGAAGTATTTTTTTTTGTTTTGAGAAACCGTCACTTGAATATCGTCAGTAATTACCAAACACCCTGTATAGAGCTTCAAAGTGGAAAACTATGCGTGTCCCCCACCAGCCAAACCGCTATTCTTTTAAATATACTTATCTAAAAAGTAACCACAATAGTACCACAATAAATATTAAAATGAAAAATTATAAAAAAAAAATTTTTTGATTGGTTTAAATAAGAGTAAATACAAAGGTATCACATTGTACTGTAGTTGTAAAAGAATTATCATCATCATCCACAGCCCGACATCACCCACTGCTGGGCATAGGCCTCCCTTTGCATGTGCCAATCTCCTTGATCCTGTGCTAGCCTCATCCAGTTTCGATCTGCCCATCTCGCCGTTGGTCGGCCAACGTTTCTGTACCCTGTTCGAGGACGCCAGGTCAAAAAGAACTGTCAAAAAATATTTATTACACACTGATATATATATATATATCAGTGTGTGTTACCAGTGATGACATATGGAACCGAGACGTGGTCCTTCACTATTGGCCTTATGAATAAGCTCAGAGTCGCTCAACGAGCTATGGAGAGGGCTATGCTCGGGGTTTCTCTACGGGATCGAATCAGAAATGAGGAGATACGTAGGAGAACTCAAGTCACCGACATAGCCCGACAGATTAGCACGTTGAAGTGGCAATGGGCAGGCCATATAGCGCGCAGAACAGATGGCCGATGGGGCCGAAAGGTTCTCGAGGAGGCCACGGACCGGCAAGCGCAGCGTAGGACGTCCACCCACAAGATGGGCAGACGACTTGGTAAGAACCGCAGGTCGGCGTTGGATGCAGGCCGCTTCCAACCGCAGTTCCTGGAGATCAATGAGGGAGGCCTTTGTCCAGCAGTGGACGTCCTACGGCTGATATGATGATATATATATATATATATATATATATATATATATATATATATATATATATATATATATATATATATATATATAATATAAATAAATATAATTAATAGTGTTTCGCCCTGAACTGAGATCTCGCGAGTCTCCCATAAAAACAAAAAAATTATTATTCGTAATCTTTGACTATCAAAATAATGCCACGAAATAAATAACCACATTACTTGACCTACAGTTTCATACAAATTACAGGTAACGGGAGTTCATGTTATTGGTTTTTTTTTTGGACACAAAATGCAATTATTCTAGATTTTAGACTTTTGTCTATATTTGTGTCACTAAAGCTACACGAATACCTAATTTCAGTATTGTGGGGTCATTGGAATACCCTGTGAATTTTGTCAAAGTTATGTTTTTATTATGGCTATTAACTCAAAAATTACAAAAATAAAACTTAAAATAAAAACAGGGTTAAAATGTACTAATAAAGACCTTCCATTTGACGTCCCATTTGATACCCCTCTTGAACCCTATCTCAACAACCCCTCAACATTTTTAGCTCATTTAGTCACACCAGAATTGTGTCATCACTACCTACCTATGTATCAAGTTTCACGATGATGGGATCAACACTTCGAAAGTTATCCTCGGACAAACAAACATACATACATACATACAACGCTGATTTGCCCAAGTTGATTAGGAGATCTCGCTTCACTCGATCAATTATTTACTACATAGTTTAAAAGCAGTAGTCGACCAATATATATATAATATATATATATATATACATATATTATATCTGTAGTTAGGTTTGTAAAATTCATACAAAATGCCCAAATCATATTATTTTTATCTACAAGCAAATTACTTTGAATTTTAATATGACTAAGATACAGGGGTACGGAACCCTTCTCTGTACGACACGCGTTTGACCAATTATTTTAGAAAATACTGAATAAAACACAATAATTTAAGTTAAACAAGTTTTTAATGAGTTTAAAATAAAATATTTTTGCTCGGCTTTGTATCCAACATGGCGTCATATCTTTATTGTATTACTTTATTATCTAGTCTTACCAGGCAATAAAAGCGGCGAAATATAGACAATAGACTTATGAATATAAATAGCAAATAGTTATTTTAGACATCATCTCATATTTTTTTTATATTCTCAAAAATAGGTTCACTAATACTCATAATAATTATAAATTCAAAACTAACTCTGTCTCTGTCTGTTGTTGCTTTTATTGCCCAATATTTTTTTATTGATCAACCGCTTGACCACTACCTCCTGGTGGTAAGTGGAGGTGTGATCGAAGATGAAGCACCCTTGCCTAGAAAGAACAGGTCACACTTGATGATCGTTCGCCATACAATCCAAGAGAATAGAGTATATTGGATTGTATGGCGAACGATGGTCTATTGAATAGACCATCAATGAATGAAAGATCACACTTCACACTAATAATTAAAATGCGAAAGTCACGATTTGGATGTTTGTTTGTCACTCCAGAATAGCTGCAACTTCTACCCCAAAAAAGTATATCCTGTAATTTGAATAAATAAATAAATATTGCTGAACATTTCACACTGCGCTATCTATCCCCAAACTAATCAGATCTCGTATTATGGGAACCAGATAACTGATAGAATACTTATACACATTTTTTTTTAAATACATACTTATAATTTATAGAGAAACAACCACGCACGGAACAAATATCTATAGATCATGCAAACATTCGTTCCGCAGCGGGAATCGAACCCGCTACCTCCTGCGTCTCAGCCGGCTATTCGCCGGTCGGAGGTCGTCATCTGTAATAAAACTGTAAGTCAAGTAAGATGGTTGTTATTTCGTGGCACTATGTTGATAGTCAAAGATTACGAATAATATATTTTTGTGTTTATGGGAGACTCGCGTGGTCTCAGTTCGGGGCGAACCACTAGTTATTTTTTATTATATAATAGAAAAAGAAAGAAAAATATTACATTTCATCATCATCATCATCATCAGCCGGAAGACGTCCACTGCTGAACATAGGCCTCCCCCTTAGATCGCCACAAAGAGCGGTTGGTAGCCGTTTGCGCCCAACGGTTCACTGCGATTCTTACTAGATCGTCGGTCCACCTTGTGGGGGGCCGGCTTACGCTGCGTCTTCCAGTCCGTGGTCTCCACTCGAGAACCTTTCTTCCCCAACGGTTATCGGTTCTACGAGCGATGTGGCCTGCCCATTGCCTTTTCAACTTGCTAATTTTGAGAGCTATGTATGTCGGCAACTTTAGTTCTTCTGCGGATTTCCTCATTGCGGATTTTGTCACGCAAAGAAACCCCGAGCATAGCCCTCTCCATAGCTCGTTGAGCGACCTTGAGCTTGGTCATGAGGCCATGAGTAAAGGACCACGTTTCAGTGCCATAGGTCATCACTGGCAAAACACACTGGTTGAAGACTTTAGTCTTCATGCTCTGGGGAATTTTGGACGAGAAGATATCGCGAAGTTTCCTGAACGCTGCCCAGCCGAGTTGATATTACATTTATTTGAACCCAAATAGAAGAGAAAAACAGAGAAAGAAGTAGATAATTACTTCAGAATAGCACCCACTTATCACAAAATAGATAAGAAGGTTCTTTTTTGCTGTTACAGTATAGTAGGTAGCCTAACCAACCCAAGCAGTATAGTAGGCACTAGTACCCCTTGAGCAAGCAGGAAACCCACCTAGACAATGATGATGTTGTGTGGGGAAGAATGATCCCTGTCTCAGCATAACCTGTTTCGTACTACGGTGGATACGATGCAGCGCTGGTTTTCTGGCATAATTATTGGTTACTAGCTGACCAATCCGCAGCTTTGCACGCGTAGTTTTTATATAAAAACATTACACTCCTTCTGGGCAGTTGGGTAAAAAGTAGCCTTTGTCACCCGGGGATAGTGTAGCTTTTCAACAATGAAAGAATTGTTTAAGGGGATACCGGAGGGACAATCGCCCATACAACACGTACTACCAAGATCATTTCTAATTGGAGCATATTTCTACCTTAATTAGGTATTATTTTATTTTGAATAGTATTTATCTAGGTTCCAAACCATATATTAGATTAAAATACTTACCTAAAATGAAATAGAAGCGTATCGCATTCTGCATGTTTTTACGTCATAAAAGAACTGTTTTCAACCTAATTGTTTCGTATTAAAAACAACAACATCTTACGTATCCTAGTCATGGGAACATAGATTATATCGTCTAGTTACAGAATAACAATAAGAAAATTACAACAAGTTTTCTGTCATCATTTTTGATATTACGGAACACGGACAAAATCTAATCAAATTTAGAATCGTTCTATTGCTATCACCGTCACTCTGCGTGGCCAAACTTCGTCACTAAACAGGGATAGCGATATTCAGGCCGAAGTTTTTGACGCGGCCGAATTGAAGTTGCGCTCAGGGTTCGCCGGCGCGTTAATTCGGTCCTGTAGTTTCGGAACCTATTCAATACAACCAAATCTTTCCTCTTTATAATGTTATAGTATAGATAAAAGGTTGTCTGGAAGAGATCGCTTTGTATTACCACACATTTTGCTTACATATATTTGTTCATTTATTTATTTATATCTGTTGCGTCTAGCTTGTAAGGTATAATAAACCTACTAACACCTTCAAGTTGAAGGTGAAACACCATTACCTGACGATGTCATCTTCCTAGCGTTATTTATTTACTATTTATTTATTTATTTATGTATTTGTTAGTATAGTTTGCTATATATATATACCTATATATTAGTCTATTTTATAAGTATATTAAATATTAGGATTAGAAACTACATCATTTTTTTATTATACCTTAGAATATATGTGTAAATGTATCCTCTAAAGTACACCGCACTCCGTATCTTTGTAAATTTCGCACCATCCAAAGGTTGCCTGGAAGAGATCGCTTTCAGCGATAAGGCCGCCCATTGAATTGCCTTATTATATTAGCCTAGTACTTATTTTTGTATTATTTCTGTTTGTGTGGTAATTCAATAAAGAGTTATCTGTCTAATAAATAAAATTCATTTATTGAATTATTTATTTTGCAAAACATTGGGCCTGCGCCCATCAACTTAAGGCATACAGGTGTAAAGCCTCATGTACCCGTAGTGTCACCGGTAACCATACCCTTCAAACCGAAACACAGCAATGCTGCTTGGCGGCAGAATTAGTTATTCGCTGGGCGAGCCCTTTCACAATTAACACTGCTAATTTTAAAGTATGTAGTTATCTAAAACCAGTCTCTCTATTCCAAATATTTGTTAACTATAAAGTATATACTTGGTATATCTTAATGATTCAATCATATATACTAATATTATAAAGAGGAAAAATTTATTTGTATTGAATAAGCTCCGAAACTACTGGACCGATTTAAAAAATTAAACTATCCCCGGGTGACATAGGCTACTTTTTACCCAACTGCGCAAAAGGAGGGTAATGTTTTTATTGAAAAGCTACGCGTGCGAAGTTGCGGTTTGGTCAGCTAGTCATTAATATAAGCGCAAAAAAGGCCCATTAAATAATTCTAAAGAATAACCCTAAGAAGATTCTAAGAATAAGAATAACTATAACCCGGAGTTGAATAAACTGGGTATTACCGATCAAGTCATCTAGATACCACCTGACTAATTAATGTTTATGGTGACTTAAAACACCGTAGATTATGTCATTATTGAAATATAACTTCTTTACGCACGCTTGAGTAATCTTATTTTGTTATTATATTTGTCGTTGTTACTGTTTGTATTACAGCTGTTTCGTAATGTATTTTATTTAATAATAGTATATTTAATATCATAGAATGTTTATGTACCTAGTCAGGTCATAAATTCTGTCACATGTTTAATATAAAATAATTGAAACAAGTTTATTCATTATGTAACCATTTATATACCAAAATGAACTTAACAAAACATAGATTTTTATGATACAAAAGTTTATTCAAAATGACCTCCGTGATTTTGAATACAGGCCTTCAATCTGCGCGGCCAGTCGTCTATCGCAGCACGAACGAGGTCCATGTCAATATCGGCGGCTGCCTTAATCAAGGATGTCTTGAGTGACTCCAAATTGGGATGAGGCTTTGAGCACGCCTTTTCCTCCAAGTGTTGCCATATCTTGTAATCTAACGGGTTCAAATCTGGACTGGAGGAGGGCCAGTCTTCGTGCCGGATGAAGTCGATTTCACGCGCCGCCAGCCAGTCTTGTGTGCTCTTCGCTCTATGAGCTGGCGCCGAATCTTGTTGGAATACCCAGTGCCTGTTATTGAACATGGTATGAGAAACAGGTTCCACAAGGTTCGTCAGGACTGTATTTTGATACACAACTGCATTCGTTTTTACACCTTTCTCACAAAAATGTACCTCTGTTAAGCCCCAATAAGAAACTCCCAACCATACCATGAGCGAGGATGGAAAATGACCTCGTTGGACACGCGGAATACGGTTGCTCGCTTCTTCACTACTGTGTGCGTAAACCTTATCATTTTGTTTGTTGTAGCTCTCTTCTACGGTAAAAATTTTTTCATTCGAATAAAGAATTTCCCGATATTTTTTTCCCGCCTACCGCTTCAACAAAGCGCGGCATCTCTTCAGTCTCAGGTCCATTAGACGAGCATTCAAACGATCGATGTCCTGTTTTTCTTCGATATGCCCGAAGCCCTAAGTCTTCATTTAACACCCTTTTCACCGTGGTTCTGCTTAACCCCATCTGAAGGGCCAACAGTTTTTGCTTACGTTTGGGATTTCTTTGAATTGGCGCCTTCACAGTTTTTATCACTGCTGGAGTCCTAACAAACCGAGGGCGACCACTTCTTGACCTGTCATCTACACTAGAGTCTTCATTGTATCGTTTGATGGTGCGATAAACGAATCTTTTGGTTATATTAAAATTTTTCAGTATGTCAAAAATTTGAATTGGCGCGTAACCGCAACGATGCAACGCAATAACTGCAACACGGTCTTCTTTAAGCGTCCACTCCATATTTAAAAATGAATAAAATTCTAAAAAGTATACATTTTTATTTGCATGAACAACTCGAAATTCGAATTCAATAAACTTTTTTGTGGCCAGCATTCTAAAAGAAAAGTTTTTACTGTGTGACAATACTTATGACCTGACTAGGTATAATATTAATATTACCTACCCTGGTATCAATTTATTTTCTTTTGCTTATGTAAGTAGATATACCTACAGTTAAATAAAAAGCTTAAGTTATAAAGCTACCGTCCTTTAACGTTCTCATAATAACCTCATAAAAACCAGTCCATCCAAAGGTTGCCTCGAAGAGATCGCTTTTAGCGATAAGACCGCCAATTGTACTTTTGCGTGTCTAGTTTTAAGTGTTTTATTATGATTTGTTAATTTAAGTGTGGTATACAATAAGGCGTTTTATATCTATCTATCTATCTTGACTTGGGGAGTAAGCTGGTGAATGCGTTACGAAAAGTGCGAACGGAAGTTGAGAAGGAGATATAAGTTAGTGAACATCAAAAGAGAGAGAGAGTTACGTTTCGTATATTTTTAATCGTTAATGTGCGAGTGCCAGTTGCGTCTGTCGTATATAAAAAAGTTATCGTAGTATATAAAACACAATAAAGTTCGACTGTCAACAGCGGTTATGATACCTGCCATAAACAACTGGTTTATGTTAATTAAATTAAGAGGGCGGTAGTAATTACAACAATGTAGTAATAATGTACCAGTAGAACAAAACACCATGCCTTCCATCAGAATTATAATCTTACATAAATAATATGGAGAAAAAGGAATGTACATAATATTAACACCTAATTAAATGAATTTTCTGCGCGTTATATGACCTGCCCATTGCCACTTCAACGTGCTAATCCGTCGGGCTATGTCGATGACTTGAGTTCTCCTACGTATCTCCTCATTTCTGATTCGATCACGTAGAGAAACCCCGAGCATAGCCCTCTCCATAGCTCGTTGAGCGACTCTGAGCTTATTCATAAGGCCAATAGTGAAGGACCACGTCTCGGTTCCATATGTCATCACTGGTAACACACACTAATGGGGGCCGGAAGGTTATCGAATGCAGGCCACGGACCGGCAAGCGCAGCGTAGGACGTCCACCTACAAGATGGGCAGACGACTTGGTAAGAACCGCAGGTCGGCGTTGGATGCAGGCCGCTTCCAACCGCAGTTCCTCGAGATCAATGAGGGAGGCCTTTGTCCAGCAGTGGACGTCCTACGGCTGATATGATGATGATGATGATGAAATGTATTTTAGAAGTTATATACATTTATTGGCGCGTTTGCAAAAACTACCTGTGAAAGTAAAATTTTTACGATGCGCGCGCACACCGACACCTAAAAAGCGACAGGGTGAAGTTAGCTGTCAACGGATGTGCGCGCACGCCGACAGAAAAAAAAACCGACCAAGTGTGCGAATCGGACTCGCGCAAGTAGGGTTCCGTACTGTTGTATGGGAGCCCCACTTAAATATTTATTTTATTTAATGGCACAATCTTATTTATTTACCTTATTTGAGGTTGGTACCGATTAGGTTATTCCTCTAAATTATATGAGCGCCCATACAACTCAGAGGACTACCATAATTGGCGTCATCTATGTATATACGGGCTATAATTTTCATCTTGTTTTATTTTTCAGAATTTTTTCTTTATTTGTGCTATAAGACCTTGCGTTTTGCCAAATTTCGTGATTCTAGGTTAACGGGAACTACCATATAGGTTTTCGGCCCAAAACCTATAGGGTACTTCCGGTTGACCTAGAATTATCAATTTTGGTTAAAAGCAAGATCTTACAGCACAAGTAAAGGGAAAACTCCGATAAATAAAAAAAGTTGAAAATTAATGTAAATTTTGGTACTTACAAGTTTTTACGAAAATCTAAATTTGCCCATATCTTCTTATCGTGTTGACTCAGGACCTTGATTTTTATACACCTAATAGGGACTATAAATCTAAGTATCTGTTATAAACTTCAAGTTGCTAGGTACACCCGTTCCTGAGAAAATTGGTGGTGACACACGGGCAGACAAACGGACCAGAGAGTGATCTTATAAGGGTTCTTTTTTTACGTTTTGAGGTGCGGAACCCTAAAAAGCGACATGATGAATTTATATGGTAAGTAAGTATGCTGATAACTGTCTCTCAAGTTTCGGAAGGATGTAATCTTTAGCTATGTTTGTTCTATTACGCCAATGAAGTATAACTTCTTACGCGCGTGCATAAGTACACACACACACGTTTCTATATTTTATAACTAATAGTTTTGCTATTAAAATTGCTAATATTCGAGTTTAGTTATAAGATTTTCAGCTACTAAGGGCGACTTGCGCAACGATGCCTAAACGTATTTAGTCGCTAAATACGTTTAAGGGTAGTACTTTCCACAAAAAACATTAAACACTGTTAAGTGCGTGTTTAAAAAACTCCTATACAAAAATTACTAAAGAATTTCTTAACCATGCGTTATATAGTTGTTTAGCTTTTTTGTGGTTAGGGTAAACATGCCTGTAAACGATATACTTACCCAGATTTGGAAGGGCAAATGTGTGAACTGAGAGACCACACATTAGGTAATATCATCATCATCATCATATCAGCCGTAGGACGTTCACTGCTGGACAAAGGCCTCCCTCATTGATCTCCAGGAACTGCGGTTGGAAGCGGCCTGCATCCAACGCCGATCTGCGGTTCTTACCAAGTCGTCTGCCCATCTTGTGGGTGGACGTCCTACGCTGCGCTTGCCGGTCCGTGGCCTCCACTCGAGAACCTTTCGGCTCCATCGGCCATCTGTTCTGCGCGCTATATGGCCTGCCCATTGCCACTTCAACGTGCTAATCCGTCGGGCTATGTCGGTGACTTGAGTTCTCCTACGTATCTCCTCATTTCTGATTCGATCCCGTAGAGAAACCCCGAGCATAGCCCTCTCTATAGCTCGTTGAGCGACTCTGAGCTTATTCATAAGGCCAATAGTGAAGGACCACGTCTCGGTTCCATATGTCATCACTGGTAACACACACTGATTGTAGACTTTCGTCTTAAGGCACTGAGGTATGTTGGACGAAAAGACGTTGCTAAGTTTCCCAAACGCTGCCCATCCGAGTTGGATTCGACGATTGACCGCTTTCTCGAAGTTGGACCTACCTAATTGGACTGTTTGTCCTAGGTATACATACGCGTCGACAACTTCAAGAGCCGAGTTCTCAACCATAACTGGGGCAGAGACGACATGGACATTCGACATGATTTTCGTCTTGTCCATGTTCATTTTAAGTCCTACCCGTTGGGAGACTCGATTGAGGCCTTCGAGCATCGTGCTGAGCTCTTCCATCGACTTTGCCATGACCACAATATCGTCGGCAAACCGAAGGTGAGTGATGTATTCGCCGTTAATATTGATGCCCAGTCCTTTCCATTCCAGAAGCTTGAAGGCATCTTCCAATGCGGTCGTAAACAGTTTCGGAGAGATGACATCTCCCTGTCTTACGCCTCTTTTTAAGGGAATCGCCTTCGAGCTCTGTTCATGTACTCGGACTGACATAGTGGCGTTTTTATACAAACACTTCAACACTTCGATGTACCGATAGTCAATACGGCATCGGTGGAGAGACTCAAGCACTGCCCAAGTTTCGATCGAATCGAAGGCTTTCTCATAGTCCACAAACGTGAGACATAGCGGCAAGTTATACTCTTCGGTCTTCTGTATGACTTGCCGCAGCGTATGTATGTGGTCTATGTTACTGTAGCCTTTACGGAATCCGGCTTGTTCGGGAGGCTGGAAGTCATCAAACCTGCGTTCGAGACGGTTCGCGATGACCCTCGAAAACAGCTTATAAACATGGCTCAAAAGCGAGATGGGTCTGTAATTCTTAAGCAAAGTGTTGTCACCTTTCTTGAAGAACAGAACCACCACGCCCCCGTTCCATGCTTTTGGCGTCGTACCTTCAAGCAAGGCGGAATTAAAAAGCTTCTGAAGGACTTTAAGTACCGGTGATCCACCCGCTTTCAGAAGCTCTGAAGTGATTCCGTCCTCACCTGGCGCCTTGTCGTTCTTAAGCTGCTTCAAGGCCATCCTGATCTCATACAGGCTGATGTCCGGAATATCTTCGGTATAATGTCGGGTCAGTTTGGCTCTTGGGTCGTTGGCCGCACTGCAAACAGGTTTAGTGACCGAATCGTAGAGCCGTCCATAGATCCTTTCGACTTCCCTTAACACTTCCGCTTTACTTGACGTTATGCTGCCATCTTCCCTCTTCAGCTTCGTCATGCGGCTCTGCCCAAAAGAATTATCTCTCGCGAACACTTTGGAGCCTTTATTCCGCTCTATCGTATCTTTAATACGAGATGTATTAAAGGTACGAATATCGTGCCGCAAGGATTTCCAAATCTTTCTATTGAGCTGCCTATGTGACTGAGCATCATCGGGAGACTGCAGTTGTAAAGAACGTCGTTCAGCCATGAGGTTAAGGGTGTCATCAGAGAGTTTCTGAGGTCTATTGGTACAGGGGGTCTTAAAGAACTGGGACCCCACCGTATGGACGGTTTCTACGAACCTGTTATTGATCTCGTCCACTGATGCATCTACTTCTAGACAGTCAAAGCGATTTGCAAGTATGAGTTGAAAGCTCTCGAGGTTTTGGATATGTGCGCGAGTGGGTCGGAGCGTAGATTTCATCAAACGGGACCTTTCAAGTTTAACGTTCATATTCAATGTGGCTCTAACAATTCGGTGATCACTGCCGGTTTTCACCCTGTGAATCACAGAGACATCATTGAATATCCGTTTCTTGTTGGTCAAGATGAAATCAATCTCATTTCTCGTGGAACCGTTGGGACTCATCCAGGTCCATTCCCTGTGAGGCGGCTTCTGGAAAAAAGAATTCATCATAAAGAGTCCTTCTTTCTCCAGAAAATCGGCCAGCCTCTGTCCCCTGGGATTCCGTTGCCCATATCCAAATTGCCCCACTCTCAACTCATCATCGCTTCTCATGCCTAGCTTTGCATTGAAGTCCCCCATAACAACAATAAAGTGAGTTTTGTTCGTATGTATGGCTCTACTGATGTCCTCATACATAGACTTTACTTCTTCATCTGGGTGTGAAGAGGTCGGCGCATATACCTGAACGACCTTCAGCGAATATCGCTTAGATATTCTGAGTGTCAGGTACGCGACCCTGCTCGACACACTGTCGATGGTGATAATGTTGTTGATGAGTGACTTGTGAACGAGAAACCCAACACCACCTTGGGACTGTTGGTCGCCCTCCCGGTAGTATAGTAGGTTACCAGAATTAAGGGATATCGTGTGCTCGCCCTCTCTACGGACTTCTGATAAACCCAAAATGTCCCAGTGTAATCTACTAATTTCTTCTTCCAGCTCAACAATCTTTTCGTCTGTCCTCAAAGTGCGGATGTTGTGTGTTACCAGGGCCAGTGGTCGTCGTAGGGTTTGGTAGCCGATCGTCTCCTGGGGATTCTTAGCACCCCTGGCCCCGCCGTTACCGTGACTGCTACCGTAGCCAGGATTAGCGGGGCCGCCGGGGACTCGGGGCCTGGTTTTATGTTGCAATATCATGAGGGGGTTGTTGTCATACTCGCCACGCTTGGCAGGCGGGTTGGAGAGCGCAGTATAGGTATTGAAAACACGAAAAGACGCTGCTGCCCATCTTTCGGAGGTATCCCTTAGCAGACTCCTACTGCATCCACGGGCAAGAGCGGAGGGGCAACATTCTATTGCCGGCGCCCCACGGCATGGGTATATAGGTACATAGGTAATATACCTATTTAGAATTCTTTATAAACTCCAATATTCGTTTTACAAATGTTTTATAACTTTTACTAAACCTTTTAGTTAAAAAAACTACAAAAAACCATGTGGTCACTCAGTCCACACACACATGTTTTTTTCGTCTCTAACTGAAAACTAAATACCTAGGTAACATTTCCACACTTCTTGGTCCAAATTTATAAAACATTGTTTATATTACTGGCCTTAAAAAAGGTGTTTTTAGAAAAAGTAATAACGCAAAAGAGTATGCATCTCATGCAATTTAACAATCAGAAATAACGAAGAAAAAAAATTAACATACAATTTTGTAGTGTACATACCTAATAGATTGCCATAGCAATACACAAAAATAAAGATTCGTACAATGGACGGTCTTGACATCAAAAGCGATCTTTTCCAGACAACCTTTGAATGTTATGGGTATTTATCGCGTATGTACCTTTTTATTTGTGACTAGCTGACCAATCCGCAGCTTCGCACGCGTAGTTTTTCAATAAAAACATTACCCTCCTTCTGCGCAGTTCGGTAAAAAGTAGCCTATGTCACCCGGGGATTAAAAAATTCATTCACTGTTGGGAAGCTACACTAGCTTCCCAACAGTGAATGAATTTTTTAAATCGGTTCAGTAGTTTGGGAGCCTATTCAATACAAACAAACAAATCTTTCCTCTTTATAATATTAGTATAGATTCCGAACGTATCCAAAAATACCCGTTCAAATCAGTACAACCTTTAGATAGGCAGGACAACACAAAATCAAAAGACGGCAATATACCTACACAAAACTACTAATACAAATTGTGAATGAACTTTATATAAAGCAACGCTACTGGTTTATTCTACTTATTGTCCTCGGGTATAAGACGTTCACAAGCAGTTGTGAAATATTTGCGCAAAAATTCGGCGCCAACCTTGCTTTGCTTTGAACTTACACTTGACTCCAGCAAGTGCGGCGCCAACTTTAATGATCGCAGCACTACCTACAGTCACTGACGGCGTTTGTTTGTAGGTAACCATTATAATCTAGCAGCGTTACTACTAAACTAGCATTATTATTTATTATTATTATTTTTAGCTCTCTGTGTCCCACTGTTGGGCAAAGGCCGCTTCACAGACAAGCCTTTGCTGTTGATACTCGCAGAGCGCGGGCCTGGTGACCTGTAATACAGGTTCCTATGAACCTACTTCAGGCACCAGTCTCTCACAATGTTGTTAACTCCACACAAACTTGCCTTTGTAAATAACGCTTAAGTTACAAATTGTGAAAGAAATAAATGAATATATTATCAAAAAAAATGGCCTCCCCACATTATTTCCAGTCACTTCTTTCCAGCGCCAAGATGGTCCAATCTGCTCGGAAGTTAGTGAGCTCGTCCCTCCATCTTTTCCTTGGTCTGCGACGTCTTCGGGTTATGTCAGGGTTCCACTCCGTGGTCAGCTTGGCCCACCGATCATCCTTCATACGGCAAACATGACTAGCCCAGTCCCACTTGAGCTTGGCGGCTTTCGTAGCCACATCGACGATTTGTGTTCGCGAGCGCAGCTCGGTGTTGCGTATGCGGTCAATACGCTTGACTCCGAGAATGCTGCGCTCCATCGCACATTGGCTAACCTTGAGTTTATACTTTTGGATGTTGGTCAACGACCAGCTAAGATTAACAGCTAAGCTAGATTAGATTAAGCTAAGAGTAAGAACGGGGAGGATGCATACGTCCATCACCTTTCGCTTGAGTGAACGAGGAAGGTCGCCCTTCATCAAATCTCCCATAGACCAATAGCTCCTCCAGGCATTTTCGGTTCGTCGAGTAATTTCCTTAATTTGCCTAGAGTCGAAGGAGACTATTTGGCCCAGATAGATGTATTCTTGGACGTATGCTAGCTGTTCTCCATCCAAACTTGAAAACTTTAAAACAAGTAACTTTTTAACATAAATGTACTTTGAAAACTTTAAATAACTTTTTAACAAAAATATAACTGACTTCAGATAAGAGTAAAAATTAAAGTACTTTATTAATTTTGACGAAATTTCCATGGGATCAATCTAAAAGTATGTATATCCTTTCAAATAAAAAACTAATTTTCCAAATCGGTTGATATATAACTGAGTTCTGAGCTAACAAACATAACATAACATTAATAATAACATCATTAAACACATTTAAGACTTGTATGGTTTTCTCATGGATGCCATTGTCAGAACTGGACCAAATGGAAATGGGATTACACGGGAAGCACCAGCTTTCAAATAAAAACAGAATCACCAAAATCTATTCACCCAGTTGAAAGTTCTGAGGTAACAAACATACATAAAAAAAATTATAAAAAAAAACAAAAAAAAATACAGTCGAATTGAGAACCTCCTCCTTTTTTGAAGTCAATTAAAAAGGATGGCGCTTATACCGAATACTTATCTATACTAATACTAATATTAAAAAGAGGAAAGATTTGTATTTTTGTGTGTATGTTTGTAACGAATAAACTCAAAAACTACGGGTCCGATTTCAAAAATTATTTCACCATTGGAAAGCTACATTATCCCTGAGTAACATAGGCTACTTTTTACCCGACTGCGAAGAAAGAAGTTAATGTTTTTATTGACAAACCATGCGTGCAAAGCCGGAAGCAGGTCAGCTAGTGATAAGATATAGTTAAAAGTGTGAAGCACTTCGTCTCATAATTTTCCATAGGTACCTACATATGTATGATTTTAAATTGTTTCAGTAGGTAGGTACATATTCATTTTGTACTTCAAATCAGAAATCAGAACGTTTGTTTGCCAGAATATAGGTACATGTTTCGATGTTGCATTTTGTTCATCCTTATACAGGGGCTGCATTCCGAATCACGCTAAAATCGATATTATCGCACTAATAAGCGTTCCGAGTCACCGTGAGCGTAATAACGATGTCCTGTAATTCGTCATAGTTGACGTCATTACATACGCCATTTTGCGCTAACAACGTCCATGCTCCAAACCGACATCACTGTAATCCTCCCTGTCAAAAGTGACGTGACAGCTGGTTGGTTGGTTGCTTGTGAGTAATAGTGTTCTGTGATTGGTAGGTTTTAATGTTGTTATGAAAATAAAGGAACACTGACTTGCAGCGCGATCGTGAGCGTTCCGAATCCTTGACAGCGCTCAACTGTCATCAGCGCGATAACTGAACCGGTACGCAAAAATTACATGAACGCTGACAGCGATTATGTCGTTATTCGGAATGCAGGAACGGTGTTCGGTAATATACTGACGCTATTTAAGTGACGGTTTCTCAAAACATAAAAAAGAGTTCTCGAAAAAAACCACTAGTTATCACGGAGGTCGTTTTTAGTGTAAAAGTAAAAATAAAAAAAAAATCACAATCAGTCCTCCATCCTACTATATTATAATCTACGGTCTACCTCTACCCACATGCCTTTTTTCTAATAATCATGACCAATAGTTATGTAGAGAACGGAGCTGTCGTCAGTTTTTTGCACATATACAACCTTCAGGGATTCCCTGTGATATCATCATGATATATGCCATAGGACATTATAGGTCTTCCCCATTTTCCAAAGCAACCGAGCTCTAGTATATGACCCATTAAAAACATGTTTTTTTCTATTTTTTTAACTGGACAGATCGTTCGTCTGACCTTAATCTCACCTGATGGTTAGCGATGATATGGTCTAAGATGAAGCACGAAGATCTAGAAGAAACCTATTCACTCTTACCTCAAAGAAGCCCGGATTGTATTCTTTAGGAAAAACAGACGACGACAAAGTATTCCATACCTTAGCTGTGCGCATCAAGAACGTAGAACCAATAACGGTGTGTGCGAATAGGTGGTATATCAACTAGGTACGGGTGGTACTGAGCCGTGCGCCTGCTTGTCCTTTGTTGGAAAGGAGATGCCCTAACGGTCGTCAGTTCATATCATATCATTTATTCATCTTTAGACATGGTAACATGCACTTAGACAAGTCAAAGTTTACAAGTTATTGATCGATCGAAGCGAGATCACTAACTCACATCACATTATCACATCAACTTGGGCAAATCGGCGTTGTATGTAGGTATGTATGTTTGTCTGAGGATAACTTTTGAAGCGTTTATCCGATCAGTGTAAAATTTGGTATATAGATAGGTAATGATGGCACAATTTTTTTGTGGCTAAATGAGCTAATAACGTGAGGGAGGTTGTTAAGATATTGGGGTTCAAAAGTGGTAAAAAAAACAAAATAAGACTATCCGGTCAAGGAGTACGTCTAATAAAAGGTTTTTGTGAGTACATTTCGACCCCGTTTATATTTTTAGTTTCAACCTTGTAGTTTTTAAGTTTTTAGCCATAACAAAAACTGACCTATGACAAAATTCACAGGGTACACCAGTGACCCCACAGTTCTGAAAGGTACGCGTGTAGCTTTAGTGACAAAAATATAGGCAAAAATCTGAAATCCAGAATAACTGCAGTTTGTACTCCAAAAAATTATAACCATAGTACACGAACTCCAATTACCTGTAATTTAAATGAAACTGTAGGTCAAGTAAGTTGGTTTATTATTTCGTGGCACTATTTTATTAGTCAAATGTATATTATAATTTATATACTTATAGAGTATATATAAGTAAGTACGTCTGTTTCCTGTGTGAATATGTTTCTTCTAGATCTTCGTGCTTCATCTTCACATCATTAATTACCATCAGGTGAGATTGTGGTCAAACGAAGATCTATAAAAATTGGTTAAAAAAAACTTTTGTTTTATAAGTTAAGTAATTCACGTTTATATTTGAAAAATAGTTACTTGAATCTTGAATTTACCAACTTAGTGGAAGATTGGTAAAAGGTGAATTTGTCGATCAACAAGTTTCGACTTGAACTCGGTAAAACTTAAAACATAGAAAAAGTGACTAAAAACTTACCTGCTATGAGTTGGAATATGTACAGCCTCTCAAAAATAGGTCAGTCGACGAGTGATCTTCAGCAAAGCGGTATTCAAGTCACAACGCGAATAATTACACTTTTAAAGATTCCACTCCTAGGTGTGAAGGCGAAGTTTTTACTATGCAAATAGCAAGCCCCGTCGGAAAAATAAAGGGTTTTTAAAGAGCATTTTATAGGAATGAGGGTTTTAAGAAAATGACGAAAAACCAGCTCTCTGAAAAAGGTAATCATCTGGTATATAAAGTACTAAAATAGATAAAATATTGCGTCCAAAAATATGGAGGAAACAACAGCTAGCGACAATAATCATTTTGTAAGGCAGCTAGCTTTATTAAAGGTTTGCTGGAATAAAACTCTCATTTGGTTTAAGCTCGCCTTTTTACATGTTCTATTTGCATTTTTGTCTGTAATATATTTGTTTTTTTATATTAAACTTGTAGACACACGAGCTGACGGGCCTCCTGATGTTAAGTGGTCACCGCCGCCTATAAACTCCTGCAGCACTCGTGGTACTGCAGTCGCGTTGCCTAATCATAATCATAATCATTTATTTGGTAAGAATATTACACGTCATAATTAATTAAAGCGGTACACACTGTACACATTTAGTATAGTTAGTACAATATTGATTATAACCAAAATATAAAATAATCAAAGTTATTTAAAATAATAATAAAAAACAAACAAACAACTAATACCCTAACCTAGCACTTAATACCCTATTTTCACCTCTCTTTAAGGCGTTCATTTTGAAGTCCACTGGAAAATCTTCCGAAGGAAGGTCATTCCACATCTTGCAGGTGCGTGGAGGAAACGAGCGGGTGAAACGCACCGTGTGAGACTTCCACGCATCTACAATATATGGGTGAGCTCATTGCCGGTTGTGGGAGGTTCGATGGTAGAAGTGGGAAGCAGGGATTAAATGGAACAGCTCTTCAGAACATTCGCCGTTATACATAGAATTTATAGAAATGTATAAAAATTGTATAGAAAACGCTGAGCGCTCCGATGTCACGGCGCAGACTCCAGATCCAGATCCTTAGAAACTACGGGGTTGTCGACGATACGAACGGCTCTGCGTTGCAAGGAGTCTAGGGGCTGCAGTTGGTATTTCGGTGCACCGTTCCAGATGTGAGAACAGCACTCCATGTGGGGCCGGATTTGCGCTTTGTAGAGCACAAGACGCTGCCCCGCCATGAAGTACCGCTTTGATCGGTTTAGTACACCGAGTTTCTTGGAGGCAAGAGAAGCTTTGCTTTCCAAGTGACCCCTAAACTGCACTTCTCTAAAGATTTCGACACCCACGATTAAGAGACCATGCCGAGGCGAATGTCCTGGAATAAAGGAGCTGTCAAAAAGGGGACTTTTTTAGAGGTGAACGCTTGAGCCTTAAGTCTTAGTGGGGTTAAATTGGACTAAATTTAGTTGTCCCCATTCTGAGACTCTTTCCAATGAGCGTTCAACCTCAGACACAATTATATTGCGTCCCTCTTCCATAGCCTCCCGAGAGGCACCTGCACGGCCCGTATGCCGAGCATCGTCACTGTACAAAGAATGATGATAAAACTTCATATATATTTAATAACAATATAGAAAAGTATGTTTGTAAAATATATATCTATACCTAGTCAGGTCATAAGTATTGTCACACAGTAAAAACTTTTCTTTTAGAATGCTGACCACAAAAAAGTTTATAGAATTCTAATTTCGAATTGTTCATGAAAATAAAACTGTATACATTTTAGAATTTTACTCATTTTTAAATATGGAGTGGACGCTTAAAGAAGACCGTGTTGCATTTATTGCGTTGCATCGTGGCGGTTACGCGCCAATTCAAATTTTTGACATACTGAAAAATTTTAATATAACCAAAAGATTCGTTTATCGCACCATCAAACGATACAATGAAGACTCTAGTGTAGATGACAGGTCAAGAAGTGGTCGCCCTCGGTCTGTTAGGACTCCAGCAGTGATAAAAGCTGTGAAGGCGCGTATTCAAAGAAATCCCAAACGTAAGCAGAAACTGTTGGCCCTTCAGATGGGGTTAAGCAGAACCACGGTGAAAAGGGTGTTAAATGAAGACTTAGGGCTTCGGGCATATCGAAGAAAAACAGGACATCGTTTGAATGCTCGTCTAATGGACCTGAGACTGAAGAGATGCCCTGCTTTGTTGAAGCGGTACGCGGGAAAAAAATATCGGGAAATTCTTTTTTCGGATGAAAAAAATTTTACCGTAGAAGAGAGCTACAACAAACAAAATGATAAGGTGTACGCACACAGTAGTGAAGAAGCGAGCAACCGTATTCCGCGTGTCCAACGAGGTCATTTTCCATCCTCGCTCATGGTGTGGTTGGGAGTTTCTTATTGGGGCTTAACAGAGGTACATTTTTGTGAGAAAGGTGTAAAAACGAATGCAGTTGTGTATCAAAATATGACGAACCTTGTGGAATCTGTTTCTCATACCATGTTCAATAACAGGCACTGGGTATTCCAACAAGATTCGGCGCCAGCTCATAGAGCGAAGAGCACACAAGACTGGCTGGCGACGCGTGAAATCGACCGGCACGAAGACTGGCCCTCCTCCAGTCCAGATTTGAATCCGTTAGATTACAAGATATGGCAACACTTAGAGGAAAAGGCGTGCTCAAAGCCTCATCTCAATTTGGAGTCACTCAAGACATCCTTGATTAAGGCAGCTGCCGATATTGACATGGACCTTGTTCGCGCTGCGATAGACGACTGGCCGCGCAGATTGAAGGCCTGTATTCAAAATCACGGTGGTCATTTTGAATAAACTTTTGTATCATAAAAATCTATGTTTTGTTAAGTTCATTTTGGTATATAAATGGTTACATAATGAATAAACTTGTTTCAATTATTTTATATTAAACAGGTGACAGAATTTATGACCTGACTAGGTATTTCACTGCTGCACTACCATTGCTTCTGGTTTCAGCTGAAAATCAGCGTTGGGTGCATAGCATCCAACATTATGCTAATCTGAACGACATTTTGGTACGCAGACACATGAGTCGAACTGTCTTATTAGATTCAATTGTACCTACTGTTCTTTATAAATGTTTCATGTATCATTCGGTGCGTACCAAATAAATGATTATTCTATTCTATTCTGATGATGATTTATTCTTTAAAAAACCCCTTAACAAGAAAACTATATTATCCGTATCTAATAATAATAAATAAAAAAATTATTGATCCAGAATTGTTCACACAAAAAGTTAGTAGACACGATATAATATTAAATTAGTAGGTATACATTTAGGTAGGTATTTATTATAATAATGAACACTAGCTCCCACACTAGGATTCCCTGTGTCGTGGGTAGCTAGGCTCTGCCCAAAAAAGAAACATTAAATAAACTTAATAGTAATAATCAATAGTAATAAGCAACCTATATAATAATTTAGTAAAAATAGTTATTAAAGAGTTAAAAGTTTCTAGTAGCTCTAGCTCAAGTTTAAAATTATGGTTGATATTTATTCAATTTACAAAACAACTAATAAGTTCTAAATTTATTACATTTGATAATCATAATCATCTTACAAAGAGCTATGTTATTAGTAAAGTAAGGGTGCGTTTATGTGTGTCCGGAGTGTGTAGTCGAAGAACGATTGCAGTGGAAGGTGAGCATAAGGTTGGCGACACAACAAGATAATATTATAATATTGTATTACTTTATGGGGCTTAAAAGTTGTTCAGTATCAGAGTAGGTAAGACTTCTTAACCACTCTTCGACTTTTTTTTTTACAAGAGGATTTTAGGCATTGCTGGATATTTAGCTCCGTGCGAGTACAAGAAGAGGCCTAGGAAGGATGGGGATTTTTGAGCAATGTTTGTGCGTGTAGATGGGGTAGGCCATATTGAGTTACGCCGGGACCTCGCGCTAGCCCTTGCACACAGCATTGACCTCTTATGAAAACGGAGGATAGTTGTTTTTATAAAAATTTGCCTAACCCTAAGGAAATCGCAGTCCTTGTACAGGCTATCAGTAGGATAGCTAAAGGGTTTACCTAATGATATTTTTAAAATGGCCCGCTGTGCTCGTTCCAGCTTAAGAAAAGTTGTTGAACAGGCGGAGCCCCACACAATTATACAATAAGATAGTAAGGACTGGCAGAGAGCCGTATATACTAGTTTAGTAACCTCCAGATCTCCGACAGTCCTCAGCTTCCTAAAAATGTATTTGAGCTTCCTAATTTTCCCACTTAGGGCTCCTATATGTAATTTCCAGCTGAGATGTTCATCTAAGTGCACACCAAGGTACCTAATTGATTTCACTTGTTCCAATGCAACGCACTGGCACTGGTACGAGTTCGTGGAGCAGTCATGTATCTTGATGCACATGGGTATGTCAGGTGCTGTTCTATTTGATATGCTAAAGGCTACATATTTAGTTTTCGTAATGTTAAGTGAAAGCAAATTATTTTGTAACCAATAATGCACCGTCGCCAAACCCTTTTGAGCCAAGTCCATAGCTGAAGCCCAATTTTTGCCGTGGAATATTATTGCTGTATCATCAGCGAAGGCTACTATGTTTGCCTGAGGCAGCTCAAGTTTGCACAGATCATTCACATAGATGAGGAATAGCGAAGGTCCTAAAACGCTTCCTTGTGGCACCCCAAAGTTCACCTCAGCAAGATCACTAGCAAAGTTTGATATGCAGGTTCTTTGCCGTCGGTTCTCAAAGTAGGATTTGAACCAATCGAGAGCCAATCCACGGATGCCCAGAGCTTCCATCCTTTTAAACAACAATGGCCGAGAAACGGTATCGAAGGCTTTGGCAAGGTCAAGAAAGACTCCAATGCATTTTTGGCTAGAGTCAAGTTTCCTAGAAACATGGTCTACCACATTAGCAACTGCTTCTTCCGTTGACCTGCCTCTGCGAAAACCAAACTGGTTCTCGGCCAAGAGGTTTTTGCTTTCAAGGAATGAAATGAGTCTCTTGTTGACTATTTTTTCAACAATTTTGGATATTGACGTTAACAGTGAGATTGGTCTGTAATTAGTTGGGTTCAACGGGCTGCCTGATTTTAAAATAGGAATAACATTGGCTACTTTGAGGCAGTTTGCCATGGTTCCACTTGAAAGACTGAGATTACATAGGTATGTTATTGGAGGCACTAGTGAGTGTTGCGCTACTTTGATCAAATTGTCGTGTCCTGATGCTGATCCAGATCTCAGATCACTTATAATTTTAGCGATTTCAAGCTCATCTGTTGGCGAGAGGAAGAGCGAGTTGCTAGGAGTGGTCGCGCATGGTGTTATTACGTTAACCAGCTCAGTCTCTGTTTTGTGCATTTTTGCAAGCATAGTATTGGCAAGTCTATATCCAAGAGTAGTAAAAAAGTTATTTACGTTGTTAAGAGATTGCGATGGGTTGGGAGCATTGTCTAAAAGAGCTAAGTTTGAAGAGGGATTATAGTCAATATTGCATATTTTTTTAACAGCTTTCCACGTACTCTTGCTGTCGCCTTTACTCTCTGTCAATAGAGAGCGATCATGTTGAATTTTGAGGTTTTGAAGGACGTTATTGCAATAGTTGCGGTATTTTTTGTATTGATTTTGCAATTTGGCGTCTTTTGGTTTTTTTCTGGATATCATATGCAGTAAATCACGTTTTCTAATACATTTAATTAATCCTGGTTTAACCCACGTCTGTCGAGTGTGTTTGGAATTTCTTAATAAAACTGAAGTTTTATGAGAGTTTATCACATTATTAATGATATTTGAAAAATATTCAAAAGCAGAGTCAGTATTTGTAATGTCATACAAGTTAGTCCAATCAGTAAGTTCAAAATCTTTAATGATTTCAGCGTTATTGAATTTTGTGCGAGACTTTTCTTCTTTATTGGTATATGTTGGGACCGTTTTGTTCACACCAATTAGTACAGCATCGTGGTCTGTGATATCCGCACCACATACAACTACTTTAGCATTATTCTTACATTTAATGAGTGCATGATCAAGACAAGTGCGATAGTGGGTAGGAAGTTGATGTCCAGGAATCAGTCCGTAGTGGGCCGTTAGGTCAAGGTATTGCTCGCATAGGCTATGATTCGAGGGATCTGGTCGGATGTCGATATTTATGTCTCCAGTTACTATCATTGATCGATCACCATCGTCTACGATCACCTTTTCCAAGGACATAAGAAACTTATCAATATTACTAACAGACGGTGATCTGTAGATACATATAATGGTAAGATGGTTTTCAAGGTTTAATGTCAGACAGTTGGCATCCTCAAAGTGCGGTTCAGAGAGCGTAACCTGCAAGCCTTGCCTGGTATATATGACAATGCCGTCGTTTTGATTGAGGTATTTGCGGGATTCATGATAAACATAGTTTTGTAGTGGCAATTAAGGCGAATCTTTGTCAAGTCAACACTCCGTTACAACTATGATGTCCGGCATAAAGTTTAGTCGAGAGAGAAACACAGTGAATTTATCTAAATTTTTCCGAATGCTGCGAATATTTTGAGTAAGTATTGTTAACTGATTTGCCACGTTGCCCAAGCCTAGTTTACAGAAATCGGGATTAAATGTATGTATCTTTGGAATAAGATTAATGGAGTCCAAGTCGTCTGTAATAGCCTTAAAATCGATTTTTTTTGATAATTATATCAAAGGAACAGGATAATTTAAAGAAATTACATATTTCTGTATGTAAGAGTTTTAAACTCGAAAGTTTGCCAGTCCATAAAATTGTGCTCATTGTGCCATCAACCCTCATACGTGCTTTGTTGGCAATGTGAATGTGCGTAGGTAGGCACAAAATCCGCAACTTAGTGCCATCGTGTTTCAATCTTAGTAAGTATAGTATGCTACAGTCGTAAGAAACGGACAGAGACATTTGAATAGTAGGAATGGTGTATGCGTTAGGAGTAATTACAGTTGAACATTTAAATAATGTAAAAGTTTGATAGGTTGAAAAGTGTTTCAAGCTTATTAATTTGTAGTAGTAACGTACCATTAAGACAAGCAATGATAATAAGAAAATTAAGTATCTACAGTAATAGTAACATGCATTAAGATTAAAGTTAGGTTGATTTTTAACCGCCCGTGAACGTCCAAGTAGTCAGTTCATAGTTTTTAGTTCCAGGAGCTGCTCCTCGCTTTTGACCAAGATGTAGCTGTCACCCTCTGTCTTGCGTAAATATACTTTCCCATGAGCAGTCCAGCAAAAAGCGTACTTTTCTGTTTTAGCCAGGTCTCTAGCAAGGTAGTGAAGTTTTTTTGACTTCGTCGTTAGGTACTCGGAGCGGTACACTGTGGTCTTTGTTCCTCCAAGTCCCAAATGGCTCGAGGTGAACTGTTGGCTCGAGCTTTTCCTGTATTGCTTCTTAACTGCGTCTAAGAAGTCCTCCTTTAGCAAGGTATTAGTAAGTTCTACAATAACCGTAGACGTGTCTTTTGATGTTTTTATAGGCAGCCGATAGAAGTCGCGTACTTCGGATGATTCGATGTTTAAGTCCAAGTGTTCCGTAAGAGTTTTGACCATTCTATAAAGGTCCTGTCTCTTTTCTTTTAGAATCTTAGGAACATTTCGAATTTCGATGCAGGTTTTTCTAGCATTGCGTTCGAATGCGTCACACTTGTCGTCCAGCGCGGCCAGTTGTGAGCAGATTTCCCTGCGATCACTTTCTAATTTCGTAATCGATGCTTGCACTGTCGAAAGCTTTTCAGACACGAGATCAGATGGCAATACATTTAACTGATTTGCCATGCTAATTAAAAGTTATTATGTAAATCAACTAGTAGGCATTTAAGCTAAGCAAAATCTCCGCCGGGCTTTTTGCAGCGTCAACGTTCCAGCCGTTCTCGAACCGAACGGTCTGATACGTGACGATGGTAAGAGGCCTGACTGTATGACTCTTGTACCTTGGGAGAAGGGTAGGCCTTTGGTGTGGGACGCCACGTGCGTCGATACCCTTGCGCCATCTTATCTGTCTGGTACAGCAGTCGGGGCCGGTGCGGCGGCAAATTCAGCCGAAGATCTCAAGTGGTGCAAATATTGAAGTCTTGACAGAGCTTACGTATTTGAGCCATTTGGGGTCGAGACCCTGGATCCATGGGGTACCTGAGCCCATCGCGTTTTCAAAAATATATCTGGGCGTCTGGTCGAAGCGACATGTGATCCGAGAGCTGGCGCTTATCTGGGTCAACGCATAAGCATTGCAATTCAGCGGGGTAATGCAGTCAATGTGCCTTGAGTACATTTCCGCCTGGTAGCAGCGTAGATCTGGAGCAGTTGAGCTATCTATAGATCGTTTGCAATGGTCTTTAGATGATTCAACTGCTTGTTCTGTATTTTAAAAATAATTAAAAAGCAAATTTAACGAAGTATCTCCTTCTCATATATCCGTAGATAATTGAAACTTTTCGGAACACCTGGTTATGCTCAAAGACCATCGCTGGCGTGGGCATTTAGGCTGTCAAGCTAAAATAAGATTGGGCGGTTCACGTCTCCTTTTTCCAACCTGACAGATGGACCAAGCTCACGTCACGACACGTGTTGGAACCTCACAGCCAGGAAACGACGCTGATGTTGGCCAAAGAAACGCTGATTGATGAAAGCTCAACGCTGGCGCGATGATTTAGTCTTCCGAAGAGGTTGGCAGGATAAGTGGTAGGGCAAAGTTTTCCCCAAATCCCTCCAATCATCTCTGTTTTTTGTTATCCCCCATCCGCCCTCAAAGGTATCCAGATTGTCCCTCAAACGCTTTATCGGCCGACCACAACGTCTCGCTCCATCAAGCTGGCATTAAGTCTAATGTAACAAAATGGTGCCTTTATGTTAAAAGTAAAAGTTAATAAATTTCATAATGTTTCATAATTCATTTATTCATAAACAATTTCTAAAATCGGGTTTGAACTGATATTTGCTTACAACTAACAACAAAATATAATAATAACACAAATATAATTTCAACCAACTTCCACAATACCAAATAGCTAATAATACAATAAATTTAAAAAAAATGTCCAAATATAAATAATGTCTAAAATGTCAAAAATAGTAATTAATTAAAACTTTCATAAATGTCACAGTGATCCTATAGCCAGCCATTAAATTGTATTACTAACAAAGTCATCGATTGAGTAGAAGCATCCCTCCAGCAAAAGTTTTCTCAATTGTTGTTTAAATTTATTTAAGTTATCAGTCTCAATTTTATCAACTAATAAAATTAATATTAAGATAGTAAAAAATAATTCATAAAGATGTTTATTTTCTCTCACAAAAGGCACTTATAATTTATGATTATGAGAGTAAATGCATGATAATCGCTTCTTATGGCTTAAAACAGAGATACAAACAAGCCAAGTCAAATAACAGGTTGCAAAATGAAGCAAGTCAAACACATAGTGCGAAAAACTCGCAAGCCATTCAAAAAGTTGTTCAAATGCGACTTGTTTTTATTTTCAAAAAGTCTTCACACTAGACTGCGGGACAAGCGATTCCAAAAGTTGGCCGGAAGACGTTTTTGAAAATGTTTTTACTGTGACAAAAGTTTGGCGTTGACCGCTTTTACTCGGGAACGCCTCGGGGATATAACAGTCTGAATATGGCTCTTAGTGGTGAGTCCACACTGGAAAGCAGCGCAGGTCTGCCCCTGACTAGATAAAAGACTTATTGAAACATTCGCCGACCCCCACTAGAAGAAAAGAAGACATAACAAAGGTGTGGGGTAACCCCTACCTAACTAGATGAAAAAACGACCATAAAAATATACAGACATACCTTCGCCCTCAATGTCTATATGAACAATAAATCTTTTTTAGGGTTCCGTACCCAAAGGATCAAACGGGACCCTATTACTAAGACTTCGGTGTCTGTCTGTCACCAGGCTGTATCTCATAAACCGTGACAGTTGAAATTTTCACAGATAACGTGTTTCTGTTGCAGCTATAACAATAAATACTAAAAACAGAATAAAATAAATATTTAAGGGGGGCTCCCATACAACAAACGTGTTTTTTTTGCTCGTTTAGCTCGATATTGATAACGGCAACAGGTAGACGCTTGAAATATTCACAGAATATTTAGTTATATATTTACTTTAGAAATAAATAATTGAATTAAATAAAACAAATATTTAAGTGGGGCTCACATACAACAAACATGATTTTTTTTTGCTCGTTTAGCTCGATATTGATAACGGCAACAGGTAGACGCTTGAAATATTCACAGAATATTTAGTTATATATTTACTTTAGAAATAAATAATTGAATTAAATAAAACAAATATTTAAGGGGGGCTCCCATACAACAAACGTGTTTTTTTTTTGCTCGTTTAGCTCGATATTGATAACGGCAACAGGTAGACGCTTGAAATATTCACAGAATATTTAGTTATATATTTACTTTAGAAATAAATAATTGAATTAAATAAAACGAATATTTAAGTGGGGCTCACATACAACAAACGTGATTTTTTTGACGTTTTTATATATGAAACCCTTCGTGCGCGAGTCCGACTCGCACTTCGCCGGTTTTTTTAATCTACTGGTCAGAATGTGTCGCCTATACAATGATAAATTATTCAACCTCTGCAATGTAATAAGATGTTAAAAAACAATTTATATAAATTTAAAAATATTTGATATCGCTGTTCTTGGAAAGAGTGATTAGCACTTAGCACTGAATATTTATACATTTAGTTACATATATTTTCTGTTTGAAACTAATTAGTATTGTGATTTAACTTTTGAAACTATCATGGTTGTGACTATTTGTACTAAAAACGGGATATTTACCATGATATATGAGTTTTTCAGTATCCCGATGAAAACCAGGAGTGTATAGAATAGACTGTAGCTGTGGGAGTTCTTATATTGGTCAAACCAAACGCACAATAGCTTGTCGGATGAAGGTATCAAGGCGGTGAAGAATGTTGACAGACAAAAGTCTGCCATAGCGGACCATCTGCTGGACTCAGGCTCAAACCACTGGATCGAGCTACACAACCCACAAGTAATCTCAACTAAGCGACATTACATGCCAAGACTGGTTCAAGAGACAATTGAGATTACCAAACAAGAATTTCAATCGTGAAGATGGTTTTCAACTATCTGGACCTGGAATCCTCGCGCACGAAGGGTTCCGTACTAAAAATAAAAAATGTATCTATAAAAATGGAGAAAAAATCACGTTTGTTGTATGGGAGCCCCCCTTAAATATTTGTTTTATTTTAATTTAATTATTTATTATTAATTTGATTATATTACTAAATATTCTGTAATATTTCAAGCGTCTACCTGTTCCCGTTATCAATATCGAGCTAAAAAGAGCAAAAAAATCACGTTTGTTGTATGGGAGCCCCCTTAATTATTTATTATAACAGAATTACATCATCTGTGAAAATTTAAACTGTCTTACTATCACGGTTCATGCGATACAGCCTGGTGATTGACAGACAGACAGTCAGCGGAGTCTTAGTAATAGGGTCCCGTTTGATTCTTTGGGTACGGAACCCTAAAAAATTACAAACATACGCAAAATATTAGACACTGTATAGCCAGACCAAATCCGCAAAATATCGAAATAATAAAGACACCCACTGTTCTTGGGGATTTTTGTAGAGGAATTCCCCTCAGTTAAACTCGTGGCGTCACCTTGTAACCGGTTAAAGATGGTTTTACCTTTCTTCAAATAAGGCTATTTTGCATAAAGTGGTTCTAGGTACTCTAGGCAACTCTCCTTCACGGAATACCAACATGAAATTATATTTTGTAGTTAGTTTTGTATTATGTGTTGCAAACAAAAGATTTGATTTGAAATCCTTACTAATATTATAAATTCGAAAGTAGCTCTCTCCGTCTTTATGCCTGTTTGTCTGTAACGTTTTACGGCTAGACGGCTGACCGATTTCGATGAAATTTGGTATAAAGATGAATATGACCGGGATTCGGATATAGGCTAGTTTTACCCGACTGCGCAGAAGGAGGATGTTGTTATTATTGACAATCCACGCGGACGATGCCGCGGGCGGCTCAGCTAGTGTACATTTTTATGTTTCTTTAGGTAAATTAATTAAAAATTATCGCAAGAGAACAACGTTCCTGATGTCGAGCAAACGAGCAAAAAAATCACATTTGTTGTATGGGAGCCCCCTTTAAATATTTGTTTTATTTTAATTTAATTATTTGTTTTTGAATTGAAAATATAACTAAATATTTTGTGATAATTTTAAGCGTCTACCTGTTGCCGTTATCAATATCGAGCAAAAACGAGCAAAAAAAATCACGTTTGTTGGATGGGAGCCCCGTTTAAATATTTATTTTATTCTGTTTTTAGTATTTTTTGTAATAGCGGCAACAGAAATACCTACATCATCTGTGAAAATTTCAATTGTCTATCACGGTTCATGAGATACAGTCTGGTGACAGACGGACAGACAGCGGAGTCTTAGTAGTAGGGTCCCGTTTTACCCTTTGAGTACGGAACCCTAAAAACATGCTAAGTTTCAAATCGATACGAAGAATAGGTTACAAATCAACTACCTATATATGTTTACATACTTAGTTGGTTAAATACCTACAAGTGAAGTTTATATAATCTATAGCTTAATTACCTGTAGGTCAAGAATATGTATTATTTTGCCATTTTTTGCTAGTTTATAAGAAACAATTAATATATGCTGTGGGTTATTTGTTAATCAACAAAAAATAATGATTATTCATCTGAGGTACATTACATACCTAGTTATAATGTTTTTATCTCAATATAACCACAGACATATAGTGGTCTGTGATATAATATATAACCGATGATGGGTATCTTGTAAAAGATAATCCTACTAATATTATAAACGCGAAAGTTTGTATGTATGTATGTATGGATGTTTGTTACTCTTTCACGCCGGAACGGCTGAACCGATTGCGATGAAATTTGGTATGTACGTAGATCATAACCTGGATTAACACATAGGCTACTTTTTATTGCCAAACCACGCGTGCGAAGCCGCTGGCAACAGCTAGTAATACTCATATACTTCTAATTGGTGTTGGATATCTAACCTAGACATCAGTACTGCAGCTGATTTGATTTTAAAATAAATTACAGCACTAATAGTCTACGAGTAAAACGGCAGACAGACAAATATACAGACCTGGCGAAACTTTTTTTTTGGGCGAAACTGTCGATAATATTCAGATCTGGCGAAGAGGCCAACCCACCTGTTAAATCAGTTAATACGATTCCGGATGTGTGTTTTAAATTAATGTCGTACATAACAAAACACGTTATATAACATGTAATGTTTGTTAGTTTGAACCCCCCAAAGAATTGAGCTGAAACTTATATACGGAATACATTAAGCATCAATGCAATGCAATAATATGGTACCATGGAGGTCTTTTTTTACATATAATAGGCTATCGTTTGACCACGATCTCGCCTGATGGCGCGCGATGATACAGTCTACGGTGGTACACGCTAGTCTAGAAGAAACCTGTTCACTCGCGACTTGAAGACCCGTAGGTTGTAGCTATCAGGAAACACAAACTCAGGCAAGGAGTTCCACTCCTTATAAACTATAAATACTTACCCAATTTTAACCGCCTTCAAAAAAAGAAGGTCTTAATTTGGTTGTTTTTATGTTTGTTACGTCAGAACTCCGTCATTTTAAACCGATTTGGAAAATTCTTGAAAGGTTAGGTAGGTATATATGTACTTTGGTCCCATGGAAATTTCGTCAAAATCGGTTCAGTAGTTTGGTTAAGTCAATTATATTTTTGGTAAAAAGTTATTTGATTTTATATCTGGCTGTATCTATATATCTAAGACTGGGAATTGTCAGTGATGACATAATGGCATAGAGGTAATAATAATGGTCCCTCACTATGGGCCTCGCAAGAAGGTTCAAGGTCGCTAAGCATCTTGAGTGAGCGTACTGACTCATATAGATCAGCGTAAAGAGGGCTATGCTTGGTATTTTTCTAAGAGTTTGAACTAGTGGTTCGCCCCAAACTGAGATCTCGCGAGTCTGCGATTAAAACAGAAAAATATTATTTGTAATCTTTGACTATCAAAATAGTGCCACGAAAAAGAACCAAACCACTTGACCTACAGTTTTATTCAAATTACAGGTAACGGGAGTTCATGTGCTGTGGTTACATTTTTTTGGGGTACAAATTGCAGTTATTCTGGATTTCAGACTTTTGCCTATATTTGTGTCACTTATGCTACACGCATACCAAATTACAGCACTGTGGGGTTACTATTTTGTCAAAGTTTAGTTCTTATCATGGCTAATAACTCAAAAACTATAAAGAATTTACGAAAAATAAAAACGGATTCTAAATTTACTAATGAATATCATTCATTTGACGTAACACTTGACCTGATAGCCTCATTTTCATTTATTTTACCCCTCTTGAACCCCAATATCTCAACAACCCCCCAACATGTTAGCTCATTTAGTCACACCAAAATTGTGCTATCACTACCTACCTATGTATTAAATTTCACGATGATTGGATCAACGTTACAAAAGTTACCCTCGGACGAACACACATACATACAACGACGATTTGCCCAAGTTGATTTAGAGATCTTGCTTCGCTCTATCAAATATTAAGAATTAACGGTGCGGAGACGTAACCCTTTCACGTGTAAGAACCATATTGCATATCAGAAACGCTGGCATTGTCATCCAATCACAGCTCTTCCAATTGGACCATTATCACCCACCTACAAATCACCTTCGCCAACCTTGAACACCATCTAAAACTCTACCATGATCTTTATTCTTAGACGCATAAGGTTCGGCTTAGATTTTACAGGCGGTACATCTAAATTGGTTTCAGTTTGTACGGATGAATGGAGCTAGGAAGTATCGTTGAAGTCACTGCTGCGTATTCTATGGCTTCGTGAGAGATGACTTGGTAGGCTTGAAATAGGCGTAGGAGAAAAATGGTTGTGTGTAGACGTCATGTGATCCCTTGGGATCGGAGGTAGATAAACTGTACTTTATCTTTACTGAACTATCTAAGTAGGTATTTCTTTTTAATACTTTTTGGAATTATTTGATCCCGCCATCTCCTTACCATCAAAGGTCAAGATGACGTATTCTCGGTAGTCTCGGTACCATCAATACCTTGTTAATATCCACCCACACACTCACCGATTAGCTAAAGTATGGAGCACTTTACTGTCGTCAATTATTCCTGAAGAATGAATGAATGAAAACACTTTATTGTACACCTTAAAAAATAAAAACTACAGACAAAATAGAAGACACAAAGCAAATATGTAGTACAATGGGCGGTCTTATCGCTTTGAAGCGATTTTTTTCTGGGGCTGTAAATAGGTGTCTTCTAGATCTTCGTGCACCATCTTAGACCACATCACCGCTTACGAACTAGGTGAGATTGTGGTCAAACGAATAACATAAAACTTTTCTTGTAGCTGACTAAAGACTGACAAGACGTACATGTGAGGCCGCCAAAGATAGGGGCAAGTTGAAGGATTTGGGAGAGTCCTTTGACCAGCGGTAGGCGAACAAAAGTTAAAGGAAACTTTTTATGGAGTTCTTTGGAACTTGTTTGTTAACCTAAATAGAGGTCATTGACCATTCTCCTCGTGCTCTTACGAGATCAATGTTTAATTTTGTTTCAGAGCTTTTCTTGGCCCGAGAGATAGATACCCTTAGGCAGAGGCGACGTAAGGCGTGAGCTATGTGGGCAACTGCCTACGGTCTCGAGGTCCGAGGGGCCTCGGGCTTCGGAGGTTTATGCATTACCAAACCGTGACCATGACGAAAAAAATTTACTAGTCATAAAATTATTTGAGAAATGTCAAGATATACTTTCAGTTTAGACAGTTTTATCAATTGAAGCAGATATATAGCATCAAAGCTGAATTACGACTTTAGAGTTCAGTAAGGCTAATAACACGAAAGTTGTGATTCTATAATTATACTATAATTACACTTGCTCGTAAAGTGAGCCTTATTACATCGTTATTAGGGCCATAAATCGAACTATAACACACGTGTGCGTAATAATATTACACACTAGTGCATAATAGAATTATCTCTACAAAGTTAAGTTAGTACCTAACCGCAAATTATATGCGAGTAAACAGAGCATTTTCAATTAAACCGGGTATTACAGTTTTTTTTTGTAACAACAAAGAGGTTTTATGCCGCTGAAAATCCATTTACATTTTTGGAATAAATAAATGTATCCCTAATTAAGACGAAAAAACATTTAGGTATTAAATTAAAAATTAGGTCAAATTATTTATAATTCACAATAATTTGTTATAAAATATTTGCATTTTATCACTAAATTTATAATTTTAAAGTAGGCTGTATGGCTATATGTAATCAATCAACTTACATTTGGCACGTGCAAAAAAAAAGAAGCGCGCCATTTTCCATTTTTTTGTTTGTATCGCATTTGTTGTTGTGTGGTAAATAATTGTAAACATGTCAAGTTTTAGTACAGAAGATGAACAATTGATTGATTTAACCCCGCCAGAAATACTAAATGCAGCACCAAATGCAAATGAAAGCCTAATACCTGCAAAATCAAGAGAAAAGTACTTAAATGCTTACGATAGTTTCCTACAATGGAAGAGCAACAAAAAATCCAGTCATTTTCTGAAAATGTGTTTTTGGCGTAGTTCTCTGAACTCGCCAATACATACAAACCCAGCTCCCTGTGGTGCATCTATTCCATGTTAAGAAGCATGGTTAAGCTCAAACATGGTGTTGATATCAAAACGTACTGTAACCCACAACCATGTACATCTCGTAGCATGAGTTATTTGATGCCTTCTCCTTCCAGTAATATGTATGATTTACTTTTGTCGCCGACATTTACACAAGAAGTAAATGAAGGTACTAAAGAACTGGCAAGTACCAATGAACACAAGCTGTGAAATTGCCATCAAAATCAATCCAATATGGTTTTGAAAATTGTACATTCACCAATTATTTTAATAATTATCGATTAAATTTTATGCAATGCATGTTTGTTTTTCCTCGCAAGTGTGTTTAAAAAGTGCGTATGAAACTCGTGAGCAACTTGTTCACTAGACACTCGGCTGATTTACGCCCTCGTCTGCGGCTCAGGCTGCAATCCACAGCCTCGTGTATAATGAGCAACTTAGCTTACTTGTATCATAGTATACTATGTATTACACGTGTGCATTTTTGTGAATAAAAATTTCACAGTTTCAAGTGTTTTTATTTTATTTTATAAAATCCGTCTTCTTGCGATACCACGGGCTTGATCGGCTAACTTTTGATAGCTACTATTCCATTCGCTGTTCGCTGTACGTTACATGCCCATACCACCCCATTGTCAAGATGATTGCAACAATAAAAGCAATGGACAGCGAAAAAAGAATGGAATAGTATTTTTCAAACTATCGCTATCAATTTATCTGGTATATACCTTTTTTATTTGATATCCCGACGTTTTGGCTATGTTACAACAACCGTGGTGACGGGCGGACTGGAGTACTTTGAGCTACCGTCGAGAAGTGATGGCAGCTGTAGCAACTACCCTCACTAGGGCTCCTGAATTAAAAATGTCCTCGTTCATATTACGACACACTACACTAACCATTTAAACACACTCAGACGACGCACACCTAATAATCACCGGGTTCCAGGACGCTGTGAGTCTATAGCTATCTTCCCGATTGAAATTTGGAAATTTCTTGTTTTCAATCGCTTCACGAACCATTCTCTTGTAATAATGGCGTTCACTAGAGAGAACCTTAGGATCATGAAGTTCAATTCAATGATTCGGTCCCGAGACTACCTGATGCTCTGCTATCGCTGACCTGTTTACCCCGTGACCACGGCTGTTGCAACATAGCCAAAAAATATCATTTTAATCAGTAATCATGAATGGAATAGTAGTAACATACATTTTCAAAGAAGAGAAGAGGGCCTCGCGAAATTTACCTTGCCCACATCAAATTAAGGCCTTGCCCCGCCACTGCCTTTAGGGATGTCTTTGGGAAAGTTAATATATTAATAATGTGCATTACATATTTAAATGTAATGCGTGAGATATGAGACGCGAAATGAACACAAGCTTGTGTTGCCAAATACGAGAATGCCATAAAACAACAAATCTTTTTTCGACAACTGTGTCCGGTTTAACAATATTTTGCCGTGATTTAGTTCCCGGAATCCAAAAACAATGGATAACGGGAACGTAAGTTTTCTTTTACAGACAAACTGACAACAGGCTTTTTTTAATGTCCACGCATTCGTGATATAAAGTTATGAGTTAAGCTCGGATGAACGCGATCAAAAGCGCCCTCGACCCATTAGCGTCCTCGCTCGCTTTCGTTCACTAAATATATCGAGTGCAACTGATCACTTACACTCCTTGTATAACAATGTAGTAGTTTTTTGCTTATATGAGACTTGCGAGATCTCAGTTTTGGCGAAACATTAGTGTACCTAGTCAGGTCGTAAATTCTGTCACATGTTTAATATAAAATAATTGAAACAAGTTTATTCTTTATGTAACCATTTATATACCAAAATGAACTTAACAAAACATAGATTCTTATGACACTAAAGTTTATTCAAAATGACCTCCGTGATTTTGAATACAGGCCTTCAATCGTCTATCGCAGCACGAACGAGGTCCATGTCAATATCGGCGGCTGCCTTAATAAAGGATGTTTTGAGTGACTCCAAATTGGGATGAGGTTTTGAGCACGCCTTTTCCTCCAAGTGTTGCCATATCTTGTAATCTAACGGATTCAAATCTGGGCTGGAGGAGGGCCGCCACGCGCCGCCAGCCAGTCTTGTGTGCTCTTCGCTCTATGAGCTGGCGCCAAATCTTGTTGGAATACCCAGTGCCTGTTATTGAACATGGTATGAGAAACAGGTTCCACAAGGTTCGTCAGGACTGTATTTTGATACACAACTGCATTCGTTTTTACACCTTTCTCACAAAAATGTACCTCTGTTAAGCTCCAATAAGAAACTCCCAACCATACCATGAGCGAGGATGGAAAATGACCTCGTTGGACACGCGGAATACGGTTGCTCGCTTCTTCACTACTGTGTGCGTACACCTTATCATTTTGTTTGTTGTAACTCTCTTCTACGGTAAAAATTTTTTCATCCAAAAAAAGAATTTCCCGATATTTTTTTCTCGCGTACCGCTTCAACAAAGCGCGGCATCTCTTCAGTCTCAGGTCCATTAGACGAGCATTCAAACGATGTCCTGTTTTTCTTCGATATGCCCGAAGCCCTAAGTCTTCATTTAACACCCTTTTCACCGTGGTTCTGCTTAACCCCATCTGAAGGGCCAACAGTTTCTGCTTACGTTTGGGATTTCTTTGAATTCGCGCCTTCACAGCTTTTATCACTGCTGGAGTCCTAACAGACCGAGGGCGACCACTTCTTGACCTGTCATCTACACTAGAGTCTTCATTGTATCGTTTGATGGTGCGATAAACGAATCTTTTGGTTATATTCAAATTTTTCAGTATGTCAAAAATTTGAATTGGCGCGTAACCGCAACGATGCAACGCAATAACTGCAACACGGTCTTCTTTAAGCGTCCACTCCATATTTAAAAATGAGTAAAATTCTAAAAAGTATACATTTTTATTTTCATGAACAATTCGAAATTCGAATTCAATAAACTTTTTTGTGGCCAGCATTCTAAAAGAAAAGTTTTTATTGTGTGACAATACTTATGACCTGACTAGGTATATTATAAGCACAGTTTTTTAGGCATGTCATTCAATTGATCATTTTAATTTTGCAAAAACAGCAAGCAAAAAAAAAATATAAACGGACATCTTTTGTTAATGATTGATCCTCTTTTAGTGAGACATAAAATAATTCAAACAAACGATACTTTAATCTGTTTGGAGCTACTTAAAAAATATTTAAGATTTAGAAATTAAGTTTGATAGATCCATGTTGGGTCCCAAAACTAAGAGAAATAAGCATTTAATAATAAAGTTCAATACATTTTTAACTTTGGCGGCACTTAAAAAGCGCCAAATCTGTAGCTGCGTAGTTTTTTAGGGTGGGCTCTAGCCAGAAGCTCTAGTCGTCTCTGAGTGTCGCTTCACCCACTACCTTCACTCCGCTCGGCTTCGCGGGCTTACTCCACTCAGGACCTTCCTCGCGAGCTTGTGGCTCCGCGCTTTTTTATAACACTCTAGGGGTGTCACACAGAAGACTGCCTAGAGTCGGGGTGCTCAGTGTCGGTTCTCCCACTCATCTAGATCAATAATTAAACAAGGGTATCAAATATTATTTTCTTAAATTGTTCATTTATATTAGATCAATTAGATTCTTGAGGATCAAATAATATTGTCCCGTTTTTTTAGTGCGTTCCCACCTGCACGATGGGGCAACTGATGACCTGCTCCGACGCTGCCATGAACGTGGCGGCGTACAGCTCAAAATGGATATAGTCTTGAGATATCGACACGAAAAAAGAAGTGCGTTCGCAACAAATTAAAGGGATCGGAAATCTATACCCACAGATACAAAATGTATACCTACCACCTGTACGTATATATTTTTAAGTTTTTCTCTTTTTAGTAGATTAGGTACTCTAGGTACACACGGGTAGCGTCGCTAACTGGTAACTCCCTGCATGTTTAAAGATTGAAATGAATACTTTTAATGGGATGATTGACAACAAGGTTTTATTAAATGTCGTGTGTTTAGATAAAATCTATTTTTGAAAACATCTTTCTACAAGTATTTCTATATGCAGGGAGTTACCAGTTAGCAACGCTGTCTGTACTTATTTTTAGAGTTCCGTACTCAAAGGGTCAAACGGGATCCTATTACTAAGACTCCGCTGTCTGTCTGTCTGTCTGTCACCAGGCTGTATCTCATGAACAGTGATAGTGAGACAGTTGAAATTTTCACAGATGATGTATTTCTATTGCCGCTATAACAACAAATACTAAAAACCGAATAAAATAAATATTAAATGGGGGCTCCCATACAACAAACGTGATTTTTTTGCTCGTTCTTGCTCGATATTGATAACGGCTACAGGTAGACGCTTGAAATATTCACAGAATATTGAGTTATATTATTCACTTTAAAAGTAAATAATTAAATTAAAATAAAATTAATATTTTTAGGGGGGCCCCCCGTTTTGCCGTTTTTATAGATAATGGCACGGAATCCTTCGTGCGCGAGTCCGACTCGCACTTGGCCGGTTTTTTTTATTTTCGTCAACACCTCTTTCGGGGTGAATGTGTTTAGAACATAAATTATAAACATATAGATGTCACTTATTAAGGCTAATTTTACTTTATATGCTTGCAACACTTTTTGTATTTAAGCCATTTTTGTTTGCTGGCAATAATTCTTTTTTTTTTCTCTGTGACGATTGTAAATGAACACATGTTCGGGTTTCCATAAAGCTGAATAAAAGCTAAAAATAACTAATTTTCACGCATTTTTATTATACAAATGTTTAAATTGAATTCACCTATGTTATCCAAGAGTTATGTCGGTTTTGTGTTGTGATAGCTGAAGCAACGTGAGATCCTATAATAACTCCTCCTTCTAAGCACGTGCTGGTATTTACAATCAACAGTTATTGTTTCCAAGGCTATATGGTTCTCAGACATCAAAATCAGCTAAGCAAAATAAGTGGTGAACGACCAGATTACCTACAACTGTTTTTAAGTAAGCTGACTAATGCAGCCAGTGTCCTGATGACACTGATTTGCCTGGTAGCGACATGGAGCAGTTGAGCTATCTACAATGATTAGAAAAGTATTCAAAAATATAATTTAAAAATACAGAAAGAATATACACTTATCTACAATAAAATACAGAAGAAACAGTTGAATCATCTAAAGACCGTTCCAAACGATCTATAGATAGCTCAACTGCTCCAGATCATTACCAAGCGCATAAGCATTGCAATTCAGCGGGGCAATGCTTACGCGTTGACCCAGATAAGCGCCAGTTCTCGGATCACACTTCGCTTTGACCAGACGCCCAGAAAGAATTTTGCAAACGCGATGGACCCCGGTACCATAGACCCAGGGTCTCGACCCCAAATGGCACAAATATGACAAGTTCTGTCAAGACTTCCATATTTGCGCCGCTTGAGATCTTCGGCTGAAATTGCCGCCGCACAGGCCCCAACTGCTGTACCAGACAGATGAGATGGCGCAAGGGTGTCGACGCATGTGACGTCCCACACCAAAGGCCTTCTTCCAAGGTATAATAGTCATACCGTCAGGCCTCTAACCATAGTCACGTATCAGACCGTTCGGTTCGAGAGCGGCTGGAACGTTGTAAAGGTATTTAAGTAGAGCAACTGTTCTTTTTATATTGTTACGTAATATAATTATGTAAATACCTGATTTTCTTGTTTGTAAAATATATCTGCTAAAAGTATAATAAAAGTAATATAGTAACTTGGGAAGGCAATACTTTGTTATAGGCTATGATTACCATTTAACATCGGGTGAGCCAAATGCTTGCAGTACCACCTCCAGGGGGAATAAAAAATAATCAAAAAAACGAGTGTGGTTTAGACCACACGACTGAAATAAAACTTCTTAAGCTGCATCTACATATATGTATGTATAGATATATATATATATATATATTCATATTATTATCATTTGGCTATATATATATATAAAATGTTTTAAAATATATGTTAACCTTATTTCGGGGCGCATACAGTAAGTACATAAGTTATTTTCTGCTGCTGCCTGCCATCTGTTGTGGAATAGCTGAACTTTTTAGTAAATCGAAGCTGGTAGATTTAAAATACGAAACGTCGTAAATCTTTTTTTATCTATAGCAAAATCTCTATTATACAGCTTGAAGGAGTGTTTTGTTTTTGCATTTTGTATAATTTAGGCTAATATGGGATAGGAACACGGACTTCACTGGACGTGCAACTCGGCCGTTTTCGCCTTTACCCCTCTTGCCACGAACTCAGTCATTTTGCCTTAGTAAACGAAATTGTCTTGTCAGTGTGACTTCAGTTCTCGAGGACAAAACCTAGTGAAAAAAATTACGAAGTGAGCCGTATTATTTTGTAAAAGCTATAGTGGCCGAGCAGTTAATCTTTCTTTTTACCTGTGAGTATAATTTTATCCCATTGAAGCCACTATATTTTCATAAAATCAGATAAATATGTTACGATTACTGCAAATAATACGTCATTTTAAATGTACTAATTTTTTTGGGCAGTGTAACCGAAATTGTGGTATACCAAAATGAGTCGGATTATAATGTCATTTAGTTTTCATTCTTCATTACGTTCATTCTAATCATATGGTGATAGGGCTATCGATAAAAATATCGATATGAATGAATGAACGAACTCACACACTTTCAGATTTTCAACTGATTCATTAAGAAAGAGAGAGTGGGTGAAAGCAGTCCGCAGAGTGCAGGCTTGGATTCCAATAAAACATAGTTATATATGCAGTTTACATTTTGAACCTGAGTGTTACAACTAAAAGTCTAACAAATAAAGGAAACTATGTAAAGATGCTGTTCCAAAATTAAATTTGCCAGAATTTGTAAGTAGAGCTTCAAGTACCGGACATAGCTCTCTTAATCATCTACATTATCAACATAATGATGGTGATGTTGTTTTACAAGGTGGTTATCCATACTTACTAAATAATAAATTCAAAAGTAACTCTGTGTCTCTGTCTGTCTGTTTGCTACTTTTTTATACATTTGGATATGGAACAAGCATATGGTTCACCCGTTACTACGACCGACGTTATCTTTATTGAAGATGTAAGTACCTGTTAAACTGACTAAGCGTCACCATCGCAATGGCGCAACGGATTTACGTTACTAAAATTGTTTATTGGAAATATTTCGATTATCGGATAAATACGACGATTTTGACGACCTCTGTGGTACAGTGGGCGAATAGCCGGCTGAGACGCAGGAAGTAGCGGGTTCGATTCTCGCCGTGAAACAAATATTTGTATGATCTACAGATATTTGTTCGGGGTCTGGATGTTTTTCTATATGCTTATTATAAGTATGTATGTACAAAAAAAAAGTATATAAGTATTCTATCAGTTATCTGGTACCCATAGTATAAGCTCTGCTTAGTTTGGGGCTAGATAGAAATGTCCAGCCATATTTATTTATATATATTTATTTATTTAATATTCTAACTACCGGTATTAAACCCATGGGACCTGAGTTATGAGATAAAAGTAGCATATGTGTTAATCCACGTTATAATCTAAGTACATATATACTAAATTTCATCGAAATCGGTTAAGCCGTTACGACGTGATTGAGTAACAAATAAATTAATAAAGAAACAAAAATCCATACTTTCGCATTTATAATATTAGTGTAATAAGTTTTGATTTTGTAATTTCTTTTTACCAGACTGCTAAAAAGGAGGGTGTTTTGTTTTTAATTTTCGTGAATGGCTGATTTCGTCTCCCTCTAAATAAAAAAATATATGAAATGTTAAATGCTTTAGTTATTTTCTTGTGATTTTCTACATTCCTGAATGGTTATTGACACGCCATCAACGCATGCAGTGCTAACAAACTGCAAACACCTAACCTGCAACTCTTTATTGTTACTTCCATTTAATATGGATTTTTGGTGACGTCATAATGTAACCGCAAGCAGATTCAAATGAGCCCAAACACTAGTAGCCTAGTATACTAGTATCCACTCAGAATGTATCTAGCATCCGTCTCCATTATGAAACCACCTCCTTGGTACCAAATTATTGCATTGTCACCTAAGTTACGTTGTATTAAAAATTTCAGCTCAATTGGTTGGGGCTGGTTTAAAATTCAACAAACATTGCAAGTTAAATAAAAGCTTCTTATAATTTGATCTCGATTTCAATTTTAAAAAGGAGGTTAGTCATACTCTTTAATTTTTCGTCATTCATTCATTTTTATCGATACTATTTTATCGACTGCACCAAGCACTAGTGTTCAATCTACAGTAACTGTTAGACAGTGACAACGTTATATGTGGAAGTACAATAGCAATAGATCACTCCCCCAAGCCCCGCAAAAAACGGTCGAGGGTGATTTCATTAGTTTTAAGCACGTTACGCGTCCCGTGAAGTCCGTGGATAGGAGATATGCGACAAATCAACTGACTATGAGAGAAAAAAGAAAGAAAATGTGTGCTCGCACCTCTCTCTCCTGCCCCTACAGTAATATATGAAACGTAACTCTCTCTCTTTCTATCTTCACTAACTTATATCTCCCTCTCAACTTCCGTTCGCACTTATCTTAATGCATTCACCAGCTTATTCCCCAAGTCAAGCGTACGTAAAGAAGTTTTACTTCAAAAAGCTGGAGGAACGGACTCTCAACAACTCTCTTCACTAAAATTTAAGTTTACTCTATTCTTCCGTAGAGATAAATTTTACTATTATAAGGCGGTCATGCTAGCCTGGCTGTACAAAATTACACACGTCTGTGTGTTTTGTGTTACATGCGTAGGTATATTCGAACGCCTTAGTTGCTTAGCTAGTTTTCAAGTATGATACGTGCCTTAGTATGCACTTAAGAACTGTATTATTTTGTACCATAAAATATTGATTAGATAAGCATTTACGTCATCTTTGTGTTTGCTCGTTAAGACTTATGAGCATCCTTGCATTTATTTTTAGCACCTACCGTAAATTGTGGTCTGTAACTAACACTAAATAAATTACCATGTATATCATCATCATCTACAGCCCAACTTCACTCACTGCTGGGTAAAGCCTCCTCAAGTGTGTGCCATCTGCCCGAGACTTCTACCTATGTTACTGCCGTACCCCTACTCTTCTATGAACACTCCTCGGCAACTATTCAGTCTCGGCCTTGCTCCACCTGTCATCACCATGTCTAGCCAAGTGTCAGTCATCAGACCATTTGAGTTCCTTAACTCGATTCCCAACATCGTGAACCTTTGTTCGTCTACGGAAGACAACATTAACATAGTTCCTTTACTGCATACCATTAAATATAACAGAAGTCCCACATTTCAATCATAGGTACAATGGGCGGCCTTATCGCTAAAAGCGACATGTCCGTGTGTAAGCTTTTTGTCTGTAATCTATTGGTGTACAATAAAGAATACCATAGAGAAGGATTTCGACGTTAAACTCGATTTACTCGTAATAGTCTGATGCCTAACATGGTACGCTCCATGGCTCTCTGTGAAATTCTTAATATCTACACAGCCTCCTGCGTGAACGTCCATGTCTAGAGCTTGATCACTATCTCAAGTAAACTTTGGTGTGACCGAAGATCAAGCATAGAAAGAGCCTGTTTGCTTTACACTTTTTAACTTTGGACGCTAGGTCACTCTCAAAACACCAGAGTTTTTATCTGTGATACTCAAGCGCTTGACCACTGCTTATCTTATGATAAGTGGTGTGGTCAAAGATGGAGCACGCTTGCCTAGAAAGAACCTGTTCACTCTTGAAGACTCCGAGATTATAATGGTCAGGAAAAACACTAAACTTCGTTCAAGAAACCGCTAGACTGGTGAAAAGGAGTTAATAAATAATACGACAGAAATCTATATACTTACTTTTTACGTATATAAAAAACCAAGTGGGGATAGTAACACCATTTATAACTCAAGAACGGCTGGGCCGATAAAAAAATTATGACGAAAATTCATTATCTCAAAAATATATGTAGCTAATGATGGCCGATTGACAATTCTACCACATTGGCACATTGGCAGCCCGCGTCATATGCATGTCAAGGTGGTACGAAGTTCGGCGGGACAGCTACTAAGATATAAAAGTAACGATTTTATTCTCTATAACGCTACAAGTATTTTAAAGTACCCCTTATACAGTACGTACCATTTATTTGATAAAGGTACCTTTTGATATAGATACTTATATTGTATTAAGATAAATAAAGAGCTAAACGAATGAGAAACCAGATAAAAGGTTTAGATGAGGCGGCTACTGTTATAACCTTTCTTCATCGTGTTTCAGAAAACACATAGTTGACGAACAGAAATAATATAGGTACATTCCAAGTTAATTTATAATAAATAATAATAATGAATATAATAAATAATTTTCTAATAAAGATAATTTTCAATTCTAATTTTTTGATGACCTCCGTGGTGCAGTGGGCGAATAGCCGGCTGAGAGTCAGGAGGTAGCGGATTCGATTCCCGTCGCAGAACAAATGTTTGTATGATCTGCAGTTATTTGTTCTGGGTCTGGGTGTTTTTTCTATATATTATAAGTATGTACAAAAAAAATATTATATAAGTATTCTATCAGTTCTCTGGTTCCCATAGTAAAAGCTCTGCTTAATTTGGGGCTAGATAGCGCTGTGTGAAATGTCCAGCAATATTTATTTATTATTATTTAATTTTTTTACTTTTAAGGCAAGAGGAATGAAAAAGGGTCAATTTTTATGTCATATGCCTAGTTTTTTTTTGTATATTTATGTTTATTTTTAAAAAACACATACTTATAAAAATAATACACTTAAAAAACCTTAGTAGGTTTGTCGTAAGCGCAACTCAAACATTCCTCTTTAGTATACATATATAACTATGTGTAGACATGTACAAAATTGTTATAAAGATTTTGCTGTTCTGTACGTCTTAGCCAGCCGTGCCACATTCCATCGTTATCTATTTTAAAATAGGGATACCTAAATTATTACAGCTATGTTCTATTACTTCGGCCAATTATAGGCGAACAATTCCAAATAGTGTACAAGTACTTCTCAATTAAGTATCTTAAATTATGAGATCAACAGAAATTTATAAAAAAAAATTTTAAAAAAAAGTTAAGGTTATTACTTTACGTTATATTGGCATAACATCACAAATTACGAATTATCTATTGAAACAGTATGCCTGTTTAAATTAAACACTTTGGAATGTTTGCATATTTAATCTACTATTTTATACGCATTTGTATCTTTAGTCACTTGAAAGTGAGAGTGTAATGCTGGTATTTGATTACGTAGCGTTGTCTACAATGCCCTCTTGGTCTATCGGGTATTGACATAGATAAGGTTACGTCAGGTTTTATCATATATTGTTATCTCTCTTTATTATCAAGAGTTTAGCAAAAAAATTGTATTTTTTGTTAAAAACTCATCGACAAGGTCATGGTACCTATAACTACGAGGGTTGAACCGGAAACACCTTGTTTTTAAAAATCAATAATGGACTATTTTTTTTTATTAGGTAATCATTTATTTCGATCAACTTATTAGGATGATAGCACATCGATGTTTTTGGCACTTTTTGGCAATGTTAAATTTAACTACTTAGGTATATTTAAATTTTTGACGGCACAAGCCCCTTGCCCACTTAATGTTAAGAGTTGACTATATGTACCTCAGCCCAAACTTGAATTTCACCCCCACTTCTCCGCGCGCCGCTGTACGTCCTATCTCGCCGTGGTTCATATGTTTGCCGGTTTTTTTATCATTCAGTCCCTTCATTATCTTGTTGTGCTTATTTCTCATTACTGCGTCTTTACAAAAACCAACTTAATATAAATTCTACCTGAGAATAGCGTGTTCGTTTGGAGCGACAAGCGTCACGGGTACCCCGTCTGAAAGCCGAGGCCAGACTGAATCGCGAACCGGGCGTCCGGAGCGAATGATTTTATCAGTGCCAAACTTAGATATTTTAATTTTATGGTAAAATTAAAAAGTATTTTGAAAATTTCAAACACAGGTGCCCTTATTTATGTTGTGTAGAATTACTGTATAAAGTTTCAAGATCTAAATTGAAGTATTCATCGCTTAAGAACGGTTTTAAGATAAATATGGAGTTATCTTTGGATTTTTTTCTATGGAGAAAATTTTACGGAATCGTATTTTCACAACACAGGCGATCTAGCACGTATCCTTAACTATAACATATATGAATTACAAATTGAAAGCACAAAATTTGTTGAACAAAACATTGTTTCTCAATATGCGATTTATCGTCTCCCCAGGTATAGTGCGCCCTTAAGTGGTTACCTCTACTGTACGCATTACGAAAAAATGAACGCTATGTTCATTTTTTCACTAGAAGCTGTCGAGAAATCTACGATTCACGCTTGAGCAGTGTCCTAGAATACAATTAACCGATGGTGGTAAGATTGTGGTTTACGAATATCTATGAATAAATGAACGAATTAAAACTACTGTTCTCACCGTACCTCCGTCCCAGAGGACGGATCAGCGAAATACCAGCTAGAGGTATTCAATTGAGAGAAGCTTATTTGCAATGACGAGTTAGTAGATGCAAGGCTCCATCGTCGAAAGGTTGCAAGCCTCTCAGATTTCTATCGGATACATTTCGGAGAGTATGCTGCGGAGCTCTTCAACCTGATCCCACCATCTCTATCATCGGACAACCAGACGCTCCGCGGTGCGCCACCGCTACATGGTAGACATACCTCCCATACGCACAAAGCGGTACTCTTTCACTTTTATTATGCGCACCTTTTTTTTTAGACCGTATTCTGTGTCTGTAGTTTAATTGAAAGGCCGAAATTTGAATGATCACGTACCTAATTAATAAATATAATGTGGGCATATTGTATAAATGTAATCTTATATATATATATTTTGTTATATCTGGGGAAACAGGCTTTCGGCTCACCTAATGGTAAGCGGTCACCGTCGCCTATTGACACCGGCATTCCGGCCCGGCAACACCCGGGGTATCGTCGATGCGTTATATGTATAAATAACTTACTGTCGATTCGGACAAAATATATTGGGACGCAATGTCCCAATTGACACTTTTGATTGTAATATTTTTGTTACTGTCGATTCGGACACTATTAAAAATAGCTGAATTGTACAGTCAGTTAAAAAAACAGGTTTTTACCGAGGCGGGGCGGCGGCACAGCAAGATGACGAAATAGATGCATAGCAAGGTCATACTCTCTCTATCTCTTTCTTTGAGATATTTTTAAGTGATCATTATATAGATGCCTAAGTATATGAGATGTTGATTTATACCAAATATACGCTATGAATGAAACTTGTGGTTTTTTAACATTAATGTAAGTCACCTCACGCTCGCCAAAGCAATTTGATTAGCTTTCTCACATGATATTATATTTTGCTTAAACATTTTTTACCTGACTGTACTCCACAGCTTCAATAATTTGATGGTGTCCAAATCGACAGTAAAAAAAAATATTAAGATCAAAAGTGTCAGTTAGGACACTGTGTCCTAATTAATTTTGTCCGTATCGTCAGCAACTCATATAAATCACTAGCAGTTGCCCGCAACTTCGTATACGTTAGGTACACTACTAAATGTGTAGGTAACCTAAAAATAAAGCTAAACTAACTGTTGCTACTTCACCTGACACCCATGGGACCTGATTTAGGGGATAAAAAGTGACCTATGTGGTAATCCAGGTTAAAATCTATGTACTTACTAAATTTCATCGAAATCTGTTCAGCCGTTACGACGTGATTGAGTAACAAACAAATAAATAAACAAACATCCAAACTTTCGAATTTATAATATTAGTGTGATCTACTAACAAAACCAACAAAAATAAGTACTTTAACTATAATCTACTAAAATAATACTGTAATATTGTGTGCCGGGTATGATCCCAAGTTGATTGAAATGAAATAGTTAATTATCTAAGGTACTGTTAATTAAATATGCTGGCCACGTGTACGAAAAGGTAGAATATCAAAATACCTACTCGTAACTCCATAAAAATATCTTACCTGCGCTGCGTCAACGCACCGGAAGTTCTTTCAACCAATCAAAATGTCGTCGATGATTGTGATTTATTTCTAAAACACTTCACTTGCACGAGACTCACATTAAACACAAAGCTATAGAAAACCGCAGCTTCTTCTTGAAAATTTTCATCTTTCTTTTCACAAGCGTATCCGCTAAAAAGTTTAAAAATAACTCTGTCACTTTCCGAACTTTTCCTAATCCGAACTGGTTGAATAACCGCACCGATCGTTTGATTAATGAAAAAAAACTTTCGCGGCAAATTCGAAAATAGAACGTCGACCGTGCGTCACTTTACAAAAATGGCGGCTGTACGGAAGCCGTTAAGTGGTGCCTATTTTGACCGTTCCTTTGCTGTGTATTACTTATTTCTATTGGAAAATTAGAGTTTAATGGTCTGATTCGTGCGTAGCGATGAAGCTGGCGAGCCCACACGGTCCGTACGAGACTGAGCGAGTCTTGCTCCTGCGATAGTCGGCAAATATTCAGACTTATAATTTAAGACCTCTGTGTACAGTAAGTACCTATACTTTGGATAGCATGTCACACTGTGTACATATGTGACGGAGTTGAAATTATATAGAAATATAAATACCACCGTGATGGTAGATATTTTTTTCTTATTATGCAAATTGTCAAAAGATAAATGCTATTAGATATAATTAAAAACAGTAATGAAAAACATCATGAAGATACCGGCAACTTATTTAGCTCTGCATTTATTGACCTTGTCTTCCTTGTCTTTCTAGTATGTGAACACATTTAGTACCTACCTAACTTAAATGTAGAAACGTGTAAGAAACTTTAGAAGATGCTCAAAGTCTTAATGGACAAAAGTTAGTTCGAAACTTTATAAAGTTACAAACGTCTCAGATGTAGGTAGTTGGGTGCCTACATAAGAGGTTTCTAATTTATGTGTGAAGCCTAAATAAACTGATCTACAAGGTTATGCAAACGTATCAATCCATGATGTTCCGAACGGTGGAACAAACTGTTTCCATTAAACGACTGGCGTATTAGTACGCATGTCTGACAAAACTATACAACCTGTTTGTTATTTATGACATTAATTTAAAATACACATCCGGAATCTTTATCCAGTAATTGATACATTTTAAATAAGCAACTTTTAACGTAAATCAGCGGCGCCTTTGCGACGATGCCGCTTAGTTAGTTTAACAGGTACCAACTTAAATGATGAATGAAGTTGATTAGTTTACCTTTTTTAATATATATGGATATTTTGGACTTCTGTACTTATTTTACAACAATATTACCATTACCCTACCCGTGTTTTCATTAAATGTCGTACATAACAAAACACTTTGTATATGTATTATTCTTTGGCACCCAACTGATGTGCAACAGTCTCTCCCAAATCTTTTCACTTGTAGAGACAAGTAGTTTTCAACCCACCACTTCACACCACTCTAAGTCTTACCACTTATTATCAAATGTTTTGAAATCATCATTACCAACGTATTTTTAGCCGACCTTGACCCCGTCTTCCAGTCTTCCCATCAGGCATCCTGCCACCAGGCAAGTCTTATCAACATTATCACACCAATCCTTCTCTTAAAAATTAAATCCATAAATTTTATTTTTTTTATTTATTTATTTAGAGAAACCAACGGCGATACAAAGTGTTTAGTTAAATAGCTTAGAAGTAAACGTAAGGCTAATAACAGGTTCCTACGTTTGAACATTGTAAAGAAAAGATGTCGGGAACAAAAACAAAACAAAAACAGCCTAGTTAGCCTATTTTAAAGTTACAATCAAAAAAGTATTAGTAAGTTGTACACTGCACTTATAATAACAAGAATCCAATGTGAAATTATTGTGTTTTATGTTGTATGAACCATGAAAATAACACGAAAAGAAAGCAAATAACTGAAATGTGAATACCTACTTGTTTATTCTTTCGAGTTAGTTTTGTACATAAATATGGCTATTCAATCATAACTACTAAGTGATAACCAAACGTACCTATCACTCAGCGTATGTATAAAAACAAGTATAGGTAGGTATTATACGTCGTATGGTCTAATGGTCAAACTTTGTCAGATTAACTTACGTTATTACGTAAAAAATACGTCACACAAATCAAATTAATATAAATAAATATTATTGTTGTTCCTCTTCTTCTTCTTCTTCTTCTTCCTCCTCTTCTTCCTCTTCTTCCTCCTCTTCCTCCTCTTCCTCCTCTTCCTCCTCTTCCTCCTCTTCCTCCTCTTCGTCCTCTTCTTCTTCTTCTTCTTCTTCTTCTTCTTCTTCTTCTTCTTCTTCTTCTTCTTCTTCTTCTTCTTCTTCTTCTTCTTCTTCTTCTTCTTCTTCGTCTTCTTCTTCTTCTTCTTCTTCTTCTTCTTCTTCTTCTTCTTCTTCTTCTTCTTCTTCTTCTTCTTCTTCTTCTTCTTCTTCTTCTTCTTCTTCTTCTTCTTCTTCTTAAATAAATTTCGCGTTTTAGTATATTTTAGATTTTGACATGTGACGTCACATTGTGACGGACAACAAAGCTTTTGACCCCCCCTACCCCTCGTCATACAATGTCACATTTCGTTGTTCACCCTCTTAACGTGTGACGTAATTTATGGATAGCCCCTTACGTAATTAGTATAATATTTGAAGTAGTTTTGATTAGCTATGCATATTGTACTAATTTTCTCCATATTTACTTTTTAGGAAGATTACTAGATTTTTTCGTTGTGTGTATATGTATATATTTTGTCAATGTGTGTCGTGTCAAAATAATATCTACCTGGAAAAACTGCAACAAGGACTTCTTCGTTTTATCTAAGGCTGGAAAATCTAAGGATTGCCAGAGATTTACATAATCCATAGAAACACGAAATAAATATTATCCTCGTCAGGCTAAGGTTGTACAATAAAACTCAATCCCATAGATTTTCACTTTAACAGCTGAGTTTTACTTAACTATTAGACTACCTCCGTGGCGCAGTGGGTGTATAGCCGGCTGAGACGCAGGAGGTAGCGGCTTCGATTCCCGCCATGGAACAAATGTTTGCTCGATCTACAGATATTGGTTCTGGGTCTGGATGTTTTAATATATATGATAAGTATGTATTTACAAGAAAAAGTATAAGTATTCTATCAGTTATCTGGTTTCCATAGTACAAGCTCTGTTTAGTTTGGGGCTTGATAGCGATGTGTAAAATGTCCAGCAACATTTATTAATTTAGTTATTTATTTTTGAATCCTCAATACAAAAAGAGTTGTCATATCTAATAGATAAATTAGTAGCCTTTGTGTGGCTTTTGGGATCGTTATTCGTAAACGGATAAATTGGTTTCTATGCGGTATTTTTTATTGGAAAGGCGAGTTTGGAAATCATTGGTTTTGATAAAAAAAATCTGCATGTTCTAATGTGTTAGCCACTCTATATGATGCCGACACATTGGGTCTGTGGTTGATTGTTCCAATAATTTTATTGTGCACTTAGACAGAGCGCCGCCTACAGATATTATTCGTGATTTTCGTATACTAGACTTTATAGTAATTGAATAGAGGTGATAATAGATTAGCAGAAGATGTCTGGAAGAGTATATTATTGAGTAAAATCAGCATTCTAAGAAAAACCTATTTGTTGAGACGTGCCTTTAGGGTAGACTTTTTGGAGAGTGCTTTTGAAAAACACTTAAAATATTTTATTTTACTGAAAATGTGATCAAGTGCGCGTCGAAACTTGCGTAGTAAGTGTTCCGTAGCAGCGCTGATAAGAATATTACACGATTAGCTTTATCTTTCTTTAAATTCATTAAATAGGGTTTACGGTAATATTTTTTAAGTGAAAACTTCTTTAGGCGCGTTGAGCATTTTTTGAGATGGGGAAAACCCATTGAACTCGCGACAGTGTTACCGTTACAGACACCTCTGTATATATTTTGAGATGGGAAAAAACCCTTGAACTCGCGATAGTGTTACCGTTACCAATACCTCTGTATATAAGTATCTGTAGTGTAGTCTGCTTTTATTCAAGTTTTCACTTCTGTCGGTAGGTACTCACGGAGTGCCACTTTTTTTGAAGTGAAAACTTCTTTAGGCGTGTTGGACATTTTTTGAGATGAGAAAAAACCATTCAACTCGCGACACTGTTACCATTACCGAAACCTCTCAATATAATTTGAGATGGGAAAAAACCATTGAACTCGCGATAGTGTTACCGTTACCAATACCTCTGTATATCTGTAGGTATCTGTAGTGTAATCTGCTTTTATTCAAGTTATCACTTTTTTTCAGTTTGCACTCCCGAAGTGCTATTTTTATGAAGTGAAAACTTCTTTAGGCGTGTTGGGCCTTTTTTGAGATGGGAAAAAACCATTGAAGTCACGACACTGTTACCGCTACCGACACCTCTGTATATAATTTGAGATGAAAAAAAACCATGGTACTCGCGACACTGTTACCGTTACTGACACCTCTGTATATAAGTATACGTAGTGTAGTCTGCTTTTATTCAAGTTTTCACTTCTGTCGGCAATCGCGAACTGCCACTTTTTTTTACCTTATTTGACCTGCCTGTTAAAGTTTATACTAAACATCACTCAAAATCATAACTCACAGAGGAATTAGATTAGGAATCATCATTATCATATATTACCTACCTTTACCTCTAAACAAGTATAAATTAAAAAAAACTCCGACTAAGTATATTTTTTTGCCTCGGGGCACCTTTGACAGGATAGATTAGGAATATACTTATCCAGAAAATAATACATTTTTCATCCCCCCCCCCCCCCCCCCCCCCATCTCGGAAGAGTATTTTTGCTCTTCGATATATGAGTGCAATTTGCACTAACTTTGTGAATTAAAACATCATTAAACCTATTTACTTCTACCTCCATGGTGCCGAATTTATCATACAACCTTATTTAATTTGTTAAAAATTTAGACTCTGAATCTTCTTGGTGTATTACTTTTTTTTGCATTTAGTCATTTCCTCGCTGAGGTGGGATGAAAAGTTACGTGTTGCACTCGAGTGCAAAGATTTTTCACCTCGTGCTCTTTTGATTCCCTCGCTATCGCTCAGGATTCTAATTTTTTAATCACTCGCTGCGCTCGTGATTCGATTTTAGAATCCTTCGCTTGCCCGGTCATCAAAATTGAGCACGTGGTTAAAAAGCAACTTTGCACTCTTGTATAACAAATAACTATTGTTCTTAACGTAATCCTAGGAAGGCTTTGGGCTGTGACAAACGACAGACCGACAGAGTGAGTGTTCCGTTTTCCAAATTAGTTGTTGGAACTCTAAATAAACAAGTCAAGCATCGTGTGTTTCGCACACATTAACCAAACAAGAACTAAAAATTATTCCCATTAGGGGAAGTTTAGAGAGTAGTTTTATTGGGAACTGAGTAGGGTAACCATAAAGGGATTTGTGGAACTATTGTTTTTGATGTGATAAACGTCTTCTAAATCGATAAACGCCGACTGCACTAACGAAAAAGCATGGCTCATTGTCACGTTCCGCCTGAGCCGAGCGTGCCAGCGAGAGTGCGGAACAAGCGATAGAGAGGCACGATCGGCTTAAGCGTTTGGCGTGTGACGCATCTATCTCTATCGTTATCGCGTAAAATTATCGTCCATTAAGCAACTTTACATCCAACCAATTTTTTTGTATGTATTTTGACGTGATAAACGTCTTTTAAATCAATGAACGCCGGCTGCACGAACGAAAAGTGTCACGTTCCGCCTGAGCCGAGTGTGCAAGCGATAGCGCGGAACAAGCTATAGAGAGATACGATTAGCCTAAAGGTAAGACCGCATTAGAGCGGCGCTGCGCGGTGCTGCACGCCGCGACACAAAGCGTCAAAATATTGTGTTAATGATTTTGAATGGCGTGTGTCGCACTAGAGCGGCGCCGCAGCAGGCGTAGCTGCGCGTCGCGGCATAGATGCCTCCAAAAGAACATTGTGACGTGCAGCGACGCGCCGCCCGCGCCGCGCGGTACAGCGACGCTGAATGCGACATAGCAAGCTGCACGTCGCGTCACTCTGCGTACTGCGCTCGGTGGAGAGGCAAAAAAGGGGACGTGAAGTGACGTGCAGTATTTGCCCGCTCGTGCGATAGGTGACGTGAAGTGAAGTGCAGCGCTACGCTGCGCCGCTCTAATGCGGTCTTACCTTAAGCGTTCGGCTTGTGACACATATATCTCTCTTCCACTCGTTATCACGTAAAATTATCGTCCGGAAACCGACTTTACACAACTAATTTTTTTTTATATTTATTATAATAATAATCTTTATTTCAGACCTCATGGTCCATACACATTACATTATTACATTTCACTGAGATATTGTGTTAGTTTTAAGGATTGTGTATGGATTTTATCTGAAATAAATGAATGAATAAAGTAATATTAAAAAGCTGAAACTTAAATGATCGGAATTTAAAAAAAAGTCCCGATAAGTGTCATTTTATTCGCAAGCACATCTTTCCCTTTGGATTATTGTGTAATGTTCCGCCAATTCTTGTTAGGGTTCCGTACCCAAAGGGTAAAACGGGACCCTATTACTAAGATTCCGCTGTCTGTCCATCTCTCACCAGGCTGTATCTCTTGAACCGTGATAGTAAGACAGTTGAAATTTGCACAGATGATGTATTTTGTTACCTCTATAACAACAAATACAGAATAAAATAAATATTTAAGGGGGGCTCCTATACAACAAACGTGATTTTTTTCTCGTTTTAGCTCGATATTCATAACGGCAACGCTTGAATAATTCCCCGAATATTTAGTTATATATTCACTTTAAAAATATATTATTAAATTAAAATAAAACAAATATTTACGGAGGCTCCCATACAACAAACGTGTTTTTCTAGCGTTTTTATCGATGGTACGGAACCCTTCGTGCGCGAGGCCGACTCGCACTTGGCCAGTTTTTTTTTAATTTGTTTTTATGAATAAAATACAAAACAAACTCACGCTAGATATTATTTTTGCGCAAGATAGAGTTATTTCAATTTGATAGACGAGCTGATAAAGATTTGGCTGAAAGCCGTTGCGTAGGATGTAGGCCCAAAGCACCGGTCGCTCTAATCTGCTCTAAGGGGGTCTATGGCATAGACCCCCTTATAGAGAAGATTAGAGCATGAGCATAGACTCTATGCTCAGTACACTTCAAAACTGGCTGGAAACTATAAAACTCTCAAATCATGGTAAATCTGCCTATTTCAGTAATAGTGCCAGTGCACAGTGCACAATCCTAGAGTTATTTTTTTTTGTTCAATTTTAGCCTAGAATGCCAAAGCGACAGAAGCTTGTGCTTCCTGTACCTTTAGCAGGTCGTCTTCAATCAGATCTTTTTGATCAGAAATCAGGAGATACGTTGACATACCAAATCATAGCACAAAGCAAGATGAAGTGGCATTGCGCAGGGCTCGAAGAACTGACAGCCGGCAGAAAGGTTCTCAAGTGGCAGCCATACATTGGAAAACGCAGCAAAGAATGGCCCCCCACTAGACTAAGTATACCTACCTAAAAATATATTTGATCGAGCGAAACGAGATCTCCAAATCAATTTGGGCAAATCAGAGTTGGATAACTTTCGAAGCGTTGTTGATTCGATCTTCGTGAAATTTAAGTAGGTGTGATGGCACAACTCTGGTGTGACTAAATAAGCTAAAAATGTGGGGGGGTAGTTGAGATATTGGGGTTCAAGAGGGGTAAAAAATTAAAAGGAAGGTCTTCATTAGTACATTTCGAAGAGGTAGAAATGTACTAATGAAGACCTTTTATTAAACCGTCTCATTTGACCTAATAGTCTCCTTTTAATTTTTTTTTTCGATGTGGTCGAAATGTACTAATGAATACCTTTTATTTAACGTCTCATTTGATCTAATAGTCTCCTTATAATTTTTTTGCACCCCTCTTGAACCACAATATCTCAACAACCCCCCCACATTTTTAGCTTATTTAGTCACACCAAAATTGTGCCATCACACCTACCTTTTCACGAAGATCGAATCATCAACGCTTCGCTTTTTTAGCCATAATAAAAACTGAACTTTTGACAAAATTCACAGGCTGCACCCCCCCGTGCTGTAATTTGGTATGCGTGTAGCTTTAGTGACACAAATATAGGCAAAAGTCTGAAATACAGAATAATAGCAATTTGTACCTCAAAAATGAGTAACCAATTTACATGAATTCACGTTACCTGTAGTTTGAATGAAACTGTAAGTCAAGTTAGTTGGATATTTGTTTCGTGGCACTATTTTAATAGTCAAACATTGGTAATAATATCTTTTTTCTTTTATGAGAGATCGGGAGATTTCAGTTCGTGGCGAACCACTAGTTTATACTATTCTCTACTAAAAGTCCGCTACAAATTCCAAAGTCTGGTAACCCTAGAGAGAAGCTGTTAAACAGAGTACTTAAACTACAGTTTTACGACCTCAAATTCGAAATAGAGGGGCTCTACAATACATTATGCGTTTCTAAAGTTTGGTCTAACTAAACCTTTCCTTGTTATAATAAAAGGTTTCGAAGTTGCTTACTTTGTGGGAAGTTTAAAGTCCTAAACACATAAATTAAGCCTTATGTACCTACCTAACTTCGTAAACATGGTAGGTGTTGATAGATCTGACCAGAATGTTAGAATTTTTTTTTATCTAACCTATGCTGTCCCACTGCTGGGCAAAGGCCTCTCCCTCATCTCTCCACTTTTCTCGATCTTGTACTAAATCCCGCCAATCCCTATAAAAATCGTCCAAACCATCGCGCCACCGCTTCTTATGCCTTCCACGGTGTCACTTTTCATCCACAGGGATCCTTCCAGTTACGACCTTAGCCCACTTATTTGGTTGCATGCGGGAGACATGAATACAAGAATTTATTAATAAATATATTATTTTACACGTCATTTGTCGAAATTTTATAAATTATAATTACTTATAATTATAACATTCATCATATCAGCCGAAAGGACGTCCACTGCTGGACAAAGGCCTCCCTCATTGATCTCCAGGAACTGCGTTTGGAAGCGGCCTGCATCCAACGCCGACCAGCGGTTCTTACCAAGTCGTCTTCCCATCTTGTAGGTGGACGCCCTACGCTGCGCTTGCCGGTCCGTGGCCTCCATTCGAAAACTTTCCGGCCCCATCGGCCAACTGTTCTGCGCGCTATATGGCCTGCCTATCGCCACTTCAACGTGCTAATCCGTCGGGCTATGTCGGTGACTTGAGTTCTCCTACGTATCTCCTCATTTCTGATTCGATCCCGTAGAGAAACCCCGAGCATAACCCTCTCCATAGCTCATTGAGCGACTCTGAGCTTATTCATAAGGCCAATAGTGAAGGACCACGTCTCGGTTCCATATGTCATCACTGGTAACACACACTGATTGAAGACTTACGTCTTAAGGCACTGAGGTATGTTGAACGAAAAGACGTTGCGAAGTTTCACTTATATTATTATAATTAATGAATTATTATTACCTACGTATTTATGATTCATCTTGTGAAACATTTGCTACAATTCGGGTAATTCGAAGAACTCACCCATGCTGTAGAAAACCCTCCCCAACAACCATGTTTTCAAATGACCCTTAAACGCCGCGATGGAGGCTGCATTTCAAATACTATCTGGTAGCCTATTGTAGACTGCCGGGCCCGAGATGTACACCGATCTGTTTGACCTGTGCAGCCTGTGTGTTGGTGTTTATTACTGCGGAGAGCGTGTACTGCGTTAACCCCTCGGCGCTGGAACAGATGCAAATTTAGGTGCGTGAACAAGGCCATTTGGTATATATGTTCACAGTGTAGAGTCATGATGCCCAGTTCCTTGAAATGTTCTCGGCATGACTCATAATTCGGGATGCCCACTATGGCTCGGACGGCCCTCTTCTGCATCACGAAGGCCCGCTCGGCATCGCTTGCTGGCGCCCACAGTTCCACGGCATATGTAAGCGTACTGTGGACTGTCGCGAAGTAACAGGAACGCACAACGTCGCGGAAGGCGCCAGCCTGCGCAATGCAAAAGAAGCCCGTCCGAGTTTCGAGCAGACTCCATCTATGTGGGCGTCCCATATGAGGGAACTATCGAGCTGGAAACCAAGCAGCTTTGTCGTTTGCACCTGCTCCAGCCCCGTTGTTCCTGCGTGGACCTTGAGCGCGGCAGGTCTACCATCGTTGAGCTTAAAATTGATAAAGCACGTCTTGTCTCTGTTCAGTGCGTGGCCGTTTAGCTTGAACAACAGCTCCAACTGTTCGACCACCGAGTTTAGCCCGCGCTCCAGCTGGCTTTCCGTGGGCGCGGTGACCACTGCTGCCACGTCGTCTGCATAAATGTAGATTTCCGCGCCCCGGAATGCAGCGGGTAGATCGGTATGCAGCAAGCTAAACAGGGTGTTTGACAAGCACGACCCCTGCGGAACGCTCATTGTATTCTCTAGTTCCGAAGACATCGCTCGAGCCCCATCGCCGACTACGGCTTGGGTGCGCTTGGCTAAAAACGATGACCCGTTCAATCCCTCTTCAACTTGGTAGCCTTGATACCGACGTCAGCGATGCCGGTCCTTGAGCGCAGCGAGGTGTTCCGAATCATGTCTATTCTCTTGACACCCAAAATGCTGCGCTCCATCGCTCTTTGGGAAACCCCGTGCCTGGACTTTTGAGATTCAGTCAGTGTCCAAAACTGGGCACGAACAAGCTATGCTTAGTTTAGGGCTAGATAACGCTGTGTGAAATGTCCAGCAATATTTATTCATTTATTATATATACTTCATAAAATGCAGCATTGCGTCCATACTACTACCATACCATACACTCTAGTATGGTATACCGTCTCAGAATACAGAGAAAACCAGAAGCCGTCAACGCGCCTAATACTGAAGTGTCAAAAACGACTCCAAAATAGAGTAGTTCTTTACTAACGCCATTCTTTACTCTGTGGCCGTCCGTCGTCACTCGTGACGTGTTTTACAGTGTTCAATTTAATTCACGCATGTCTTTTTTAGCTCATTTAGTCACACCAAAATTGTGCCATTACTAACTACATACCTGTATACCAAATTTAGTGATGATCGGATCAACGCTTCGAAAGTCATCCTCGGACAAACATACATACATACAACGCCGATTTGCCCAAGTTAACTTAGAGATCTCGCTTCGCTCAATCAATAATACGAAACATCAGGAGGTTCTGCCGGAAAATTATAAATCGGTAACAACTGGGTTAATTTGATACAATGATTAATTATTTGTTTTGATTTGGTGCAATGTAGTAACGATAATAAAAACGTGGCATCTCACACGTGAGAGCTCAGCATAAGAGAGAAAGGTAAGAAAAAGTCCTACGTGACATTCCTCTTATCACGCTGACTGACATCCAAAATGTCAAGATGTTTATTATAGATAAAAGATATGATTAGATATACGAGTTATTATTTTTCTCCTTTATCTATGGATACGATAGGATATCGGTTACCTAACGTAGTTGGACGCCCTCACATTGATATTGTCAAAAAAACTTATTTCTGCGGCATACACAGTCATAAATATCCTTCATTTTACAAACTTAGACACAGCTAGACTAGTTTACTATATATACTATTTACTACCTACATTATGTCGTACGGCTTAAAACGTACACACGGCTACACATCAAGCTATACATTTCCAGTATAAGCTGACCTCGCATTGTGTAGGCTTTTCGTAGAATGAGAGGTCAGCTTATACTGGACATTATAGCTTGATGTGTAACCGTGTGTACAATAACACCCTCGAATTCTTAGCGTCCTTGTTCGTTCGACACCAAAATATCTAGAGTGTAATTAAGAGCTTGTTTCATAATATAGATACAGATACTCCGTTTATTTGCTGTACTAAAAATATTTATATTTTTATAAAATAATAGTCTTATCTTTTGTGGCTACATCGCATAGCCTTAATAGACCTGATACCTCATCCTCGCCATCTTAAAAATAACCGCCTCACCTAATGCTATTGTAATGGACAAACACCTGTCCAACATACCTACTATAATTTAAAAAGTAGCATTCTTGACAAGCTTAGAAGAAGACCATCACATACCTATAGCAGTCTGCTGGGCATAGGTATCTACCCCAAGGCTCTACTAAGCTCGATGTTCGGCTCTTATAATAATATAATTTTACGTGAACGCTTAGGCCGATCGTGCCTCTGCATTGCTTGTTCCGCGCTCTCATTTGCACGCTCGGCTCAGGCGGAACGTGACACTTTAGGTGCGTGCAGCCGCTGTTCATCGATTTATAAGACGTTTATCACGTCAAAAAACGTAGGTAACAGACAGACAGAGAGACACCATCTCCATTTCATCATCGGACAACCAGACGCTCCGCGATGCGCCACCGCTACATGGTAGACATACCTCCCATACGCACAAGGCGGTACTCTTCCTCCTTTATTATGCGCACCGCCAAGGAGTGGAACGCCTTGCCTGTGTTTCCTGATAACTACCACCTAGGGGTCTTCAAGTCGTGAGTGAATAGGTTTCTTCTAGGCAAGCGTGTACTATCGTAGACTGCATCATTGCTTATCTACCATCAGGCGAGATTGGTCAAACGCTAGCATCAAATTTATATTTATTTTATAGGTATATATTATTTTGAGGGTTCTGTTCATTTTTTTATACCACTTATTTGGCAAACGAGCATGCAGTCCACTAGATGTTAAGTGGCTACTGCAGCCCATGGATATCCATATAGAATTCAATACAAGCTATTATTTTGTCTTGATCTCTATGTGGATACGTTGCCATACTATAGGACTTAGCTGGTATGCCTATGTGCCAGTAATTACAGAAACGTACCATTAGATTAGATTAGATTAGAAAGTTCTTTATTGCACTAATCAAATAATACATAGGCGAACTTAATGCTAACTAGCATTTTCTTCCAGCTAACTTTTGTGTAGTGTGGAGAAAGTGGTAGCGCCAGAAAAAGGAAAATTTATTCAAACTTTAGCTTAGAAATAAACTTACAATAATTAAAAATAATAATAATATTACATAAACGAAATACACAAATATATCTACATAAAGTTCTCAATTTTGTTGGGTATCTTGAAGAGAGGTAAAGTATTTAAAGAGTTTGGATTTGAAGATTCTCATAGAAGCGGCCTTGCGGATTTCCACTAGAAGAGAGTTACACAATGCAGATAGCAGTCACAGTGAAAGAATTAATGAAGAAAGAAGTGTTATGCTCAGGCGTCTTGAATAAAAGATGTTGAGAAGAACGAGAAGGACGAACAGGTGGAAAAAGAGGAGAAAAACTATCTTTAAGATAGCAAGGAGACAGAGGGTTTTGAAGGATGTTATAAAGAAGACAGAGTATATGAGTATCCCGACGAAACCGGATTTTGAGCCACTTTAACTGTGAGCGGTACTGTGAGATGTGGTCGTACTTTCGTAACCCGTATACATATCTGATGCAGAGGTTTAACAACCGCTCCAGTTTATTAAGTTGCTCCTCAGTAGCGTCGGGATAACACACATCTGCATAATCTAGGATAGGGAGTAGGATAGAATTTACAAGAGTAATTTTAGCTGAAAAAGGAAGGAAATTATGCATGCGCTTTAGAGCGTGCATTGATCCATACATCTTCCTGCTGACTTCAGTAATATGCTGCTCCCATGATAAGTTCTCGGTGATAATTAGGCCAAGATTCTTTACTTCAGAGCAGTAAGCTAAGGGGACATCGTTATACGTAACATAAGGGAGAGAGTTTAGATCAAGCCTAGAAATAAAGACCCGGCTGCCAGTAATCATCACTTGGGTTTTACTAGTGTTGATCTGTAGTCCAAATTTATGAGACCAAGAAGAGACAGCACGTAAATCCTCAATCAGGAGGTGTATGGCATCATGAATGTCCTCGGGATTGAACGAGAGGTAGAGCTGTACTTCATCAGCATATAGGTGAAATAAAGAAGAACGGAGACCAGAGACCAAAGTATTTATGAAGACAGAAAAGAGAAGAGGGGACAGGACTCCACCATGCGGAACGCCGGCAACAACATCGCACCAGCCAGAGTACGTATCGTCAACTTGAACACGCTGCTGGCGTCCACTAAGGTAGGACCGAAACCAGTCACAAGCAGATAGGGAAAAGTTTAGGGAGCGCAGAATCGCAAGAAGTATGGAATGATCCACACAGTTAAAAGCGTTGCTGAAGTCAAGTAGAGTTAGAAGGGTGAGCTGTCTGTTGTCCATAGCAAATCTAATATTATCAGTAATTTTAAGTAGAGCTGTGCTAGTGCTATGTGCGGAGCGAAAACCTGACTGGAAAGGGTTCAAGAGCGAGTGTGATTGGAGATAAACAGACAGTTGACAATATACAGCACGTTCCAGAACTTTAGACAGAAAGGGAAGGATGGAAATAGGACGAAAGTCTTTAAGTTCTGCGGTAGCTGACTTTTTAGGAATTGGGATGATCTGAGCTTTTTTCCACAAAGAAGGAAAGCAACCGGAGGAGAGAGAGATATTTAATATGTGAGAGATATAAGCGAGGCCGTCCAGTCCTACTGCTTTACTTGTTATGCTAGTAGCAATCCGCTTTATTTCATCTTCGCTGATAGGACAGAAGGAAAACGGTGTGAAACTATGCTGGGTCTGGTTGCCCAGTTCTGCAATAGTCGTTTCTCTCACGACGTTGGTGATAAGGTGTGTCACTGTTGCAAAATTCACATTCAGTGCATGTAGATCTACCGAGGAACTAGCAGAAGTCTTACTTCGGCCAAAACCAAAACTGTGAAGAAACTTCCACATGTTATTTGGAATACTGTCACTAATTTAATTATAAATATAACGTCGTTTTGCGTTGCGTATCATTTGGTTGCATCTATTACCATTACCATCTAACCGGAACACAGCTGCACAAGTACTGCTATTTGGCAGCAGATAAAGGTTAGGCGGTGGTGCCCACTTCCTCGAGCCCGTTCACAAAAGCTCTACCACCAGTAAGTAGTTCATGTCTTATTCTTACACCGCCGTCTTTGATTTTGTTTATCCTGTCCATTCAAAGGTTGTCTGGAAGAGATCGCTTTTAGCGACAAGACCGCCCATTGTACCTTTATTTATTGTTTATTTCCAATAATACTGTATTTTTGTTTGGTGTGCAATAATAGTAGATTATTAACCAAGGGGATAAAGCAGTGTCTTCTTTCGCGGGTGACGATTTAAATCGCGAGCATAACGAAGGACTCGAGGTTTACTCCCGAGCGTAGCGAGGGGGTTAAAAACTTAAATCACGAGCGAAGCGAGGGATTTAAGACGAGTCCTAAGTGTAGCGAGGGATTTAAGTTCACCCAAGACTAAGACAGCTTTATCCCCGAGGAAAATACTCTACTTTTCGTACCATTTGCGAAAAAATTAACACAATAATAATATGAGATAAGCATTTATTAAAAATAATGACAATTAAAGGAAAAGTTAACATTCGAAACATTGGTCCAATTATTGATAGAGAGAGTTACATTTTTGTTTGGTACATTTATTGTTGATGAGTTGATTTGAGTATTTGATTGAACATCGTAACGTATTTTTAGAACATTAACTTATTTATGTATTTGAAGATAACAAAAACGCGGCAAATTCCTAGACTAATATTTTTTGTCGGAAAAGCAAAGGCATCAAGCTCATACGGCCTCGTCGGTTTTCGTAATTTTATTTAATAATCATAACTTCATAATAAATGCGTATTCCTTTTTCAAAAAGATGTATAAAGCTTTATATACAAACTCAATGGTGTAAACACAGATGTAGTTCAGTATACATTTCGGTATTCCAAATTTAAATCACATTCTCCCCCTAGAGGATGAATGAAATTCAGTACAATTTTCTTTCCCTGTTTTTAACAGATTAAAAATGACTATTGTTATGTTCGCTTTTTGTGGCATAGAATGTCACTTTTTTAAGCAAGTGGTGCGAAAAGAGTATTTCATTCATTCACTCATTCAATTTATAAAAAATGAGAGAGAGAGACAAAGCTACTTTCAAATTTATAATTTTAGTATGGATTCCAGTACCCACCTGCTGGTATTTTATGGCCCTATGGTAGACAAAATAGGCAATTTTAGTCTATAGTAACGTAGGTACCTAATTCATATTTACGTGTTAATAAAACTGCACATACCTGTTAGATACCCTCTTCTTTATTAATTTTTAGTTTAAAAAAACCAGAAGCAAAGGTAGTGCAGCAGTGATGTAATACAGATCACTGCTGCACTACCTTTGCTTCTGGTTTCAGATACGTTGATCCAGCGCCTGCTCTCGGATCACACATTGCTTCGACTACCTAATATTAATTCTCAAAATTCATTATTTTATTTCGCAGTTCCTTAAAACCATTTTAATTTAATTAATGGCTTCATAAGCATTTGGTATGCTATACTGAAAGCCATTTTGGTACGAACACACACGAGTCTAATAGATTCAAATGTACCTATTGTTCTATAGAATAGTTTTATGTGTAATTTTGTGTGTACCAAATAAATGATTAGGTATTCTATTCTATTCTATTCTAGACTATGTAGGTACTCTAGTATAGTATAAGTTGGTATTATTTATTTCTGCCTACCTACCTAGGCTTAAACCTACGCACATACTTAGCAACCTACAGATAAAAGATTTTCTAGAAAATGAGCAGACTCATCTTCACAGACACAGCCAAAAATCCTTTGAAATTCTACACCTTAATTTGCCACATGTAATACTCTGAAATAGAGGGCTCTCGACTCTCACGTAGCAATTAGTAGACGAGAACAAAACCAACCATGACGTAGGTAGATACGTTACATCGTTCCTTACCTTGCCCCTCAGAATAGATAAAACACCAGAAGACGCATTCAGTTGTGATTGCAAGCCGTGCGTCAAGTGCGCTGTGTCCATAAAACAAAATCCGCGTCCCACGCCCACCGCACTCCCACCCGCGTAATGTTGCTAGCTTAGTCATTAAATACCCGTTTTGGGGTAATTTTTTTTTTGTAAGATTCAACTAATGTAACTATGGCACTATTTTATTAGTCAAATATTAAGGTCGGTTTGCAAAACGATCCCTAAACGTATTTAGTGACTAAACATGTTTAAATTTATTTGACATATTTGTGTGATTTGAGAACTCCTTAAATCATATTTAGCCACTAAATACGTTTAGGCATCGTTGCGCAAATCGCCCTAATTTCTTTTTTTGGGAGATATGCGAGATCTCAGTGCGGGGCGAACCACTAGTATAATTTAAAACTACAACTAATAAAAGTTTTTATCTCAGATTTGTATAGTAAGGAAAATAATAACACTCGATATTTGGCAACACCTGCAAAATGGAGGATCATAATTTACGACAATTACAAACCGAACAATTTATTCAATAAACAAAACATCTAAATGCGCTACTTACGTATGAAATGTGATGCAATTTGATTTGTTTTTTTTTTTGAGCCCAGCTGAATTTATACACGTTGGACCCAAAGAAGGCATAAGTTAATTAAATTGAACACTGTAAAACACGTCACGAGTGACGACGGTCAACTCTACTTGTAGTAGAGGTTGACGTTTCAGTATTAGGCGCGTTCACTTCTTCTGGGGTTTTATCTATTCGGTGGTGTAGACTTATGTTGCTAATAGTCCCCGCACCAGGTCTAGCCTATATCGCCGGAAACCATATTACAATTAAAACGCCTACCGTCTAAAATCCAATAAATTACTTTAACAAACAACAAAACAAGAATCAAAACTACCTAGATATGAAAATAAATTTATATATAATGAATATAAAAATCTGTAAATAATGTATTTTATTAACAAACGCGTGCGAAGCCGCATGCGGGACAGATAACAAGGTAATATATTTACAAACTAAATGTAATTTGGTTTTACATGATCTTATGTGAGTGTGATAGGTGTAGGTAGACCTTCATTTGAATTTTCCGCTTCTAACAAACTATTTAGCTATGGGTTCACTCAGAGATAACGCTTGTTTCCGATCATAAACTTGGTTTGAAGTTGACAGACATGGTAATTTGACATTCTTCTCCCTCCCCTGTGCCTGTGATGTGAGTATTTTTATTTGTGTTTTTTTGAACCCAGCTGAATTTTTACACATTGGGACGACACAAGAAAGCATAACTTATTTAATTGAACACTATTAAACAGAGTCACAGAGTAACTAATGGCGTTCGCGTACAACTACTCTATTTAGAGTAGATATTGACGCTTCAGTGCCTATTAGGCGCGTTCACTTCTACTGGTGTTTTATCTATTCTGTGCCTTACCCTAAATTACCTCTAATATGTAGGTACAGACAGCGTTGCAAACTTATAACCCCCTGCTTCTAATAAAACTTGTAGAAGGATGAATTCCAAAAAGTGTTTATTACACGTAGTGTGTCTATAATTTAATAAACTTGCTACATATGAGATTTTAATAAACATTTTTTGAAGTAAAACTTCTTTATGCACGCTTGACTTGGGGAGTAAGCTGGTGAATGCGTTACGAAAAGTGCGAACGAAAGTTGAGAGGGATATATAAGTTAGTGAAGATAGAAAGAGAGAGAGATAGAGTTAGTAGAGAGTAGGTATATTTTTAAACGTTAGTGTGCGAATGCGATTTACGTCTGTCCAGAATAAACATAGACTGATCGACCTACAGACGTGTAGACAATTTTGTAATTGGACAATTTTTTAAAATAATATTTTGAAACAGAAGGTTTTACTTCAGTGTGGTCTAAATCACACTTTTTTTATTTAATTAATGAGGGGTTTTCACGGCCACTTTTTATAACTGCTTACAGATGGCGTTGCTCTGTCATGCTCTGTTTAAAGTGAATTGTCAAAGTCAATTGCCATGTCAACTTAATTTTCAGAGGAACTTGAAATAAAAATAAACCGGACAAGTGCGAGTCGGACTCGCCCACCGAGGGTTCCGTACAAATTTGTACCGACAGTTTCTATGATTAAATACGTACCTACTTTAAATAAAGACTATATTCATTAGTATAAATACCGGATTTATCACGTACCGTTTTATCGGTGTTTCAACCGACAATGTTTCGGTTCACCGATATAACGGTAAGTAGGTAGTTACGTGATAAATCCCGTATTTATAGTAATGACTGAAATCAATCACGAAAGTTATGTAAGTAAAAAAGACTATATTTTTTGTGATTTAATTACAAATGTATAAAACAATGTAGTTTTCGGAAAAAATAATGAATGGTATCATATATGATTTTATTATAATCTTTTTGTTAATTTATCGAAATTTTTAGCGTTGCCAGAAGGTAACTTTTGTAACCTGTTAGGCTATTTTTACCTTCGTCAGGTTACTTACACTTGCAGCCCGTGCCTAAAACAGGTAGTCGTGCCGACCCTTCTAACTACAGGCCCATCTCGGTCACGTCCGTCTTCTGTAAGATTATGGCACGTGTACTGAACAACATGCTCCTGGCACACCTAGAAACGCATAACCTCCTCAGTGATCGACAATATGGCTTTCGCCGAAATCGGTCCACTGGGAACCTTCTAGCGTATGCCACGCACATATGGAGCGAGGCCGTTGAGAAACACGGAGAAGCGCTGGCTGTTTCTCTTGACATCTCAAAGGCCTTTGATAGGTTCTGGCATAATAACCTTATTAGCAAACTTCCATCAAACGGTCTGCCCACTGGTCTGTGTGTCTGGATATCGGTCTTCTTGAGGAACCATTTGATACGAGTTGTCGTTGAAGGCTGCTCGTCCAATCAATTGGCGATTAACGCTGGGGTCCCACAAGGGTCAGTACTTTCCGCAACTCTTTTCTTGCTGCATATCAACGATCTGCTAAATCCCGGTACCATTGGGTATACAGTTGTGGAAAGCTATACAACTAGTGCACAAGCCAGTGGAGCACAGATTCAGTCACTCAGGGAGGCCATGGTCGAGCGCTTAAACTTGTCCTTGAAGACAATCTCTGACTGGGGTGATGCCAATCTGGTCAAGTTTAATGCGAATAAGACCCAGGCGTGTCTGTTCTCCGCAAAACGAAGTCAATTTAATCTGACTCCTACTTTCCGAAATGTATCCGTGCCGATATCTGACCACCTCGAGCTTCTTGGCAACTGGGCAGCCGAAATTGAGAGTCGGAGTTAATGTAATAACATTAACTCCGACTCTCAATTTCGGCTCCTATATTGAGTCGAAAGCCCAGTTGGCTGCTAACAAGCTTGGTATACTCGCCAAGGTGAGACACTACTTCACACCGGGACAGTTGCTCAACTTGTACCAAGCACAAGTCCGATCGTGTTTGGAGTACTGTTCTCACCTCTGGGACGGATCAGCGAAGTACCAACTTGAAGCTCTGGAATCAATTGAGAGAAGAGCCAAGAAGCTCATAGGCAACGATGAGCTAGTTGATGCAAGGCTCCTCAGCCTGGAGCATCGACGAAAGGTTACTAGCCTCTCGGTTTTTTATCGAGTACATTTCGGGGAGTGTGCGGCGTAACTTTTCAACCTAATCCCACCATCTCCATTCTATCAATGGACAACCAGACGCTCTGCGATGCGCCACCGCTATATGGTAGAAATACCTCCCATTCAAACAAAGCGGTTCTCTTCGACCTTTATTATGCGCACCGCCAGAGAGTGGTACGCCCTGCCAGAGTCTGTGTTTCCTGATAGCTACAACCTGGGTATCTTTGAGTCGCGAGTGAATAGGTTTCTTCTAGGCAAGCGTGTACCATCGTAGACTGCAACATCGCTTACCATCAGGTGAGATCGTGGTCAAACGCAAGCCTATAATGTATAAAAAAAACTTACACCTGTAAATACTCGATTATGAAGGTTATACATTTCGAGATCATAGATTTGTGATTTTCAAGTATTATTTCATCACGCGAAACGGAACGCACATTAGCCCATTTTTCAACATCCGGGTCGTCTTTAAGAGCAAGGCTATTATAAGTTCCATAATCTACAGCCTCTTCTTCAGTCTTCATCCTACTCCTCGGCGTCACCGATTGACTCAAATTCGTTGGTAAGTTCGTGATACCTTGGCATGCATTGGTCTGTTGGTTGTTTTTTTTTTTTATTTTTTATGTTCCTTAGTATAAAAAAGATTTATTATTATATTAAAGAAGATTTATTAGTTATCAGACATACCGAGCTCCAAAAACCGTTGTGTGGCGAGGTATTTCTCGCGTCATCGTGCCAAAAATATAACGCTCCGTTAGGACTACGACTTTTTATGAGAAACGTGTTGAAATTTTATTAGATTAAAATCTAGATAAAATGCGTCCTGATCAGATAGTCTGATTTTTTAAACGTCTAAGAACTCAAATGCCTAAATGTCATGTCCAAAAAAGAAAATGCCCGAGATTCAGAAACCTAAAATCGTCGTATGCTTAACTACCTACTTTACTAAATATATCAAACAATTTAATTGACTTATTTAGAAAGACAACACGGACAGAAAATGGTGCGGGCCACAGGTTACCTTCGGTTACGTTTCCTTAAATTTTTTCTGCGTATCGGATTTTTAATTACGTCTACTAACTATCTGATAGCTGCTAGCTGGATATAATTGTGTTTTGTTGTTGACGTTTTGATTGAATTTATATATAAAAAACATAGTACCACGTTAGTTCAGTTAGACGCATAACTAAAAACTAGACGAAGTTTTGCGCCGCAGGGTTACTATAGGTTACTTTTGTATCACTCTAGGGTTACTTTTGACGGCAACACGAAATTTTATGCTGTCAATGCGTGTCAATTAGGGAGGGGTTTTCACGGTCATGTTTTTTTAACTCTTGGCGTTGCTCTGTGCTGATGTAATTTTCGTGTAATCGTGGCAGTCGTTGTCAAATTGGGCATTTGTCACTTTTATCTAACGTCAAATGTATCAGTCAATTCACTATTGTCAATTTGACGCTAAAAGAAAGACGATTTTATTTTGTATCGATTTCAGTCTACGATTTATTTCATTTGGTCTGTGATTCGTATTTTCAGTATGAGTGGCAATTTTTCACCTTTATTTTGAATATTTACGTGTAAATTACATGTGTAATGTCTTTATTCGACACCGCTGTTTTCAATTCCACCCTTTACGAGGCTTTGTATCTTCAAGTCGGAGATACTTTGTCGTTCGCAAAAGATTTCTTTGAGTTGTGTGTTTCTTCGCTACCCGCAGCAAGTTTTCCCAAATCTATCGTTGATTTATCTGAATTATCATTTTACGAAGAGATAGCTGGGGTTTTCTACTTCAACGAGTTTCAGTACTTGCTTCTGAAGACTTTTTTCTTGATTCTTTTGTTTACATTATTATTAATATTGATCTCGTGGAGAGTGTACGGTAAACGCATTTCTGAGCGGTTTATGAAACCTGGTGAGTCATTTACTGCTTTATTTATTAGTGATATGTCCTTAACAAAGTAAACAACAATAAACATTCATTGAGTCATTCACAAAAACAACTTTCTCACCTCTACAGTGCTGTTATTAATTTTGTATGTACTTTGCAATTAGTACAGTTTAATGTCCTTTATCATCATTAATGTTTTCTAGCTACACCAATTCCAGTCTATAAATTAAATTAATTGTTTTTAAAAACATTACTCATCTAGAACAACTGATAAAAATAATCATAATTATCTTGACAGCTACATCGGCAACAATAGAACAACTAAAAGAGAGTGTATCGAAACTGAAACTACCCAAAGAGTATACACCAAGAAACTAGCCTAAACATGGAAAAGAAAATCAAGCAATTTTTCCAAAAAAAGAAAGTTGAGGCAAAGTTTAAGTTAGCAGGGCGAGGACATAAGTTAAACGATGCGGGATCTAGCAGCAGGAGTTCTGTAGAGTCAAAGCATGAGGTGGGAGAGAAGAGATCCGGGCTGACGGTGGAGAGCCAAGTGGCTGCTGAGGCAGCTTTAGCCAGGTTGTCATTGAAGAGAGAAAACCCTTCTTTTAATACATCTTATGCTTATATTCAGGTATGAAAATGTCTGACATTACAAGACTTGGGTTTCATAACAGGATGATTTGTAAACTAGTGACAAGTTTATAGGTATTGGTCTGCCTGTAATCCAGACTCATTATCGGTGTTTATTTCAATCCAATAATAATGTTGCAAATGCACTGTTCCTTAGAAACCACAATGTCTAATTCACCCTGTAAAACTCTTTAATAATGCTAGTTTAATAATTAATTATTATAAAAACTCATAGGTCAATTAAGTATAGAAATATTTATGGTCCCTACTGTCTACTGACTGTGCTGCGGAAGGTATGTTCAGATGTCGGTACCATGTTCAGATCCATTTTACTGGCATTAACATACAGTTTGTACTGTTATACATACTTGATAAGTTTGATTTCAAACTCACGGGAGTAGTTATGTATTATTAGATTATTCCCAAGATGATGCAATACAATGAAGTATTATTTATTACAGTGCTGTAAGAAAATCCAGTATCAAGTTTCTATTGTTTGTGTGATTCATTCCATACTCATGTTACATTGGTTTGTCCAATGATGATGAATTCTTGCTACACATTTCACAAACCTTCATGTGTAAGCAAAGAGGATAGAATAATTCTTTACTGATCACACTTTTCGTAACGTTCTCGTCATGCATTCGCCAGCTTACTCCCCAAGTCAAACAAGTAAAGAAGTTTTCACTATAGAAGCTACTTTGAATAGCAGCATTATCTTATTGAAAACTACTGATTACTAAGTCTGACATAATCATACAAATAAAAAAAAGGTCACACATATTCTAAGAATAGTATGGTCCTAACACTTACAATATAATTCCAGGCTCAAGTGAAGAAAGAGTTAGAAAGTGAGCAGGCATCGTCTTCCAGAGCAGATGACTCGCCTCAGAACAGCAAGCCGGCCCCCACACCCTCGGAGAGAGAGATGGACTTGCCCAAGAACTTAGCTGTCTCAGGTGTTTATTTCAAGTGAGTGAATCATAGATGAGTTTGCAGAATCATTAAATAAAACAAATATATGTATTTCTGCTGCCAAGCAGCATTGCTGTGTTTCAGTCTGAAGGATATGATTGCTGGTAAAATTACAGGCACATGAGGCTTTACATCTGTATGCCTCAAGTTGATGGACGCAGGGCAGTGCATCGTAGGGCACGTTTCTAAGGTGCGTGACCTACAAGGCAATAATTTGTTATAGGCGATGGCCCACTTAACATCGGGTGGGTCATAGACTTGTCTCATCATCAATACATTGCAATGGAATGGAATACATTGCATTTACATTGAATTGTAATGGAATGGAAATGAATTTGTGGTTGGAATTATTAAGAAGACTTTTTGTTTCCAAAGTAAAACATACTTCTTTATTTATTATATTTTCTACAGGACATTTCACACAGCGCTATTTAGCCCTAAAGTAAGCAACGCTTGTACTATAGGAACCAGATAACTGATAGAATACTTATATATATTTTGTAAATAAATACTTATAACACTTGAAAACTCCCACTCCAGTATATTTTTGAGACTTTGTGCTTAACATGTAGGTACTTACCTACCTACCGCCCTGCCGTACGCACTGTACGTAGGTCATTGACCGAGCCAGGTCATGGACTGGGCGAGGTCGTTGAACTAGCGGCTGGTAGTAACATTTTAGTAATCTGTGGCATTGTACAATACGCTAGTTTTCTAACATTTCTTCGAGCAGCATTTTATCGATTTTCTCCAGATTTTGATAAATAAACAAGAACATTTATTTCTTGTGTAAACCGTCCTTTCAGTATAATTACTTTGACTTTGTAAGCAGTTGAAGTTGTGCAACACCTTGTAGAATATTAGTTAGTTTTTAAATAAAATGTTAATAATTTCAGATGTCCAATGCTGAACGAGGACATATTGCCGCGCGACGAGTGGCGCGCTAACATCAAGGAATTCCTCAACCAAATGAAAGAACACGACCTGGCCGGGGCCGGCGCACTGATGCTGCAGACTTGTAATAGAAATAGAGAAAAGGTAGGTGTAAGTACGGATTCCAAACCAAATTGGCTTTAAGTTTAAATTAAATGCTTGTAAATAAAACAAACAGACTTGGTAGATTTGTTTTTTCGAATGGACATATCTCAAGATTTTTAAAATCATCTCAAAAATTTCAAGCCTAGACGGGACTTGAACTCGCAACCTTCCTCTTCATACGAGGATGCACTTTCTAACTGTGCTACCAGGCCATTACACGTCTAGGTCGAAATTAGTGAGATGATTCAGATAGATAAATAATTTCTCTATTGCACACCGTTAATTACAAACATACAAAAGAAAATACACTTTTAAATCATAGGTACAATGGGCGGCCTTATCGCTAAAAGCTATCTCTTCCAGGCAACCTTTGGATGGATAGGATCTATATGAACAAATAAGGACGGCGGCGTAAGATATTATTAGAAACCCTAGAACAAGTATATTTACAATTTAAAAAAAATATAGATAATATAAAAAAAATGCTTAATTATATTATCTAATATAATCATAAAATTACATAAATATTAATATTAAGATACATAAAATATATATTGTCATACCTACATACATAAATTATAACATTTTTATAATTTATGTATGTAGGTATGACAATATATATTAATAAATGAAATGAATAAATAAATAAATGACCTAGTGAGCGATGGATGACAGAAAGTGTTGTCTGACCATGTTTTTAAAGATAGGGAGAGATTTTGAATGACGAATTGAGACAGGTAGAGCATTCCAGAGTCTGGTAGCCTGCAGAGTAAAAGAGGTACTATAAAATACTGAGGTATGATAGGGTACTTTTAATTGAAGTGTTTCATAGGATCGTAAAGATCGAGAGCTGGAAAGGTGAAGGAAGTCAAAGCGTTCTTTGGGGTAGGACGGAGTAGAAGGTATGAAAAGGATGCTGTAAAGGAGGGAAAGGATGTGCGCATTCCGGCGAAGGCGGAATTACGACTAAAGCGCCGTTAATATTAAGATTAACGAAGAATCTAGAAGAAATTAGAAGATCTACAGGAAAACTTATACAGATTTTTGTACCTGCTCAATGCCAAACGTTGCAGTTCAGTACATTGACAAGAGATGTCGGATATGAGATGTCGAAGATGTGTTCGGATAACACTATAAATAAAAAACTATTTGGGCTAATCTCACTGTTAGCCTCTTAGGCCGTTGCAGCTTAACCGAACTTTTGGCGAGCGCAGAAGGCGCTCAGCCCTGTAACTTTTTGATGAGGCAACTAGCGCAAGGACACCAGTTAGGTACGAACCTCGGCTTGGCCTGTTGCCAGGGTGAGGATAGGAGAGAAACGCCCGGGTACGTGCTTGTACCTCGTATAGGCGGCGACTGAAGGGACTCGTCGACCTCGCCGGCGAAGTCGGTGTATCTGTGAAGAGTTTGCTCTGTCTAATGTAGATGACTCGGAAATCTCTTCCGCATTAGCGGAGGTGATTTCGTCATCCGGGTCTCCGAGAACGTGTCTCGGACGACGGAGGGTTTTATTCGCGGGCGGATCTATCGGTTAGACTTGGTAGAAGTAAGCAAATATTTGTTTTAATGAACTCGAGGTGGTCTTACATCCAGAACGCTTAGCGCGATTCAGAAAATGTACATATTTAAGGGCGCCATCTAGTTCTGTCACAAAGCACGAGTCAATACAATATATTCTAATTTTACGTTGAACAGTAGGTAAATTTTTTTTTATTGATGATAGCCAAGCACTTGACCACTACCTCACCTGGTGGTAAGTGATGGTGTGAGCGAAGATGGAGCACGCTTGCCTAGAAAGAATGTTACTCTGGACTTTCCAAATCTTGTTAGCACGAGTAAGGAGTGGAACTCGCATCCGGCGTATGTTTTCTGGACCAGTACTATCTTTGCCGTGTGGTCCCGGCGTAATAATAGGGCCACCCCTTCTCATCCCGCGGGAGCCGTGTGAGCCGGCAAAGGGAGATGTTCCAGGGAATGGGCAGCAGCATTCTTCTGTGTACTAATCACCAACCACTGCGATCACCAAGCCGCCTGCCAAGCGTGGTGAGTATGGCACCCCCCCCCCCCCCCTATGATGGACACAATTAACAAACGGCCCCCAGTCCCCGGCGGCTCCGTCGTCCCTGGAAGTGGTAGCAACCAGGGCAATGGCTGAGCAGGGGGTGCTAAGAATCCCCGGCAGCGATCAGCTACCACCACCGACGACTGGACCTGGCAACGTACAACACACGAACGCTCAGGGCTGACGAGAAGGTTGTCGAGCTGGAAGAAGAACTGAGCAAGCTACGTTGGGACATCCCCGGATTGTCGGAAGTCCGAAGACAGGGTCAGGACACGATGATCCTTAACTCCGGTAACTTGCTCTTTTACCGGGAGGGAGATCAACTATCCCAGGGTGGTGTCGGGTTTCTCGTCCGCAAGTCCCTCGTTAACAACGTGACAAAAGTCGACAGTGTGTCGAACTGGATAGCATACCTTATACTCAGAATTACAGAAAGGTATTCGTTGAAGGTCATACAGGTATATGCGCCGACCTCGACACACCCAGACGATGAAGTAGAAGCCATGTATGAGGAGATCTCCGAGGCCATACATACTTCCAAGACTCACTTCATGGTTGTAATGGGGGACTTCAACGCAAAGCTAGGGACAAGGAAAGACGATGAGATGAGAGTGGGGCCATTTGGATTCGGGCGGCGGAACCGAAGGGGCCAGAGACTGGCCGACTACATGGAGAAGGAGGGCCTCTTCATGATGAACTCCTTCTATGAGAAACGGCCAGCCAGGAAGTGGACGTGGATAAGCCCTGACGGTTTCACTAGAAATGAGATAGACTTCATTATGACGACCAAGAAGCAAATATTTGATGATGTCTCCGTGATCAGCAGGGTGAAAACCGGGAGCAATCACCGCATTGTTAGAGGCACATTGAATATCGATGTTAAGCTTGAAAGGGCACGTCTGATGAAGTCTGCGCTCCGTCCAAATCCTGTCCAAATCCAAAACCCTGAGAGCTTTCAGCTAGAACTGCACAATCCAATCGCTTCCAGTGCCTAGCCAGCTGCAATGATATTGACGAGATAAACAACGGGTTGGTGGAAACTGTCCAAGCGGTGGGATCTAAGTTCTTTAAGGCCCCCCGCCGAACTCAGCACCAGAAACTCTCAGATGAAGCCATTAAGCTAATGGAGGACCGGGATGAAATGAGATTGCAGTCTTCAGCTGATATGTCAGCTGAAGATGATCAGAAGCTTTCCGGGGCAGTTTTTGCTACGCAGCGTCCAAGTGTTGGAACAATATCCCCCCACCTATTAGAAACTTAAACCATTTAACACATTTAAAAAAAAACTTAAGGCACATCTTATTGGAGCCCAAATACAGCTGGGCAACATTAATCTAGATAATATTTCTTTTATTTAGTTCTCTATAACCTTGTGCCCTTATTACTTGTTTTTATTTTTATATTATCATTATTATTATTATTTTTATTAATAACTTTATTGTTGGCTGCATTTTACCACTATGACATATATGTATATATATATATATATATATATATATACATATAGCATCTTAGCATATATACTCATCTTGGTAGGTAGGTACAATTGGTTGGGCAGGCAACTTGTTTTATTCTTTTATAAATTATTATTTTGATGTTATTTCATTTTTTTTTAAATAAGGCACTTTAACTGGCGTCCGTGACGTCAACGCGGATTAGATGGCTGAAAAACAGCGTTGAGCAATAAGTGTAGCCATTCTCCTTTTTCGGCACAGGGCTCATAGTGACTCGGTACGTTGTATCTTTTGTTTTACTTTTATTTTATTGTTTAATTATGTTAACGTGTTTTTGATTGTCTGTTTTTCATTGTCTGTATTTAATTATCTACTGTATGTATTTTCTGTGTGTTTGTAACTTGTGTCGAAATAAATGCATATATCTATCTATCTATGTCGGCCTACGGCGTGCTTAATAGACGAATCTCGAAATCTATGCGACACGATCTGCGTACCTTTAATACATCTCGTATTAAGGTCGCAATAGAAAGGAACAAAGGTTCAAAAGTGTTCGCAAAGCATTCGTCTATTGATTCTGAGAGAGGTCGAAAAGTTCTATGGACAGATGTACACCTCAACACAAAACCCGTTGGTCAGTTGGCTCAAGACACCAGATCCAAACTAACCCGACACTATACCGAAGACATCTCGGACATCAGCCTCTACGAGACTAGGATCGCTCTGAAACAGCTTAAAAACAACAAGGCACCAGGTGAGGATGGAATTACGACAGAACTTCTGAGAGCGGGTGGAAAACCGGTACTTCAAGTCCTCCAGAAGTTATTTAACTCCGTCGTCCTTGAAGGAACCACGCCAAAAGCGTGGGATAAGAGCGTGGTGGTGCTTTTCTTTAAAAAAGGTGATAAAACCTTATTAAAGAATTACAGGCCCATCTCTCTCTTGAGCCACGTTTACAAGCTGTTTTCGAAAGTGATTACGAACCGTCTCGCACGCAGGTTCGATAACTTCCAGCCTCCCGAACAAGCCGGTTTCCGAAAAGGCTTTAGTATCATAGACCACATCCACACGCTACGCCAGATTATACAGAAGACCGAGGAGTATAATCGGCCGTTGTGTCTAACGTTTGTGGACTATGAAAAAGCCTTCGATTCAATCGAGACCTGGGCGGTACTGCAGTCTCTTCAGCGATGCCAAATCGACTATAGGTATATCGAAGTGTTGAAGTGTTTGTATAGTAACGCCACTATGTCAGTCCGTCTACGGGACCAGAGTACGGAACCAATCCAACTGCAGAGAGGCGTGAGACAGGGAGACGTAATTTCTCCGAAACTGTTCACGAACGCATTGGAGGACGTTTTCAAACTCTTGGCCTGGGACAGACTTGGCATCAATATCAATGGCGAATACATCACTTACCTTCGTTTTGCCGATGATATAGTCATTATGGCCGAATCGCTCGAGGAACTCGGTACCATGCTCAGCGACCTGAGTAGGGTCTCCCAACATGTGGGTCTTAAAATGAACACGGATAAGACTAAAATCATGTCAAATATTCATGTTGCACCCGTACCGGTAGTTGTTGGGGGCGATACTCTCGAAGTTGTCGACGAATATGTATACCTAGGACAAACTTTCCAATTAGTTAAGTCCAACTTCGATAAAGAGGTCGCACGAAGAATCCAACTTGGCTGGGCAGCGTTCGGGAAACTTCGAGATATCTTCTCGTCAAAAATTCCCCAGAGCCTGAAGACTATAGTCTTCAATCAGTGTGTGTTGCCAGTGATGACCTATGGCACTGAAACGTGGTCCTTTACTCATGGCCTCACGACCAAGCTCAAAGTCGCTCAACGAGCTATGGAGAGGGCTATGCTCGGGGTTTCTTTGCGTGACAAAATCCGCAGAAGAACTAAAGTTGCCGACATAGCTCTCAAAATTAGCAAGTTGAAGTGGCAATGAACCGGCCACATCGCTCGTAGAACCGATAACCGTTGGGGAAGAAAGGTTCTCGAGTGGAGACCACGGACTGGACGACGCAGCGTAGGCCGGCCCCCACAAGGTGGACCGACGATCTAGTAAGAATCGCGGGGAGCCGTTGGGCGCAAACGGCTGCCAACCGCTCGTTGTGGCGATCTAAGGGGGAGGCCTATGTTCAGCAGTGGACGTCTTCCGGCTGATGATGACTATCTTGGGAGTCTTTAAGTCCAGAGTGAATAGGTTCTTTCTAGGTAAGCGTGCTCCATCTTCGATCACACCATCACTTACCACCAGGTGGTGGCCAAGTGCTTGACTAACATTAATAAAATAAAAACCGGCCATTATCTATAAATACGGCAAAAAAATCACGTTTGTTGTATGGGAGCCCCCCTTAAATATTATTTTTTTATTTTAATTTAATTTAAGTAATTATTTATTTTTAAAGTGAATATATAACTAAATATTATGTGAATATTTCAAGCGTATACTGTTGCCGTTATCAATATCGAGCTAAAACGAGCAAAAAAATCTCGTTTATTGAATGGAGACCCCCTTAAACATATATTTTATTCTGTTTTTAGTATTTGTTGTTATAGCGGCAACAGAAATACATCATCTGTGAAAATTTCCTGGTGACAGACGGACAGACAGACAGACAGCGAAGTCTCAGTAATAGGGTCCCGTTTTACCCTTTCTGTAACGAACCCGAAAAAGCAGGGTAATGTATTTATTGATAAACCACGCGTGCGAAGCCGCGGGCAGGACAATTAGTAGGCTATATTTTTTGATAAAGTCTGTGCGAAGCCGGGGCGAGTGAGTAAACCTATTCCTAACTTGTTTCAGATTGATCTATGTGTGGAAACTTTATCTAAGTACATAGAAAATCTCATAGAATTCCCTGACGAGGAGAAATATCACAAAATCAGAATGTCCAACAAGTAAGACTATTTTTATAACCTGACTAACAACCGCTTAAACATATACAACCTGTTTTGTTATGTACGACATTAATTTAAAACACACATTTGGAATCGTATTAACATTAAGTTTGAATATTTATCCAGTAATCGATACATTTCCAATAAACAATTTTTAACGTAAATCGGCGGCGCCTTTGCGACGATGCCGCTTAATCAATTTAACAAGTACCTACTTACATGATGAATGAATACGATTTGTTTACCTATTTGACGACCTCCGTGGCGCAGTGGGCGAATAGCCGGCTGAGACGCAGGAGGTAACGGGTTCGATTCCCGCCGCGGAACAAATGTTTGCATGATCTACAGATATTTGTTCCGGGTCTGGGTGTTTTTCCATATATTATAAGTATGTACATATTTACAAAAAAAAAGTATATAAGTTTTCTATCAGTTATCTGGTTCCCATAGTACAAGCTCTGCTTAGTTTGGGGCTGGATAGCGCTATGTGAAATGTCAACAATATATTTTGTAGAGGCTGTTCCATTGATTTTTTAAGACAAAGGACTGACCTGGACTAACGGACTAAATCCCTCATTCTTCAAACCAAATATAAATGGTGTGTGACTGTGTGATGGACACGGCCGTGTGTTGTACGTGAATACGTGTACGTCACACGTAATATTTTCACACACGTATATTTTTTATAAAAGACGCTATTTTATGTATGTTATAATCATGTTTGAATATTAAGAAGTCCTTCAGGTCATAATAACCTAAATGGAAATCTCGAAACGCAGCAAAATGACCTCAAAATGGCAGCGCCTCCCCCACCACCGCGCGCGATGCGTCTCAGTCACAGAACATAAAAAACAATAGAACTAGCATGATGACTTTTCACTATGAAAACCAGTGTAGCTAAACTCACACATGTAAAAACTAGCACACTTAGAAATAAAAGTTATAATTGGTTGAAAGAGAACGTTCAAAAAGTCATAAAACCATAAAACTAATTTTACGGATATAAAACCTTAGCCACTAAAGGAACATGGTTTAAAATTCAATAAAATAAATAGTAATGAAAAATTAAAGTCTACTCACCAAAAGATGGCGCTTAGTCTCTATTAATTAGAAATAAGACTGATAATGCAATGGCTGTTACTTGATTACCCACAAAACAAAGCCACTCAACAACAGATGGCGCTGTGGCTAACGATTTTTGTTATAGTCTCTAACAGCAAAGAATAAGATTGATTATGCCATGGCTGTTACTCTCTAGTCCAAAATACTTTGCTACTGCTTTAGTGATGTACCTATGAGGGTACAAGACGAATGTATCGATATCGATTATCACCTACCTAGGTATAGGTAGGTCAGGTTATAATATAGGTAGTCGAAATAAAAAGTTTTTCTTTTATGTTTTTTTATGAAAGAAAGATCTTTCATAACCTAATCACAGGTTTCCAACTCATAAATACTTAAAAAAATATTATATTACTGGAATATTAATACTGAATTATTATACGAGGGGCACACTAAAAGTTTCCGGAATCAATAATACAAAAATACTATTAATGGTCAAAAATGAATTTATTTTTTATTTCTCAAAATATTCTCTCTTTGCGTCAATGCACTTTTTCATACAATTGAACCAATTTTGAAAACATTTGTGGTACTCCTCCGGTGGTGACGTCAGACACATTTTTTCATACTCTTCGTCAGCCTCTTCTGGTGATAAAAACCGTTGATCGGGTAATTGGTTCTTGATTTTTTGGAACAGAAAAAAGTCACACGTTGTCAGGTCAGGACTCTGTATACTGGATGACTCATAAGTTGTACGTTTTTTTTATTTATTTTTATGTCTGGCGCTTTGGGGAAACTGAAAACAGAAGTTATAATAATATTTCACACCATAGGTCTAAAATGCATTCAAAAAATAATCAATAAAACAACAAAAGGAATTAACGCCCTAAAACTTATACACCTTTTAATAGGGGGTAACTAATTAAAGCTATCGATAACACATTCATCAGTATATTGGGGTCACATCCCTAATTGAGTAGCTTAAGTTGAGGTTTAAGAGAAAAGCGACCTTAGTGAGTATGATTCACAGTCTATTTTGTTTGACGATTTTGCATTTTAAACAAAACTAACAAAAAACAATAAAAAAATACTTACCGGTGATAGGATATGCCCCCTTTTGTTAAATTTTTGGTTCAGCTATAATATTTACACTCCAAATCGGCACAATATGGCATTTTTATATTATTTAATTGAAACACGACTGAAGTGAGCGAAGCTTGTAGTGCGCGGAACTCCGCGTACTTGGTGTTACGCGGGCTCCGCCTACTTACGACTTCTATTGTTTTTTGTGTTCTGTGGTTTCAGTCATCACTTAGCGTAAGCTTCTTTGATCCTTTAGCTATCCAGTGGTGTAATTAAATTTTGGATAGAGATGATAGATATGTTGCTGCAACACCAAACTGCATCCCTCGAGTTTGTTATAATTCATTTTTTGAATTGCCTCCCACTATGGAAGCAATTTTAAAAATGTATTCACGTCATAAAGGGCTGGGCTAGCTTCATTTAAAACGTGCAAACTGAAATGTTTTTAAGTTGAATATTCTTGGCACCTGTCGATAGTAGGAGAGCATTGTGCACTGGCTACTAAGGAAAATAATTGTCTTTTTCAGGGCATTCAAAGAGCGAGTGTTATGTTTAGAAGGATCTCTAGACATTCTCCACGCGGCCGGGTACAGGGAACAAACTCTGCCTTTTGAGGACGGAGAGACTGAGTTCCTTGTGTTTAATAAAGCGAATATCACTTCTATGGATTATTTAAAGGTAAACTATCCATTAGCTAATTGATCGAGCAAAGCGAGATCTTTAAATCAACTTGGGCAAATCGGCGTTGTATGTATATAGGTATGTTTATTTGTCCGAAGATAATTTTCGAAGCGTAGATTCGATCATCGTGAAATTTGGTCTATAGGTAGGTAATAAAAAATCAAAGTGAGACGTCTAATGAAAGGTTAAAAGAAAAGGAAAGACGTACGTTTCGACCTCGTTTTTATTTATAGTTTAATCTTTGTAGTTTTTGAGTTATTAGCCACTATAAAAACTGAACTTTGACGAAATTCAAAGGATACAGTGACCCCCACAGTACTGAAATATAGTATGCGAGTAGCTTTAGTAACACAAATATAGAAAAAAGTCTGAAATCCAGAATAACTGCAATTTCTACCCCTAAAAAGAGCAAACAATTAACATGAACTCCCTTTACTTGTAATTGTAATGAAACTGTAGGTCTAATTAGTTGATTATTTATTTCGTTGTTATTTTGATAGTCAAAGATTTTAAATAATATATTTTTGTTTTTATCGGAGACTCGCGAGATCTCAGTTTGAAGCGAACCATTAGTTTTATAGTTACTCAATTACTGTTTTATACCCGCCCAAATTACCGTCTACAACTTATTACCAAAATATATGTGGCCTATTGTAGCTGAAGTGGCAGTGCTCGAAGAACTGACTGCCGTTGGGGCAGAAAAGTTAATTTTAGGATTGTGATCTACCACACTTGTGCAGTTTTGTCAAACTCTGTGCAAAACATTATCAGAATAAAGGGCTTCATCATCATCATATTAGCCTAATGACGTCCACTGCTGAACACAGGCCTCCCCCATAGATATACAGAGCGATCGATCTTGTGCGGCCTGCACCCAACAGCTCCCAGCAACCTTTATCAGGTTTTCTTTGCATCTAGTGGGGGGCCGTCCTACGCTGCGCTTTCCAGTGCGCGGTCTCCACTCGAGTCACACACCTTTGCCCCAACGGCCGCTAGTTTTTCAAGCCCTGCCCACGGCCACTTCAGCTTGCTAGAGTGTTAATTTGTTTTTCAGACAGTACTAGAACAGGTCCGCGACGCGCAGGTGATCCCGCTGGAGCTGGACCGCAACCTGCAGGTGCTGCTGCCGTCGCAAGCGGCCGGGCGGGTGCAGCTGCCGCCCTCTTTCTACGCACTCTCGCCTGAAGAACTCAAGAAGGAGCAACTACTCAGGTAACACTTCAACGCAGATCAGATAGGTAGATAATACTATAACATTTACTATATACTATAGCTTTTCACCACGAATACGCGGAAATTAAAAAAGTCTTTTTCGTACACCAAAATGTCTCGGGTGTTCGCTTAGAGCCCTTGTATAAGAATAGTAGATTGTGTCACAAGGGACCAAAATAATGTATGTCGACGACGTTGTGCCGAATCCTAAGCTTGGCGAGGGATTCAAAGTAGGTCGCTCGAAATTAAATAATTTTGGTGCCGTGTGGCATACCGCTCTCTCTTTCATCCCTCTCTATGAGAAAAATAAATAAGAAATGCTCCCAGTAGTGATGAATATTTATATTTACATTACCAAATTACAAATGTATATTAATACAAGCTGTTGCCCGCGACATCGTACCCGTTACACTACTAAATGTGTAGGTAACCTAAAAATAAAGCTACACTCGCTGTTACAACTTGACACCCCATTTTTATCCCATGGGAACTGATTTAGGGGATAAATAGTAGACTATGTGGTGATCCAGGTTATAATTACGTATATACCAAATTTCATCGAAATCGGTTCAGCCGTTACGGCGTGATTGAGTAACAAACAAACATCCAAACTTCGTATTTATAATATTAGTGTGATTAGATACATTTTCGCAATTTTGAAAGTGTATTGTAACTGTTTTGTTGGTAACAGATAATGTCGTTGACTTATTTATCACTTGGGTATTCGTAATAACTTCAGACTCTGGTTGATGATCATGTTGAGTCAATGGTGACATTTCACGCTGTTTTGAATACAGTTTCTGAAAATGACTTTTTTATTTTTCCATGTAATTAAATTGTCATGGGCTTTTAGATATTTTTCTCTCTATTTGTTTGGTAGTAAGTTGTTTATGACAGTTTCTGCGATTAATTTTACACTTTCTGGTATTAATATTTCACTTTCACTGCTAGAACTCATCTTTTATTCAATTTGTATGAATCAAATTAAAATTTTCTGTAATATTTTGATAATTAAGTAAAAATGTAAAAAACTAATTAATTAGAAGTAATTAAAAAACTAATAAGAAGTTCCCGCGTATTTTTTGTTTCATTAAACAATGCCGCTTCGGCAGGCGCGCATTATTATTACCGGTCAAACGACTTTATCGAAGCGAATTGCATTCAAACTTCTTAATTAAATAGTGTTCCAAATTCAAAAGTAATTTCGTCACTGTTATTAAGTGCGCCGGAATGACCCATTTTGCTCGCACTTATCGAGGAACCTTTCGCCTCTTTTCGAATAGATGGAATGAAAAAGTTGATTGAATATCTGGTATAGTTTAGTGAGGAACTAGTTGATTTGTTGTCAGGGCTGAAGTAATAGAAAAGAGTCAAATGCTCCGAACAAAGGCGATGCGGGACAAGGACGAGCTGAGGGAGATGCGCAAATACAGATACGCGCTCATCCGAGTACGCTTCCCCGACGGAATACTACTGCAGGTAACACACTCAATACTATTATATACGACTAGCTGTTGCCACACTCTTAGATCGAGTTCCCAATACCGAAATTCGCAAGAAGACTAAAGTACAAGACGTCAGCATGCGAATATTGGGGCTCAAGTTGATTTGGGCAGGACACTTGGCCAGACGTAGTGACGACAGGTGGACTAAGGCACTAACAGAGTGGAGGCCGAGAACTAGGCATCGAAATAGGGGACGTCCACCAGCGAAATGGGTCGTCGCATCGGTCGACGACATCAATACGTGGGTCGAACGTGGTTCAGACTGCCCGCGGCTTCGCCTGCGGTGAAAGAATACATATAGAAACTTTGACATCCCATTTTTATCTCATGGGAACTAATTTATGGGATAAAAAGTAGCCTATGTGTTAATCCAGGTTATAATCTACGTACATACCGAATTTCATCGAAATAGGTTCAGCCGTTTCGACGTGATTGAGTGACAAACAAACATCCAAACTTTCGCATTTATAATATTAATGAGATGAGACTAGTGGTTCGCCCCGAAATGGAATCACGCGAGACTCCCATTAAAAAAATTGTAATCTTTGACTATCAAAATAGTCCCACGAAATGCCTAACCAGATCACTTGACCTACAGTTTCATTAAAATTACAGGTAACGGGAGTTCATGTTTTTGGTTATTCTTTTTGGGGTAGAAATGGCAGTTCTGGACTTGAGACTTTTCCCTATATTTGTGTAACTAAAGCTACACGCAGACCAAATTACAGCACAGTGGGGTCACTGGTGTGCCCTGTGAATTTCGTCAAAGTTCAGTTTTTGTTATGGCTAATAACTTGAAGCTACAAATTTGTAACTAAAAATATAAACAGGGTCGAAATGTACTGATAGAAGACCTTTCATTAGACGTGCCACTTGATCGGATAGTCCCATTTTAGTTTTTTTACATCTCTTGATAGCCAACATCTCAACAACCCCCCTTATATACCAAATTTCACGATGATTGGATCAACGCTTCGAAAGTTATCCTCGGACAAACAAACATACATACAACGCCGATTTTCCCCAAGTTGATTTGGAGATTACAATTCCCTCGATCAATAATACATTCCATTAAACAATCATCCTCGTCAATTAAAAGTTGTCTGGAAGAGATCGCTTAGACCGCCCATTGTGCTTACATTTTTTTACTGTTTATATGACACTCCCTACATCATCCACGATCAGTGTCCAATCGCTCAGTTCCGTAAGAAATACACATAATAAAGGTTATTAGTACAATGGGCGGTTTTATCGCTAAAAATAATCTCTTCTAGAGAAAGGCTCTGTAGAGATATATCTTTATCTAGCCTTATATCCTATATATATATAGAGCGATAAGGCCGCCCACTGTACTGCCTTTTTGGTTTTATTCTAGTGTTATATAGTTTATATAGGTAATAAAGAATTGTTTTTTTTAGTTCAGCTTATACAACCTGTTCTGTTATGTACGACATTAATTTAAAACACACATCCGGAATCGTATCAACTGATTTTAGAGGTGTGTTTATTACCTGTAGCTTGAATATTTATCGACCAGTAAACGATACATTTCCAATAAACAATTTGTAACGTAAATCGGCTAAATCAGTTTAACAGGTACAGCTACTAACATGATGAATGAATATGATTTGTTTACCTATTTTATACAGGCTGTTTCATTTATATTTTAGGACTTGTTGTTACAAAGATTGTTTGAACATTTAAAATTTTCTATGGTAATGAATTTGAAAAAATCCTATTTTACAACAATTCTAGCCTTCCCGTGTTTTCATTTAATGTCGTACATAACAAAACACGTAGTATAGAAGATTGTAAAAACGTCTTATTTTTTAATATTTTTTTTTATTTTCAGGGTACCTTCTCAGTGTACGAACGGTTCAGTGAAATCCACGATTTCGTGCGTGAAAATCTAGAGCTCGCAGATTTCCCCTTCTCTCTGATTACACCTACTGGCCAAAAGCTGAGCTTAGACGAAGATGCCAATAAGACCCTTGTAGACCTTAGATTAGTACCAACTACAGTGATTAATTTCGCTTGGCACGCCTCTGTTGCACAGGATATAAAGAATAGTCCGAACAAGGATATGTACTTGAAACCTGAAGTTATGATTCTTGTTAAAGAAATTTAAGATGAGATAATAATTTTATATCAAAGCATTTCTGTGAGGTTATAGTGCTATAACACAGCAGTTATAATAACGTGGGTTAGTTTCAGAATCCCCACTGTTCCGTCCCACCAGTGGGGACAATGTGACAAATTAAAAATCGTGCTATAATCTCTACTTATCTCGTTGAAAACTGAGACACGTTCTCGGTGATCCTGGTGACAAAATCACCTCCGCTAATGCGGAGGAGATTGTAATGAATGAATGAATGAATGAAAACACTTTATTGTACACAATATAAACAAAATATAAAATACAAATCAAATAGTACAACGGGCGGTCTTATCGCTTAGAAGCGATCTCTTCCAACAAGGCCTACACAAGGTATAGACATGTACCGGGGCGTTTCTCTCCTATCCCCCTTGGCAACGGCTCAAGCCGCGGCTCGTACCTGAGTGTTGCTCTTGCGCTAATTGCGTATCAAAACTTACTGGGCTGAGCGCCCTCTGTGCTAGCCTAAAGTTCGGTTAAGCTGCATCGGCCTCAGAGGCCCAAAGAGAGTTAGTCCTTCAGAAAAAAAATATCCCCACAGCGCGATCAGTGTTGAAGCGATATAATCTTAATATTTTCTGCTTGATTTGAACGTATTGCACATAAAATGTTATATTGTCTACATACCGCACCAACGTTTCACCTATGATCGCGTAGTGGGGATAACGATAGCATGATTTTTTATTTGTATCATAATCCCTACTAGTGCGGCAGAGGGATTATGAAACTTACCCACTGATAAAATGTTTTTGTATGTATATAACTGATGTGCGGGAATACCATTACATTGTCTATTTAGCGTTTTAATTATCGCGGTCTCTTTCTTTTTTCATCTTTTAGAAAAGGACAGTGATAATGCAAGACTTTAGAGAGTGTTACACAGAAACTGTCGCTATTTTTAACACTTGTTGCTTCCGTTGCACAAATAACCAGACACTAATTTTGATGATTCTTCAAATGGAAACGCCATATTTACTACTAGTTTTCGCCCGCGGCTTTGCACACGTGTTTTGTCAATAAAAAGTAACCTATGTCTCAATCCAGGACATCATCTATCTATATATCTAGACAACCTCCGTGGTGCAGTGGGCGAATAGCCGGCTGAGACGCAGGAGGTTGCGGATTCGATTCCCGCCGCGGAACAAATGTTTGCATAATCTACAGATATTTGTTCCGGGTCTGTTTGTTTCTCTATATATTACAAGTTTTTTTTTACAAAAAAATATATATATAAGTATTATATCAGTTATCTGGTTACCATAGTACAAGCTCTGCTTAGTTTGGGGCTAGATAGCGCTGTGTCAAATGTCCAGCAATATTTATTTATTATAATTACCAAATTTCATCGAAAGCGGTCTGGTTTAGTTGCGAAAACGTTACAGACAGGGACAGAGTTACTTGCCCCAATGGCCGTTCTTTGAGGTATGTGCCCTGCCCACTGTCACTTCAGTTTTGTAATCTGGTTTATGTCAGCGTCTTTGGTTTGTCTACGAATCCCACTAGAAAAACGACCCGTTAAAGCCGATGGCCGTTGGGTTAAGGCACAAGATTGGTCGCTCTTGAAATCTATGCGGGAGGTTGTGTTCAATCGCTGATATGATTATGTGATGTTCCTCATTTGTCAACTGTTCAAATTCACTCTGTATATTGTGAAATGTAGTAAAGACTGGGTATCGATGTGATCGCCTGCACTTTATAATATGTACACAGAACAGGAACAGAAGTTAAGTTACAACAGATTTTATTTCTAGCCCGTACTGTCCCACTGCTGGGCAAAGGCCTCTTCCTTCCACTTATCACGGTCTAGAACCAGAACGTCCAAGGCGTCGCTCCAGCGCTTGTTAGGCCTTCCTCGGCGTCGCTTTCCGTCTTAGGAATCCATATGCTTGTGACCTTGGCCCACCTATCGGGTGAGGTGAAATATATTTTTTGTTTGTACTAAAAACGTGTAGGACGTCCGGCAGCGAGATGGGTGGACGACATCGTTAAGGTCGCCGTCAGTGGGTGAGACTAGCGCAGGATCGTGGTGGATGACACAAGTCAGGCTGTGGATGATAATGATGACTAAAAACAGGATATTTACCATGATTTATAATTTTAAGTAAAGTAAAAGACATTTATTGAGGACAACAGTACGGACAAGATAGAAGGTAATAAAATAAAACATTGAAAAAGACATTTAAAATAACATTATGAAAATGGTAGGTACGTACCTATAAAAATACAGAAAGACAGATATAAAAACAACAGAATTAGGAACGATCATTAAAGGCAGGTCTTAATGCAAACAAAAGCTACATAAATACGTGGGCGCTGTGTGGTGTCCCAAAAAGGATCAGTCTCAGCTTTGTGTTGGTCTACGCTTAGGCACTATGTGCAGACCAACGCTGGTTTTCAGACTGAGCCTGTTATAGTGTAATTTGTATTTATAATAGTTACAAGTTGTGATAGTTCAAATATTATATTGTAACGATAAAAGATACATAGATAAATTGTGTTCCTGTTTCTCAGAAAAGCATAAGCTGTTGCTTAGGAAACAGTTCTCTCCTGAATTATATTATGGTATGAATATTAGAGAAGTCAAGGCTAAATCAGTCGAAACTTTGATCAAATTGATCCGAGATCCTCAGTGCGTGCGGCGGTTTTCGCTCGTGGTACTAAACTTCTGTTCCCATCTATTTTGTAATATGTATCACCCTACAATAGTATGCTTTTTGAATGTTATTGCGTCCATTTTATATTAATAACGGTTCTCGTATTTTTTAGGAAATAACAGTTTTAGAAATAACTTATGCGTTATATAAAATAAACAATACTATGTAAAAGCGAAAAACGGCATTCTGGATATGTGCGTAAATCGTTAGTTTCAATCAACTACAAATAAAATAAGATATATTCCCACTATTACCGTTAAAGTTGTCCCGTGACGGGACTACTTGGAATTTTCTTCCCCGATGTTCCATTGACTAGGACTAATGGGAACTATATTCCCAGATGTGCCAGTAGTTGTCCCGTGACGGGGCTATTGGGAATTTTCTTCCCAGTTGTTCCATTTAACTGGACTAATAGTAATTATATTCCCAGATACTCCAGTAGTTATCCCGTGACGAGACTATTGGGAATTTTCTTCCCAGATCTTCCATTTAACTGGACTAATGGGAATTATATTCCCAGAGGTTCCATTAACTGGAATGCTTGGAACGGTAACGTGTCAATTACAAAATGTTATTTGATTTGAAAATGAGCACTTTAATATGAACTTTTTAATATACAGACAGCGTCGCTAACTGAAATAAAAACTTGTAATAATGTTATGGAAACAAATTCTTATAACCAAGTAACTTTTTAACAAAAATATAACTACCGACCTGTGCAAATTTTCATTAGTTCTCTTTCCTGTGCACTGCCTACACATCTTTATCTACAATACACAAAGGTTATCTGGAAGAGAATGCTCTTTAGCATTGAGTTCGCCTACCTCGTACTAGTTTTATAATGCAATAAAGTATTTTCAATCAATCAATCAACCTTAGATAACTGAAAAAAACAAACTACTGAACAGATTTTTAATGACATTTCTATGTGACCAATCTGAATGTATATCCTTACAAAAAATATTTATAACACATTATGCGTCCCTATAAAATTTGAGGGTTGCCCTCGATTTTTGAAGTGCAATCTTCTTTAGACGCGTTGGGCATTTTTGAGATGGGAAAAAACCATTGAACTCGGGACACTTACCTACCGACACCTCTATATAATTTTTTTTTTGTTTGTGGAGTGGCATAAGCTAACTTTCTTAGTTAATTTTAATGCTTATGCAACACCCATCATGATCATTTTGCAACATCCAAATTTTTTTTGAAGTGTTATATTTTTTAGGCGCGTTGGGCATTTTTGAGATGGGAAAAAACCATTGAACTCGCGACACTGTTACCGTTACCGACACCGTTCGTGACGATTCAAAAAATACAGAAGTTTTCACTTCTGTTGGCACTCAGTGCCACTTTTTTATTTTGGAATCCCATCATTAGATCCTGACTTGGTGCCAATGAGACCACCCTTTTAAACAAAAAAAGAATTTCTCAAATCGGTCCAGCGTCTTCGAGTAATCGCGTAACATACATACAAAAAAAAATATTCCGTCGAATTAAGATCCTCCTCCTTTTTTGAAAACGGTTAAAAAATTGATTTTATCTAAATACGCGACGTGTAATTAAATTTTTTTGAAAATCATTCAACAAGTTTTTATTTCAATCTTTAATGTAGGGGGTTACCAGTCTGTACATACACTGCACATCAAACTATACATTTCCAATATAAGCTGACCTCTCATCGAAGAAAAGCCTAAACAATGCAAGGTCACCTTATACTGGACAACTATAGCTTATACTGGATGTATAACCGTGTTATAATGAGACCTTATTTATAATAACGATGTTTAGCGTTATTTATTTATGTTTGTTGTGCTTATAAAATTATGGTACGTTTTGTTAGCTGTTATAAGCAAGGACTGTTTTTATTTTTATTACAGTAATTGTAACGTTTCTGTATATTGTGGTTCGAGATGTTCACTATTATAAAATATTCAAATAAACAATATAAAACTGTTCTTTTGCTGTTTTTTTATTCACCTAACTAGCAAACGGTCGCGAGTTGGCGCGGATGTGTTAATAAAGTTCATGGAAATCGAAATCATCAAATTAGTGTGACCGCACAGAGCAATAATATATATACTACCTAGGTAGGTGTATGTATGGATAGTGAGGAATAATTTGATAGGCAGACCTCCGTGGCGCAGTGGGTGAATAGCCGGCTGAGACGCAGGAGGTTGTGGGTTCGATTCGCGCCACGGAAATGCTTGCACGATCTACAGATATTTATTCCGTGTCTGGATATTCATATAAATGTATTTACAAAAAAATAAAAAAAGTATTATGTCTGTTACTACAAGCTATATATCTCTGTTGACTGGCTGGGTATATTGACCGGGCCAGGTCATAGGCGGGGTCAGTGAACGAGCGAGGTCGTTCAAACTGTTCGTAGCAACTTCTTGTTCATCTGTGGCAGTTAAATGCTAGTTCTCTAACATTTCGTCGAGCAGCATTTTATCGATTTTCTCGAGATTTTGATAATAAAACATGAACATTTTATACATACATTTATTTTTTGCCGTGGGGCGCGGGCAGTAGAATATTGCCCCTCCGCTCTTGCCCGTGAATGCAGTAGGAATCTGCTAAGCTGCTAATCTGCTGAAAGATGGGCAGCAGCATCTTTTCGTGTTTTCAATATCTATACTGCGCTCGCCAACCCGCCTGCCAAGCGTGGCGAGTATGGCAACAACCCCCTTATGGATATAGTGCAACAAAAAACCAGGCCCCGAGTCCCCGGCGGCCCCGCTATTCCTGGCTACGGTAGCAGTCACGGTAACGGCGGGGCCAGGGGTGCTAAGAATCCCCGGGAGACGATCGGCTACCAAACCTTATGACGACTTACGACTTCCGACCTTACCTTGCCCTGGTAACACACAACATCCGCACTTTCAACATCCGAGGACAGACGAAAAGATTGTTGAGCTGGAAGAAGAAGTTAGTAGATTACACTGGGACATTTTGGTGTTATCAGAAGTCCGTAGAGAGGGCGAGGACACGATATCCCTCAAGTCTGGTAACCTACTATACTACCGGGAGAGCGACCAACAGTCCCAAATTGGTGTTGGGTTTCTCGTTCACAAGTCACTCATCAACAACATTATCACCATCGACAGTGTGTCGAGCAGGGTCGCGTACCTGACACTCAGAATATCTAAGCGATATTCGCTGCAGGTCGTTCAGGTATATGCGCCGACCTCTTCACACCCAGATGAAGAAGTAGAATCTATGTATGAGGACATCAGCAGAGCCATACATACGAACAAAACTCACTTTATTGTTGTTATGGGGGACTTCAATGCAAAGCTAGGCATGAGAAGCGATGATGAGTTGAGAGTGGGGCAATTTGGATATGGGCAACGGAACCCAAGGGGACAGAGGCTGGCCGATTTTCTGGAGAAAGAAGGACTCTTTATGATGAATTCTTTTTTCCAGAAGCCGCCTCACAGGAAATGGACCTGGATGAATCCCAACGGTTCCACGAGAAATGAGATTGATTTCATCTTGGCCATAAGAAACGAGTATTCAATGATGTCTCTGTGATTCACAGGGTGAAAACCGGCAGTGATCACCGAATTGTTAGAGCCACATTGAATATGAACGTTAAACTTGAAAGGTCCCGTTTGATGAAGTCTACGCTCCGACCCACTCGCGCACACATCCAAAACCTCGAGAACTTGTAAATCGCTTTGACTGTCTAGAAGTAGATGCATCAGTGGACGAGATCAATAACAGGTTCGTAGAAACCGTCCATACGGTGGGTTCCCAGTTCTTTAAGACCCCCGTACCAATAGACCTCAGAAACTCTCTGATGATACCCTTAACCTCATGGCTGAACGACGTTCTTTGCGACTGCAGTCTCCCGATGATGCTCAGTCACATAGGCAGCTCAATAGAAAAATTTGGAAATCCTTACGGCACGATATTCGTACCTTTAATACATCTCGTATTAAAGATACGATAGAGCGGAATAAAGGCTCCAAAGTGTTCGCAAGAGATAATTCTATTGGGCAGAGCCGCATGACGAAGCTGAAGAGGGAAGATGGCAGCATAACGTCAAGTAAAGCGGAAGTGTTAAGGGAAGTCGAAAGGTTCTATGGACGGCTCTACGATTCGGTCACTAAACCTGTTTGCAGTACGGCCAACGACCCAAGAGCCAAACTGACCCGAAATTATATCGAAGATATTCCGGACATCAGCCTGTATGAGATCAGGATGGCCTTGAAGCAGCTTAAGAACGACAAGGCGCCGGGTGAGGGCGGAATCACTTCAGAGCTTCTGAAAGCGGGTGGATCACCGGTACTTAAAGTCCTTCAGAAGCTTTTTAATTCCGCCTTGCTTGAAGGTACGACGCCAAAAGCATGGAACGAGGGCGTGGTGGTTCTGTTCTTCAAGAAAGGTGACAACACCTTGCTTAAGAATTACAGACCCATCTCGCTTTTGAGCCATTTTTATAAGCTGTTTTCAAGGGTCATCGCGAACCGTCTCGAACGCAGGTTTGATGACTTCCAGCCTCCCGAACAAGCCGGGTTCCGTAAAGGCTACAGTACCATAGACCACATACATACGCTGCGGCAAGTCATACAGAAGACCGAAGAGTATAACTTGCCGCTATGTTTCGCGTTTGTGGACTATGAGAAAGCCTTCGATTCGATCGGAACATGGGCAGTGCTTGAGTCTCTCCAACGATGCCGTATTGACTATCGGTACATCGAAGTGTTGAAGTGTTTGTATAAAAACGCCACTATGTCAGTCCGAGTACAAGAACAGAGCTCGAAGGCGATTCTCTTAAAAAGAGGCGTAAGACAGGGAGATGTCTTCTCTCCGAAACTGTTTACGACCGCTTTGGAAGATGCCTTCAAGCTTCTGGAATGGAAAGGGCTAGGCATCAATATTAACGGCGAATACATCACTCACCTTTGGTTTGCCGATGATATTGTGGTCATGGCAAAGTCGATGGAAGAGCTCAGCACTATGCTCGAAGGCCTCAATCGAGTCTCCCAACGGGTAGGGCTTAAAATGAACATGGACAAGACGAAAATTATGTCGAATGTCCATGTCGTGCCTGCCCCAGTTATGGTTGAGAACTCGGCTCTTGAAGTTGTCGACGCGTATGTATACCTAGGACAAACAGTCCAATTAGGTAGATCCAACTTCGAGAAAGAGGTCAATCGTCGAATCCAACTCGGATGGGCAGCGTTTGGGAAACTTCGCAACGTCTTTTCGTCCAACATACCTCAGTGCCTTAAGACGAAAGTCTTCAATCAGTGTGTGTTACCAGTGATGACATATGGCACCGAGACGTGGTCCTTCACTATTGGCCTTATGAATAAGCTCAGAGTCGCTCAACGAGCTATGGAGAGGGCTATGCTCGGGGTTTCTCTACGGGATCGAATCAGAAATGAGGAGATACGTAGGAGAACTCAAGTCACCGACATAGCCCGACGGATTAGCACGTTGAAGTGGCAACGGACAGGCTATATAGCGCGCAGAACAGATGGCCGATGGGGCCGGAAGGTTCTCGAGTGGAGGCCACGGACCGGCAAGCGCAGCGTAGGACGTCCACCTACAAGATGGGCAGACGACTTGGTAAGAACCGCAGGGCGGCGTTGGATGCAGGCCGTTTCCAACCGCAGTTCCTGGAGATCAATGAGGGAGGCCTTTGTCCAGCAGTGGACGTCCTACGTCTGATATGATGATGATGATGATTATTTTTTGTTTAGAAACCGTACCTTCAATAAGTTTAAATAGCAGCACGTTTTGGATGACATCCCTGTCCATGCTTGAGCTTTGATTTATTGAGTTTAGTTTCAGAATACGAGCCTACAACTTACATAAGGGCCAGGGCAAATTAAAAACTTGCTGAGAATATAAGCACGAGTTTATGTTAACTTGCACTTTATTACGATGATAGCAGCAAAGAACCTTAAATGAAATGTTGCAATTTGCCAAACGTACAAAAGTAAATGCGTCTCATATTTATCCCCCCCTCCCCTGACTCTCAAACGCTGGCGGGCGGGGGCGCCACATTACTTAGATCCGGGGCTTTATAAGTAGAGGTGTTACAAAGACAGATCCCGCTGCTGCTGGACCATTAGTTCCGGCGCGGGCGCTGCGTTCTCTATGGTGACGCTTTTGGTGCAATCCTCAGTCTTGTAGATGCCGACGAGCCGGTTGGACGTCTCGAACATATTGTACCGGAGCGATATTATTATGAATTGAGCGTTCCGGGTGCGGTCCTGGAAAAAACAAATACAATATTACACACAGCATATTACAATATTGCGGAGAACACCTTAGTGGCTGAGACGCAGGAGGTAGAACGCCACGGAAGAAATGTTTGCATGATCTTAAAGATCCGTTCCGGTTCTGGATGTTTTTTTTATATATAAGTGTAACGGTTAGAAGACAAGAAGCCAGTTGAGATTTTCACCGATGGATGCGACAATATATTGTTACCAGCTGCGGGTTCGGGATAAAATAATGAAAATCAATCTAACCAAAATAACACTAAAATGATAAATACACGAACTGAATCACAACACGGTCGCACAATAAACCACTAAATTCACCGAAATATTCGCACGTATCGCCACAACCAGACTGACTCCTTCGAGCGTTACTATTAATACCGCGAATTATTTCCAGAATCTTCTCGATGTATCCACTAGTAACTAGAAAAGTGTAGGTATTACGACCGACTACTATTTCTTATTCTGTGCAACTGTAGGTAAAAACGTGGTTTGTAGGTATATTCTATACCAAGACCTACCTATACAGTAGGTATAACTTTGAGAAGCAGACTATTACTTTACTATTACTTATTCTGTAACAGCCTCGACGTAACAATATGATCTCGATCCATAAACCTGCATCTATTAACACAGTACGGAACCCCACAGTATGCAAGTATAATTCGCACTTGATCGGTTCTTTAGTCGGTGTCGAAAATGTTTAAAGGTTGTTTGGTTATTATTGTTAAAGACTTTGTTTATAAAGACAAAGGACTAACTCAAAGAACGGGACTTATGTCCCTCATTGGTCAAACTAAAATAAGGCTGAGATAGCTTCTTTCAAACATGCAAACAAAGAGCACAGTTATATAATAAGTTGTCCAATATAGTTAAAGAAGCCCCTAGTATGTCTGTATTTAAAAAAAGATTGAGAAACTATATACTAAAGAATATTAAGTTAAGCAATGTTACTGTTATATCACTGGACATAATCCAGTACAATAATGTAATTAGATGTTCTCTGTAAGTGAACCCTGTTCTTTGAGCATAAATATCTTTAACCACGTTTTCAAACTGGACAGGCTTGGCTCTTGTCGACTGTACCTTGATATAATTAGCGACAATAGACACGTTCTTGAAGTCGAGCGCGGCGTCGATCTCGTCCATGACGTAGAGCGGCGTCGGCTTGTAGTAGTGCAGCGCGAACACGAGCGCCAGCGAGGACAGCGTCTTCTCACCGCCCGACAGGTTCGAGATGTTCTTCCACGACTTGTTCGGCGGACGGACACTGTAATACACGACGCCGGTCAACTACGAGCAGGTGGAGCGATATCTAAATAACTCTTCTAGATACACTTCCTTATCATTTTTCTGTAATCTTTGCATATACAATACAACCTGTTTTGTTATGTACGACAATAATATAAAACACATTCGGCATCATATTAACTGATTTTAGAGGTGGGTTTAATACCGGTAGCTTAAATATTTATCCAGTAATCAATAAATTTAAACAATTTTTAAGGTAATCGGCTGTGCCTTAGCGACGATGCCGCTTAGTCAGTTTAACAGGTACCTACTTACATGATGAATTAATATGATTTGTTTATCTATTTTATGCAGGCCGTTTCGTTGGTATTTTAAGACTTGAAATTAAGATTGTCTAAAATTAAAAAATAAACCTGTGGTAATTAATGAATCCAATTGGGATGGGCCGCATTCGGCAAGCTAGACGACATCCTTAAGTCGCCTAAAACTCCACAGAGTCTGAAGACCCGCTTATTTATGCAATGTGTTCTGCCCACCATGACTTACGGTGCCGAGACATGAACGCTCACGCAGGAGGCTGTGTACAGGTTAAGAGTTGCACAGAGAGCCATGGAGCGTACCATGCTCGGCGTCAAACTCTTAGATCGAGTTCCAGACGTCGAGATCCGTAGACGAACGAAGGTTCATGACGTTGGGAATCGAGTTATGGAGCTCAAATGGTCTTGGGCGGGACACTTGACAAGACGTGGTGATGACAGGTGGAGCAGGGTAGCGACTGAATGGTGACCGAGGAATGGCTGTAGAAGGGTAGAACGTCCGGCAGCGAGATGGGTGGACGAAATCGTTAGAATCGCGGCCCGTCAATGGGTGAGACTAGCGCAGGATCTTGGCGGATGGCACAAACTTGGGGAGGCCTATACCCAGCAGTGGGTGAAGTCGGGCTGTGGATGATGATGATGGATTTAAAAAAACCTATTTTACAACAATACTAGCCATTAGCCCTACCCGTGTTTTCATTTAATGTCGTACATAACAATACACATAGTTATTTAACTCTCAATCATAAAACTTTCAAATTTTTCACTTCGCAAACAAGATTATAACGCTATTTTTTCGTAATTTTTCATCAAATTTCAAAATAGTACAAAATAAAAACAAATGTTTTGGAATGTATAAATCATTCTACCTGATTCAACCCCCCCCCCCATTGACCGATCCCGATATTTCTAAGACTAATTCTAAGATTTCCTAATACTATTGCGTTTTCACTAATTACTGAACTCACTTAATGTAGCTCGAGTTATCGTTTGTAACAACTTTTTACTTCTGCTTTACTCTTGTAATGATCGTCATATTCACCTGAATACTATACCCTCAGTGAAGGGGTCCAAGGAGTCCACCAGCTCCAGTTCTGCATCACCACCCAATGTAATCATCTGGTACATTTCCTTCAGTTTCGCTGTTATAGTGTTAAAACCTGAAATCACAATACAAATCTATAGATCATTTTAATAATCTTAAGATTTTCTGCCGAAGTAACACTGTAAAATGTAATTGAAGATACTAGTGGTTCGCCCCGAAATAAGAAATCGCGAGTCTCCCATCTATATATATATATATATAAAACAAAGTCGGTTTAGTTACACCATTTGTAACTCAAGAATGGCTGGACAGATTTTGATGATCTTTGAGTTATTGGCCCGAATAGCAGAATAACTATTAACATATTGGAAAAGTTCACGCTAAAAACTATTATGGCGAAAATTAATCTTCTCATACATAGATGTAGCTCAATGATGGCCGATTGACAATACATTTGGCAGCCCGCGTCACATGCATGTCAAGGCGATACGAAGTTTTTGACCATTAAAATAGTGCCATGTAAAACATTCAAATTACAAATCACGGGAGTTAAAGTGATTCCTCTTTTGTGGGGTATAAATAGCAGTAACTTCTGGATTTTTTGTTCTCTTTTTTTTTGTCACTAAAGCTATACCAAATTTCAGCACTGTGAGGTACCCTGTGAATTCCCTCAAAGTTTAGTTTTTATTATGGCTAATAACTTAAAAAATATAAGGTGTAAACTCAAAATAAAAACGGGGTCGAAATGTACTGATGAATACTGAAGGCGATGCAGGTGTAAGAATGGCGAATATGGATTGGGGTGAATGAAGCCACTTATGTGTGAGAAAAACAATCGTGTATTGTCCAAGAAAGAGTACAGCTCGACTTATCTAAAGGAGCGCGCAGTTTACACGATGCTAGCATTTCGACTGACCTGACCCAAAAGTTAACTAATTAGTGTTAGCTAGACCGCGAGCCCCCTTCCTCGTTCCCCGCATGCACCTTGCACATCATAATGCAAATACCTTTCATTAGACGTCTCATTTGACCTGATTGATTAATATTTTTTATACTCCTCTTGAACCCCAATATCTCAACAATCCCCCCAATATTTTTAGCTCATTTAGTCACACCAGGATTGTGCCATCACTACTTAAATTTAGACCAAAGTTCACGAAAATCGGATTAACGCTTCGGATGTTATCTTATGACAAATAAACAAACATACATGCATGCATACATACTACGCCGACTTGTCCAAATTGATTTGGAGATCTAGATTCGCACGACCAAAAATGTTTTATTGAGAAAAGAAAAACATCTTCGATGCCAGGTCACATGACGCAGGTTCACTAGTGTCATTATGACAAGGGTTAAAACGGGGAGGGAGGTGTTGAAGTGTGTTTGCGTGTGTAATCTATATAAATAAAATATTAGTTACATTTTGTATAAATAATTATGTTATGTATGATACAAACACGGCTGTACTGATTGGCTGAAAATTGGTGGGGAAGTAGCTTAGAACCAGGAGACGGACATAGGATACTTTTTATCCCGTTCTTAGAACCAGGAGACGGACGTAGGATACTTTTTATCCCGTTTTTAGAACCAGGAGACGGGCATAGGATACTTTTTATGCCGTTCGACCGCGTTCCCGTGTGACGTGACATAAAACGTCAAAGAGAATACAAGTCACTACAAAACGTGGTGTAACAAAAACGCATCTGACATGGAATAACAAAACGCAAATGACAGCTAAACGTAATTTTGTCTATGGTTGAGTTTGGTTGTAAATTTAGACATAAAAAATCCGGTTAGTTACACCATTTTATAACTCAAGAAAGCCTGGATCGATTTTGATGATCTTTGATTTCTTGGATTTGTCTCCGCCCCAAATAGCAGAATATCTATTAAAATATTGGAAAAATTCACGCAAAAAAATTATGAAGAAAATTCATTTTCTCATACATAATGATGGCCGGGGACAACAATTGACAATTCTACCAGGGTGACGTATATTGACAGCCCACGTTATATGCATGACAAGGCGGTACGAAGTTCGGCCGGTCAACTAGTTAACTTATACAATTCAAATATTGATTAAAAAATTACCAGCCAAGAAGTCAACCTGTCGCTTCTTCCTGAGTGTATCGTAGAGGGTGCGCATTTCATTCCGCTTCGTCGTAACCTTTTCTAGATCTGCGGCGCGTTGCAGGTACAACGCTTCTTTGGCGAGGTATTCCTGGAGAACAAACATCACAATTTGAACAAAAACATTTTATTTTTTATGTTATTAGTGTGGAAACAAGCTTACGGCCCCCTGATGGTAAGCGGTCACCGTCGCCTATTGACACCGGCAACATCCGGGGTATTGTCGATGCGTTCCCTACCCTGTAGAAACCTCTTAACATTTCTCTTGAAGCGTACCATGTGAGCCTAATGAGTAAACCTCAGATGGCCAACCTCATTCCACATCTTACACGTATGGGGTAGAAAAAATCGCGTGAAGAGTGTGGTGCGCGATACATACGTTATGTACGCTTCACGCGATTTTTTCACGACTAAACGGCTAGGCTGATCTTCATGAAACTTAACAAGGAAATACTGTGTATCATGATAAACACAGGATATATTTATTTTGTACTATTGATCAAATACTTGGACTGCGCCATAGATTGTAAACAATAGTGTCAAAAGGTCTTTGGATGTAAAACCTTCCCCATGGTTGTTACATGGTGTTTTGTTTTCGTTTGTGAAACTGACAAACGTTACTTGCAACTTTGACTCGCCAATCAGCCACTAGAGAGCTACTACAGGAGAGTAGCTAATCAACACTGTATACTTGAAGCTGGTGAAAGAGGTCGTAAGAGTCACATTGTGTTTATGAATACAAATTCAATAATTATTGATTTGGAAGTATGAACACTATAAATACAAGCATACTACTTAGATGGCTCCCTATTCGTCTTCGTCGTGATCTTCACGTTCTCTCACTCTTATTTAAAGTATTATATTGTCCACTCTCTCCTCCCTACCTCCGTGAACGCTTCGAATTCCTTGTCCCTCGCAGTGTGTCATCCCGGTCCTCTAAGTCCCTTCTCCTCAAAACACCTCAACACACTTCAAGCCGTTATGGTGGCTCCTTTACCGTTTATGCGGTGAAAATTTGGAATGGCGCGAAAATTTGGAATTTGGAACGACGGACTAGCGCGAACTTCTTGGGGCCCTGCCCCAAGAAGTTCGCGCTAGTCCGTCGTTTAACATTTTCAAAGGGAAAGTTAAAGAGCACTATCTTTCTGTGTAATTTTATTTTATTGTAGGTATATATTTATTTTTGTATATATTAGTCTATTTATTTTATTTATTATATTCATTCATTTTATTACTTTCTTTTGGTATATTTCGTTTTATTTGTTTAAGATTTATGTACATATTTATGATTCTTGTACACGCACCTACCTTTAAAATCATCTCTCTCTCTCTCTCTCTAGCCTTAAAGGTTTGCTGGATGAAAACTCTTTATAGGGTTAAGCTCGCCTTTGTACATGTCCTCTATTTCTGTACTTTATAATGTATTTTCTTGTGTACAATAAAGAATAAAGAAGCATATTAAAAAACGTTGTCAACGGCAAAATTTATATAAAACTGAGTAGCAGTGCCAGCGCCCTCCTCTTCAAAATAGAGATAGATTCCTAAAAGTATTGCGGTACAAGAATAAACTAAATAAAAATAATTTTAGATAAAACCGGCCAAGTGTGTAAAAACGACAAAAAAATCATGTCTGTTGTATGGGAGCCCCAATTAAATATTTATTTTATTCAATGGTTCAACGTTATTTATTACCTCAGGGTAGTAGCGAGGTTGGTGCCGATTAAGCTAGTCCTCTAAATTGTATAAGCGCCCATACAATTCAGAGGACTATCTTAATTGCCGTCAACTATGGATGGGAACACCCTTTAATTTTCAACTTTTTTTATTTTATGGAATTTTTCCCTTATTTGTGCTGTACGACCTTGCTTTTTGCCAAATTTTGTGATTCTAGGTCAACGGCAACTACCATATAGGTTTTCAACCCAAAACCTATAAAACTACCCCTAACCTACTTCCGTTTGACCTAGAATTGTCAATTTTGGTTAAAAGCAAGGTGTTACAGCACAGGTAACGGAAACATTCCGTAAAATAAAAAAGTTGAAAATTAAGGTAAATTTTGGTGTACTTACAAGTTTTCGCGAAAATCTAAATTTGCCCATATCTTTTTATTGTATTGACTCAGGACCTTGATTTTTATACTCCTACTAGGGACTATAGACCTCAGTATCTGGTAAAAACTTGCTAAATCCACCCATTCCTGAGAAAACGGTGCTGACACACGGAAAGACAGACAAGAGAGTGATCTTATTTTAGGGGTTCATTTTTTTACCTTTTTAGGTACGGAACCCTAAAAAGGAATAATAATTACAAACTAAAGTAAACTAAAGATCATGATGAAGATGAAGTATGTACCTTGACAGCCTGCGTGTTAGGCTTAGCGTCTCCGATCCTCTGCTTCTGCAGGTTGATCCTGTTCCTCATCTCGGAGACGTCCACCGCCTGCAGCTCCGCGGCGGAGTGCGCGGCGAGCGGCGCGACCGGCTCCAGCCCCGGCACTACCGCATCGCACTCCACACCCACCTCCTCCAGTTTCAGCTTCGCGATCTAACAAATTCAATTAAATTACATTTATTAACTAAGGGGGTCAAATGGTCTTGGGCGGGACATTTGGCTAGACGTGGTAAGACATATGGAGTAGGTCAGTGACTGAGTGGTGGCCGAGGAGCGGGTATAGAAGGGTACGACGTCCAGCATCGAGATGGGTGGACGACATCGTAAAGGCCGTGGGCCGTCAGTGGGTGAGACTAGCGCAGGATCGTGGCGGATGCCACAAACTTGGGGAGGTCTATACCCAACAACGGGTAAGTCAGGCTATGGATGATGAAGATTTATTAAATTACTAGCTTCTGCCAGCGGCTTCGCACGCGTGGTTTCTCAACAAAAAGTAGTAAAAAGTACAAAAAGTATTCAGGGCGCCAACCACAATCTTTTAGAAAACTATAATATTTCAGGAGCCTTGTGTTTCAAGCTTGAAGCAACATTACTCCAATTTGAACCACATCACTTTTAAACATTACTGTTATAATCCTAATAGTGTTGTATATTTAGTGCTTTCTAGTGATTACAGCATCGAGTGCTGCGGCTGAAGTGACTCCTCACTTTAAATAAAAATACCTACCTCATTATCCCAAACCGGCGTTTTGCTGTAACATTCGTCGATGTATTTCTGCTGGTCGGCGACTTCGGTCGCGACGTCGAGCCGCTGGCTCTTAATCTTGTTCTGCGCGCTCTGCAGCTTAGCGATCTCCTTCTTCAGATCCGAGAACTCGCCCGTGCCTTCGCTTATTTGTTCTTCGATCTGAAACATACAATTATATTTATATTACCTTGTTTATTATTGATCAAACGAAGCGAGATCTCCAAATCAACTTGGGCAAATCGGCGTTGTATGTATGTTTGTTTGTTCGAGGATAACTTTCGAAGCGTTGATCCGATCATGGTAAAATTTGAAACATAGGTATGTTAGTGATGGCACAATTTTGGTGTGACTAAATGAGATAAAAATATTGGGGGGTTATTGAGATATTGAGGGCTTCAGGAGGGGTAAAAAAATAAAAATGAGACTATTAGGTTAAATGAGACGTCAAATGTAAGGTCTTCATTAGTACATTTCGATTCCCTTTTTATTTTCAGTTAAGTTTTTTGTAGTTTTTGAGTTATTAGCCATAATAAAAACTGAACTTTAACGAAATTCACAGGGTACACCAGTGACCCCACAGTGCTGTAATTTGGTATGCGTGTAGATTAAGTGATACAAATATAGGCAAGTCTGAAATCCATAACTGCAATTTGTACCCCAAAAAAGTGCAACCATTTGAATGAAACTGAAGGTCAAGTTATTTGGTTATTTTCGTGGCACTATTTTGATAGTCAAAGATTACGAATAATATATTTTTGTTTTTATGAGAGACTCACGAGGTCTCAGTTCGGGGCGTACAACTAGTTATAAATACAGAATTTATCACGTACCGAGGCGTCGTAGTCGGGGCGGATCGGTTTGGATTCAGTCTGGGTGGATCGGTTTGGATTCAGTCTGGGTGGATCAGTTCGGTTTGATTTTGTTCAGAGCGGAGCAAACCGAAACATTATCGGTTGAAACAACAATAAAACGGTACGTGATAAATCCCGTATTTATAATAATGATTATTGATATTAAATAAAATTTACCTTGATACCACAAAAAAGTAGAACAACAATTATTATGTAAGATTTTTCTCTGTTTACTAACAAAAATTATGAGTCCCAGTCTGGTCTGAAATAAAAGTTGCTTTATTTAACTATTAAAAAAATCCTTACCAATATTTTAAGAATTTTTTTACCTCTATCAGTTAAAAACACGAACTGTTAAAAATCAAACATTGTTTAGTGCGTGTTTAAAAATATCTTTTACAAAAAACCGACCAAGTGCGAGTCGGACTCGCGCACGAAGGGTTTCGTACCATTATCTATATAAAAGGCAAAATATCAGGTCTGTTGTATAGGAAGGAACCCTACTTAAATATTTATTTTATTCAATAGCACAATTTTATTTATTTACCTTATTTGAGGTTGGTGCCGATTAATCTAGTCCTCTAAAAATTGTATGAGCTCCCATACAACTCGGGGCCACCCTTTAATTTTCAAATTTTTCCTTGATTTGTGATCTTGCTTTTTGCCAAATTGTGTGATTCTAGGTCAACGGGAACTACCATATAGGTTTTCGACCCAAACCTTTAGGGTACTTCCGGTTGACCTAGAATTGTCAATTTTGGTTAAAAGCAAGGTCAGCATAAGTAAAGGGAACATTCCGAAAAATAAAAATAAATAAAATTAAGGTAAATTTTGAAAATCTAAATTTGCCCATATCTTTTCATCGTGTTGACTCACCTTGATTTTTATACACCTAATAGAGACTATAGACCTCAGTATCTGGTATAAATTTCAACTTGCTAGGTTCACCCGTTACTGAGAAAATCGGTGGTCACACACGGACAGACGGACCAGAGAGTGATCTTATAAGGGTTCCTTTTTTACCTTTTGAGGTACGGACCCCTAAAAATTGGTAAGGAAATTTCTTAACTCCCGTTAAACAGTGGTTTAACTTTTTAGAGGTTACAAGGTTAATGTTTTAAATATAAAACCACAAGTTTTTTTTTGATTATTTTTTGTGGCTTTAGTTTAACTGCGGCCCCTAGTTCGTGGGGGCGTTCATACACCACTAAGCTCTACAGCTGTTAAAAACTGTAGGATATTCTTAGGGGTGATAACTGTTAGTCCCTCCGGGCTATGTGTTTGCCCAGATGAATGGTACGTTTGCGCATTAGTGAACCACACTCGCCTAACATGTATAAAGGCGATTCTACATTACAAAATCTGCAGGGCTATTCCCAGCCCTAACAATGTAACGAATAAGTTTAAGTATGTCTATGTAAAATAAGTAGTTATTATTAAGGTTCATCCATTTATGCAATTTATTTTTAGGGTTCCATACCCAAAGGGTAAAACGGCACCCTATTACTGAGGCTCCGCTGTATGTCTGTCTGTCACCAGGCTGTATCTCATGAACCGTGATAGTTATACAGTTGAAATTTTCACAGATGATGTATTTCTGTTACGGCTATAACAACAAATACTAAAAATAGAATAAAATAAATATTTAAGGGGGCTCCCATACAACAAACGTGATTTTTTTGGTCGTTTTAGCTCGATATTGATAACAGCAACAGGTAGACGCTTGAAATATTCACAGAGAATTTAGTTATATATTCACTTTAAAAATAAATAATTAAATTAAATAAAACAAATATTTAAGGGGGGCTACCATACAACAAACGTGATTTTTTGCCGTTTTTATAGATAATGGTACGGAACGCTTCGTGCACGAGTTCGACTCGCACTTGGCCGGTTTTTATTATAAGTAAATCATTAAAACAAAATATTATGTATTTACATGTGTAAGCCACACCATTACACCCCAGTTAATGTCCACACAGTCCAATCCAAAGGTTGTCTGGTAGAGATCGCTAAAGACCGCAAACAGTATCCATAGATTTACGTTGTTATTTTTCATTTGTGGTGTGGCAATAAAGAATTATCTAATCTAATCTAATGACTCGTAGCAATAGCATACCTCTTCCAAGTCCTTCTGTAGTTGCGCGTTGTCTAAAGTAAGCTGTCTCTTTTGAGTGGACAAATTCTCGAGATTGCGCTCAGTCTCTGCGAGATCCCCCTCCATTTGAGCGATCTTGTCTTTGGATTTTTTTGCATTTCTGTAAAAAAAATATGAAGGACGTATAAGGGTGGGTACTACTTTGGCACTTCTGGGGGCCAGTTACTGTAACTTAAAATAGAGTCGACGACCCAGTAATATCTAAGGATCTGGAGCCGCTGGGTCTGCGCCGTGAAATCGGAGCGTACAGCGATTTCTATAAAAATATATAACGGCGAATGTTCTGAAGAGCTGTTCAATTTAATCCCTGCTTCCCACTTCTACCAACGAACCTCCCGCAACCGGCAACGAGCTCGCCCACATATTGTAGATGCGTGGAAGTCTCACACGGTGCGTTTCACCCGCTCGTTTCCTCCACGCACCTGCAAGATGTGGAATGACCTTTCTCGGGAGGATTTTCCGGTGGACTTCAAAATGAACGCCTTAAAGAGAAGTGTAAATAGGGTATTAAGTGCTAGGCAACGCGACTGCAGTACCACGAGTGCTGCAGGAGTTTATAGGCGGCGGTGACCACTTAACATCAGGAGGCCTGTCAGCTTGTGTGTCTACAAGTTTAATATTAAAAAAAAAGTGTTACGAGCTGAGGGTTCTGGATAAAATAATTAAAATCAATCTAACCAAAATAACACTTTTATTCAACACTGACATCATAAATACACGAACTTAATCACAAGAATTCACAACACACTAAATCACCCCACTGTTACACAATCATCATCATCATCATCATCATCATATCAGCCGTAGGACGTCCACTGCTGGACAAAGGCCTCCCTCATTGATCTCCAGGAACTGCGGTTGGAAGCGGCCTGCATCCAACGCCGACCTGCGGTATGAGGGGGTTGTTGCCATACTCGCCACGCTTGGCAGGCGGGTTGGCGAGCGCAGTATAGGTGTTGAAACACGAAAAGACGCTGCTGCCCATCTTTCGGAGGTATCCCTTAGCAGACTCCTACTGCATCCACGGGCAAGAGCGGAGGGGCAACATTCTATTGCCGGCGCCCCACGGCATACAATAAACCGCTAAAAGTCACAGAAATGTTCGCACGTATCGCCAAAACTAGACTGACTCTGCGGACGTCTCTACGCACTATCTATACCGCGCACAGTAGATACATAACTCGCGAACGTTCTAGATGGTTCCACTGGTAACTAGAAGAGTGTAGGTATTTCGACAGACTACTATTTCTTATTCTGTGCCACTGTAGGTAAAAAAGAAACATGTAGGTATATTCCACACCAAGCATTACCTATTCTGTAACAGCCTCGGTGTAACAATAGTAAAATTCGAGTATTGATCTAGTATCGTTATGTTAAATGTCCTAAACCGTATTCACGTAATGATAATACAATGGCATGAGTTGACTATCATGCGATTAGACTTAATTTATATCAAGCTAATATTGTAATATTAGTAGAGCAGAATTCCAAAATGTATTCAATTCATAATCCAATCCCATTTGAGTCATCTTTCCTTTTTTTATATTCATGATAGCCAAGCGCTTGACCACTACCTCATCTGGTGGTAAGTGATGGTGTGATCGAAGATAGAGCAAGCTTGCCTAGAAAGAACCTATTCACTCTGGACTTGAAGACTCCGAGATTATACTGGTTTGGAAAAACATACGCCGCAAGTGAGTTCCACTCCTTACTCGTGCTGACAAGAAAAGTTGAAGCAAATCGTTTTGTACGGCAAGGTGGTACGCACACCAGGTATGGGTGGTACTTCTCGGTGCGTCTGCTTGTCCGTTGGTGGAAGGGGGAAGATCTTGCGCACATTCACCAAAACGAATCTTGTAAAAAACTGAAAGTCTGGCTACCCGGCGCCTGTTCTCTGGACTCGTTATGTTTTTAAAATTGTTTTACGTGAATTGGCCCCCAGTTGTTTTAAACGTACAAATTTATATTACAAAAATAAACTATTTTCAATTTATTGATACTAAACTATTACATAACTGTGTTTTAGAACTAATACAATATGGTCGCAAGCGTCAGTCGGCTTATTTGTGCGGACATTACGACCAACATTTACACAAGTAACTTTTTGATAAATTGGATTGTTATTATGATTATTATTATTGTTTCATACCACCTGGAGATAGAACATGCCTATGACCCACCTGATGTTAAGTAGTAACCATCGCCTATAACAAAGTATTGCCTCGGAGGTCACGCACCTTAGATACGTGCCCTACGATGCACTGTCCTGCGTCCATCTACTTGAGGCATATAGGTGTAAAGCCTCATATGTCTGTAATTTCACCAGCAACCGTACCCTTCAAACCGAAACACAGCAATGCTACTCGGCGACAGAAATAGGTATGGTGGTAGTACTACCCCGGACGAGCCCTATCACAAGAAACTCTACTCTTATAGAATATTTATATTGCATGCTTAGCTTATGCGAAATGTGTCGGAGCTAAACAAACATTTAACCGCATTTCATGCAATAAATATCATTTCATTATATTTAATGTCGAGTCCAGCTTTGTCTTGTGACGTGCCTCGATGCTCGAATGTGCTGTTTTGTTATTGGATAATTATGGACAAGTGTTTGAAAACGAGCTAAACCGGTAAGTTTGTGAAACTAACCAATCTTATCTATAATACCTTTATACAACAATACTTCCAGCTAAATAAATCATTTCATTTCACCCCAATACTTTTATACAGTCATACTGCCAGCTAAATAAATCATTTCTATTCACCCCAATACATTTATACAGTCATACTGCCAGCCAAATAAATCATTTCTATTCACCCCAATACATTTATACTGTCATACTGCCAGCTAAATAAATCATACCTATTCACCCCAATACATTTATACAGTCATACTGCCAGCTAAATAAATCATTTCTATTCACCACAATACATTTATACAGTCATACTGCCAGCTAAATAAATCATTTCATTTCACCACAATACATTTATACAGTCATACTGCCAGCTAAATAAATCATTTGATTTCACCCCAATACACTTATACAGTCATACTGCCAGCTAAATAAATCATTTCATTTCACCCCAATACATTTATACAGTCAAACTGCCAGCTACATAAATCATTTCATTTCACCCCAATACATTTATACAGGCATACTGCCAGCTAAATAAATCATTTCTATTCACCCCAATACATTTATACAGTCATACTGCCAGCTAAATAAATCATTTCTATTCACCACAATACATTTATACAGTCATACTGCCAGCTAAATAAATCATTTGATTTCACCACAATACATTTATACAGTCATACTGCCAGCTAAATAAATCATTTGATTTCACCCCAATACACTTATACAGTCATACTGCCAGCTAAATAAATCATTTCATTTCACCCCAATACATTTATACAGTCATACTGCCAGCTACATAAATCATTTCATTTCACCCAATACATTTATACAGGCATACTGCCAGCTAAATAAATCATTTCATTTCACCCCGATAATTTTAACAACCATACTTCCACTGTTCACTCTAGACTTGAATAACCTACCGAAGATTTGACACGCTTGAACGTTGTTGCGCCAAACGAATACAAACCTTATGCTTGTGTTGATAGAGACCTTCAGCTTCGTCATCTCAGTAGAGATCTTGCTTATCTTACTCGCCATATCGTCTGCGTATTTCTGCACGTCCTTGACGCGTCCGCCCGCGATCGCGTTTATTTGCACATCTACGCCGTGGACTTCTTTCTCTACCTATCAATGAAAAAAAGAATACAATGGCTGAGAACGTATTTTGGCATACGAAATAGCGAATGCGAGCGAGAACTCATGAGTTCAAGGGTGCTATTGATCGCTTACACCCAAGTATAACACATAACTTTTCATCAAAAATGCGAGGTAATTAAAAATACTTATAAAATAAATGTTCATTAGTCTAGGATTTGTCATGGAGATTTATTTACCTCTCCAGCATCATGTTTAGCCTTATCCAGTCGTTCCTTCGCCTCTTGTACCACGGCCTCAAGCTGAACCTTCCGCCCTTCATCCACCCTGCTGGCAGCCGCCTTCGACTCCTGCTGTCTGATTTGATTCTGAAAAAATATGGCCTTTTTATTAAGTGCCTTTTTTATACATTTAGACACACAAGCTGACGGGCCGCCTGATGTTAAGTGGTCACCGTCACCTATAACGGCTGCTTACCGTCCTCGGTTGGTTGGCAGCAATACGCTGAGACGGGGCATGTTGGTTGCTGCCATGATCACGGTACTCATACTCAAACCATCGTAAATATCCCATTTTTAAACTAAAGTGACAGTGGGATGGGCACATAGCGCAAAGAAGTGGCGGCTTTTGGGGCAGAAAGGTGTTTGAGTGAAGAGCACGCACTGGAAAGCGCTACGTAGTACAACCCCCCAGTAGATGGAAAGATAACCTGATAAAGGTTGCTGGGGGCCATTGGGTGCAGGCCGCACAAGATCGGTCGCTATGGAAATCTTGGGAGGATGAGGGAGGCTTATGTACAGCAGTGGACGTCCTATGGTTGATATGATGAAGCCCACTGGGAAAACCTCCGGGGAAAGGTCATTCCACATCTTGCATTAATGTCCAGTATCTTTATTTATAATATGGGTATAATATTTATTTCGCTCGCTTCGCTAGCTCGATCTATTAATAAGGGCACATGTACACAGCGTATTTAACGCGCGTTTCGGCGCCGTAGACGCCCAAAATACAGATTGCACTACAAAAGTTTGTACATGCGTTTGAATTAACAAATTTTGTTGACAAAGTAAAACACACAATTACGAATAACAGCCATATCACACTAATAAAACAGGAGAAAGTTTAGATGTTTGTTTATTTAAAGTAGTGGTTCGCCCCGAACTGAGATCTCGCGAGTCTCCGGTTAAAACAAAAAAATATTATTTGTAATCTTTGACTCTCAAAATAGTGCCTTACTAATATATAAATAACCACCTTACTTGACCTACAGTTTAATTCAAATTACAGGTAACAGGAGTTCATATGGTTACACTTTTTTAGTGTACAAATTGCAGTTATACTGGATTTCAGACTTTTGCCTATATTAGTGTCTAAATTTACTAATGAAAACCTTTCATTCGACGTCCCTCTTGACCTAATAGCCTCATTTTCATTTTTTTACACCACTTAAACCCCAATATCTCAACAACCCCCCGACCACACCAAAATTGTGCCATCACTACCTAACTATGTATCAAACTTTACAATGGTCGGATCAACACTTCGAAAGTTATCCTCGGACAAACAAACATACATACATACATACAACGCCGATTTGCCTAAGTTGATTTAGAGATCGCGCTTCGCACGATCAATAATTAAATATTGCTGGACATTTCACACAGCGCTATCTAGCCCCAAATACATACATATAATATAAAGAAAAACATCCAGACATGAAACAAATATCTGTAGATCATACAAACATTTGTTCCGCGGCGGGAATCTAACCCGCTACCTCCTGCGTCTCAGCCGGCTATTCGCCCACTGTACTACGGAGGTCGTCAAAATTTTTGTTTGTTACTCAATCGAGTTGTAAAGGCTAAACTGATTTCGTTGAAAATTGGTAAAGCCTATGTTTCGATCCAGGTCATATCTATCTAGATATGACCTGGATCGAAACATAGGCTATACTTTTTACTGACAAACTACGCGTGCGAAGTCGCAGGTCGAAGCTAATCTATACCAATATTATAAAGAGGAAAGATTTGTATTTTTGTGTATGTGTATGTTTGTATATGAGAATAAACTCAAAAACTACAATGCCGATTTCAAAAATTATTTCACCATTGGAAAGCTACATTCACCCTGAGTGACATTTTCATGGATAATATTGAGGATCCTTACTAAAACTTAAGTAACGTAACCCAAGGTGTAAAAAAGTGCACTAAAACGTCTTTCGTCGCATGCGCTGCGGAAACTATTGACGATAGAACAAAAGTATGTTCTACAATATCAAAGAACATATCAATATCTACAAAAATAATATTATAAAGAGGAAAGATTTGTTTGTTTGTTTGCATTGAATAAGCTCCGAAACTACTGGACCGATTTAAAAACTTCTTTCACCGTTGGGAAGCTACACTATCCCCGGGTGACATAGGCTACTTTTTACCCAACTGCGCAAAAAGAGGGTAATATTTTTTATTGAAAAACTACGCGTGCAAAGCTGCGGATTGTTCAGCTAGTTATATAAAAATTAAACACAAAATACAAATACAAAACCCAAAACAAAATGTATACAATAAAGAGCGTGAAATAGCTCTGAGTCAATAGTGCAGTGTGCACTTTGTCTATTACATTAAAGCACAAGCGCTGTCCATCCTGTCAGCTATAACTTTCAAATAGTTGCCTGACAAATGCTGCAATCTGCTTTACGACGCGCGTTCAAATACGCCGTGTGCATAGACCCTTATCCAAATTCTCACCTTAATAACAGGTACTTGCTCAGTCAAACTGCTAAGGTCGAGGTTGACCTTCTCAAGTGTCATTGTGCCCTCGCGAACTGTTCTCTGCAGTGTAACGAGAGCGTCCTCCATGCTGCTTTGTTGAGTGCGCAGTTCTGACAGTCTGAAATACAATATATGTCAGGGATGGAGAACCAATGGCACGCGTTCCATTGATGGTACGCGACACAACATTTTGGGCACGCCACCGATCGAAAAGTACACTATGAAGTATTGTATTACGAACGAAAATTACATTAAATTACATTTGAAACATTTATTATAATACATTTCTAAATGTTTTTTTAGTAGTAAATAAAGAGTTTTGAGTCGATAGTCACAATTATTTGACAACATTTCTTTAGAATAAATGGCACGTTGATACATGAAGGTTCGCCACCCCTGATATATGTATTATACTCTGTGAAGGATTGGGAACTGGTGATTATTTCTGTTTACGTGCTCTCTGCCACTACCACTCCGGATGGTAGTAGGTCGTTAGGTTTTCTGTCTAAAGATACATAGTGAATACATACTTATTACAGTTATTTTTTTCTACTTGAAGTGTAGTGGTGGACAATAGGGCTAAAATTCTGCATTTGTCATTGATAGTAACCAAAAGGCACCAATTTTACCAATTTGACGACTTCCGTGGTGCAGTGGGCGAATAGCCGGCTGAGACGCAGGAATTAGAGGGTTCGATTCCCGCCGCGGGGCAAATGTTTACATGATCTACAGATATTTGTTCCGGGTCTGGTTTTTTCTCTATATATTATAAGTATATATTTACAAAAAAAAATGTACGTAAGTATTCTATCAGTTATCTGGTTCCCATAGTACAAGCTCTGCTTAATTTGGGGCTAGATAGCGCTGTGTGAAATGTCCAGCATATTTATTTATTTAGTCCCCTCTAACACTGGCACTTGAATAATATTTTTCTATAGCCTATAAAGATAACACCACCACTGGGGGGAGTGGCGCCAGTTTTAGTGGGAGTCGTCGTTTGCTAGTTGATGTAAAAACTAGAATGTTTTTATAGGTTTTTCGATCGGTTTAATGAAGTTCCACAATAGACAAGATAACGAAGCGTCGTGTTCGGTATCTATTGAATTGCTTCTTCTACGTGACCAAGAAGACCATGCAAGAGTGGAAAGATTATGAACAGCACAAACACAAAACACTTTTTGGTACAATTTAATCCAACCAGTTTGGAAAGTGTTCCACGCGGACCAAGTCGCGGGCGTTCGGCTAGTATATTATAAGTTCGAAAGTAGCTCTCTCTCTGTCTGTCTGTTTGTTACTTTTTTACTACTAAACGACTGGACCAACTTCCATGAAATTAGGTATACAACCTGTTTTGTTATGTACGACATTAATTTAAAACACACATCCGGAATCGTATTAACTGATTTTAGACGGGCTTTAATACCGGTAGCTTGAATATTTATCCAGTAATCGATACATTTTCAATAAACAATTTTTAACGTAAATCGACGCTGTCATGATTAAGGAATATTATGGGTTTACCTATTATATACAGGCTGTATCATTGATATTTTAGGACTTGTTATGAAGTTAGTTTGAAAATATAAAATCTATGGTATTGAATTCGAAAAAACCTATTTAACAACAATACTAGCCATTAGCCCTACCCGTGTATTCAGTTAACGTCGTACATAACAAAACACGTAATATAAGCGATGTTACACCAAAGATATTGTGGCGTACGAGCGACCGCGATCTAGGATAAAGCCGTACCGACGGTACTGACTACGGAACCCTTTACTGGGCATAGTCCGACATGCGCTTCTTTTTTTTTAGCTAGCCTACATTTTCCCACTGCTGGGCAAATGCCTCCTCCATCTCCTTCCACCTATCGCGATCCTTGGCAGATTTCCACCATTCCTTCTCGAATCCGCTGATGTCGTCGCGCCAACGCTTTCGCGGTCGACCCCGACGTCGCTGTCAATCCTCCGGTACCCAAGATGTTATGATATTGGCCCATTACTCCGGAAGCATTAGACTTACGTGAATCATGCGCTAAATCAAATAATTATAAACTTACTTTTGCTCCAAAGCAGCGAGTTTTCTCTCATTAGCTTGTACAGTCGCTGGGTCCTGTTCGCTCGTGTCTTGTTGCACTGAACTGGACATTCGGCCTCGCATTGTAGATCTACCACCGCCGGACATTGTACCTGGAAGTTTATTACTGGTTACTAGTGGTTCTGTGAGAACGGTAGACCTCGCGAACTTATAGCCATGCAATAACCGACACAGACCGGATATGCTTCTACAAAAAGCAATTTAGTCCAATTTTGAATCGAAATTCAGATGCATTGAATTTTCCAATGGGATTACCTATGTAGACTTGAGCAAAATATTGGTATAAGTTTTAGCGATTAATCGCGTTCCCTTGGTCCTAAGAGGTCGAATCTGATGTAAATAGGTTTCTTCTAGATCTTCGTGCTTCATTGTCTTAGACCACATCATCGCTTACCATCCAGGTGAGATTGTGGACAAACTAAGATCTATAATGTTAAAAAAAAATACCGGCGATTTCAATGACATTTACTTTTTAAATAGAACCTTATTATAAGAAAGTTACCAGTGATTTCTATGACAACTCCTATGAGAGTGACTACTCTGAACCGATGCCCGCAGTGCGCGATTTTATACGCTTGCTCCAAGTCACTAGCGACTAGAGTATCATGCAGAGTGTAGTAGAACAAGCTTACCGGCGATTTCAATGACATCTCCAATGAGAGTGACAACTCTGTACCGATGCCCGCAGTGCGCGATTTTATACGCTTGCTCCAAGTCACTAGCGACTAGAGTATCATGCAGAGTGTAGTAGAACAAGCTTACCGGCGATTTCAATGACATCTCCAATGAGAGTGACAACTCTGTACCGATGCCCGCAGTGCGCGATTTTATACGCTTGCTCCAAGTCACTAGCGACTAGAGTATCATGCAGAGTGTAGTAGAACAAGCTTACCGGCGATTTCAATGACATCTCCAATGAGAGTGACAACTCTGTACCGATGCCCGCAGTGCGCGATTTTATACGCTTGCTCCAAGTCACTAGCGACTAGAGTATCATGCAGAGTGTAGTAGAACAAGCTTACCGGCGATTTCAATGGCATCTCCAATGAGAGTGACAACTCTGTACCGATGCCCGCAGTGCGCGATTTTATACGCTTGCTCCAAGTCACTAGCGACTAGAGTATCATGCAGAGTGTAGTAGAACAAGCTTACCGGCGATTTCAATGACATCTCCAATGAGAGTGACAACTCTGTACCGATGCCCGCAGTGCGCGATTTTATACGCTTGCTCCAAGTCACTAGCGACTAGAGTATCATGCAGAGTGTAGTAGAACAAGCTTACCGGCGATTTCAATGACATCTCCAATGAGAGTGACAACTCTGTACCGATGCCCGCAGTGCGCGATTTTATACGCTTGCTCCAAGTCACTAGCGACTAGAGTATCATGCAGAGTGTAGTAGAACAAGCTTACCGGCGATTTCAATGACATCTCCAATGAGAGTGACAACTCTGTACCGATGCCCGCAGTGCGCGATTTTATACGCTTGCTCCAAGTCACTAGCGACTAGAGTATCATGCAGAGTGTAGTAGAACAAGCTTACCGGCGATTTCAATGACATCTCCAATGAGAGTGACAACTCTGTACCGATGCCCGCAGTGCGCGATTTTATACGCTTGCTCCAAGTCACTAGCGACTAGAGTATCATGCAGAGTGTAGTAGAACAAGCTTACCGGCGATTTCAATGACATCTCCAATGAGAGTGACAACTCTGTACCGATGCCCGCAGTGCGCGATTTTATACGCTTGCTCCAAGTCACTAGCGACTAGAGTATCATGCAGAGTGTAGTAGAACAAGCTTACAGGCGATTTCAATGACATCTCCAATGAGAGTGACAACTCTGTACCGATGCCCGCAGTGCGCGATTTTATACGCTTGCTCCAAGTCACTAGCGACTAGAGTATCATGCAGAGTGTAGTAGAACAAGCTTACAGGCGATTTCAATGACATCTCCAATGAGAGTGACAACTCTGTACCGATGCCCGCAGTACGCGATTTTATACGCTTGCTCCAAGTCACTAGCGACTAGAGTATCATGCAGAGTGTAGTAGAACAAGCTTACCGGCGATTTCAATGACATCTCCAATGAGAGTGACAACTCTGTACCGATGCCCGCAGTGCGCGATTTTATACGCTTGCTCCAAGTCACTAGCGACTAGAGTATCATGCAGAGTGTAGTAAAACAAGCTAACCGGCCATTTCAATGACATTTCCAATGAGAGTGACAACTCTGTACCGATGCCCGCAGTGCGCGATTTTATACGCTTTCTCCAAGTCACTAGCGACTAGAGTATCATGCAGAGTGTAGTAGAACAAGCTTACCGGCGATTTCAATGACATCTCCAATGAGAGTGACAACTCTGTACCGATGCCCGCAGTGCGCGATTTTATACGCTTGCTCCAAGTCACTAGCGACTAAAGTATCATGCAGAGTGTAGTAGAACAAGCTTACCGGCGATTTCAATGACATTTCCAATGAGAGTGACAACTCTGTACCGATGCCCGCAGTGCGCGATTTTATACGCTTGCTCCAAGTCACTAGCGACTAGAGTATCATGCAGAGTGTAGTAGAACAAGCTTACAGGCGATTTCAATGACATTTCCAATGAGAGTGACAACTCTGTACCGATGCCCGCAGTGCGCGATTTTATACGCTTGCTCCAAGTCACTAGCGACTAGAGTATCATGCAGAGTGTAGTAGAACAAGCTTACCGGCGATTTCAATGACATTTCCAATGAGAGTGACCACTCTGTACCGATGCCCGCAGTGCGCGATTTTATACGCTTGCTCCAAGTCACTAGCGACTAGAGTATCATGCAGAGTGTAGTAGAACAAGCTTACCGGCGATTTCAATGACATTTCCAATGAGAGTGACAACTCTGTACCGATGCCCGCAGTGCGCGATTTTATACGCTTGCTCCAAGTCACTAGTGAATAGAGTATCGTGCAGAGTGTAGTAGAACAAGCTTACCGGCGATTTCAATGACATTTACTTTTTAAATAGAACCTTATTATAAGAAAGTTACCGGCGATTTCTATGACATCTCCCATGAGAGTGATTACTCTGTACCGATGCCCGCAGTGCGCGATTTTATACGCTTGTTCCAAGTCACTAGCGACTAGAGTACCGCGCAGCGCGTAGTAGAATAAGCTTACCGGCGATTTCAATGACATCTCCCTTGAGAGTGACCACTCTGTACCGATGCGCGCCGTACGCGATCCTAGACGCTTGTTCCAAGTCACTAGCGACGAGTGTATCGCGCAGCGCGTAGTAGAACGCCGGTCGGACCCTGTCATCTTTTACTTTGATCAGGTCGAAGAGACGAGGGACGTTCTCTGGGCTGGAAACAAAGTGTACAAATAAATAGCTTATTCATACATCATTCCTTTTTTATGTATTTTGTTATGTACAGCATTAAATGAAAACAGGGGTAGGGCTAATGGCTAGTATTGTTGTAAAATAGATATTTTTCGAAGTTATTACCACAGAAAATGTTTAATATTTAAACAACCTTAATATTAAGTCCTAAATTATATATATATCAATGAAATAGCCTGTATTAAATAGGTAAACAAATGATATTCTTTCATTATGTAAGTAGGTATTTTTTAAACTGACCAAACGGAATCGTCGCAAAAGCGCCACCGTTTTACGTTAAAAATTGTTTATTGGAAATATATCGATTACTGGATAAATATTCAAGCCACTGGTATTAAAGCCACCTCTAAAATCAGTTAATTAGTTAATACGATGCCGATGTGTGTTTTAAATTAATGTCGTATATAACAAAACAGGTTGTATATATCATAGAGATGGATAAACCTATGGATATATCACATGGCCCACCTGATGTTAAGTAGTAACTATCACTTATAATTATTTTAGGTATTTAGCTAAGGTATTTAGTATTAGTTAAGTATTTATAATTATGTTCTTACTTAGTGTAACAGTCTAAAATTTACGTAAATACCACTTTAAAATATCTAGTATTTTTAAACATATTTAAATCTAATTACCAATTTATTAGGAAGCTGCTACTGAAAAACCTACCTAAGTGTTTTAAACATAGAACCTATTATAAATTAGCTTCGTAACCACAATTAGCAATCTCCCCAAGTGGGAAGGCGCAGGAGTAAGAAGTACGGGGGACGCGGTCACTGAAGGTGACACGAGCGACGAGCGAGCCATTGTCGTGTGAGGCGAGCTACAATAACTGCCTGTACGCGGAACAATATTTTATACCTGTTCGGTACCTACCTACCTTGTGCTACATAAATCCTTACATAAACCTATAGTACAACCTAAAATCAGTGCCGTGTGTACCCCATATTGGGTGAGTGTTGTTTATTTGTGTATATAGCTATAGTTCTATATCATTCAATTGTAACGGACAATGTGTAGTCTGTCGTTGTCATTATACCGTTAATTTAGTAGTGCTTATTATAGTGTAAGGCCAATGCTAAGCTTGCAAGTTACCTTGTGACGTTATACGTCACAAATATACATGTTCACTATCCATTTTTATAACCATTTCTATCTCATTTAACCTATACCATTCTTACCATTCAGATATCATTTAAATTCTCTCATTAGATTCATTAACCTTCTACCTACCTACTGTCTGTTCTAATTTAAGTTTATATACCTACCATTATTAGCCTACCATTGTTTGACTGCCACATCATCGATCACTACCATTTGCTAGTAGCCATTGCGCTTTCGCTTAGAAAAAAAGGGAGGATGTCGCAGTCAAACATGGAAAATGGTCATTTTTCTAAACCACTGGATGGGAATTCCAGGGTTCCTTCTACCGGGCTGAGGCCAGCCTATCTGCTTTGGAGTTCCTCTACTACGCCGTTGCGCGAGCTCCACTATCTACCTACACCGTTGCGCAAGCTCCACTAGCTACACCGTTGCGGGAGCTGAAGACCCGATACCCGTACCTACTTCCTGACTACGGCGGATTTCCTGATTCTTCTACAGCTAAGGCCAGTGGCTTACTACATTTTAAGTTCAGCGTGGTTCGGACGCAAATATTGTAACTACCCTCACCCTGAGATCTAATTTTGTAAATAAATTCAAGTTAAATTAAACTTGTGTTTAATTAACGTTACATTAGTCATTTAGAGTTTATCATTATTATTAGCGCTGAAATATCCTTTTTCCTGTGTCACGTCTTACCTTCTTTTAGCACAACCAGGATGACTGGTAGATAATAAAGTCCTCCTAGTACTATTGTTTTTTGTAAAAGTATTAAATAAATAATATAAAAAACCTGCCAAGTGCGAGTCGGACTCGCGCACGAAGGGTTCCGTACCATTATCTATAAAAACGACAAAAAAATCACGTTTGTTGTATATTAATTATATTTGTTATTTTTAAAATGAATAATATAACTCAATGTTCTGTGAATATTTTAAGTTGTTGCAGTTATCAATATTGAGCGTGCAAAAAAAATCACGTTTGTTGTATGGGAGCCCCGTAAATATTTTATTCTGTTTTTAGTTTTTTTTGTTATAGCGGCAACAGAAATACATCATGTGTAAAAATTTCAACTGTCTAACTATCACGGTTCATGAGATACAGCCTGGTGACAGACGAATAGACAGAGAGACAGCGGTGTCTTAGTAATAGGGTCTCGTTTTACCCTTTGGGTACGGAACCGTAAAAACTAAGTTAATAGATACAGAAAAAACGCATAAGACAGCTAAAATGGCAGTGATGTAGATTAGAAAACGATAGTGGAAAAAACTGGTAGCAGAACGGATCCCACTGGAAGCAAACCGGAGACAGGGCAGGGAAAAGGAGATGGAGAGAGATTTTTACACAACGATGTGGACCGGTACGGATAAGAACAGCGAGAGAGAGGGATGTATGGCGGGATTTAGGGGAGGCCTACGCCGTGGAGGCGACTATTGAGCAGAAATAGATAATAAAGATCAAATTAGTGTAATTTTGTAGAGAGTAAGTAATTAGTAATGTAGTGTGCAATACAAATAAAGGCATTTTTTATTTTATTTATTTTACTTACAAGGTCTGCCTCCTCTCGTAAGCCTGCTTCAGATGCGCCTGCTTGTCCAGCGCTATGAAGGTAGCGCGTCCGATGTCGTTGCGCTTGAGAAACTCCACGCAAGTCTGGGCGGTCTCCACCGTGTCCACCACGATATTGTCTAAGGCGCCGCAGCAGGTCGATATGGCGACGTCGTATTTTATATCTATTCCCCCTAGATCACCCTGAAATAAATATACTTCATTACTTAAGTTTAAACAACTTTATTTCTCATAAGAACTACATGGTTCACTTAAAATGAGATACATAGAGATTTCATAATGATAAAATCTTACCCTCAGAGGCCTTATGACTATAATTATTAATTTTACGCCGAGGCTGTTACAGAATAAGTAACAGTAAAGTAATAGTCGGCTCCTCGGAGTTATACCAACTGTGTCACAGAATAGGTAATACTTGGTATGGAATATAAATACATACCACGTTTTTACCTACAGTTGCACAGAATATGAAATAGTAGTCCGTCGAAATACCTACACTTTTCTAGTCGCCAGTGGACACATCGAGAAACTTCGAGAAGTATGTACTGGCGCGGTATAAATAGTGCGTAGAGACGCCCGAAGGAGTCAGTCTAATTTTGACAATACGTGCGAATATTTCGGTGACTTTTAGTGGCTTATTGTGCGACCGTGTTGTGAATTAGTGTGTTGTGATTACTTGTGATTAAGTGCGTGTAGTTATCGTTTCAGTGTAAAATAAAAGTGTTATTTTGGTTAGATTGATTTTCAATATTTTATCCCGAACCCTCAGCTCGTAACATTATTTAAGGTTAGTACTTCATTTTATGTTTGTACATAGTTCTTAATATTGTTTTTATATACAATATGTAACGAAAACCCTGTCAGATCAGGGTGTGATAAAGTATCGATATTTGGTCACAATCATGTACGTCTTGACCAGAAAAAAAAATTAAAAAATACCCGACTAATTTAATTTTATTAGGTGCTGAAAACTTATAACTTACCTCGGCAACACCTCGGCGGAAATACGCGCCGGGCGGCGCCGGCGGGTGTGTGGAGTGGTCAATAACCCACGTACGACATTTGTTTGTTTGTTGACGATTGCAGTTAAGAAACAATACATTTAATGTAGCTCTGAAAAGCACTTTCGTTCAGCTCTGACAAGAACTTAGGTACGTATTGCTAGATAAGCAGAAGCACGTGAACTTGATCTCCGAAGGTCGTGTTCCATGTTCAACTTCAAATGCATCTTCGACACTGTTTTATGATGTTGACACGCACTTTTCGCACAGCTTCAATAAGCTGTGCGAAAAGTGCGTGTCAACATCATAAAACAGTGTCGTGAAATGTGAAATGTAAAATGTGTCATAAAACATTACAACATGTTAATGTGCTTTGTGGAGTTTGTCAAAAAAGTTTTGTGTTCAATAACACAAAACTTTTTTGACAAACTCCACAAAGCACATTAACATGTTGTAATGTTCCGCATTCGATTAAGACATTTCGCGAAGAAATAAACTCAGGACGCGCGAACGATACAAATTACAGCGGGTTATTGAATAAAGCGTGGGCCGTGGGCGGTGCGGCGCGTGTGAGCTCTCGCTCACACGAATGAGTGTGTGCGGCGCCCCGGCGTCAAAGGCGAAGCGGTACTCTTTGAACTTTTGAGTTAACAGCGCGGTAAAATTTTCCTATTTTTGGGGTAAAATTCAGATTATTTTGGAAATAAAAAACTTCAATTTTTTTGATGCACATGTTTTTGAAACATCTGTCCGACTTTAATTTCTATGTCGGAATACGCTCTTCATGGATCCGACAGGGTTTTTGTTACATATTGTATATTTATATTAACTCACTCTTTTATGTTGTTTCTTAGGTAATTTGTTGTACAGCTGTGCTCCCTCAAACAAAATCATTTCTTTCCGTAATTAGTTCGAGTCTTAGATATGTATATGTAATTTAATTTTGTTTCTTAGATTATGTATATATGATTTATGTTGTAGCTGTATTGGATTGGATGGAATTAGTAGTGATATTTTTTATTAGAATTCAAGTGTAATAAATACTTCATTCGCGTTCAAATTTGTGTTTGATACACTAAGCATAGGCATCTGTAATTTATCTTAACTGTGTATGTAATAGAATGTAGTGTAATTTAATTGAATATAATTTTGACGTGAATACAATTTTAAAATTGCTTTCAATGGCAACTCAAAAAACGAAAGATAACAAAATCGGGAGATACAGTTTGGTGTTGCAGCTACATATCTATCATCTCCATTCAAAATTTAATTACACTACTGGATAGCTAATGGATTCGTTACGCTAAGTGAGGACTGTGACGCATCGCGCGCGGTGGAGGGGGAAGCGCCGCCATTTTGAGGTAATTTTGCTGCGTTTCGAGACTTCCATTTAGTATGACCCGAAGGATTTCTTAGTGTTCAAACTTGATTATAACTACATAAAATAGCGTACCTATTTTATATTGTGTAAAGAAAATATTACATGTTACCTACACGTATTCACGTACAACACACGGCCGTGTCCATCACACAGCCACACCCCATTTTTTCGTCATGTCACTTACCAATCTGCCGTAAATGTTTGGTATGTTGCCATTTTGTTTCTCTCTCATAAGCGAGTCTAAAACGCGACCGCGTGATCGATTCGCGCTCATCGCTTGCCGAGACTCTTCTAATTGCGACCTGACAACAAAAACTTAAAAATTATACGACATGTTTTGTTATGTACGACATTAGTCCATTGAGTCCATGTCAGTCCGTCCAAAGTTACTGCCGTAAGTAATAAAAAAAATAAACGTATGAAAATTCTTTATTATACCTTACAAGCTAGATCCCACATAATGAGAAACAAGAAAATGTATAATAAGCAGACTCTTCCAGACAACCTATGGTTGGATCCTTTGGATGGAATCTTGTTTTTAGGACACCTCTCCTGCATGGTAGTGCGGATTGCTTTTTTTTACTCTAGCACCCCATCGTGGGGGTATCGTTGAACGGGTCATTTTAAAAATAAAGCTTTATCAACCATTTTTTTAACACAGGCGTTCGTTTACTAAATATCATATGTCCATTTTTGTAATGGTGAAAAGTTGATAATTTTTATAGTTGGAATCATCCTGCGTAGGCTTAAAATACGAATTACGGACAGCCTGTATACTAATTGGTTTTTTTTATGACACGACACTTTCAGATCGGAGACTACCTACTAACAAGGCTTTTCCTAATGGTTATTTTCTTAGACAACCATGACAATGTTTTTTTTTAATTGATCGAGCGAAGCGACATCTCTAAATCAACTTGGGCAAATCGGCGTTGTATGTATGTATTTTTGTTTGTCCGAGGATAACTGTCGAAGCGTTGATCCGATCATCGTGAAATTTGATACATAAGTAGGCAGTGATGGCACAATTTTGGTGTGACTAAATGAGCTAACAATGTTGAGGGGTTGTTGAGGTATTGGGGTTCAAGAGAGATAAAAAAAATGAAAATGAGGCTAACTGGTCAAATGGCACGTCAAATGAAAAGTATTCATTAGTACACTTAAATTCCGTTTTTATTTTTTGTAATCTTTTTATAGTTTTTGAGTTATTAGTCATAATAAAAACTGAACTTTGTCAAAATTCACAGGGTACACCAGTGACCCCACAGTGCTGAAATTTGGTATGCGTGTAGCTTTAGTAACACAAATATAGGCAAAAGTCTGAAATCTAAAATAATTGCAATTTGTACCCCAAAAAACTTATCCACATAACATGAACTCCCGTGACCTATAATTTGAATGAAACTGTAGGTCAAGTAATTTGGTTATTTATTTCGTAACACTATTTTGACAGTCAAAGATTACAAATAATATTTTTTTTATGATCGAAGACTCGCGAGATCTCGTTCGGGGCGAACCACTAGTATGTATTAAAATGATTATACCTGAGTGATCTGCTTTCATTGAGTACTGAAGCCTCCTCACGCTTGACATTTTGCAGTTGCGACTGTATTTGATTGAGCTCCCTTTCATTTTCGGGCAATGATGATGATAGCTGTTTTTTTATTCTGAAAGATAATTTATTAAAAGTGAAAATCGTTTTAACTGAGAAAGGTACAGACAGCGTCGGTAACTGGTTTAAAGATGGAAACAAAAACTTGTAGACGTATAATTTACAAAGAAGAAATATATCGGATATAAATAAAATAAACATAAATATTGATGGACATTTCATACAGCGCTATCTAGCCCCAGCTTATGAACCAGGCAACTGAAGGAACACTTATATACTTTTTAAAATACATACTTATATATAAACAAACATCCTGACCCGGAACAAATATTTGTAGATGATGCAAAAAAAAAATCCGCAGCGGGAATCGAACCCGCAACCTTCTGCGTTTCAGCCGGCTATTCGCCCAATGCGCCACGGAGGTCGTCAATGTGGTTGCTAGGATCTACTACTATAAATTTTATTTATTTATTTTAATACTTTATTGCACAAAAATACAAATTACATGTACAAAAGGTGGGTTTAATGCTAATAGCATTTTCTACCTGCCAACCTCAGAAGATACAAAAAAGGTTGGCGTGCCAACTTATAACAATATTAACTTATTGATACTTAAAAACAAACAAAAGAAACACAAATAACAATAAACTCGGATTACAGTAAGAATAAATACATAAACCTACTTGATATAATAATAATAATACATAGAATATATATGTAACATATATAAATAAAACAAAAAATACTATTACTTACAAACACACATTACGTTTTCATATATTTTAACAGCTAGTGGAGGACTGCAAGAAATGACTGTAGACTAGTCGTCTGAAAACCGGTTTACTAGGCGCCTTTATAATATGAGAAGGGAGAGAGTTCCATAGACCGACAGCTACCACCTCAAAAGAGTTTATAAAACTCATAACTACTAGGTATTTCCCATTTTTTATTCTATCACTGGACTAACAGACATACCACCCGTTCCTGGCTGATGATTCAATCGATTTTCTTGTTTAACCGTTAGTTGCTCGTAATAAAGAGGAACTCGTCGACGTCTATTTTTCAGTGATTTATTCAGTTTTAATATTTTTAAAACCATCTCAAAAAATTTCAAGCCAGACGGGACTTCCTCTTGATACGAGGATGCACTGCCAACTGTGCTACAGGCTCTTGTCACCTTCATACGGACTTCCAGCTCAGCTCTGATCTTGGCTTGCAGACTTTCTGATGGAACGATCCATTCGGGTAGTCATAGATGGCCGCTCGTCTAATCAATTGGCTATAAACGCCGGGGTAACTCAGGGGTCAGTACTCTCTGCTACGCTGTTTCTGCTGCATATCAATGATCTGCTCATGCGCGGTAGCATTGGGTACTCAGAAGACAGTCCAGTTGTGGAGAGGTACATTTCTAATGCTCAATTCAGCATAGCTGAAATTCAGAAGCAGAGAGATGAGATGCTGCAGCGTTTTAATTTGACACTCAAGGCCGTCTCTGACTGGGGTAATGCCAATCTCGTCAAATTCAATGCTTCAAAAACGCAAGCAAGTCTCTTCTCAGCGAAAGAGAGTCAGTTTCTCTAAGTTCCCATTTTCCGAGATGTACCGGTAGATGTAAAAGGTCACCTCGAGCTTCGCTAACGCCTACCCTTAACTTTAGCTCATACATCGAGTCTAAGGCTAAAACAGCTGCCATGAAGCTAGGCATCCTCAACAAGGTCAGGAGATACTTCACACCAGGACAGTTTCTTAGTCTTTACAAAGCACAAGTCCGGCTTAGTATGGAATACTGCTGCCACCTTTGGGATGGTCCGGCCAAATACCAGCTACCTTAGACTCAATAGAACGTAGGGCTTTTAGGATATATGAGAGCAATATATGGCGGAGACTAAGGGCTATATCTCACCGGGACACCATGGCGGCGCAACCAGTCGCGCAGCCGTGGTGTCTAGCTACCAAACTAAGCTTCCAAACCGAGCCACCAATAGAGACAACAGATTCGCCGCACTCTCAAAATGGGCGCCGATGAGATACTGATGCTGTACGTACGAAGAATAAGAAAGTTAAGAAAATTACGGAAGAAACGATGGTGGGTTCATTCTTACGTAGCCGATCGCCCAAAATAAGGACAATTTGTTTTTTAAGTTTCTATTGGAATAATCCGGCGAGGCACTATCCCAAATGGAAGGTCTACTTTGTATTTCGATTATAATTTTTTCTGTATCAAAATTATCCATCGCCATCGAAATTTAAAATTAATTACGTTGCAAAACGCCTTCACAACAACATACTACACCAGCGAATGCGGAGTGCGCGGAGGAAGGGAGCGTTGCTGGTGGCGCGACTGGCAGCCGAGTGAGTGAGATAGCATACAGCGCCATACTAATTAGTGGAAGCGCAACCAACGTGGCGGCGCTGCCAGTACTGTCGCATGCATTCGTCTATGCTGGTTGCGCCGCCAAATCCGTTGCACAACCAAGTGGACGCCAGGTGATACCCTCCCTAGAGCTGTATACATTTTGTTGGTGGCGGCGACTGTTTGCGCCGCCATGGTGTCCCGGTGAGATATAGCCCTTAGACCCATAGTCTCGAACACTGCCTATCGATCTTTTACAGAATACATTTCGGGGAATGTGCCCAGGAACTTTACGATCTGATTCCGCCATCTCATTTCCATCAAAGGACAAGCAGGCGCACGACTCAGTACCATCCGTACCTAGTTGATATACCACCCATTCGCACACACCGTTTTGGTTCTACGTTCTTGATGCGCACAGCTAAGGTATGGAACACTTTGCAGTCGTCTGTTTTTCTAAAGAATACAATCGGGTCCTCTTTAAGGTAAGAGTGAATAGGTTTCATCTTTATCTTCGTGCTTCATCTTAGACCACATCATCGCTTACCATCAGGTGAGATTGTGGTCAAACGAAGATCTATATAATTTAAACTATTACTATTTAGCGATAAGACCGCCAATTGTATCACATAGATTTACGTTGTTCTCTTAATTGTATTGTTTTATTAAGTCAATCGGTTCTAATGGTATTTATCAAACGTTCGCGATCACTGTACATAATTACTGATTAAAACGGGTATTTATAGCGTATGTACCTTTTTTATTTGGTATCCCGACACGAACAGATCTAAGCCGGACTACGTAACACCTATTGCAATGGTAGCCTATATCACCCACACCAAAATAACGAATCGATGGACACCTCATTCATCAAAATCCGATGAGTCGTTTAGGCGCTACTGTGGAACATACTTCCAAAGACTGCTAAAAACATAACCCTTCCTTTTGGCTTTGCCGTAATCGAGTAAAAATATAGCCTAGATCACCCGCATCAAAATAACGAATCGATGGACACCTCATTCATCAAAATCAGATGAGTCGTTTAGGCGCTACTGTGGAACATACTTCCAAAGACTGCTAAAAACATAACCCTTCCTTTTGGCTTTGCCGTAATCGAGTAAAAATATAGCCTAGATCACCCGCATCAAAATAACGAATCGATGGACACCTCATTCATCAAAATCAGATGAGCCGTTTAGGCGCTACTGTGGAACATACTTCCAAAGACTGCTAAAAACATAACCCTTCCTTTTGGCTTTGCCGTAATCGAGTAAAAATATAGCCTAGATCGCCCGCATCAAAGTAACGAATCGATGGACACCTCATTCATCAAAATCAGATGAGTCGTTTAGGCGCTACTGTGGAACATACTTCCAAAGACTGCTAAAAACATAACCCTTCCTTCTGGCTTTGCCGTAATCGAGTAAAAATATAGCCTAGATCACCCGCATCAAAATAACGAATCGATGGACACCTCATTCATCAAAATCAGATGAGCCGTTTAGGCGCTACTGTGGAACATACTTCCAAAGACTGCTAAAAACATAACCCTTCCTTTTGGCTTTGCCGTAATCGAGTAAAAATATAGCCTAGATCACCCGCATCAAAATAACGAATCGATGGACACCTCATTCATCAAAATCAGATGAGCCGTTTAGGCGCTACTGTGGAACATACTTCCAAAGACTGCTAAAAACATAACCCTTCCTTTTGGCTTTGCCGTAATCGAGTAAAAATATAGCCTAGATCGCCCGCATCAAAGTAACGAATCGATGGACACCTCATTCATCAAAATCAGATGAGTCGTTTAGGCGCTACTGTGGAACATACTTCCAAAGACTGCTAAAAACATAACCCTTCCTTCTAGCTTTGCCGTAATCGAGTAAAAATATAGCCTAGATCACCCGCATCAAAATAACGAATCGATGGACACCTCATTCATCAAAATCAGATGAGCCGTTTAGGCGCTACTGTGGAACAAACTTCCAAAGACTGCTAAAAACATAAGCCTTCTTTTTGGCTTTGCCGTAATCGAGTAAGAATATAGCCTAGATCACCCGTATCAAAGTAACGAATCGATGGACACCTCATTCATCAAAATCGGATGAGTCGTTTAGGCGCTACGGTGGAACATACTTCCAAAGACTGCTAAAAACATAACTCTTCCTTTTGGATTTGCCGTAGTCTGGTAAAAACATAACATTACCGTTTCTTCTCTTCCAAATCCCGGTTAGCTCTCTCATAGCTCTCTTTCATTTTGTCCAACTTATCCGTTTCTTTGTTCTCCGCGCTGAGATATATCTTCAGTTCAGATTCAGCCAGTTTGAAGGATTTATTCGCCTCGTCGACAATACGTTTGAGACCCATCAGCTTAGCTTGCAGCCGGTCTTTGTTCTCCTGTAGACCTTGGGTTTGCGACCTAAAACACAATTAAATTAAAAATGCAGTCCGTGTTTGGGGACACTTCCGCCTGGTTCCGAGCAGTAGAGCTATCTATAGATCGTTTGCAACGGTCTTTAGATGATTGAACAGTCTTTTCTGTATTTTAGACTTTTAAATAAATATATATTCTTTCTGTTAATATATGTATTATATGATGGTAATGTTTCCAAGGTGTCCGTATTGCAAGGGGTTAAATCAGATCATAAAGCCTAGATCATTGTTATAGAAAGTAGTTCTAAGCAAAGTATTTTAAGCAACAAAGTGATTGAGCGCAGGATAGTCACAAATAGTAGACTTCATGAATTAAGGCATACATTGATAAATTTCACAACTAACATTCATATGCCTAGCGATCAGTTGATGAATTATATAATAAAGCTTATTGATGGTCACCTACCACTTAGAAAAATAAAACCTTCTATCAAACCCTATAATGTGCGACGGCATGGGCGATGAAAGGTACACTGATATCACGGCAGAAATTATTTTACATGTACGACTTACTTCATATGAAAACGATACTTTATGAGATTATATCAGACAATATAGCAAAATATTTAAAAGAGTGTCATTAGAAGCTAAGAAACTATCGCTTAGAAATAGGTTTCTAATATCAGATAATAAGATTAAAACATCTTGGATGGAGCATTGTAAAAGAAATTACTGGCAAGGCTCACGATAATGTTTCCGATGCAATAGAATTAAGACTGCCTGGCGAAAACAAAACAAAAAATGGTGAAACTGTAGCAAATTACTTTAATAATTCGTACGTTAATCTTCCCGAACAAACTGTAAACTTAACGAATGTAGATATAGAAAAAAGTAAGGAATTTGTAACGCTATTTCTGAAAGATAGTCAGGTAAGCAATGAGAATAAAATATTTTATTTAACCAATGAGGAGGAAATCTTAAAGATTGTAGGTGGTTTAAAGTCCAAAACATCTACAGATTACTGGCACTTGTCCTCAAAAATTGTTAAATCAATTAGAACGGAGTTAATCAGTCCGCTTACTTACATAGTAAATAATGTCTTGGATTCCGGAACTTTTCCAGACTCTTTGAAGCTAGCCAAAGTTATTCCGTTCACCTATCTCACTACTACCTATCTTCAGCAAAGTTGTTGAAAAAATTATGTACATTAGACTAGAGAAATATCTAAATTTTAATAATCTGTTCAACCCCAAACAATTTGGATTTAGGAAATCTCTTTCAACAATTGATGCGATTGCAGTTTTGTTCAAGAGCATTCTTGTTTCATCAAGAGTTCATCTTGAATTAAAGATGTCAATGTTCGGTGTTTTTTGTGACCTATCCAAGGCGTTTGATTGTGTGCACCGTGATATTCTCTTAGCCAAGCTCGAGCTCTATGGCGTGACTGGCAAGGACTACTTGTGCCGATCGTACCTAATGACCAGAAGGCAGATGGTGAATGTCAATGGGGCATGCTCTAAAGAAGAATTTACCAAATGTGGCGTCCCCCTAGGGTCAATCCTTGGCCCATTGTTCTTTCTTCTCTACATAAATGACATAAGTGTTAGTATAGACAAAGACATTGAGATATTCATGTTCGCTGATGACATTTCCCTGATAGTCCACTGCAAAAATATGACTGATAGTATTGAAAAAATTAATGACGCCTTAGCTAAGTTAGAAAAATGGTTCATTTGCAACAACCTGCTGTTAAATATAAATAAATCTGATCTAATACACTTTTCTCTTAACAATCGAATACTATGCTCTAAAGAGTACCTTGATACCTATAACAATTTAATAATTCGCCCTATTTTATTATTTTATTGATGATAGCCAAGCGCTAGCCCACTACCTCACCTGATGGTAAGTGAAGGTGTGATCGAAGATGGAGCACGCTTGCCTAGAAAGAACCTATTCACTCTGGACTTGAAGACTCCAAGTTTATACTGGTTTGGAAAAACATACGCCGGAAGTGAGTTCCACTCCTCACTTGTGCTAACAAGAAAAGTTGAAGCAAATCGTTTGGTACGGCAAGGTGGTATGCCGACCAGGTATGGGTGGTACTTCTCGGTTCGTCTGCTTGTCCGGTGGTGGAAGGGAGAAGGATGGATAAGGTCATGAAGATCTTGCGCACATTCACCAAAATGTATCTTATAAAAAACTGAAAGTCTGGCTACTCGGCGTCTGTGCTCTAGACTTTGTAAATTGGCTTCCACTAGTGAGTCATCACCAATGAGTCTAGCAGCACATCGCTCAATCGAATCAAGGGCTTCAAGCTGATACTTGGCTGAGCCATCCCAGAGATGGCAGCAGTACTCCATACATGAGCGGCTTGTGCTTTGTAGAGACTGAGCAGCTGTCCCGGTGAGAAGTACCGCCGAACCTTAGCTAGGATGCCCAGCTTCATAGCAGTAATTTTGGCCCTAGATTCAAAGTGCGAGCCGAAGTTCAGGTTAGACGTGAGCTCAACGCCCAACTAGCTCAGACTTTCAAAACTTTCTGCCCTGTTGAGAACATTACATTCCTGGGTCTTAAACTTAATGCTAAATTGAAATGGAACACCCATATTGAACATCTGGCCAAAAGATTGAGTTCTGCTTGTTATGCAATAAAAAAGATTAAAGATTTCTGTGGTCACGCTGCTGCCAAGTCTGTGTACTTTGCCTATTTTCACAGCCTGTTGTCATATGGCATACTAATATGGGGTAATGCAATCAACAGTAAAAGAATATTCATTTTGCAAAAACGTGCTGTTAGGTTTGTCCTTGGTCTCAAACCAAGAGAAACGTGTCACGAGGCTTTTAAGCAACTCAATATTCTCACCTTTACTGGGGCTTACATCTTACACTGCCTACTGTATGTCAAAAAGAAGATAGGTGAATTCGAAACCTTATCTGCCAGACATGGTGGCAGACTTCGGATCCAAAAATTTAGGTTAAGTAAATCATCAAGAAGCTTTTTGGGCAATGGTGTAATACTTTTTAATAAACTACCGGACGAGCTCAAAACCTCAAGTAATAATCTATTTAACAAAAAACATTAAAAATTTATTAATACAAAAAAGTTTCTACTCATTGGGAGAAGCTTTAAATAATGTTAATTTTAATGTGACCTGTTGAATTATTAGATTTTTTTTTTCTATTCCTTATCTTTTTTTTGTCCTTAACTTATTTGTCTTTTTACAATACTGACAAGGCCCTTTTACAGCCGCAATTTGTAACTTGTAATTCTTTAATGTTATTTTGTTAATTATTTTATGTTTTTTATTTTGTTTAGTTATAGATCTTTTGACATTCTGCAAGTAATAACAAGGCTCCTTCACAGCCGCAATTTGTATTAATTTGTTTTTGGCATGACATACCTACATTAATTAAGATTTAACATTGACATTGATTGCCTTATTTGACATTGTTTTGTTCTGTATTATATTGATTTTTGTTTTATTTTTATTATTTTAAGTTGACAATCAATTATGTTGAATAACATAATTAGTCCCGATACCTGTCTGTTTGAGCTACTGTAATGTTAATTTTATTGATGTATTCTAAATATGACGTAACTTAGTGATCTTTAATGTACCTACAGTGGAAAATAAATGAAATGAAAAAAATTAAAATATATCAAAAAACGTCTATACTCGTGGAAATATAACGGGTTGGATTTGACAGGTGTCAAACGAACAACAGAACCAAATAATACAACATTGGATAATCGCCCTGTCGTGGCTATACAAGGTGTTGCAATTTAAACTAATCTTATTTTAGGGACGGTATCTAGACAACATATATAACTAATAAATGTATCTATAAAATATTCTTGTTTTATTATCAAAATCTCGAGAAAATCGATAAAATGCTGCTCAACGAAATGTTAGCGAACTAGCTTATTGTATGATGCCACATATGACTAAAAAGTTCCTACGAGCCGTTCAACGACCCCACTAGTTCAACAACCTCGACCAGTCAATAACCTGGCCCGGTCAAAACACCTAACCAGTCAACAGGACGCGTATAGCGCGTACGGCAGAGCGGTAAGTAAGTACCTATATGTGAGGCACAAAAACTCATAAATAAAGTTTTTTAGATTAAAAAAAAAACATTATTTATTTATTATGTATGGTATCAAAAATATACTCAGTCATTATTTGTACTTTAAATTGCAACACCGTATATTTTATGTTGATAAAAATGAGAGATAATACATGAGAATAAGAAAATCAGATGTGTAAGTAATATAATACATACCGCACACCAGCTAAAACGGTCTGCAAGTCTTCATCGGCTTTCCTCTTGTTTTCGTTGTGTTTCACGAGTAATCTCTCGCAATCAGCTATCTCCCTTGTGTTTTTGTCCGGAATCTAAAACAAGAGTTACTATAAATGCCATTTTCACACTACCTACTCGACAATGTCAAATTATATGTAATGTAAACCTCACAAAAAGCAAGCTGAAAAGCAGCTGATTAAATCCCTACGGCTGAGCCGGGAGTAAAGTTGTACTGAATTTCATTATGGCCTCGCGGGCATGTGATTTGAATTTGGAACCTCATCTGCATTCATTTGAACCCGAGACCTACACAATAAGAATTTATTCGTAAACCGAACTGACTTCTGCACAGAATGTACCAAAATTGATTTGGTTTTTATTGTCTCGCAGAAAGTGTGAAAAGTAGAGTATTCTCCTCGTGGATAAAGCTGTCTGCATCTTGGGCGTGCTTATATCCCTCTCTGCACTCTGAATTCTAGTAACTTTCTCTTCTAGAGTTACTTACTAGAGTTTAGTTACTTTCGGGATTCAAAAAGCGCCCGTGACGCAAGACACTGCTTTATCCCCTCGTTTAATATTCTACTATTATATTTGTATATCAGCCATACGGCGTCCACTGCTGAACAATAGACCTCCCCTATAGGTGTGAAGGGCGACCGATTTTATCGTATAGCCCCAGATCGTATGTAGTCGATGCCGAAATAATTAGTGTAACGGTTTGGAATTCTCAGTGGAGCCTCAGACTCATAAGTTTTTTTTTATGCTACATGGAGATGGAACAATCTTATGGCTCACCTGATCTTAAGTGGTAACGATGGTTACCACTTAAGATCAGGTGAGCCATAAGATAACACAGAACTGCCTCGTAGGTCACGAACCTTAGAATTGAGCCCTACGTTGCACTGCCCTGTTCATCAACTTGTGGCATACAGGTGAAAAGCATCATGTGCCTGTAATATCACCGGCTACCATACCCTTCAAGCCGAAACACAGCACTGCTGCTCGGCGGCAGGAATATGTATGATAGTAGTACTTCCCCGAGCGAGCTTTTTCACAAGGAACTCTACTAAAACAAGTCCAGAGTAAATAGGTTTTTTTAATCAAGCATGCTCCGTCTTCGACCGCACATTACTGATGGTAAGTGATAGTGTGAGTGCGCTTGACTATTCTCACCATCATCTCAGGCCACATCCACCCACTGCTGGGTATAGGCCTCCTCGTTATCACGCCACTCCCTCCGGTCCTGTGCCAAGCGCATCCATTGCCTTCCCGCAGATGTATCTGGCTGGTGGTCTGCGCGCTTGACTATTCTCATCATCATCATCTCAGCCCACATCCACACACTGCTGGGTATAGGCCTCCTCGTTATCACGCCATTCTCTCCGGTCCTGTGTCAAGCGCATTCATTGCCTTCCCGCAACACTCGCGATGCCGTCCGACCATCTGGCTGGTGGTCTGCCAACTGGTCTGCGTCTTTCTCGCCACAACAATAATAACAATACAAAAATATATATGTTACCAGTTCCAAGTCAATGAGCTTCCCTCTCTCTTGTTCTAGAAGTTGTGCGAGGTTCTTCTTCTTCTTGTTGCCCTGCGTAGTGTCGGCTTGCACAGACACCAACTTCTTCTTGCAAGACTGTATCTTCTCCGATATGCTCTCCTTCTGCTTTTGGAGGACGTCGTATTTTCTGTAAGTTTGTAGTTCATTGGTTTTGAATAAAGTAACTTCAGTTGATATTATGTAGACCTCGGTAAAAACAAACGTTTATATTGATTTGTTGCCAGTGCACAATGGTCGAAATTCGACCGTAATCCCATCCCACTTATATTATAAACGCGAAAGTTTTCATGGATATTTGTAACTCTTTCACGCAAAAACTACTGAATGTATTTTAATGAAATTTAGTATGTGTTAGATTATAACCTGGATTAACACATAGGCTACTTTTTATTGACAAAACACGCATGCGAAGCCGCGGGTGGAAGCTAGTTAATATTTCTTTGTTTTAGCTTAATTTTAACATTCACTCTTGGGTGTGAGCAATAAGCTAATAAAGGGGTTCAAAGTTTTATCTACACGTATATTATATTAACTACTAGCTGACTAATCCGCAGCTTCGCACGCGTAGTTTTTTATTAAAAACATTACCCTCCTTCTGCGCAGTTGTTTAAAAAGTAGCCTATGTTCACCCGGGGATAGTGTAGCTTCCCAACATTGAAAGAATTTTTGAAATCGGCACAGTAGTTTAGTATAGATTCACGGTGAAATTTAAATCACTGTTTTTCCAGAACAAACGACTGTGACTCGTTGGAACCCACTAATAAATAAAAGAATTTCTCAGTGATAGATCCCTTGAATATTTTTATTTAATCTGACATTTCAATTTTTAATTCTAAGGTGAGTGCGCTGACATGTTGAGTATCACACTAATATTATAAATGTGAAAGTTTGGAACAGCTGAACCGATTTCGATGAAATGTGGTATGTACGTAAATTATAACCTGGCTTACATAGGTTACTTTTTGTTGTCAAAGAACGCGTGCGAAGCCGCTGGCGGAAGCTAGTTGTAAATAATTTCACCTCATTAAATTTAATTTATCAACGATAGAACGCTGATTGCAATTGCATGCGATAAACGCTGATTATGAACGAACTCAAACTGTATCACTAACCGCCTGTTACTAACCCATATTCGCAATAAATGAATTGATTGATTGTCGGTCGTAACACCTATATAACGTTACGTGATCAATCCTGTATCTATAACTAGAGGTTCGCCCCGAACTGAGATCTCGCGTCATCTATCAAAATAGTGCCACGAAATGCATATCCAAATAACTTGACCTACAGTTTCATTCAAATTTCTGGTAACGGGAATTCATGTCAATTGGTTAAACGTTTTTGGGGTACAAATTGCAGTTATTCTGGATTTCATACTTTTGCCTATATTTGTGTTACTAAAGCTAGACGTATACTAAATTTCAGCACTTTTTCACTGGTGTACTCTGTGAATTTTATCAACGTTCAGTTTTTATTATGGCTAATAACTTAAAAACTACAAGGTAACCAGAGGTTCCCTAACTTTTTTTCTCATAGACCATTAAAATTTTCCTGGTACCTGTGGACCCCCTGCAGCTACATTTCTACCATATTCCCAGTCGACAAAAAATGTGAAGATTAGATCTAATTATAGAAATCTGCGTTGCGAATTTCAACCACGAATTAACAGTTTTCCAAAAAAGTGAGAATTGATTGGTTAATTAATTAACCAATCAATTCTCTAACAACAGTTGCTGAGCTTCTTAAAATATTATCTGCCTACATTGATAGATGAAGGTAATCCAATATTTTAAGGTCCGTTCCTATATCCGTCAGTAACCGACTACAACTCGTATCTCCTTGAAAAGGTGTCAAATTAGTGTCAAACTTTTGACACATTTTCAAGGAGAAACAATATATAAATTTACAATCGGTAAATTTTCGTGGACCACCGCTTAAGAATTATGAACCCCCAATTTTTTTGTCAAGCCAATGTAGACACCCGTCGAGTCTCCCATGGACCCCTGGGGGTCCACGTGGACCACTTTGAGAATCAATGGTTTAAACTAGAAGATAGGGTTGAAATGTACTTACAAAGACCTTTTATTAGACGTGCCACTTGACCTTTATTAGTCGCACTTCGTTTTTTTACCCCTCTTGAACCCCAATATCTCAACAACAACCCCCCCCCCCCCCCTCTCCACATTTTTAGCTCCATAGTCACATCAAAATTGTGACATCACTACCTACCTATGTACCAAATTTCACGATGATCGGATATACGCTTCGAAAGTAGTCCTCGGACAAACAAACATACACATATGTACATACAACGCCAATTTGCCCAAGTTGATTTAGAGATCTCGCTTCGCTCAATCAATAACTTAAGCTTGTTCCATATCCACGTAGAGTAAAAAAACGAGCCAAGTGCGAGTCGGACTCGCACACGAAGGGTTCCGTACCATTATCTATAAAATATTAATTTAATTATAATTTAATTATTAATTTTTAAAGTGAATAATATAACTCAATATTCTATGAATATTTCAAGCGTTTACCTGTTGTCGTTATCAATATCGAGCCAAAACGATAAAAAATCACGTTTGTTGTATGGGAGCCCCCATATTTATTTTATTCTGTTTTTAGTATTTGTTGTTATAGCGGCAACAGAAATAGATCATCTGTGAAAATTTTCAACGGTCTAACTATCAGCCTGGTGACAGATGGACAGACAGCAGAGTTTTAGTAATAGGGTCCCGTTTGACCCTTTAGGTACGGAACCCTAAAAATAATAAAAAACTATAAGTACACTTACTTAGTCCCCTCCTTAAGTACTCCGTTCTTTTCCTCCAATTCTGTGGTGACAGTCGCCAATCTCCCGTCCACTTCGGCAAGTCTCTCTTTAATTTTGACCAAATCTTCTTCCTTTTCTGCTATCACATTCTTGATTTCATACCTGCAATTAAAAATAGAATGAATGAATGAAAATTCTTTATTATACCTTACAAGCTATACACAACAGATATAAAGAAATAAACAAATAAAAGTAAGCATAATGAGCGGTCTTATCGCTTAACAAAGCGATCTTTTCCAGACAACCTTTACAAAACTATCTCTTACAGACAACCTTTAGAATTTGACATGAGACTTTAATGTACGTTTTCTGTTACGTACGACATTAAACGAAAACACGGGTAGGATTAATGGCTGTGTGTGTAAGTGTGACAGTGTTGATGTAAAATATGTTTTCTTCAAATTGATTTCCATAGAAAATTTAAAATTTTCAAACATCCCTAATTTCAAGTCCTAAAATATCAATGAAACAGCCTGTATAAAATAGGTAAACAAATCGTATTCAATTATCAAGTAAATAGGTACCTGTTTAACTGACTAAGCGGCATCGTCGCAAAGGCGCCGCCGATTTACATTAAAAATTGTTCATCGATTACTGGATAAATATTCACGCTATCATAAAGCGGGTTTCAGACTACGCTATACTATTGTGCTATATAGTATAGCAAAGAAGGCCCTAACCAAGTAAGCCAATAATATATAGTACAGTACAGTGTGAACGTGTCCATATCAAAGTATGGTGTGCGATATTGTTGTGCTATAAGCTATATACTATATGCTATTATATTATAGCGTAGCAACTGTTGTTGTGGTAAATAATAAATCAATTGAGTACACACAGGAATATACATATCTCGGACAAATAGTTTCACCAACAGACCTAATGAAAAAGGAAATAGAAACAAGAACAGCTAATGCATGGAAAAGGTACTGGGCACATAAAGAAATTATCAAAAACAGAGAATTAAGCGTGTTTTTCAAAAGAAAAAGGTTTAACACATGTGTGCTCCCTGTGCTAACATATTGTTACGCCGAGGCTGTTACAGAATAAGTAAGTCGGTTTTTTTCGAAGTAATACCTACTGTGTCACAGAATAGGTAATACTTGATACGGAATGACCTACATATCACGTTTTTACCTACCGTTGCACAGATTAAGAAATAGTAGACAATCGAAATACCTATACTTTTCTAGATACTAGTGGAAGGTTCTGGAAATAATCCTCTGTATAAATAGTGCGTAGAGACGTCCGCAGGGGCGGTCTTGATTTGGCGATACGTGCGAACATTTCGGTGACTTTTAGTGGTTTATTGTGCGATATTGTTGTGAATTAGTGTGTTGTGATTAAGATCGTGTATTTTGCATTTTAGTGTTGAATAAAAGTGATATTTTGGTTAGATTAATTTTAATTATTTTATCCCGAACACTCAGCTCGTAACAATATGGATGCCAGACTTGGGCACTTACCAAAGCTCATACTCAAAAATTAGAAGTCTGTCAAAGAGCCATGGAGAGGAGCATGCTCAGTAAAAGGAATATTGATAAAATTAGAAATACAACAATAAGAAAACGTACAAAAATAATAGACGTTACTGTAACAGTGAAAAAACTTAAATGGAGGTGGACAGGACATACAATTCGAGGTATTGAAAAATGGAGTAAAGTTTTAATGAACTGGTATCCAATTTACAAAACAAGGAACAAGGGAAGACAGTTCAGGAGATGGGAAGACGAAATAAAATCAACAGCCGGTAAAACTTGGAGCAGAACAGCAAGAGACACAGAAAATTTAAAAAAGTTGGAGGAGACCTTTGCCGAAATATGGCAAACAGACATATGTGTCGATGTCGACAAAATCTAATTATATAAGCAATTATAAGTTCAATGTACAATGTGTCTGAATAAAGGTTATAATAATAATAACCCTTATAGACAAAACCAACAAAACAGCACTCCTTGTTGACATCGCCATCCCCAACACTCACAACCTTCAGAGCACCATCGCAGAGAAACTATCCAAATATATAGATCTCAAAAACGAAATAACTCGTATGTGGCATCTGCAACGAGTTTCCATTGTTCCAATAGTGTTGTCAACCACCGGTGTTATTCCTAAACAGCTATCCCAATCTTTAGAATATTTAGACCTGCCGAAGCACACTTACATTCTGCTACAAAAAGCAGCTATTTTGAATACGTGTAGGATCGTGAGAAAGTTCCTACAGACTGAGCTTCCTAGCGAAGTTCGGACCACTGAGGTGCACTTGGCTTAGGCCCGTGGCCCCCAGTTATTACCGATTCTTTGAAAATCGAGTAGAGAAAATCTCTGAACACCATAATAATAATATAGCGTAGTCTGAAAGCCGCTTTATTAAACCCACGTCTAAAATCAGGTAATACGATTCTGGATGTGTGTTTTAAATTTATGTCGTACACGGGTCGTGTATGTCTCAGGGTGACAGACGCAATTCAATACCGTCTAGGCCAATTCTTATTTTATAGTGACCTGTGAGGTAATACGATTGTAAAATTAAAACCATAAATCCTAGCGGTATTGGACTTGAACACGCAACATTCCTCTTGATACGAGGATGCGCTCCCAATTGGGAGCAATTGACGCAATTGCGTCATGGGCCCAATTCTTGTCAGGTGCGAAATAAGAGACATAATATAAGCATTAATACCCATCAATACAGAAAAAAAATTAGGGATCTCTACTAAAACTTCAATAATGTAACCCAAGGTGTAATTTTTTTTTCCATAAAATGCCTTTCATCGCATGCGCTACGGAAATCACATCACACTAATATTATAAATGCGAAAGTTTCGATGTTTGTTTGTTTGTTACTCAATCACGTCGTAACGGCTGAACCGATTTCGATGAAATTTGGTATGTACGTAGATTATAACCTGGATTAACACATCGGCTACTTTTTGTTGACAAACAACGCGTGCGAAGCCGGTGGCAGAAGCTAGTACATAATAACTTATGAAATTTGTACAAAAAACACAAAAAATTGGTTATGTTGTCACTTCAGTTTATAAAAATAAATAGTGTACTTTCTTTTTAATTTTTTTTCCTAACCTATCACGTCCCACTGCTGGGCAAAGGTCTCCCCAAGTCCCTCCAATAATCCCTATCTGTCGCTATCTCCCACCATCCTCTTTGGAAGGTGTCGAAATCGTCCCGCCAACGCTTTCTCGGCCGACCCCGACGTCGCCTTCCGTCTTCAGGCGTCCATGGTGTTGCAATATGGGCCCATTTCTCGGAGTGCATTCGGGCAACGTGGCCCGCCCATTCCCACTTAAGCCCAGCCGATCTCTTCCCTGCATCTGCAATGCCGGTAAGTGAGCGCACTCGGTCGACACGTTTAAAGCCGAGAATGCTGCGCTCCATTGCCCTTTGACAAATCTTGAGCTTTGACTTCTGGGCTTCAGTCAGAGACCATGTCTGCGCACCGTAAGTTAGGATACCCATCCTAACTTACGGCGGATACTCAAGTCTTTTTAATTTATCAATTTGTTATTTAAATTGTAAATAGGTTCTTATAATATATAGAAAGATATCCGAAACAAATATCTGTAAACAATATTTTTTAATTAAATTGAAAAAAATATATCTTTTGACGGGAAAAATATATATATTTTTTGGTTTTTTGGTTAAGTTTAAAATACTTACGAGTATAAAATTATTGATTTAAACGGGTATTTATCGCGTATGTACCTTTCTTAATTGTTATCCCGACGTTTCGTCTGTGTTGCAACAGTCGTGGTCACAGTTGAGTCAACCCGTAGGAAACGTCGATAACATATAAAAAAGTGTACATACGCGATAAATATCCGTTTTAATCAATAATTATGTAGAGTGATCGCGAAAGTTTGAATAATGTTACTTACGAGTATTTCTGCAAAAGCAAATTCCTATTCCTCGTGAACTGATTGGTCAGATTCATGAGTTCGACCGCCTCTTGCATTGGCTGTTCCAACTTCACCTTCTCAGCTTCGACCAATCGCACGCGGTTTAGCTTCTCCTTGCGGGACTCTGATAACTCCTCCACTTTTACTGCTATCTGCTCAATGGGTAACTGTCGAAAAACAACACATTATTATTTTTAGAAGCTTTTATACCACGTGCTTTGTTTTGTACGACATTAAATGAAAACACCGGTAGGGCTAATGGTAAGTATTGTTGTAACGTCGGTTTGTTTTCAAATTCATTACCCTAGAGTCTTTTTTTATAAATTATAGGCTATCGTTTGACCACGATCTCGCCTGATGGTAAGCGATGATGCAGTCTACGATGGAACACGCTTGCCTAGAAGAAACCTATTCACTCTCGCGACTTGAAGACCCCTAGGTTGTAATTATCAGGAAACACAGACTCAGGCAAGGCATTCCACTCCTTGGCGGTGCGCATAATAGAGGTGGAAGAGTACCGCTTTGTGCGTATGGGAGGTATGTCTACCATGTAGCCGTGGCGCATCACGGAGCGTCTGGTTGTCACATGAATGGGGATGATGGGATCAAATTGAAAAGTTCCGCAGCACATTCCGAAATGTATTCGATAAAAAACCGAGATGTCTCATGATGGATACGGATGCTAGACAATTGGAACTTCGAATGGATATAGTAGGCTACTAGTGTTTGGGCTCATTTGAATCTGTTTGCGGTTCCTATTATGAATTTTATAAAACGGTCTTTTGAATTTTTTTTTTGTAAAAGTAGCTTATATCTTTTATTTATACCACTAAGCAAGGAAGAAGGAAAATGGATGAGGGCAAAATCCGAGTGGTGGCCGCATAAAAAAACTGCAGACCAGTTGGCAGACAACCAGCTATGTCCGCTTGACACAGGACCGGAAAGAGTCGCGTGTTGACGATGAGGCCTATACCCAACAGTGGGTAGATGTGAGTAGACTAGATACATACCACTCAGATGGCGGTGATGGTAAGCGGTTGCCGTAGCCTATGGACGTTTGTGACACCAAAATAAGTAGAGTCAAAAATAGTACCACCATACCTATTTCTGCCGCCAAGCAGCAGTGATTGATTGAAGGAGATGGTTGGCCGTAAAATAATAGGCACGTGAGGCTTTACACCTATATGCCTGCCAGATGAGGTTGTGGTCAAGCTATTGGCTATCATGAAAAAAAATTTAAAAAAAGTTGATGGTGCATGGCCTTATTTGACATTACTCTGTATTATATTGATTTTTGTTTTATTTTTATTATTTTAAGTTGACATTCAATTAAGTTGAATAAGATAATTAGTCCCGATACCTGTCTGTTTGAGCTACTGTAATGTTAATTTTATTGATGTATTCTAAATATGACGTAACTTAGTGTTCTTTAATGTACCTACAGTGGAAAATAAATGAAATGAAGTGCATCGTAGGGCACGTTTCTAAGTTGTGTGACCTACGAGCCAATACTTTGTTATAGACGATGGTTACCACTTAACATCAGGTGGGTCATATGCCTGTTCTATCTCCAGGTAGTATAAAAAACATACTTGTTAAAAGTTTTGTGTCTGTGATTATAATTATGTCACCGATAAATTGAGAACGAGCTGTTTACCCGCGACTTCGTTTGCGTGGACTTAAATTGTCATAATCAAAACAGCGCCAATTCCGAACTCTTGGTCCACCATATGGCCAGTGTTCAGAATAATGAGCTACCACAATTATCTATAAAGTGAGCCTTGGTGGACAAGTGAGATGTACACCGACTTTGGATTCGCAGGTCGTGGGTCCGAATCCCAGTTGTGCATAAGTGAATAATTTTTTTTTATCTAGCCTACATTTTTCCACTGCTGGGCAAAGGCCTCCTCCAACTCCTTCCACCTATCGCGATCCTTGGCAGATTCCCAGTGAATAATACTTGAAAAAAATTATGTGCGCGTAAGTTTTTTCAGTAATTTTTTTCAGATAACGAAGAAGATCGCTGTCATGTCGTATGAAGATATAAAAGTTTGTTCAGATAAAGGTTAAAATTTATTCAATAACTGACCTTGTATCTGGACGTTCCGACGATGTCTTCCAAATACTCCAGCATGCCGAAGTCATGGTCCGTTACCGCTTTTGGCTTCATCATAGCTATCTGCTCTACCTCTCCCTAAAAATACGTTTAGAAAATTAGGAGACAGATAATTAGGAATTTACTTATTTATAATCAGGCTGCTGAACATAGGCATAGGCATAGCGTAGGACGACTCCCAACTATAAATATTACTGGACATTTCACACAATTTTATCTAGTCCCAAACCAAGCAGAGCTTGTACTATGGGAACCAGATAACTGATAGAATACTTATATACTTTTTTTTGTAAATACATATGTACTTATAATATATAGAGAACCAACCAGACCCGGAACAAATATCTGTAGATGCAAACATTTGTTCCGCGGCGGGAATCGAACCCGCTACCTCCTGCGTCGCACCACAGAGGTCGTCACTAGATGGAATGACGACCTGAAAAAGGTTGCTGGGCGTCCTTTGATACAGGCAGCACATCGGTCACTCTGGAAATCTATGAGTTCGATTATCATGATGTTCCAGCTTGTTTACCTCTTTTCAGTTTGAATGAATGAATGAAAAAATATTTATTGCACGAAATAAAAATAACCTGTACATAGACGAACTTAATGCTAGATAGGATTCTCTTCCAGTCAACCTTTGCGTATTGCGGATAAACAGCTATTGTAGGTAGGTAGTGCTTCAGTTTGATTAGCAGTCAGGTATTTAATATTTTTTGTTCAATAGAGTAGTAAGTATAGTTGCAATTTTAACAATCATACATAATGACCAGGGGCCCAGTTCACCTAATTTTTAAGAAACACTACTATAGAGCGATAGCATTATTTAACGATAATGGTTGTTGTTCCTGTCAGCTGTCAAATTTTCAATGGTGTTGTCATAGCAACGGCGGTCACTGATAAAATATTGTGTAATTTAAGTGGTCATTTTGTGATGATACCAGTGTCATAGTAAATCGATTCTTCTTCTTCCTGCCCTTTTCCTACATTACGCGGGGTCGGCACAACATGTATTTTTCTTCCATACCTCTCTATCAGCCGTCATCTCCGTTCTCACTTTCTTACCTCTTCTTCCGCCTTCCTCTACTTCTATATCCATCCACATTCATCATCTAACACTCTTTTATTCATATGACTTTCTTCCCTCCTCATGGCATGCAGATACCACGCAGGATACATACCATGTCATAGTATTATGTTTGTTAGTATTATGTATATGTTATTATCTTAGACAGAGTATATAAATTTAAATATCTCGGGCACGTTGTCACTACCGACCTCAAAGACAATGAAGACATCGAACGGGAGCGGAGGGAGCTTTTGTGCTGTGTCCTTCCCTATATGAGCTACATAATTGCTTGAAATAAATGTATTTTATTTTATTTATTTATAGTGAATCGATTGGTTTAGTAAAATCGGGTCCTACTTTATAAAATAGGTGCTTATTTTCGTGTCTTACCTGCAGAATAAGGAATCTGTTGTGATCCAGATCAATGCCATAGTCTCGCAGCACACGGGACACCTGATTGAACTTCACTTTCTTTCCATTCAGTGTGTAGAAAGAGGAGTTGTCTCTGAAGACCGTGCGAGCGACCACGATCTTAGAGTCGGGTACGATCGTGAAACTGTCATCTTCCTGTAGGCAAAACAAACAAAATAATTATTAATAAAAATGCTGAACATTTCATACAGCGCATTTAGCCTAAAGCTTCTACTATGGGAACCAGATAGGTGATTGAAAACATAGATAGATAGATAGATAGAAAACGCTTTATTGTAAATTACACTTAAATTAAAAAAAAAAAACAATATAAAAAAACAAATAACAATACAAGTAGAAATACAAGTGGCGGTCTTATCGCTAAAAGCGATCTCTTCCAGACAACCTTTGGATGGACTGGAATTCACGAGAAATACTTTGTTACATATATACTTTTTTTTTTAATATATATTATCTATTTTTAGATAGATTATCGCCTTGATTAAGACATTCAGCTACTTTTTAGTATATTTTTAATTTTTAGTTGTTCAATATTATAAAATACTCTACTTACACAATTACAATCAAAGGTAAGTAAGTATAGGCTAATGAGCAATTCGATTTTGTCATTTTCAGATGACTACAAAAGAGCTGATGTAATGAAATAGGCGAAGATAATTTATAACAGTAACTCAATGGAGTTTTCCATTGAACAAAGTCAGTACGTAATACCAATTTGAAAATAATGTAAAGCCTTTATTTACGGCTTCGCACATTTTAAAAACATATTACAAATAGCGCAAACTAGAATATAAATGGATGATAATTCTTGCGATTTTATTTGAGGAAAGAAAGCTAGCGAGGTCATGAAGAATTTTATTTGTTTGGGTAAATATATGTTTGGTTATTTAAGTTCCCGTATAAATCTTATACAGGCTGGGAGCCGTTGGGTGCAGGCCGCATAACATTGGTCGGTCTGGATGTCTATAGGATCATCACCAGCTTCGAATAGATAAACTACAGGCGCAGGCTTTTCGACGTAATTTATAAGATCTTGATCATAATGATTTTTATAAAAACCTATTTGCTTCACAGTTTCCGTTGTATTGGTTGCATCAGCGCAAATCGACTTTAACCAAAAACTTAAATGCAACTGTGCAATTGGCCCACCAATCTGCGCAACCAACAACAAAACCTACCATGGCGAATGCTGGATTAACTGTGATCGCAACATGTACCCTGGGATTCACAAGATTCACGATGGAATGTGTTTCAACTTCCATTCTATCGTCATTCGTCCCAAGAATTTACCACCTTTGGATAAAACTCATAAGAGAAGTATAGATTTCGAGCAACAGGAGTTCACAGGTAGGGCTGGACCTCTTCGAACTGACCCTACGTTGGAGCAACAACATTTACATCTTAGCCCTCTTCGGAGAATTCTTAATTTAGAGCAACATCAGCTTCATTTGAGCCCACATCGAAGATTTATAAATTTAGAGCAACAGTTCGATTTTAATCCTTATCTGAGTTCAGTAAATTACTTAGACCAACAACAGGTGCGTCTAAGCCCTCTTCGGAAAAACATGAATTTAGAGCAATATCAGTTACATTTTAGCCCACAACAAAGATTTGTAAATTTAGAGGAACAGTTCGATTTTAATCCTTATCTGAGTTCAGTAAATTCCTTAGACCAACAGTTTGATCCTAGCCCTCATCAGAATTCAGTATGTTTTTTGGACCAACAACAGTTACGTCTTAGCCCTTTTCCGAGTAACATCAATTTAGAGCAAGATCAGTTACATTTTAGCCCACCGAGGAGTTTCGACAATGTAGAGCAAAGGTTAGATCTTGACCCTCATCAGAATTCAGTAAATTCCTTAGACCAGCAACAGTTCGATCTTAACTCTTATCAGAATTCAGTAAATTCCTTGGACCAACGGCAGTTACATTTTAGCCCTCTTACGAAAAACGTCAAATTAGAGCAACATCAGTTACATTTTAGCCCACCGAGGAGTTTCGACAATTTAGAGCAACGGTTCGATCTTAACTCTTATCAGAATTCAATAAATTCCTTGGACCAACGGCAGTTACATCTTAGCCCTCTTACGAAAAACGTCAAATTAGAGCAACATCAGTTACATTTTAGCCCACCGAGTAGTTTCGACAATTTAGAGCAACGGTTAGATCTTGACCCTCATCAGAATTCAGTAAATTCCTTAGACCAGTAACAGTTCGATCTTAACTCATATCAGAATTCAGTAAATTCCTTGGACCAACGGCAGTTACATCTTAGCCCTCTTACGAAACACGTCAAATTAGAGCACCATCTGTTACATTTTAGCCCACCGAGGAGTTTTGACAATTTAGAGCAAAGGTTAGATCTAGACCCTCATCAGAATTCAGTAAATTCCTTAGACCAGCAACAGTTAGATCCTAACTCTTATCAGAATTCAGTAAATTCCTTGGACCAACGGCAGTTACATCTTAGCCCTTTTACGAAAAACGTCAAATTAGAGCAACATCAGTTACATTTTAGCCCACTGAGGAGTTTTGTAAATTTGGAACAACGGTTTGGTCTTAACTCTTATCAGAATTCAGGATGTTCCCTGGATCAACAAAATGTATATCTAAGTCCTCTTCGGAAATACGCAAATTTAGAGCAACCTCAGTTACACTTCTCACACTCTTAGCTGAAGAAACTTGAAAAAGAGTCTCAGAGCGAATTTTAAGCTAGTAGAATAATAACTATCAATAAATAATCTGCAGCGGTCTCCCAATGACATGGAAAATAGTCTCCAGCTGGATGAATGGATACAATGATAATGATTTTCAAAACTCTTAAGTAAATTGTAAGCAAGCAATGATTGTTTTAATTATATTATGTAAGCCATGGTTTATCTTTTAACCCACTTTTATTGTAACAAGGGATCTCAAGACGAATTTATTTGTGATAAGTTGGAAGGCATAATAAGTTCCATATATAACCAACTAGCTGACCCGCCCACGGCTTCGCACGCGTGTTTTATTCAATATAAACATTTCTCTCCTTCTAGGCAGATAAAAAGTAGCCTGTCTCAATCCTGGTGAACTAAGTCTAGCGCCCTCTTCGTCTATCGTTTATATACCAAATTTCATCGTCATCGGTCTAGCCGTTCAGTCGTAAAAACGTAACAAACAGACAGAGGGACAGAATATATAAAACACCCCTAAATTTAAATATATAAATTGTATGTCTAAAATGGTGTATGCGATTTGGTGGTATATTAATATATACTGATATGATGATGATGATACAAAATCTGATAGCTCATTTATCAGTAGCCTCTCCTGCAACTACCCTAATATTTTCATCAGTTTTTATGATGGAAAATCTGATGTTCTTTCAAATATAGTAAAAGGTGTTTTTAATTATATTTTATGTTATCATATCGAATCCTGATCAGCATTTCGACCATAACTGGACCTTCCCTGCAGGGTTAGCATGAACAGAAAAGAGGGCGCTAGACTTAGTTCACCTAGCCTTTAATCATCTGGATGAATTATGTACTACTACTTGTTAGACTAAATTCATCCAGGTTTATCTCTACGGAACAACAGTTATTCATGCTTGACTGGTTGATAAGATGTCCTGTGAGCTAGGTACTTGATTGTGTTTGAAACGAAAGATTTTAAAATCATCGCAAAAACTACGAGCCGGATGTGGATTTGAGCCAGTAAACTTCCTTTAGATCCAATTCAAGGTATTGCATCTTCGCTATAATCGTAATTTTATAATTTAATTATAAAAATTAGCAATTTCGCTACGGGGACACTACACGAAAGGCGCGAAATTAATGTTTTATTTATGGCGCAATGCGCCGTAAATGCGTAGAGGGCCCCTTGTATAACAATGTACTATTGATGCTTCGTGATCAAATACACCAAATAGATGAATGCTATGGCGAAGTCGAAAGTGGGGAAATATTTTAATGGTATGGTTAGTAAGTGGAGAATATAAATAAAATAACAGACTTTTTGTCCAATTTGATAAAGAAATTTAAAATTAGTTATGTAATGACTAACGCACTAACAGAGTGGAGGACGTTCCCTATTTCGATGCCCAGTTGTCGGAACTGGGCATCGAAATAGGGAACGTCCACCAGCGAGAAGGGTCGACGACATCAATAAGACCGTTTCGGCTAGCAAAGGATCGGGAATAATAGCAAAAACAAATAGAGGCCTATGCCCAGCAGTGAGTCGGCACGGACTGAGAACGATGATGATGTAATAAGTACCTAGTCATAAAAAATTATAAGTCACAAAACATGGTATCTAATCAAAAAATTACAACTAATCGTTTAAGAGTCATGTATTGTATTATTAACTTAAGGTTATAATGAGCTAAATCAATTATTACATACATTTCTTATTAAAAGCATATATTACTGTCTTAGTATATAAAAGGGAAAAGTATTTTTATAACTTTAGTAGACGAAAGGCAAGGCACGACCTGCAATATGAAGAATTTCATGATTTTGCGTAAGTAAATTTTTTAATATAAATAAAAATAATTATTTCATTATTTGAAGACCACTAATTTCGCAAACCTGATGGAAAGCAAATCAAAATGTTTTTATACATTAAAATCACAAGGATCGCTTTGAAACGTCAATTTGACTGCCTGTTCCACCGCGACCAAGCGAGGAAAGGGAGGCAAATAAACAAGGCAGGTTGTTCATAACAATAACGAAAAAAAACCCCTAATTAATAACATTTTAGACCGATTTCGAGCCATGAATTTGGATTTACTATGACCAATGCACGTTTGTATCAGCCACAACAAGCACGATGCAGACTAAACAATTTAAAGGCCCTTTTTGAAAGATCGTTACTGTCTTAAATTAATGTTATCAACTAGTATTCTCATTTTCCCTATTTCTTAAGAATGTATGCTTACTTAGTTTTGATATATATTGCGAGCGAATTCTAAGAGGTAATATATTTTTTTTACAGTTGCAATATTGGCGATTGCCTCGGCGCAGTATCCGTTCAAAGCTGGTCCCATTCCAGTATTGCTTTGCGGCTGCCCGCTCACTGCTCCAATTTGCGCAAGCAACTATAAGACCTATAACGGAATTTGCTCCATGAACTGCCACCGCCAATATCTTCACAAATTGCATGACGGACCTTGTATCTACACAAACTCAATATTGAACCAAGGTGTTCGGAGCCTAAGCCCGAATAACAATGATCATTTGCAGCAAAAGAATTTGCTGCTACAACAGCAAGTTCAGCAACAGCAATTTTTATTAGACCAACAGCAAGATCACCAACAACGATTTCTAAGAGAACAACAACTATATCAGCAACAACAATTTCTAAGAGAACAACAAGATCAGCAGCAACAATTTCTAAGAGAACAACAACAAGATCAGCAACAACAACTTCCAAGAGAACAACAACAAGATCAGCAACAACAATTTCTAAGAGATCTACAACAAGATCAACAACAGCATGCTCTTAAACACCAACAAGATCAGCAACAGCGTCTTGTAAGACACCAACGAGAAGATAAACAACAAAAATTTCTAAGATACCAACAACAAGAGCAACAACAGGATTGACAGCGAGAACAACAACAAAATCAGCAACAGAATCAACAACTTCAACACAATCATTAGAATAAAATTTAGTAAGATGATAATAATTCATTTATTGGCTGAAATTTCCTTTAGGAAACTTGTGCTAGGACTTGCATTTTTTTTCATGTGTACATAATAAAAGCCTACGTGTGAGGTGACAACTTGCGCAACCTTATAGTTTTTGAAATATTAATTTTTAAAACCCGTGATCGATTGCGATTTTCGTTCGGAAATCAGTGTCCGACCTTACAGTTTGCTTTCTATCGATTATTGCGACACTAAATTGACATGACAGTGACAGATAATACGGCTTTTTTCATTTTTATTGGCGGAAATTTCGAATTTGGCAATGACAGTGACATAAGTTTTACATTTTTATTGGCGGGAATTTCGACATTCTTTTACAAAGTTTACATTAGATTCGTTCACTATTGCATGGATATTTATAATAATGGTATTATTAATATTTTTTTTAGTAATAAGTTATCTTTTGAACTATGAAAAATGGTACACTGAATCAAGACGGGGCACCCCAACTTGAGTAGCTTAGGTTCAAAATGAGTGACAGAATCGACACGGAGCACCCCGACCCCACGTGGTCTTGTGCGTGACACCCCTAGAGTGTATATAAAGAGCGCGGGAGCCAGAAGCCCGCGGGAGGTCCTGAGTGACTCGACCTTCGCTCCGCTACGGAGGTCGCCGGCTCGCTTCGCTCGCCACCTCCCCCTTCGCTTCACTTGGCCTCGTATGACTTGCTTCATTCAGGGGCGACCTTAAGAGTTTCTGGCGGGAGCCCACCCAGAGTCCGGGGGGTTGTAAGAAAAAGTGATCTATAAAAACGTGGGGAGCAACCTCTGGACTCTGCCTTTTTTCAATATAAAAAAATTGTTTTTTTCATACTTAAACTCAAAATATTTTTTTTTAACTTTCTCAAAAAAATATAGGTTTTCGCAAGTCCTCACACACTAGGGGGGGGGGGGGGGGGGGTTTTCAAGTCCCGAGCATAGCCCTCTCCATAGCTCGTTGAGCGACTCTGAGCGCAGCGTAGAACGTTCACCTACAAGAAGGGCAGACGACTTGGTAAGAACCGCAGGTCGGCGTTGGATGCAGGCCGCTTCGCACGATGATGACGACTAACATCTGTATGCTAGCACTAAACTCAAAACTAAACAGAGACTCAAGCATTAATAGACAGTTTTTCAATAGAAGCTGTCATGTGTGTCATCATCATTATCATCATATGTAGTGTAGGTACCCTCTGTTGAGTATAGGCATTATTTCGCTTCTGCCACTACCTCCCATTTTGAGCTTCTCTGATCCAGAACGCTTGAATAGAGGCCTTAGTTTGTTTCTAAATCCCATATAGTTTGAACTGGCATATCTGGTCGCCTATAACAAAGTATTGCCTCGTACGTAGGTCACGCACTTTATCAACGCGCCCTACGATGCACTTCTCTGCGTCTATTAAATCCCATATAGTTTGAACTGGCATACCTGGTCGCCTATAACAAAGTATTGCCTCGTACGTAGGTCACGCACTTAATCAACGCGCCCTACGATGCACTTCTCTGCGTCTATTAAATCCCATATAGTTTGAACTCGCATACCTGGTCGCCTATAACAAAGTATTGCCTCGTACGTAGGTCACGCACTTTATCAACGCGCCCTACGATGCACTTCTCTGCGTCTATTAAATCCCATATAGTTTGAACTGCCATATCTGGTCGCCTATAACAAAGTACTGCCTCGTACGTAGGTCACGCACTTTATCAACGCGCCCTACGATGCACTTCTCTGCGTCTATTAAATCCCATATAGTTTGAACTGGCATATCTGGTCGCCTATAACAAAGTATTGCCTCGTACGTAGGTCACGCACTTTATCAACGCGCCCTACGATGCACTTCTCTGCGTCTGTTAAATCCCATATAGTTTGAACTGGCATACCTGGTCGCCTATAAAAAAGTATTGCCTCGTACGTAGGTCACGCACTTTATCAACGCGCCCTACGATGCACTTCTCTGCGTCTATTAAATCCCATATAGTTTGAACTGGCATACCTGGTCGCCTATAAAAAAGTATTGCCTCGTACGTAGGTCACGCACTTTATCAACGCGCCCTACGATGCACTTCTCTGCGTCTATTAAATTCCATATAGTTTGAACTGGCATACCTGGTCGCCTATAACAAAGTATTGCCTCGTACGTAGGTCACGCACTTTATCAACGCGCCCTACGATGCACTTCTCTGCGTCTATTAAATTGAAGTGTAAAGCCTCATGTGGCAATATGGTAAACTTTTTTCCAATATAGTAAACTTTGTTTGAGAAAATAAAGTAATTTTCAAGATAAATAATAAAACATTTCAGAGAACTTAGCATAACTATGCAATCAAATAATCAATCATAACAACAATGGTGTTCACATTAATAGGAGGTACATAAACCCTTATTCAAAATTAATTAAAAGAGTAATTAGAATGAATAATTAAAAGAAAAACATTTTTTGTTATTTTATAAAATAGCAGCAATGAGTAACTTCATTGGTTTAGGGTAAGAAAATTATGTAAATAATATTTAATTACTTTAAGTAGTTACTTTAAGTCGAGATTCTCACTCAGCAACAAGCTTGTTGTGTATAAGGCCATCATAAAACCCATCTAGACAATCTGGATGATCTGACATCTGGAATAGAACTCCGGAGCTCTGCAAGCAACTCCAACGAGATCCTCCAGAGATTTCAAAATACTGAGAACTATATCATACGCACATCGGTTTGTGAGAAACACAGAAATACATAAGTACCTGGAAATGCCGACTGTTAAGGAGGAAGTTAGCAACAACTGTAAGAGATACAAGGAAAGAAAACAACATACGAACGCACTGACTAAAAACCTTTTGAATATACACGAAAATGAAACACGCCTAAAAAGATGATTCAGGAGATGTTGTACTCTGATTCGTGAGGGAGATGACTCAGGACTGGACTGGAGTCCAGTAGGGTAACTTCAAGTCCTACACTCTCCAGATTCTGGCGAAGTATAAGGATGTGCTACTTGATCCGGATTTCTGGCCAGTCGTCATCGTTTATAGACGCTACAGGGAACCAGCTACGAAGCAAAATATTTTTTTTGTATGTGCACATTGTTGTCTGAAATAAATGTTATATTATTATTAAAAAAAAAATGGCATATACTGAAATTGGACCAAAGGAACTAAGTAGTTCTTTAGAAATAAAACGGTGCTGTTTATTGGAATTGCACCCCTATTTTATTAAAATCAACCTAGACCACATCTGATTCTGGCTAAAGAGGCGATGGCAGATAAAAAGAGCAAAACAAAAAAAAATACTTTATTTATGTCCGCGCGGCGTCCGCATGGTCAACGCACGACAACCACGCGGTTAGGTGATGACGAGGAATTTAATGTTGTTGCCGAGTAAATAGAATTCCCATTCGCCATGCATTAATGAAGATGAAAAGACGGCGACTACACGGCTAACGCGCGGCCGCAAGGAAGTTTTCACATCGCTGTTAGCGTGATGTTCAATGAAAGACGGACTATCGCAAACTGGTTGATTGTAAATACTTATACACTTTTTTCTTTTTTTTTTTAGGCGTCGCACAGGTAGTCACTTAAACAATGTGTAGCAATTTATGCTACCCTCAAAAACGCTAAGATATTACAGTTAGCTGCAGCCTTAAGGCCCCCATATACGATACGATCCGTCGTTTCAGACCGATCGGAACGACGAATCGTTAGTGTATGTCCAGATCGTTAATAGAAGACGATATAGGTGATCGCAACAAAAACCCATGCAATCATGAATATCGTAACGATGAATCGACAGTGTATGGCTCTTTGCGATCAACTATTCCATTTTTGTCTGTGTGCCAAGTGCGAGTCGAACTCGCGCACGAAGGCTTCCATACCATTATCTATAAAATCAGCAAATAAATCACGTGTTTTGTATGTGAGCTCCCCGTAATATTAATTTTATTTTAATTTAATTATTTATTTTTAAAGTGAATAATATAACTAAATATTCAGTGAATATTTCAAGTGTTTACCTGTTGCCGTTATCAATATCGAGCAAAACCGAGCAAAAAAAATCACGTTTGTTGTATGGGAGCCCCCCTTATATATTTATTTTATTCTGTTTTTAGTATTTGCTGTGATAGTGGTAACAGAAATATATCATCTGTGAAAATTTCAACTATCTAACTATCACAGTTCATGAGATACAGCCTGGTGACAGACGGACAGACAGGCAGCAGTCTTAGTAATAGGGTCCCGTTTTACCCTTTGAGTACGGAACCCTAAAAATGGATAAGTAGTATAGTAACATGTACACTCGAAAGAGTTATTTGTGTCTGGACACTTTGGTATTTTTTTTTCTATAGAAATACGTGACAGATGGAGCAGGACAGTGACTGAATGGTGGCCGAGGAGCGGGTATAGCAGGGTAGGACGACCGGCAGCGAGATGGATGGACGACATTGTAAAGGTCGCGGGCCGTCAGTGGGTGAGACTAGCGCAGGATCGTGGTTGATGGCACAAACTTGGGGAGGCCTATGCCCAACAATGGGTGTAGTCAGGCTGTGGATGATGATGATGATAGAAATAAGATCTGTAGGTATCATACCACATTTACAATGAATAAAATGTTTTCAATGTACTAGTTACATTTATTATACATTTATAATAGTTGTAAGTTAATGGAAGTATGAACGCCCCCATAAACTAAGGGCGACATAAACACAACTGGCGATAACAATAGGCCTCGAGTGATATAAGTCGTAACATCAAATTTAAAAAAAAAATAGCAGATAAGGTTCTGGGGGCTACAGATGTTTATCTAACTTATGAGCACTTACCTGATCAATAATCTGGCAGAAATGAACAGCCACCGATGCACTTGGTACACATGGATACTTGCTGGAGGAATGGATCAGCACTGATATCTTCTTGGAACGGATCTTGGCAGCTCGGTAGCCAAAGACAAAAAGCATGGAATCAATTACATTACTTTTTCCACTGCCATTTGGTCCAATTATGGAAGTGAAGCTCTGAAAATTAAAATAAAAACAGTTAGAACATAATTTCTGCAATAACAGGGTTGTCTTTAATTGAAACGAAAAGTAAAAAGTTTATGAAAGTGTTTATTATCTACACTACACAGAGGTTAGCTGGAAGAAAATGCTAATTAGCATTAAGTGTGCCTAAGCATTATTTTATTAGTGAATTAATCAATTATCTAGTTAAACCTAAAGAGTAGACTACCTTCCAATATAAATGTATAACTATGTCAAAGGCACCTTATCTTGTATTCATTGTATTGGACTTATAGTGCAAAAATAGAGTATGTATACAGACTAAACACTTGGCTTGGTGTCTATTTAGGGCCTAGGAAAAACCGAGCAAAGTCTCTGTAGCCGATATGAGCTAGGAGGATTAATTCTCTAAATCTCTAAATCAACTTGGGCAAATCAACGTTGTACGTGTGTATATATGTTTGTTTGTTTGAGGACAACTTTCGAAGCGTTGATCCGATCATCGTGAAATTAAATACATAGGTAGGTAGTGATGGCAAAATTTTGGTGGGACTTAATGAGCAAAAATGTTGGGGGGTTGTTGAGATACTGGGGTTCAAAGGGGATAAAAAAATTAAAATGAGGCTATTAGGTCAAGTGGGATGTGAAATGAAAGGTATTCATTGGTACAGTTAGGTTCCGTTTTTATTTTTTGTAAATTTTTTATAGTTTTGAGTTATTAGCCATAATAAAAACGTAACTTTGACAAAATTCACAGGGTACACCAGTGCTGTTATTCGGTATGCGTGTAGCTTATGTGACACAAATATAGGCAAAAGTCTGAAATCCAGAATAACTGCAATTTGTACCCCAAAAAAAGTAAACCTTGTAACATGAACTCCCGTTATCTGTAATTTGAATGAAGCTGTGGGTCAAATAAGTTGGTAATTTATTTCGTGGCACTATTTTGATTGTCAAAGATTTTAAGTACCTAATATTTTTTTTGTTTTAATCGGAGACTCGCGAGATGTCTGTTCGGGGTGAACCACTAATAATAAATAATGCAGGACATTCTACACACCGCTATCTAGCCCCAAACTAAGCAAGGCTTGTATTATGGAAACAGATAGATGATAGAATACTTATGTACGTTTTTTTATTGTAAATACTTATAATCTAATGTGAAACAACCAAACGCGGAATCAATATCTGTAGATCATACAAACATATGTTTCTTCGTACAAACATTTGTTTCTTGGCGGGAATCGAACCTGCAACTCCTGCAACTCAGCCAGTTATTTGCCCACTGCACCACGGAAGAATTATAAGAAATTATTAAGAATACAAAGTGAAACATAGTGCATCAACATCATTTAAGTGCTTGTCTTCAAACAAATATTCTGAGAATACAAAACCAATTTGTACTGTCTGGTATATATCTCAGTAAATTAGGCTTGTACCAAAGATTGAGAGAACTGATGGTGAACAATCATGGCTTCACAGATAGGCAAGTTTGTGTTGTATGTATCCATAAATCAGTATTAAAGTTATAGACTGTTACCTTGTGGAATGGCCCCAAATTCTGCGTCCCAGCATAACTCTTGAAGTTTTCATTCACAATATGCGTGATAATCATTCGCGGACCAGTAGGATCGAAGGTAAGCGCCGGTTTGGGTGCAGGAGGGATGTAAATGTCCCCAATACGAATACCACCTTCTTCATCATCAGATATATGATCATATTCCGCTTCTGATCCACTGTTAGTTTCAGGAATGTTTTTGGAAGCTTGTTCACTGCTACTAGGAACAGGTTCTGAGTCCACATCCATAGCTTCATCAGGATTTCGCTTCCTCCTCTTGCCATTCGTCATTTTGCTTGTTATTTATGCACTTGGAATTAAGTTTATCAAACTGATAAGTGTTGAGAAACAGCTATTTAATCTGCTTGATGACAACAAGTAAAAATTACAAAATAAATACAGAAATGGCTTGATTCGTTTTGGTTCGGAAAGGAAATCGACCGTTTTTCAATACAAAAAGACGAGACCAGTGTTGCCGTTTTGTATATGGAAAAAGTACTAGACAATGGCGGCGATTACATATACCAAAAAGCGCTAGATCACACTTTATTATGCTAAAAAAATGCTAACTGCTGCAAAGTCTTCTTTATGTGAATAACATAATAATATGATTGTAAGTAGGTAGGGTTATTCAATATGCAGTGCTTTTTTAAGTATATATAATCATACAGATCAATCAATTATTATTTGTATCATTTATTATCAGTCACTTCGTTTTGGTTATGCCTTGTTTGATATGCTTAAAACTACAATAGATGGTAACATTATTGGTGCTTCTACAGTGCAGCAGTTGGCTTCGGTTCCCGAAATTCCCCAATTTTAGTCATTCCCTGCGCTCTCCCCACGCTAGTTACCGATTCCCCGCAAATCGGGGAAATTTACCGCAATTTGCAGCCCTGGATCATGGTGCCAAAACGCTATGTGAATGAGTAGGTTTCCGCTACTCGCCGCCACGCCGCGCCCCACCACGCTGTGCCGTATCCGATCACGGAGTTAGTTTAGTTGCGTACGTGCCTGAAGCTTCCGGAAGCCAACATATTTTATTACCGGTACATTTGCTCACTGTTAGCATGTCAAAAAAGGCTTGCCCAATTCGGGCTACATAGTGACAAAAGGGATTCAACCGGTAAAAAAGTGCTAAATCTAACCCAAAAAGGGCTAAGGTGGCAGCACTGCCTCGCATTGATCCTTTGATCTGCAAGGAACTTATACCCGACCTGGAATGTGCACCGACATTTTTTCCTCGATAAAAAAAACCTTATGTATATGAAGTTAAGTTCTATTTTCAAATAACATTTAGTCAGAGAGAATTCCGGTCCGAGAGAGATAGCGCTTCGAGAGCCCTCTGTCCCTTTCTTAAGTGTTGCCAGAAGGGTTGTTTTTAAAACGTAGTAGGAATGGTTAAAAAAAACAAATTTGTCATCTCTTGTTAAAAAATATATTACCATCTTTCTGATTATCCTAATAATCCATATATTTTTAATTTATCGTCTATAATGAGATTTTCTTTTTTGCAAAAATTTAGACACGATATTAAGGTGTTGTTTGAAAATGAATAGGTTATTAGTAGGATCTATGTAAATTGAACTGGCATCCCATCAGCCATTTTGAATTGTTATTATTTGTGGTGATCAAGTCAGTGGCGGATTTACAAATTTTCAAGGTATAGGCTGAATAGTTTTTGCCGCCCTTGCCTCAACAATTGTCATATCATACATTGTTTGTAAAATGCAACAATTTCGTTGAAATTGCACGTAAAATAATTTTTCGGTATATTTTTGAGCTAATCGAAGCTCAATCATGTATGGGCGGGGTAATGTATGCTATTTACACAATAAAGAACATTTGGTAAACGTGAATAAATAATCTTTATTGCGCTTTCAAATAGTTAAAAATAATCGACTCAGTCAAGTCGGAATTAATGACCAAGATTACTTACGACGAAATAGAAGGTGCCTTTTTGCGCGATTTTTTGTTGGCAAAATCATCGATGATGTCGTCGTAAGTAATCTTGTTCATTAATTCCGACTCTATGCACAAAAGAGCTAAAGCGTTTAATTTTTCTTGGCTCAAGGTCGATCTCAGATAATTTTTTACCCGTTTTAGACAAGAAAAGCTTCTCTCACCAGAACAATTTCATCGCTGGTGTATAAAAGGCCATACGAAGGGCTATTGAGGTATTTCCCCAAACCACCTAAACACGTCTACCATTGCTTTGATTAATAAATTACTCTCGTATTTCAAAACATAACATTGCCGAGTTAGTTGTTATGAGAAACTACAATGATTATGCTACATAAAAACAGCGACCCTAATAAATCTGTCGCCTCTGACAACTCCATATTCATATTCTAGAGCAAACTTCCATATTCTAGAGTAAAACAGCCTGTTTTACTCTAGAATATGGAAGTTTGCTACTCTCGGAATGTGCAATGACAAGTGAGAGAGAATAGTCATCGACAAAATTTGTTGCAGACATCTATCTGTAAGACATCTGAAAACCGCCATAGAAAAATCTTTTTGAATTCGATGAGGTAAAAAAAAAAAATCGTTCCCCAAAATTAGCCGCCCCAAAAATCTGCCGCCCTAGGCTCGAGCCTACTCAGCCTGCTGGTAAATCCGCCACTGGATCAAGTGGTGATCAACGTGGTGCAAACGTGGTGATATTTATCCTACCGTAATTCGGCAATATTTCTTTATTCGTACATAATAAATATGGTTAAAAAATGTGCGATTCCAGGCTGTAAAAGCAAATCCTATGCGGGATGCGGTAAATCTTTCTTCAAGTAAGTATTTTTAAATTCTTGAAGTAGTATGACCATAATGAACGGATTTTTAGGATTAATTTCGTAATCATATTTTGTTCAAACATATAAATAGTAGGTAATCTAGATTAAACTTTATGTGCTTATCACTGATTTGTGTGTCACTACGTATTATTTTAAATTATTAATTAATTTCAGATTTCCTAGTGAAGAATCTTTGAGAAAAAAGTGGCTGGATGCCATTCCAAGTAATACAAATATCAAAAATTATTCTGTTATTTGTAGTCTGCACTTCAGGCCCCAGGATATAATAGTACATTGTTCTGTTTCAAAACTGAAATCCGATGCTGTTCCAACTACTTTTCCTAAGGTACGTTAATAAATTAAGTGAAAATGAATAAAAATAAAAATTGCCTTTAAAGATTTTTACAGCTAAATTATGAAAAATTAAATAATGCTAAATCAAATTATAAGATCTTTATAAATCTGTGTGCGGTCGGGCAAAGGCCTTCCCCAGTCTTCCGTCCTATCCGCCGGCACCCTCGCCCAGGTCTTTCCGGCCATAATTATTGTAAATTAATCGAAAACTTATTTCTGGTGGTATAGCGTAACAGATATTAAGATGTTTTTCTAATCAAAATAAATACTAAGCTTTTTATTAATTTGCAGGTTATTCCACCAGGAAAAGAGATAGCTGTTCTAAGCGATATGGTTATTCAAGCTGCTCCAGTAATAGATGCAGAAGTGTTTGTGCAGAAACCCGGGAATATTTTAATAGTTCCTGAGCAAAGGCTTGAAATCAGTCCTATGCCGAGCACCTCCAATGAACCTCCTACAAAAAAAGTTCGCTATGAATATAAGGAAATTGACGATTTAAAACGAGAAGTTAAAATTCTTAAGCAGCGCGTTAAAAGAAGAGACTTGAAAATCGATAGTCTTAAATCTTTGTTAAATGTAGTAAAAAAAAGACCCATGACCCAGAAGAAATCGAAGATGTCATAAAAAGTAATTTTATGCATATTCATGAGCAGTTTAATCATGCTATTAGTAACAAAAAAGTAAGATATAGTGAAGAATTAAAATCTTTTGCTCTAACTTTGCACTTTTACAGCCCAAAAGCGTATCTTTTTTTGAGAAAACATTTATGTCTCCCTCATCCAGCTACACTGAGCAAACTTTTAGCTACACGTGACTGTAGTGTTGGTTACATTCAAGAAGTCATCATGTTCTTAAAAGAAACTGCAGCCAGGGATGCCTCTCTTAAAAATGTAGCACTTCTTTTTGATTCTATGGCAATTAGAACAGAACTAAAATACGATAAAAAACGGATAAATTTTGGGGCTATGTAGATTATGGGGGAATCATACCCAATGACTCTGAAGCCTTAGCTACCGAAGCCCTTGTTCTCATGATTGTATCTTACACAAAAAGATTTAAATGTCCCATAGCTTACTTTTTTATTAACAAATTATCAGCTGAGCTTCAATCACAGTTAATATTAACAGCCATTAGGTTGTTATCAGAAGCAAATATTACAGTCAGATCCTTAACCTGTGATGGAACTTGTGTTGATATCAAGACTTATGAGATTTTGGGATGTAGGTTCACACTACCTGAAATGAAGACAAGTTTTAAGCACCCAACAAAAGACTGCCAAATCCACTGCATTTTAGATACTCCCCATATGCTTAAGCTGGCCAGAAATGTTTTTGCAGAAACTAATATCAATTCCCCGAAAGGTGACATAAAATTCAATTTTATAAAGCAATTACATGCAATACAAGAAGAGGAAGGGTTGAAACTAGCGAACAAACTAACTAGTAACCACATTGATTTTTCTGGTAAAAAGATGAATGTCAAATTAGCAGCACAAGTGTTGAGCAATTCAGCTGCCGATGCAATTGAATTCTTAACAAAAAGTGGTGATAAGCTTTTTGAAGGAAGCGAAGCAACTGTTGAATATATTTGGTTTTTGGATAGAATATTTGATATATTCAATTCAAAAAATCCTTTTGGTAAAGGCTTTAAGTCACCATTACGTTTGCAAAACCTTGAAATTTGGATGAATGCGCTCACCGAAACTAGGAACTATTTGTTGAGTTTAAAAATCAATGACAAACATATCCTTGAACACCGACGCAAAACTCCTGCTCTTGGATTTATTATTGACACATACAGCTTTGCAAACTTGTGTCTTGATTTACTAAAAGATAACGAAAACGAAATGAAATACTTTTTGACTTATAAATGTTCGCAGGATAATCTAGAAATATTTTTTTCATGCGTTAGACGGTGTGGTGCCTTAAATGATAACCCGAGTTCGCTTCAATTTAGGTACACGTTGCGAAAACTTTTGTTTCGCAATAGCGTACAACCAAGTGTAAACGCTAATTGTGTCAGTGAGGATGACTTTGAAATGACTCCAGTTTTGGAATTCAGACAGCCTAAACGAGCAGTTATAGACAGTCACGAGGCTAGCGAAGACCAACAACTTATCGCATTACTGTATTATGTAGAAAATGAAGAATTCTCATATTTCAAAAACAATATACTTTTTTACATGGCTGGATGTTGTGCAAAAAATATATCCGAAAAGTTAAGTTGCAAACATTGTCTTGCTGCCTTGTTTATTACGAAACATGATGATCATGACTATTTACACTCTATTGATGTGATTGATGTGTGCAAAGTTTCATCCTTTACGTCATTCGTAGACAGAGGAAAATTAAAACATGTTTCTAAATTTGTTTTCCAAATCATTCTGTACACGGAACAAATATTCAAATTTCATAGCTCAGAATCATTAAAGCACGTTAATAAAAATAAAACAATATTATTGGTTTTGCAAAATTTTTATAGTATTTTGAGAGATTTTTTTGTTCCGCCACATCCAGTTCAATCATTTCAATGTGAAGATTCACACGAAATGCAACTTATTAAAGGCATCGCGTCTTATTATCTTACCGCCCGTTTGATGAGCCACGGTAAAACCCAAACATTGAAAATTCGAGGTCAGAAAACTAATTTACGACAGAAATTGCATAAAACTGTTTTATTCAGTAATGTGTGAATGAAAATATTTACCAAATATATGTTTATAAATCGCAACATGTGATTACTTTTATTTTACGAGTATCACCTCCTTATAACATAATTATTTAATGAAATCAAGTGATTAGTTCATATATTTATGTCCAAAATATCTACCTACTGTTTGGACACCCTAATGAAAGGGACAGAGGGCTCTCACAAAACTATCTCTCTCGGCTCGCGCATCCGCAGCCTGTGCACATTCCAGGTCGGGTATAAGTTGCTTGTTGATCTGTCTGTCAGCTGCTGGCGTCGGTTAGTAACTGACAGTGACAGACAATAAATGTTTATAATGGATTATAGATAAAGATCTGTATCGTGGGCGATTGTCTTAGGTTTTAGGGCCTCGGTTAGGGTAACTGTATATAAATGGTAAGAAAAGGTACGTACATAGGTACTTATAATATATAAAAGTAAGTAATATAAAATAAAATAAGTATATATAAAAGTAAAAATACAAGTAACAATAAATACTAACCATAGTAGGACATATTTATAGTTATTATTATTATATTTATATTTTTTATAGGTATTAATGCTTTGAGTTTATGACAAAGTCAACAGTAGGGATTCAGTGCAGTCATATGACAAAGAAGCTCACCATTCGGATAAGATATATTTTGCGTTGTGGACGGAGCAGTTCTTGATATTGCAACGTTTAACGACTTTGTTATACAGGAAGATTGAAACAAAGGGACCAAACCGTTTAGCAAATGTCGTGTTTACGGGCATAGTCTGGAGCTTGTGGGTTCGCATTTCCTGATAGAGGTCATTATTCAGTACTGTCCTGTGGACCGCTAGAGAGGATCTGAGGATAAAAAGTTTGCGTATGGTGAGAACACCACTTTCATTGTAGAGTTTTTCTGTGGGGTATCTGAAGGGCTTTTTCATTATCGTTTTTAACACTGATCTCTGTGCTCTTTCTAGCTGAATCATCGTTGTCTTATAAGCGCAGCCCCAGGAGGTGATACCGTAAGTCAAGATGGATTGACAGAGAGCTAAGTATGAAGATCGCAGTGTGTCAAAGTTTGCTGAATTCCTTAAAAGTCTCATGATGTTAATGATTTTGCGGGTTCTAGATGACAAACTGGCAATGTGGTCTTTGAAATTTAGGTTTTGGTCTAATATAACGCCCAAATCGCGCAAACTATTTGGTTTAGAAAAAAACGATATTAGAAACCTCAATATTATTTTTGAAGACCTATCTATAGATGCCCCACATGTATGGGTTCGATGAAAAAAAATTTTGAGTTTCAGTTCTAAGTATGGGAAACCCCCAAAATTTATTGTTTTGTTTTTTATTTCTGTGTAAAAATCATAATACGGTTCACAGAATACATATACTTACCAAGTTTCAACAGTATGGTTCTTATAGTTACGGAAAAAAGAGACTGTGACCTACGGACGGCCAGACAGCCAGACATGACGAATCCATAAGGGTTCCGTTTTTTGCCATTTGGCTACGGAACCCATTAGGGTTCCGTAACCGTATTCCAACGAGTATGCTTTAGACCACACGACTGGAGTAAAACTTAAGTAAGCTGGTGAATGCGTTACTGGTGAGTGCGAACGGAAGTTCAGAGGGAGATGTAAGTTAGTGAAGATAGAAAGAGAGAGAGAGAGTAACGTTTTGTATATTTTTAAACGATAATGTGCGAGTGCAAGTTGCGTCTGTCTAGAATGAACATAGACTGATCGACTTAAAGACGTGTGGACAATTTTGTAATTGAACAATTTTATAAATTAATATTTTGACAAAGAAGTTTTACTTCAGTCGTGTGGTCTAAAGCACACTCGTTTTTTTATATTATTAAATCCATATTAATACAAATTCTAAAGTACCTATGTTTTTTGTTACCTTTAACGACTAAACGTAAATTATTAAATATAAACGTAATGAAAAGCAAGAAGAAAGCTTATATCCTTCTCGAGGATATAATCTATCTTTTGTCTCGAAAAATAATCTTGAAGGGGGTGAAATAGGGGTTGAAAGTTTGTATGGGCAATCCATAATTCCTTTAGCTAAGGATCTGAAAATTCTTATTTAGGCTTTTGGTAAGAAATAAAGAAATACGTGTTTCAACGGGTTAACAACTTTTTCTATCAAATATAGTATTTTCGAAGTTATGGTAAGACCGCATTAGAGCAGCGCTGCACGTCACCTATCGCACTACAGGCCTAAGAGCGGCGCAGCACTGCACGTCAGTTCACGTCATTTTTTTAGGGTTCCGTAGCCTAATGGCAAAAACGGAACCCTTATGGATTCGTCATGTCTCTCTGTCTGTCCGTCCGTATGTCACAGCCACTTTTTTCCGAAACTATAAGATTTTTACTATTGAAACTTGGTAAGTACCTAGATGTATTCCATGAACCGCATTAAGATTTTCACACAAAAATAATAAAGAATAAAAATTTTGGGGGTTCCCCATACTTAGAACTGAAACTAGAACTTTTTCATCAAACCCATACGTGTGGGGTATCTATGGATAAGTCTTCAAAAATGATATTGACGTTTCTAATATCATTTTTTTCTAAACCGAATAGTTTGCGCGAGAGACACTTCCAAAGTGGTAAAATGTGCCCCCCCCCCCGCAACTTCTGATCTAGTTAGTAGTTTTTTTTCATACGTCATAAACCGTAAACTGCAATTTACCTTTCATTCAATCAACTCAAATATACAAAAAGTCACAACGAACTACAAGAACTTTTATATTATGTTACTTGCTTCTACGTAACCCTTCATGGGCGAGTCTGACTCGCACTTGGCCGCTTTTTATTTGCCTCCACCGAGCGCAGTACGCAGCCTGACGCGATGCGCCGCTTGCTATGTCGCATTGAGGCGCTTGCTATGTCGCATTGAGCGTCGCTGTACCGCGCGGATGGCACTGCAAGCCAGGATGGCACTCCGAACATCACCCCGTGACTCAGAGATAGTCGTCTCTGATAGTATTCATTATCTTAGGTCTCTGACGTTGAAGCCAGGGTTAAGTACGAAAGTCCGACCCTTACCTACACTTACCAAACAAAAATGGTCGAAGTGTTGAAGACCCATGATGATAAAAAAAATATATAAAATGGCGAACCGCACGGTGAAGGACGCGAAATCAATTCGCGGAACAAATCCTCAATATTTGATAGAAAAGATAATCAGAGCTCGTATTTACGACTCAAAATTCTGGAAAGAAGAATGTTTCGCACTGACGGCAGAGTTACTGGTGGACAAGGCCATGGAATTACGTTATGTAGGCGGCGTGCACGGTGGCTTCATCTACCCAACTCCTTTTCTGTGTTTAATTTTGAAAATGCTGCAGATTCAGCCAGAGAAAGATATCGTGGTTGAATTTATAAAGAACGAAGAGTTTAAATACGTGCGCGCTTTGGGTGCTTACTATATGAGACTGACTGGAACCTCTGTAGATTGTTACAAATATCTCGAGCCGCTGTACAATGACAACAGAAAGTTGCGGCGGCAAAACCGTGAGGGCCAGTTCGAAATAATCCATGTAGACGAGTTTATTGATGAGTTGCTGAGAGAAGAACGTCTCTGTGACATTATTTTGCCCAGAATACAGAAGCGGTTTGTGCTGGAAGAAAACAATGAGATTGAACCTAAAGTGTCTGCATTGGATGATGATTTGGACGAGGACATGCCTTCTGATGATGATAATGACGGTGAAGTCAAAGAAAATAGGAGGGATAAAGACAGGAGGGAGAGGGACAAAAGAAGAGAAAGGTAAGTGAACATAAACAATTTACTTCGAGCTTCAAACTGTTACTCACTGTTTCAAACTGTGTTTAACTTTACATTTTGTAGGTGTTAGCTGTATATACAGGTTCTATCTAATACTATGTTTAGGTCAGTTGCTTTTGAGTTGTGTATTTAAAGGCAATATGCATTTGATTTCATTACATATGTAATAAACATTGTTTTTTTTTATTCAGGTCAAGAGATCGTGAAAGGCGCGATAAGGACCGCAAAAGAGAACGCTCTAGAAGCAGAGACAGGGAACGCAGACGTGAGAGAGAGAAGGAACGTGAACGGGAGCGTGTACGAGATAGAGAGAAAGAACGAAGAGACAGGGATAGACATGATTTGGAAAGGAGGAGGGAGAGGGGTGGACGTTATTAAGGTTATTGTAATTTTTGTGAGAATTAAAGAAGTAAGTAACATATGTGCTATTTTTATATTTTTTATTACTGTCCTGGGCAGTTTGGCTTTGTTAAGCCCTCAAAGAAACAAATGTAATGCCTAAGTTTATGTTTCTTTATTGTTGTATCCGAATCTTTAGGTTTGAGCAAACCTAATAGTGTTTTTGGAAGACCTAATAGGATACCCCACATGATGGGGTGCATGATAAAACCTAAATCATCCCTGACTTTTATAGGGTTTATCTTTTAGGGATATCCTAAAACAACGAAGTTTATTTGATAAATTACTAGGTGTCACTAAAACTTATGATTATGTAAAATTCATCATGTAAATGTACCAGGATGACAGGTAGATAATGCTTTTAGCATTAAGTCCTACCACAATTTTGTTTTGTGTGAAAGTAACAATAAATAAATAAAATTTCATCTCTACAGCACTAACAGTTTACAAGTAAAACAATTGTAGCTGGTCAGATAGACAGACATGGGGCTACTATAAAGGTTTCTAGTTCTGACTAAAGAACACAATAAAAACTGGTATCTTTTATTCATCATCATCATTCACAGCCCGCGTCGACCCACTGCTGGGCCTAGACCTCTGTTTCTGCCATTCTTCCCAATCCTGTGTCAGTCTGAACCACGTACGACCCACGGTCTTATTGATGTTGTCGACCCATCTCGCTGGTGGACGTCCCTTATTTCAATGCCTAGTTCTCGGCCTCCACTCTGTGTCCACCTGTCGTCACTACGTCTAGCTAAGTCCCCTGCACAACTTCACTTGAGCCCCAATATTCGTGAGACGTGTTTTAAGACATTGTGGAATATGTGTGGATTTTATTATGTCATCACGCTGCCCATCCAAGTTGAACACGCCTGGTGACTTCCTTCATCTGATACTCCTTGCCAAAAGATAAAACATGGCCAGATAAATGTATGAGTCAACCATTTCTAGTTTCTCGCTTCAAGTTTAGTTTCCGCATTTTTTATTACCATACTTTAATTAAACTGAAAAGTAATAATAAATTTGACCTAGTTTTGCTGTCCAGAGTTTTTTTTAATACAATGAAATAATATTTATAAGAAAGTTTTTAATTGAATCACGTAATAAAAACTTTCTAATTTTTTTTTAATTTTCTTTAAAACCTCGTGACCAAAAATAATAAAATATTGTTCGAAGGGTATGGTTGCTGGTGAACTTACAGGTACATTATGCTTCACACCTGTACGCCTCACGTTGATGGATAGGGCATCGTAGGGCACATTACTAAGGTGCATGACTTATAAGGCAGCCACTTAACATCAGATGAACCATAAGCTTATTTCATCTCCATGTAGCTTAAAAAAGACCAAATGGTAACTCAAACAGTTTTTGTGTATCTGCTATGGTTACATATTTCCCATACCTACTGTGTCCCAGTAAAAAAAATAGGTCTCCAATTCATCAGTTTAATAAAAAATATTGCTATTGGACAACATTTGAATAAAAATAATTTATACAGTAATTCCATAAGTACCTACTAGCTAATAACATGTATAGGAATATATACAATTTGACCTAATTATTAACAAGATCTTGTTCCTATCTGACTGCACATCTCTAAAAATCTTTGATAAAAATTATCATAAGCACATTTAGAACTAACAAATTATAAAACAATGAGGGGGTTTCACGGCCTTGCTAACAGATGGCGTTGCGCTGTCATGCTCTGAATAACAAAGGAAAGTGAATTGTCAATGTCATTATTGACATGGCCGTAACAACATTACTTCCCGATAACAAAAACAAACGTTTGTGGTTGTTTAACTTACGAAGTGAGATTGTTTTATGGCTGGTTCCTATATCAGTCGGTAACCAGCTACGACTCGTTTCTCCTTGAAAATCTGTCAGAATTTTGACAGTAGTTTGACACTTTTTCAAGGAGATACGAGTCGTAGTCGGTTACCGAGGGATATAGAAACCCGGCATTGGACAAATTTTGATATTGTGTCTTCGAGATTTTGGCATATAAACCATATTTTTTGGCGGCGCATCTCCAGACAGCGCCATCTATTACGCTGGTCGGAACTCGTTTTTTCTTTTTAAATCGAAAATAAAAAATTGAATTCCTTAAAATTAAGGAATATAAAATATTGCATTTTTGAGGTTATAATTTCGCGGCAAACTTATATTTGAATACAGTCAACATCCATATGGAGGGTAGATTCTATTCTTCATTACAGGTACATTTAACTGAGCATAATATTTAAATATTATCTAACAATAAACAAACTTTAGTATAACAATAGATTCATAAATAATCTGATAATATTGTTGTTTATAATTATTATTATTATTTTTAACCTGTGTTGTCCCACTGCAGGGCAAAGGCCTCCCTCCCTTCTTTCCAGTTTTTTCTGTCCCCTGCTGTAGTGGGCCAGTCTGGTAAATGCACATCCAAGTCATCACGCCATCTCCGTGGTGGTCTGCCGGGTGGGTGTGTTGCGCAACACGCCCATTGATCTTCGGGCATGCGACAGACGTGGCCGCTGTTTATAATTGGTTATTTTTAAATACGAAAATGGCCTACTCATTGCGATTCAAAACTTATTCAGAACAAAACTGGTATTTTTCTCCATGATTTAGAGTTTACCGTAAAAAAATGCTTTGTAATGTACTGAGAAGTTATTTATAGAGTGATAACGGACTTTGACGGGCAAATAAAACGGTACGTGATAAATCCCGTATTTATAATGAGTTAAAGCCGTAAAAGTAGATGGAATCCTTACTAATATTGTAAATTCCAAAGTAGCTGCCTCTGTGTTTGTTACGTTATCACGACAAAACGACTGAACCGATTTGGATACAATTTGGTCAGCTAGTTTTATATATAAAATTAGCAGATCCGCACGCGCCTTCTGCGCAGTCAAAGTTAAAATCTTTTATTCATTAAAATCACAAGGATCACTTTGAAACGTCAATTTTACTGCCTGTTCCTTCGCGACCAAGCCAGGAAATAAATGCAAAAAACAATGCTGGTTGTTTTTTTAATGATCCGTTTAGAATACATAACAATAAAGAAAATAAATTCCGTCTAAAGTTTAGTTCAAAAATGTTACTAAATTGTAACATTTTTGAACGAGTTGGAGCAATTTCAATCCCAAGCTCTATCATCTAAATAATCCGATATTTTATAGTAGGCTTTTTTATAAAGATTTTGTTTAATTGCGTTTTTAAATTTGTTAATTGTCAATTTTTGTACATAACTAGGGAGTTTGTTATAAAAGCGAAAACCTTGCCCTTTAAACGATTTACTAACTTTATGGAGTCTACAACGGGCAACAGCGAGGTTATCTATATTTCTAGTATTAAAATAATGATTATCGCTATTTTTCTTAAACAAATTAATATTTTTGTGAACATACATCAGATTTTCATAGATGTATTGACAAGGGAATGTCATAATATTTATTTCTTTAAACTTATTGCGTAATGATTCTCTCGGGCCCATATTATAAATTGCACGAACAACCCTCTTTTTTTTTGCTTTATTAAGGACAACAAACAATTATACAATTAGGTTACTTAATGCTAATACTAAATAAGGTTCTTTATGTATAATCAGCCCCGGTGTCCACAGATTGGGTTGACAAATTATAAGGGCATAAAGTGCATGCTTATGAAGGAAGACAAACAATATCTGTAGGTCACATTACTTAAAAGAACAAGATTTTACCTTTTACTTTAGGTCAGACAGAAATAGTGTATCCGACATTATGACATCAGATACACTCCTTCTGAAAGAGCCGGGTGAGGTTGCAAACAGTTCGATACCAGTAAAGAGATCATTATGTTGTTTCATGATTCTGTTTAAGGGTGCGCGCTCACCGGCGTTAGTTTTGCAGGGAATAGGCGCAAACAAATTACGTTTGAGTCTCTCGAGGGTAAGAACGATAGGGTATGTGTAAGTAAATTTGGTTTACAAGATTACTACAGTCGAATCCATGATGACATATCTTATAAAGTAACATTTGATCAAGGAGCAGTCTTCTCATCTTAAGAGTTGGCAGTGAGTATTTATTTAAGAGAATGTCGTAAGAGGACTTAGAACGAAAGCAGCGATAGGTTACTGAACGCAGAAACTTACGTTGAACTGATTCTATCTGATCTTTATATTTATCATAGAGTGGGTTCCATACCGAACTAGCATATTCTAAGTGAGATCTAATTAATGATTTATACAAAAGAATATAAGATGCAGGATTCTTAAATGGGATACAAGTTCGCATTACGAACCCGTATAACTTAAAGGCTTTATTGATTATATGGTTTACATGAACATCAAAGTGAAGCTTTGAGTCCATGAATAATCTTAGGTCTTTTAAAAGTGGTATCCTTTCTAGTGGCGTGTCACAAAGCATAATATATGTAAAGTCAATGTTATTAATTTTTTTTTGAGAACGTTATCGACTTACACTTAGGCAGGCTTAGGTGCAACTTATTTACCTCGCAGTAGTGTGTTAGGCAATCCAGGTCGGCTTGTAATCTGAGGCAGTCATCTAAAGTAACAATATCTCGATATATTTTTAAGTCGTCAGCATATAAAAGGAACCGAGTATGCCTGAGTATGCTCTTCTGCAGCACAAAAACGGTGTTTATATCTGCAGCACTCCCCCACAGCAGTATACCGTATGACATAATGCTGTGGAAGTAGCTGAAGTAAACTAGTCTAGTTGTGTCTACATCTGTAAAAAGACGGATATATTTGACTGCGTATGCCGCAGAACTAAGTCTCTTTGACAACTTATTAATGTGAGGGCCCCATTGAAGTTTATTAACTAGGGTTATACCTAAGAATACGGTAGTGTCCACAAGAGCCAACTCCTCGTCTTTGATTTTTATATCTGCTTTAACTTGTGTAACATAAGGTAGTATAAATCTAATCAACTTTGTTTTCTGTCGTGTAAAAAGTGCCTATTAATATAACTAGTGGGTTCGCCCCGAACTGAGATCTTGCGAGTCTCCGATTAAATCAAAAAAATATTATTTGTAATCTTTGATTATCAAAATAGTGTCACGAATTTAATAACCAAGTAACTTGACCTACAGTTTCATTCAAATTACAGGTAACGTTATAATGTAACAAACAGACAGAGGGACAGAGATACTATCCAATTCATATTAATGGTATGGATAAATGCAAATATATCTTACATTATCTAGTTTCGCATCTATCAAGTTTCATAGTGGCTAGAAGCTGGTGGATCATTCTAGAAGGTAGGAGCGTTCATGATAAATATTCTTTCTTCCTCCTTCTTGATCCACCGCAGTAGACGGTCTACTGCGCGGATGGTTTGTTCTTTTTCCATTAGGGGATCGAAGGTAACGTATAGTTCGAAGCCGTTTGTTACCTGAAAGATAAGAATTGGTTTTTAAACATTTTCATTACTATAACTTTTATTAGCTTCCGCCAGCTGCTTCGCACGCGTTGTTTGTCAACAAAAAGTAGCATATGTTTGAATCCAGGTCATAATCTATCAACACCCCAACATTCATCGCAATCGGTTTAGCCATTACGACGTGATTGAGTGACAAACAAACAAATATAAAAACTTTCACATCACACTAATATTATAAATGTGAAAGTTTGTATGTTTGTTTATTTATTTGTTTGTTACTCAATCACGTCGTAACGGCTGAACCGATTTCGATGAAATTTGGTATATACTTAGATTATAACCTGGATTACCACATAGGCTACCTTTTATCCCATAAATCAGCTCCCATGGGATAAAAATGGGGTGTCAAGTTGCAACAGCGAGTTTAGCTTTATTTCTATGTTACCACACATTTAGTAGTGTAACGCGTACGAAGTCGCGGATAACAGCTAGTGAGCTAGTGTATGATAATGATAAGTGTGATGAAACGTATTTACCTAACCTGTGGATAACGTCGTGGACTACAATATTAATAGCTTACCTACGCATGATATAACATCTATACACGGTGTCCTTTAAATCACTGTTTCCCCAGAACAAACTTTGTTCAAACTATGGTCTACAAAGGGTTTATAACATCAAATAAAACATAAATAAAAATCAACCAAGTGCGAGTCGGACTCGTGCACGCAGGGTTCTGTACCATTATCTATAAAAACTGCAACACTGTTTCTTGCATGGGAGCCTCCCTTAAATATTTATTTTATTTAAATTTAATTATTTATTTTTAAAGTGAATATGTAACTAAATATTCTGTGAATATTTCAAGCGTCTACCTGTTGCCGTTATCAATATCGAACTAAAACGAGCAAACAAATCACGTTTGTTGTATGGGAGTCTCCCTTAAATATTAATTTTATTCTGTTTTTAGTATTTCTTGTTATAGCGGCAACAGAAATACATCATCTGTGAAGATTTCAACTGTCTAACTGTCACGGTTCATGAGATACAGCCTGGTGACAGACGGACAGACAGACAGCGGAATCTTAGTAAAAGGGTTTTATTTGATGTCGTTTAAAGAAAGTAAACTTACCCAAGCCAAAATAGTATCCTCCGAATTCGACCGAAAAATAAGCTTGGCCGGCGTCGACGTACAGTGAATCTGACTGCAATACTTCCTGTACTTCCTCACATAATCTATATCACTCATTTTCTCAATCTTCCTCTCCACCACATCCCCCCCATCCTTATGCTTTATCCTGTAATCCTGCAATCTGTCTAAACAGATAGGATCCGAGGTAAATAGCTGCGCCGTAGATTTGCACTTGTACATAAAATGTCTGATTTCAGGTATTGATATGTGTTTGAGTATATTGCTGGTGGGCAGGTCCTCGCTGCGGTTGAGCGCGTCGTTGATGGCGGATAGACACTTCATCTTGCGCAGTTTATCTGAGATGGTGTGCTTCGCTTGAGATAGGGGGAAGAATGCGTCGCGCTGGACGGTGAGGAGGAGGAGGCAGGCCTGGCAGTCCTCCGATATGTACGATACGTGCCCGTGGAGGAAACCTCTGCAAAATTAGAAATAATATGTAAATAACTAGCTGACCTGCCCGCGGCTTCGCACGCGTGGTTTGCCATCAATAAAAGCATTACCCTCCTTCTGCGCAGTTGGTTAAAAAGTAGCCTATGTCTTAATCTCGGTCATAATCTATTTATATACGACCTCCGTGGCGCAGTGGACGAACAGCCGGCTGAGACGCAGGAGGTAGTGGGTTCGATTCCCGCCGCAGAACAAATGTTTGCATGGTCTACAGATATTTGTTCCGAGTCTGGTGGTTTCCCTATATATTTACAAAAAAAAAGTATATAAGTATTCTATCAGTTATTTGGTTCCCATAGTACAAGCTCTGCTTTGATTGGGGCTAAATAGCGCTGTGTGAAATGTCCAGCTATATTATATTTTTATATTTATATACCAAATTTCGAAATCGGTCCAACTGTTTAGTCGTGAAAACGTAATAGACAGACAGAAAGAGAGAGGAACAAAACTTTCAGCCCCCATTTCACCCCCTTAAAAATTATTTTTTGAGACAAATGATAGCCTATGTCCTTCTCCAAGATATAATCTATCCCCTTGCCAATTTTCATTATGATCCGTTCAGCTGTTTAGCCGTGAAAAGGTAACAAACAAACAGTTACGTTCGCATTTAGAATATTATTATGGATGCTGGACATTTCAAACAGCACTATCTAGCCCCAATCTAAGTAGAGCTTGTACTATGGGAACCAGATAACTGATAGAGTACTTAAAAGATATATTTTTGTAAACACATAACCATAAATATAATATTATTAATTGGAAAGTAACTCTTCCCGTGCACGGACACTACTTGAGAGCCTTTCTGCCCCAACGGCCGTCAGTTCCAACTATGTGCCCAGCCCACTGCCACTGTTTAATCCTTCTTATCCTTCCTTCCACCACCGGAAAAACAGACGTAACGAGAAGTACCACCTGGTATATCACCTTGCCGTACCAAACGATTTGCTTCAACTTTTCTTGTTAGCACAAGTAAGGAGTGGAATGGATCAGCGAAATTCCAGGTAGAGGCTCTAGCTTAAATTGAGAGAAGAGCCAAGAAGCTCATTTGCAATGACTAATTAGCAGATGCAAGGTTCTACAGCCTCGAGCATCGTCGAAAGGTTGCAAGCCTCTCGGTTTTCTATCGGATACATTTCGGAATATGCTGCGGAGCTCTTCAACCTGATCCCACCATCCCCATTCTATCACGGACAACCAGACGCTCCGTGATGCGCCACGGCTACATGGTAGACATACCTCCCATACGCACTATACTCTATTATGCACACCGCCAAGGAGTGGAACGCCTTGCCTGAGTCTGTGTTTCCTACATAACTACAACCTAGGGGTCTTCAAGTCGCGAGAGTGAATAGGTTTCTTCTAGGCAAGCGTGTACCACTGTAGACTGCATCATCGCTTACCATCAGGCGAGATCGTGGTTTATAATTTATAAAAAAAAACACTTCCGGCGTATGTTTTTCCGGACCAGTATAATCTTGGAGTCTTCAAGTCCAGAGTAAATAGGTTCTTTCTAGGCAAGCGTGCTCCATCTTCGATCACACCATCACTTACCATCAAGTGAGGCTATTTATTTTCGTTATAACAAAATCCTCTGCATTCAAAGGTTGTCTGGAAGAGATCGCTTTTAAGCGATATGACCGCCCATTGTACTATTTGCTTTGAGTTCGCTATTTTGTTTGTATTTTTAGAGTTCCGTACCCAAAGGGTAAAACGGGACCCTATTACTAAGACTCCGCTGTCTGTCCGTCTGTCACCAGGCTGTATCTCATGAACCGTGATAGATAAACAGTTAAAATTGTCACAGATGATGTATTTCTGCTGCCGCTATAACAACAAATACTAAAAGCAGAATAAAATAAATATTTAAGTCATACAACAGACATGATTTTGTTGCCGTTTTTATAGATAATGGTCCGGAACCCTTCCTGCGCGAGTCCGACTGGCACTTGGCCGGTTTTTTTTTGTTTATATTATGTACAATAAAGTGTTTTCATTCATTCATTTAGCAATAAGACCGCCAAATTGTATCACATAGTTTTACAGTGTTCTTTTTAGTTGTAATGTTTTATGGTGAGCAATAAAGAATTATCTTAAAAACTTAGATTATTTAGATAATTTTTTATATATCTAAGGTGAATTCAAACCAGGATCGGTCAGATTTAAGCTGCGGACCGTGATTGATGGAGGGGAGATGGGGAGATCTTTGCCCAGCAGTGGGACAATTAGGTTAGTAAAAAAAAACGAGTGTGCTTTACACTGACACGTCTGAAGTAAAACTTCTGCTGCTGCCTGCCATCTGTTGTGTAATAGCTGAACGTTTTCGTAAATCGAAACTGGTAGATTCAAAATACGAAACGTCGTAAATACTTTTTTTTATCTATAGCAAAATGAACTCTATTATATAGCATGAAGAAGTGTTTTGTTTTTGCAGTTTGTATAATTTTAGGCTAATTTGGGATAGCAGATATGCGACAAATCAACTGGCTATGAGAGAAAGAGAGAAAAAATGTGTCCTCGCACCTCTCTCTCTCTTGCGCCTACAGTAATATACGAAACGTAACTCTCTCTCTTTCTATCTTCACTAACTTATATCTCCCTCTCAACTTCCGTTCGCACTTTTCGTAACGCATTCACCAGCTTACTCCCCAAGTGAAGCGTGCGTAAAGAAGTTTTTCTTCAAAAATCTAAGGTGAGGGTCAAGCGCTTCATAAATATTTAAAAAAATATTGAGGAATGTCAAAGGTAACTTACGTGGCATCGAATTTGGGCAAACAAATAGGCGTCCAGCTCTCTGCCGTCTTGAAGCTCTCGGAGCTGCGCACCAGGTTGAACAGCAGGTGCAGGTCCGACGGATGCAGGGTGTACTTGCGCATGCGCACGAGGGTGATGAGCTGGTTGCCCGCGATCATGATCGCGAACACCAGGTCTCGGATCTTGTTGCAAGATGTTATGATGGCGTTGGTTATGTTCTCTCTGGCTTTTTCTGGTAATGGTAGACATCTTACTGCACCTGAAGATAAAGCAGATATATTTAGATCAACTAATGTTATCTCTCTAACAAGTGTAAAAATCTCTAAATCAACTTGGGCAAATCGGCGTATGTATGTTTGTTTGTCAACTTTCGAAGCGTTTATCCGATCATCGTGAAATTTGGTACATATATAGATAGCACAATTTGGCATGAGTGAATGATGGCACAATTTTGGTGTGAATAAATGAGCTATCAAGAGAGGTAAAAAAAACAGAATTTGACTATCGGGTCAAGTGACACGTCTAATGAAAGGTATTTGTGAGTGCATATCGACCCCGTTTTTATTTTTAATTTAAACTTTGTAGTTTTTAAGTTATTAGCTATAACAAATACTAAACTTTGACAAAACTCACAGGGTACACCATTGATCCCACAGTGCGAAATTTGGTATGCGTGTAGCTTTAGTGACACAAATATAGGGAAAAGTTTGAAATCCAGAATAACTGCAATTTGTACACCAAAAAAGTTTAACCAAATTACATGAACTCCCGTTACTTGTAATTTGAATGAAACTGTAGGTCAAGTTATTTAGTTATGCATTTCGTGTTGATAGTTAAAAATTACAAATAATATTTTTTCGTTTTTGTGGGCGACTCGCGAGATCTCCATTCGGGCGAACACATTTATCATAAATGTAAAAGTTTGGATGTTTGTTTGTTTGTTACTCAATCACGTCGTAATGGCTGAACCGATTTCTATTAAATTTGGTGTTGATAGATTACCTGTATTCAAACATAGGCTACTTTTTGTTGACAAACAAAGTATGCGAAGCCGCTGGCGGAAGCTATCTTCATTTTATTTCGATTGAATATTTTTTTATACAACTGTAGATGAACAAGACGTATGTATGTATATGTGCCACTTAACGTGACATCAGGCATAAAGCCTCACCCCCTCCACCCCAACCCTTCCCCCTGTGGCACAAGTTTTGCAAGCAGAACCCAAACGAATGCCAGTTACCTAATAAAAATGCGGGATCTTTCTCCATAAATATGAGCAAATGGTCTATCAGTCTCTCGGCTCCGGACAGCAGTCTTCTCAGATCGTAGTTCCGTCTCTGCTCGAATATCCTGTTCAGTTGGGTGAGAGTGAGCACTGATACTATCTGGTTGAAGGCGTATCTGGAATAAAACACAAAAAGAAAGAATTAGAACATTATAAATGTAGCCTCTTTCATTTTCTAAATACACTAAATAAGGATTTGTATTTTTTAAACTTTCGCGACCACTGTACCTACTTATTTACTGTCTTAAACGGGTATTCATCGCGTGTGTGCCTTTTTTATTTGTTACCCGTTACGTCTGTGTTGCAACATCCGTGGTCGCGAGTCGCGAGCACACTCTGCACGCGTAAGGTACATTCGCGACAAATACCCGTTTAAAATTGTAAATAAATAAGGATTTGTCATGGAGATTATAATTTAGATAGATAGATACGACTATACTCTTTATTGCACACCAAACAAAATTAAACATACCAAAAAAATACACAAAAATAATGGTAAGTACAATTAATAATTATTATTAGTAATTTAATTTTGGCATTTTATAATTTTAGACATAGACAGACATTTATTTGCTACCATAACACACACAAATTCACACAATACAATCAAAGGTATAACATCAAAGAGAACACAGAAAATACAACAAACATAGAAACAATAGAATGAAATAATAAATTTACAATGTAGTCAGGGAAAAATTAAAAAGAGACAAGTGGGTGTGAATGTGCTACTGCAGCAAATGGGTTCCAGCTCAGCATTATGCCTTGCCACCGATCGACAACTCTATTTTACCTGTTCTATTTTTAAATAGCAATAAGGATTTGTCATGTAGGTATTTAATTTTAGCATAATATTAAGAATGCAAAGAGCCCCATTCTATTTTCAAATTTACTTACGGCCGTAATTCACAAAAATATATCAAAATAAAAGAGGTTACATACATTAATAGATGATAAAAATAAATTCAATCTCCATGACAAATCCTTATTTATATTATATGAAAGAAGGACGAAAGAGGCCAAATTCTATTAATTAAATTCTAGTAGTGAAAATGGATGCCGCGGGAACGCAATTTTATTTTTAACCACAAACTGTTATTTAAAATCTTTTTAATTTCCTCGCATTCATGATGAAAATGTATGTATTATATTAGGTTAGGGAATAAGTTTCTTCGCATTTTTTAATAAAATTCAAAACATTTTTTAATATAGTTTGTTTACATTTAACTAAAGTATGTAGGTACCATTTTGTTCAATAACTTTTTGCCATCTTGTAGGTAGGGACATGATCCCATTGCTATAGAAATTTTGGAGCTTCTGATCAAAATACCGCGACAAGTAGTTTTGGCAGTCCTGTCGTGATGTTAACCTGACACTGCCTAAAGAATTCTGAAGAGACCGAAACAGGTGGAAATCTGAAGGTGCAAGGTCAGGACTATACGGCGGATGCATTAACACCTCCCAGCCAAACTCTCTTAATTTTTGCTGAGTGGCTAAAGATGTGTGAGGTCTAGCGTTATCATGATGAAAAACCACACCCCTTCTGTTGATTAATTCCGGCCGCTTTCTCTCAACTTCTTGCTTTAATCTCATCAGTTGTTCGCAGTAGAGTTCAGAATCGATGGTCCTGCCTGGTGGTAATAGCTCATAATGAATAATGCCCTTCCAATCCCACCACACACACAGAGGTTTCTTTCAGTGAGCTCGTGGGGTACCCAAATATTAAGCTTTTTTGTGTACCCAGTTTTTTTCAAATGCGCCAAAACTGTTTTGTGGTCAATTCCCAGTTCTTCAGCTACGTCGTAAATACTGATATGCCGATATTGCTCCACTTTTTCAAAAATGGCATCAATTATATCCGTAATAGGGCACCCAGAGCGACGTGCATCTTTGACATCAAAATTTCCGGATTGAAAACGCTTAAACCAAATTTGTGCTACTCTCACAGACACTGCACTATAGTGTGACCATTAGTGCTGTGCACTCCCTGAGGTATGCGCGCGGCGAGACGGGGGGGAGAATCGGCTGCTGCGCTCTGTCAGTTCGCCGTCAACGCTCGTGGCGGCAGGTAGTGTTATTTGTATCGGACTGTCTATGTCAGACGCACATGAGATAAATATTCAAAGATAGGTCGTGCGTTATCTCGTGAGATGAAGTTGAAACAGAATCTATGTCAGAATAACTTTCGTTAGAATATATAATTGTTTGTAAATATAAAAAATGTTCAATAAAACAAGTCCTTTGAATTATAAGTTTAGTTCTTATTTATCACCTGCATATTTTAAATAAAATATGAGTATATTTAAGTTACATTTTAATCAACTAAGTAAGTATAATATATTACAGATAGATAGCCTCCGACCATCGTCCCGCCACAAGTCTTGCCTTAGAAATGCAAACTGATATCGTAAGATATGTCCGACATGTATTGATCTCATGTGAACTCATGCAGTTTTTTCTTTGCCTCCCACCTCGCCGCGCATACCTCAGGGAGTGCACAGCACTAATGGTCACACTATAGGTCCATAAACATCGCAAATTTGTTTCGCGGCTTGCGTTGCATTTTTACCTTTTTGTAGTATAATTTTAAAATGTATCGAATTGCTTCATTAGATTCACTCATTATTTACAGTACGAAAAACAAATAAAAATCACTTATTTTCCTAATTTGAATTTGGAATTATCTTCTTTAAAATTTAAACTTTGAATGATACCAAAACCAGCCAGATACAAATAGTATAGCCAAAGAGATTTTATTACAAGTTCATACATACTATAATGCGAAAAGACTTTTTCCCCAACCTATTACCTAGTCAGGTCATAAATTCTGTCACGTTTAATATAAAATAATTGAAACAAGTTTATTCATTATGTAACCATTTATATACCAAAATGAACTTAACAAAACATAGATTCTTATGACACTAAAGTTTATTCAAAATGACCTCCGTGATTTTGAATACAGGCCTTCAATCTGCGCGGCCAGTCGTCTATCGCAGCACGAACGAGGTCCATGTCAATATCGGCGGCTGCCTTAATCAAGGATGTCTTGAGTAACTCCAAATTGGGATGAGGCTTTGAGCACGCCTTTTCCTCCAAGTGTTGCCATATCTTGTAATCTAACGGATTCAAATCTGGACTGGAGGAGGGCCAGTCTTCGTGCCGGATGAAGTCGATTTCACGCGCCGCCAGCCAGTCTTGTGTGCTCTTCGCTCTATGAGCTGGCGCCGAATCTTGTTGGAATACCCAGTGCCTGTTATTGAACATGGTATGAGAAACAGGTTCCACAAGGTTCGTCAGGACTGTATTTTGATACACAACTGCATTCGTTTTTACACCTTTCTCACAAAAATGTACCTCTGTTAAGCCCCAATAAGAAACTCCCAACCATACCATGAGCGAGGATGGAAAATGACCTCGTTGGACACGCGGAATACGGTTGCTCGCTTCTTCACTACTGTGTGCGTACACCTTATCATTTTGTTTGTTGTAGCTCTCTTCTACAGTAAAAATTTTTTCATCCGAAAAAAGAATTTCCCGATATTTTTTCCCCGCGTACCTACCGCTTCAACAAAGCATCTCTTCAGTCTTAGGTCCATTAGACGAGCATTCAAACGATGTCCTGTTTTTCTTCGATATTCCCGAAGCCCTAAGTCTTCATTTAACACCCTTTTCACCGTGGTTCTGCTTAACCCCATCTGAAGGGCCAACAGTTTCTGCTTACGTTTGGGATTTCTTTGAATTCGCGCCTTCACAGCTTTTATCACTGCTGGAGTCCTAACAGACCGAGGACGACCACTTCTTGACCTGTCATCTACACTAGAGTCTTCATTGTATCGTTTGATGGTGCGATAAACGAATCTTTTGGTTATATTCAAATTTTTCAGTATGTCAAAAATTTGAATTGGCGCGTAACCGCAACGATGCAACGCAATATCTGCAACACGGTCTTCTTTAAGCGTCCACTCCATATTTAAAAATGAGTAAAATTCTAAAAAGTATACATTTTATTTTCATGAACAATTCGAATTTTATAAACTTTTTTGTGGCCAGCATTCTAAAAGAAAAGTTTATACTGTGTGACAATACTTATGACCAGACTAGGTATTATAGGTATGTATTTACAAAAAAAGCATATAAGTATTCTATAAGTTAACAGGTTTCCATATCAGAAGCATTGCTTAGTTTGGGGCTAGATGGCGCTGTGTGAAATGTACAGGATTATTTGAGGAGGTTAGGAACAAAAAGTGACGTTTACGTATTTGGTCATTTTCGTTTTTTTAATCTAACTCAAAAGGTTGAGTTTTATCATTATCAGTAAAGATCAAGTTCAAAAAGGATGTTTCATAGAAAAATCAATCTAAATAGCTGCTTCCGGTACAAATAGTAATATTTTCATTCAAAAACAGTAGTGGTTAATTGTTTATTTTCTCAATATACTGAAAAATCTAAAATTTGTAATGTAATTTTTGTTTGTTACCTCCTCATTTATTTTGTTGAATACTTACGTCAGCTGTAAAACCAACTGAGTCTCGCTCTCATTTGACTTAGACACTGCGACCAGTATCAGAGGCCCTTTAACCAGGAACACAGCCTTGCAATCCCTGGTGGTGATGCAGCGGAGTATATCCTGGTTCTGCTCCTCCACCACGGAGACCAGGGCTTGGATCACCCCACACAGACCTGCCAGTTTGTCTTCATTACCATATCTAGAAATAAATGGTATTTAGGAACCTAATAGACAGATAGATAAGCTCTTTATTGTGCTTTTTAGTGTTCTGTAGTCGATTCTGGAACCCTTAGGGTCGGCGCTCACTGCTGGCATGGCATGGCAAAGGATTTTTGTACGCGGAAATGACTTTGAATCTCATTTTAACACCCTTAGCGCTCACATTTCGGAATGCCACGGTATGCCGCAGCCTGCCGCGGCATACCCCGGTCTCCGTGTAATATCAAAGGAATGTGAGTGCTATGGTTGTTAAAATAAGATTCAAAATTATTTCCGCGTACAAAAATCCTTTGCCATGCCATGCCGGCAGTGAGCGCCGGCCCTTATAGTTACTCCAATGGTCTGTTCGTCCGACCAGTTAGTCATTTTACCTTCCCAATATGAAAATGAAGGGCGATTTTTTAGTACTCACGTTCCCCACCGTTTTCGGTGTCGTTCGCGCAAGAAAGTACTAGGCCAATAGCCGACTGACGAGCCAATAGCGCACCGGCAAGCATATGGCGCGAGACCCGCCCGCCCCGCGCCTCACCTCATACCACCAAATAGACCGATAAATCGCCCAATGCGCAGCTTGACCGCCAGCGTTCTTTTTTAATGACGCGACCTATATTACATACTCTTATTTTGATGTATAATTTTCATATATACCTAGAATAAATAGGCTTTCCCGCAGAACTCAGTATAAACACATGTTTCTCCTTGTTCACCAGCTCCGGTGATTGTAAATAATCATCCTTTTCATCATCGTATGGATGGTCTCCATTTGGTTCTGTAAGGTTTGAAGTACTCGGTGATGCTGACATTGCCTCCTGGAACATTTATAAACTGAGGATTTACACTGGAGTGCTTGTAAAATGCTGGTTCCAGCCTACAGTTACCATATGACAGGTCTTTGCTGCATTCAACAAGTATCTCAACTTTCAGACAGGCATGCTGCTGGTATTTATCTCAAACAATATTTTTAAATTACCTACTATATCACCCCTTCCATAACTTGAACGCATTACGTACCTACTTACAAGTACCAACGTACTAAGGTATACATTTGTACATTCCCCTATATCCCATTCCACTGGGACCCAGCCATAGCCAGTCACCAGGCCAAGTCTTTCTGACTGCTGTCTTGGCCACTAACTCATAGAAACTGGTCTAAGGCCTACATACATACATAGAAGGCAATAAAAGGAGTCTTAGTGCAAAGTGCACCTTATTTAATCACTTTAATCACCACACCCAACGCCTTAGTTCTTTTTTATCAGAACTTGCATCAAAATAATATATTAACATGTAAGTCAGTGACTACCTATCTCAGTTCTAAAGCCTTAAGACAAACCTTAAGAAAAGGTGAATAGAGAACAGAGTAGTTCTATTCTTCAGAGGGAATGGTGGCTTTTGGGTGGTATTTTAATCGTCACTAGCTCCTATGAATTTATAAAACGAAAAGAGGACTTGGGGGAGGATCTATTCCATCTCAATACGCAGTAAACACTCACATCTTTACTCTGCAAATCGTCAGCTGATTTGGTCGCCTTCAATTCAGCTTCTTTGTTTTCACCGATTTCACTTTGAATTTCACTGATGGTGCTATTTCTTGCCGCTAAAACGTTCCTCTCTTGGAGACTGGAGCTCATTTCAGATGCGAACTCCTCGAATGAATCTGTCGGGTTTAGAACACTTTCCGGGCATGCTCCTGGTTCTAAATCATCGGATACGGAATCGGGAACTTTTGAACCAGCAGTCGCGTTAGATGTTGAAGCCATTATTAAACAATAATTGTATTAAATTAGCAAAGTATTTTCTTATTAATTTCGCTTTTGATGTCCTGCATCACAAACAAAATAAATAAGTAGCAATCACTAGGAAAATTTTGTTACACTTCCATCTAAAGTTTTTGAGCATGCCTAACTTAAATGTCAAATCAGCACTAGATATTTGCATCCTTGTTGTTGACCTTGGTAATTAATTAGTTTATCTTGCTCTAATGTTGAACATACCTAGACGGCGAACATCCCACACCCATTGGGATGAAACGTTTTTGACATTGTCATTATTAGATATTAATGTCAAACATTAGACGCCAAAAAAAAACTAATCTGCCAAGTTAAGGCGGTAAAATTAAAACTTACGACCGGAACGGAAGTTTTGTCATAGAAAGTTTTAGACTAAATATGGCTTTTTGACGTATTAAAATTCTTATAAATCGATGAACGCCGGCTGCACGCACGAAATAATGTCACGTTCCGCCTGAGCCGAGCTTGCAAGCGAGATTGCGGAACAAGCGATAGAGGCACGATCGGCCTAAGCGTTCGGCTTGTGACGCACGCATCTATCTCTCTTCCACTCGTTATCAGTTATCACCTAAAATTATCGTACGTAAACCGTCTTTACAGACAACCAATTTTTTCTCATGGTTAGGACTACTAGTTAGGACCACGAGAGTAAGTACTTACATAATACTTATGTATGTCATTCACTCGTAACTTTTTCGGTACTGCACTCTATGCAGTGCTCTAATGCAGTGATTCCTAAAGCGGTTCCTTGGTGGAAGGGTCACAGCACAGGGGTTCCGCGGTCTCTCCGAGAGTTAAAGTTGAATTGGACTTATAGGTGAATACCCTGCAATCGTTGAGAAAGCTATCTTGGTTCTGCTTCCGTTTGTGACGACTTACCGATGCGTGACTGGTTTTTCAGCTTACGCTTACACCAAAAACAAGTACAGAAACAGACTGGATGCAGCTCCCTGGTCTTCTGCTGAGTCCAATGTTGACCTCACGGACACCCTGACATATTTAATTAAATATAGGTAATAATAATAGGAGCATTTACATTATATCTAGCACCTTCTAGATCACAAACTCAAAAGTCATACTCAATTAGGGTTCCATGACCAAATAAAATTAAACATATATTTGGGTATCTTTAAGTCGCGAGTGAATAGGTTTCTTCTAGGCTAGCGTGTACCATCGTAGACTGCATCATCGCTTTCTATCAGGCGAGATCGTGGTCAAACGCAAGCAAGCCTATAATATATTTAAAAAATAACCTACTACACATACTAGTCTAGTAAAGTTATTATTAGTAGGTAGGTACTAACTAGATAGTGTATTGCTATTAGCGCCAAAGGTGGTAGGTAGGTATCTTCTAATATCTCATCCGGTCTTAGATCAATTGTTTATTGGATCAAAGAATCTGGGATCTATTTACCTTAGGTACCTATTCACAGTGTGAAGTCAAATTAATCTAGACTTTGCTTTTTTTACCTTTCATATGTGTTTTTCGCAGGTACCTACCTTATTAGTAGGTAAATCATTATCATCATCATATCAGTCGTAACGCAGAACGTCCACTCACTGCTAAACATAGGCCTCCAGTGACTAGTGTTGCCAGGTCCAGTGTGTCTTTCGGAATGGAAGGTTAAAATAATCGGGATTTTGGTATTCAAATCGGGACAGCTACAATGGCTACAAAAAAACTGGTTTATGTGAATCATCATTAACTGCTGGTCAGCTTTTGAAGTAAAACTTACGCACGCACGCTTACTCTTAGAGCCCGCGCACACAGAGAGCGGTCAGAGTTCTGCGTTCTAGTGACCGTTGACCGCCCAAGAGTTCCAACGCACACAAGCGGCGTGCAAATTCTCGCGTTCTAGTTTCGTTTGGGTCTTTACACATGCAACATGTCACTAGAAAGTTCGTCATCCGATGAAGAATTATTGCTCTTGTGGAGCTCAGCAGATTCTAAGAAGAAAAGGAAGTATTGGGTGCACCCAATTAACACAACGCGAGAAGAACAAGGCGAATTCAGTAATATTTTTCAGGATTTACTTAAAGATGAACAACGATTCTATATTTATTTTCGAATGTCGATTAATAGTTTTAATGAGTTGTATAACATCATAAAACCTGATATCGAAAAACAAAATACTAACTGGAGGAAATGTATTTCATCAAAAGAAAGGCTGGCTATATTTTTAAGGTATGTATTTATTTATTAAGGATAAGAAAATACATAGTAAGAGTATTTAGAAATAATAACAAAATATACGAAAGGTTCATTTGTTAATCGAATTATTTAACGAATACGACATGTGATCGTCTGTTAGGTTTCCAGTCAACTGCGGCTGCGGTGTACTAGCTGTTTGAAATGTTGGAGTTGATTGTGATGGAAGGACGTAAAACACTCTATTTTCTTAGTTAGATGAATGATTAGCAGGTTCCGGAAATGTGCAACTCGAGAAACACTTGCATCACTCCCTTCTGCCACTTGTACCTAGCTCGTACCGGGCAAAAAGAGAAGCCATTTCTAGTTTTACCATACTTTGCATTCTAGGTGGGAACGTCTTAAACGTTTGCGCATAAATTAAAAAAAAATGATCGACTCCATCCATTTTGGCTTTTTTTCATTTTTATTTTAAAAATATTCTAGTATTTTATCACAAACACTGGGGTCTGCGCTCGTTTTTATTCGTTTTCTAGTAATTTGCTTGCTTGGTTCAGTTGCATATACAGAAACCTCAGAATGTGTAGTATTTTGGGTTTCATTCATCGTAGAGTTCTCTGTGTCGGATGTAACAGTGGTATGATTGTTGGCTGGAGAACGTTGGCCATGATTGTTGACTATTACTTTCTGTTTGTCTTTTAATATTAAAATCATCTAAAAACGTCAATTGCGAAGCCCATGGCCATGCCTTATATTTTTTATAAGCCTGGCCTGTAGAAGATTCATTATTTTTCTTGTACTTGTTGTAGTTACTCCTCAGACTCTTCCACTTGGCTATCCATACTTTACCTAAAAACAAAAAAAAATTTACATGTTTCTTACTACAGGAGATACGTTTAAAACAATCGGCCATTCATACCGGATGGGATTTACAACTGTTGGTAAAATAGTGAAGGAAGTAAGTAAAGTAATATGGAAAACATTACAACCACTATATATGGCAGAGCCGACTGAAAAAACATGGCAGGAGGCAGAAGCTGGTTTCAATGAGAAGTGGAGATTTCCAAATTGTATTGGCAGTATCGATGGAAAACATGTTTATATAAAATGCCCACCTAATACAGAAACATTACATTTTTGCTATAAACAAAGATTTTCTATTGTGTTGCTTGCAGTGGTGGATCCAGATTACAAATTTATTTTGATTGATGTTGGCAGCTATGGAAAAGATAGTAACAGTACGGTTTTTCAAAGAACATCATTCTATCAAAAAATTGTTAACAATCAGCTGAACATTCCCGGGTCAAAGCCGTTACCAGGTCGTGAAAAGCCAGTGCCTCACGTTTTTATTGGAGATGGCGGTTTCAAATTAGAAACATTTTTGATGAGACCTTTCCCAACTAATGTCACCATACAGGATGAAAGAAAAAGGGCATATAATAAGAGACTGAGTAGTGCAAGACGCGTAGTAGAGAGCACATTTGGCATTTTGGCTCAAAAATGGCGGGTATTTTTTAAGCCATTGGAACTCAATGTAGACACTGTCGTTGATGTTGTAAAAGCAGCGTGTTGTTTACACAATCACCTTAGAGTAAAAGGAGATTGTCACATCCATGATGATGAGCCAGACATGAACAATGATCAACGCAGTACCGCCTTTCAACCTTTTCAGCGAACTAATATGAACAGAACCAGCTGTACAGCGTATGCAATTCGGGATGAATATACCGCTTATTTTAATCAATAGGTGTATATACCAGTTGTCAATATTAGACTGACATCAATGATTGAAATATAATTATTATATATTATACATGTGATGTTTTACTTACTCTCTCCAAATCCCATTTCTGTGGCAATTTCAAGCCAAGCTTCAGCTTTTTTGTCGCGGTTTTTATAGTCTATATTACTTAAATCGTAGGGGAGAGGGGGGCACCCTTGAACACCTTTTGCAAGATACCTGATAACTTGATTTTATAACTAGATTGAATACACTGTCTTCAATTTATGATTAACTACATTAATAAGGAATAAAATTAGTATTTTTAAATAACAAATATGCCTAAGGTAAAGATACAATGTATCTTTTTGTAACGGAAGAGAATTGTTCAAAGTTGCCCCCTGTGCGGGGTAGCTTTGAACACGCCTGGGGCAGTATTGAATGGTGGATTTTACGGGAAAATAAAACAAGATACATGATACATTATTTAATCAAAAGACAGATTATTGTCATTAAAGATGATGGGAATAAAATATTTATTTTTATTTAATAAATTCTTTATTTATTTTTGACAAATATAAAATTTGTGACCGCTCCCTGGGGCACTTTTGAATAATTAACAAACTTCAAAGAGGTAACTTGAATAATGAAATCAGTAACGTTAAACTCAATCTTTATCATAATACTAGAAAGAATAGGAACTATTGGCTAGGAAAAAGTTTAAAAATACAAGCAATTAACAGATATCACTAGTAAAAATATAATGTTATAAACATCTACAAAACTAAAACACAACCTTGACTTAAAAATATTTTAACATTCTTTATCAATCTACCCTTACAATAATCAACAAGAGATGAATAATAATAAATTTAAGGAGATCTAGGTCTTAGGATACGATTCTTAAATAGCTTAACCTAATTGAAATTTAGAAAAGTTTGTCATAGAATTGTGTTATATTGTGCTTGTTGAGGCTCGTTGAACGTGAACTGCTTGTATTTTCCGGTTTACGAAGAGATAAATCTCTATTACGCTTCATGAAACTTTTAAGCCATTCTATACCCGCCTCTCTATTATCAATCCATTTCTCTGGAGATTTCCCGAGCGCCATGGCATATTCAAATGCTAGTTGCCGCGTCTGTTTATACGTCAACCCATAGTGCATCTTTGACCGCGTAATTATATATTTTTTTAACATTATCTCTTCATCTTTGTTAAAAACTTGTGAAGTGCTGTATTTAGTTGTGAAATCATCAGTCTTCGATTTTTTATCTTCTTTGTAGTTCTTGATTCTATAATGTAAAGTATTTGGCTTAAGGTTGTAAACGGCAGCTGCCTGTCTCAATTTCATTTCACCTGTTACCACTGCAAGTACAGCTCTAAGTGCATCTTCTTCGTTAATTTCAGATTCTCTTTTTTTTGTAATTTCTTTCTTACCATTTTGAACTGAAAAAAATAATTATAATATTCAGGTTTAATAAAATAACAAAAATAAAATTACACCATTAAAACGTTTTGAGGTTGAGGCAGCTTTGAACAACTGTTCAAAACTGCCCCGTTCATTTTGTTCAAATCTGCCCCAACAGCACATTGAAAAAAAACAATTTTTATTTTCCAACAAGATGAGCAAAAATACTTACTATTTCTACTTAATTATATAGGTTAAAGATAATCTTATCAAATAAACCAATTAAAACTTACCACTTCCTTCAAATGTAATCGTAAAACTCTTACAAAAAACTTTTAAAATATTCCGTTTATCCTGCAGAAAACAAGATGACCTTCTAACTTTTTGACGTTTAGTCATAGACAAGAAATGACAACTGACGGCTATTTGGGTTGGTGTTGCCACTTCAAATTATTTTTTATAATAACAACGCGTTAAAAATAACGTTATTAGCGCTATTTTTCAAAGCTGCCCCTGTACAAAGCTGCCCCCCTCGCCCCTATAATAAACTCATTTCCCTAACCAATTCAATTAACTTTTCCGTTTTTCCAAACTCAGACATCGCGGCGTTCCGGAATTCTCTGTCTTGGCGGGAAAAGAACTCTTGGAACGCGACGTTCCGCTTTGACCGCCGCGGTCAGACTGCCCGCTGAGTGCGTTGTTGTTATAGACTCAGTATATTCTAATGAACGCCGAACGTGGAACTCGGAACTCCTGACCGCTGCCTGTGGGCGCGGGCGCTTACTCTTTACGCACGCTTGACTTCGTCGAATAAGGAATGACTGGAATGCAATGACTGATAAAAAAATCCGACAGATGCAAGAACCATGTTCGAAAATCAAAATTGTTCTGAAATACGAAATGTTTTTGAATTGCTCACGAGAGCATGTAGTTCCTAAACTTCTTAATCGCTACAGTATTAATACTTCTTTAATGTGTAATTACTAATTAGAATCTAATAAGATGTTTGTTGGAGAAATTTTGCTTTTTCCTGTTGTATTACAATACATTTTATCAAATTTGACTAACTTCCGCTGCTCAGATTTTTTTCATCCAATACAATAAAATGATCCTTACAAAGGACTGCATCGATCGGCATAAAAAAAAATTACCAACTTGATCCATTTTAAGGCGCTACTCACGCTGTACCAAAAAAATTTTAATGTTAAATGTTTTATTTCAAAAACGAGCTGATGTTTTAAAAGAAACTGCACCTGTATCTCTTTTGGTTATGGGTGCTGCCGTACTAGTCCAGTTAAAAAAAACTGTATAGTGGTGGTCATCTAATTAGAAACACCCACCTGGGTTTATATTTTTATTGCAAATTCCATAACTAATTTTAACGAATCATTGAGTGTTCCTACGTATTAAAATCGATGCATCGGATATTATATTGCATTGTATAAACCATCATAATAATAGAAAACAAGGGTTGTTTTTCCAAAACTGAAGCTTAAATTAATATCAAAATAAAATACGAGATACAAGCCGGACAACTAATTAGAAACACCAAAAAATAATTACTTAAATCATTATTAAATTGAACAAACCCCTAATAGTTTTGAAAAATACTAAAAATACTACATCCTTAGACAATTAGTATTTGGTAGGGTAGCCTCTGTTCTCGATTACAGCTTTGCAGCGACGCGGCATTGTTTCAACCAATTTAGTACAGGTTTCTACAGGAATACTTCACCAAGCGTTTTCAAATGCACTGTAAAGTGCCATGAACATTAGTGACATGTTTCTGCGACAGTTTGGTCTTTATAGTGTGAAACACATTTTCTATGGGATTTAAATCCGGACTATTGGCAGGCCACTCTAGAGGAACAATCCGTGAGAAACGCTTTAACGCTGCGTGGTGTGTGCTTTGGGTCGTTGTCATGCTGAAATATCCAAGTTACTGGCAAATTTTCCTCGGAATATGGAATCATTGTCTTTTCTAAGATCTTTTTGTATTGATATTGATCCATCTGCTCTTCAATCTTTCTCACGGGACCAATCCCGTACCCTGAGAAACATCCCCACACCATTACATTTCCACCACCGTGATTAACTGTCTTTTTAGTGTACTTGTTATTCAATGTCTCGTTTATTGGTCGTCGTACATATCGTTTTCCATCGGTATTAATCTAATTAATTTTAGTTTCATCTGAAAACAAAACTTATTTCCATTGATGAATAGTCCAACTGCCATATTTGCGAGCGAATGCTAGACGATTTCCTCTATGTTGCCCTGGTTAGTAGTGGTACTTTTCTAGCGATCCTTCCTAACAATTTTCCTTCAACCAACCGTCTCCGAACTAGTTTAGTGGAGACGTGTCGAGGATCGTCTTCTGAAAATACCTCTTTTCTTATAAGTTATAACATTGGATCATTTAAAGGGCGGACCCCTTTAAAGGATCCAATATTATATATAAGAAAAGATTTTTCGAAGCTAATCGAAGCATAAGCCTGTCTTCTTGAACTGTAGTCTTCCTGGGCCGAAGTTTTCTTGGCACGTTATCCGATGTTCCGTGTAGTTTGAAATGTGCGAGAGCGTTAAATACCATCTTTACGGAACATTCCAAATAATCGGCGATTTTTTTGTAACTCCATTTTAGTTTTAAATGAAAATTCACTATAATTTTTCTCGTTGCTGCATCACAGCTCTTATTTTAACCCATTTTTAATAAAACAACAAAAAATAGTAACTTTTCGTAATAAGTTAGAAACGGCGACAACATTCACAATGTAATTGACAATTGTAAGAACTGTATTTCAATTTAAAAATTCAAATTTAGAACCAAGTCATACAATGTTTCTAATTAGTTGTCCATTCTGACGTCCTAACGATATTGATACTTTTTGTTTAACTGATATTTATTTTAATTGCCGTTTTGGTTGTCAAATATTATTGCTTGTAATTAAACTAGGAATATTAATGTACTTTGTGTAGTTAAATAAATACCTCCTATTAAATGCTATAGTAATGTTAGTTACTTTATAAAAATGTCAAGTGACTAGATGTTTTTAAATAGATGACCACCACTATATATATATATATATATATATATATACATACATATAGATGGAGTTAAAAAAATTTACTTCAGTCGTGCGGTCTAAAGCACACTCGTTATTTTTAATAGTAATGTATATAATTGTATACTATTTCTGTTAATAAATGTATAGGTGGTACCTATACCTTATAAAATGTAAGTACGTATTTTTATTCACCCACACAGTCCTATCCAACAATTTAGGTAGGTAAGTACATAAATACGGACTAAGGAGGTAAGTGAAAAATCGGGATATTCGGCGTTCCGATCAAGGGTGAAACGGAACGTGTCACCAGACCCCTGAAAATCGGGATGTCCCGCGTAAATCGAGACACTTGGCAACACTACCCGTGACTTATATTTTGCGTAAATTAACTGGCAGTCACAGAAAGTACACCGCAATTAAATAAACGTATCCGTAAAACGCAAACGTACCTAACTAATAAAACAAAAACAAATAACAAGATTTATAAAAAAAACATGGTTTTATTATTTCTCTAAACATGAAACACTTGCCATCTAAATTTTTAACAAAAACTTTAAATTGTCATGAAGAATGCATAAGAAGCATAATTAACAAAATAAATTACCTAAAACAACTTATAAATTAAATTTTTTAGGTACCTACTTTTAAGAAAAATCAATAGGTAGGTAAGGTACCATCTAAGTTTTTTATAACAAACTCTTTTTAACATAGAAGATGTTACTAACAAGCAGTCTTTAAAATGTTAAACTTTGAGTTTATAAATGGTTCTAATCATTTGCCAATTTAAGGGTTAGCAAGGCACATTTGTCTAATTAACTACAGTGTACTTCAGCAAAGAAGACATACTTATGATTAAAACTAATTATGTTACCAGCAGTGCAAGTGATGAATTGTCGATTGACTTTTTAATTTGACTAATCGTTAAAATTTCAAATGTATTTGTCGAATGTTAACGTCATTAATCGATGGCCATATTCTTAACTTGCACATTTTTAGAGGTTTAATTAGCATGACCATAGAAAGGTTTTGACCAAATATATTGAAGATAAAAATTACATTTGTATTCAAAACAGAGAACAAAAATAAAACCGGCCAAGTGCGATTCGGACTCGCGCACGAAGGGTTCCGTACCATTATCTATAAAAACGAGCAAAAAAAAACACAATTGTTGTATGGGAGCCCCCCCTTAAATATTTACTTTATTCTGTTTTTAGTATTTTTTGTTATAGGGGCAATAGAAATACATCATCTGTGAACATTTCAACTGTCTAACTATCACGGTTCATGAGACAGACAGACGGACCTACAGACAGACAGACAGCGGGGTCTTAGTAATAGGGTCCTGTTTTACCCTTTGGGTACGGAACCCTAAAAACCTGGTTACTGTAGGCTGGACTACTTATGAATATGACCCACACATGCACATCTTAATACAAATTTATAAGTAAAATATTGAATTGTGTTTTTAATATGTAGATTATAGGCTATTCTTATTTTAGTAGGTATTAAGGTAGTTTGGTCTTTTCTTGGAAGAGAAGTCATCACTAAGCTATGCCTGGAGTATTATAAAATGGAAACTCATAATACAATTAACAATTATTATGTAATATTCTTCAGAAAAGGTCCATTATTACTTATTTCACAAGCCATACTTTAATTAGGTAATTATTATAGAGCCATAGATAACAAATAAAAAGGTTCTATTAGTATAAAAGTATTAACTTGGTTAAAATTTGTGCACTTATTAATTAAATATCTAGTAATAGCACTATGGCACAGATTCTATCCTACAATGGTACATTTAGCAGCATAATTAACCTTACAGTTTTTACTTTGAGTGATTGCATCAGTTTGAAGAACCAGCCTAAGCATTTTGTAATTTGCTGTGAGAAAGTTCTGGGACTTAAATGCTATGTTAGTCTTAATGAAGTTAATATGTAATAAAATCACAACAATGTTAGATACTTCACAACATATCTCTCACAGACTCATTGGGTGCTTTCTCCCAAATCTGTCCTGATCTATACAGTCTGTAAATTTTATCACTTACCAAACTTTGGCCAAACCTCAACATTGCACCTTCAAACTTATGTTGGAAGACTTGCATTTGTGTCTCATTGTAGCCTACCCCGCTAGGATGGTATGCTTTAGGATCCCTACATTCCGTATACTTGTGCGTTGCTATTATTTCTAAAGGGGTAACTTTACTGAATGAAGTCAGGTTATAAATATCTTCAAAAACAGACATAGAGTCTAGATTCCTCACATACACAGATTTAATTTCTTGAGGAGTTATGTAATAATGTGATTTTCTCATAATATCTGGGTACCCTATCTCTGTGTTCGAATCAATTTCTTGATTGAGACAGTACAGTAACGGTTTCATTTCAATAGTTTGTAACTTTCTTGTTGGATCAAAATCATCGATAACTGCTTTGATATTGCTGTGTACTCTAGGTACGAGGAATTCATCCCAAGACAAAACCATGGCATGGCTGGCTTTGTTTGTTTCTTCTTTGTCAAGTCTGAAGTGTCGGAAAAGACAATCCAATTCAATAGCATTCCTTACAATGCTGTAAGACTTTGCAAAGACATATGGATAGTTTAATGGGAAAAACTGTATGTCCCATTGGGTTATGTCGGGTGGCAATAGATTAAGTCTTCTTATGATGTCTTCAGAGATCATGCTGTCATAGATTGTGAAATGGTTCACTCCCATCATGTGGTGGAAGACAAGAAACTCTATAAATGAATCTCTAGATACAAACGGTATTTGGTTTGGTATAACACAAATAGCAGGGACAATGTTATTGACAAATCTTATACTGGCAGTTTCTCTCGGTTTCCTTTTTGTGTTTACTTGTATCACTTTGATTATTGCAGCATGAATAGGGTTTATATTATAATCATTGACGTAAAAGCTCACCCCTTTTGGTTTTCCCAAATCCTTGTTCAAGTAACATTCGAATATGTACAGCCAATAATCTCCGATCCTGGAGACAATTTTAAAACTAAATCTTCCTACTTTCGGTTTATCAGTGTTCTCCAGCCAAATATTACACCGGAAATTAGGTTTTATGTGCGCTTTACCGATAACAATAGTGTCAATGTTGTGTGCATGTGCAGTCAGTTTTTCGTATTTCTGATACGAGCGTAAGAATGATGAATATGAGTAGAAGTTGTCATCTATCTGTTGGAACAACGGAGGCGTTTCTCGCACTTCCATAGAGGTATTTCGTACGATTTCTGACAGCATCGTAGCATTAAATCCAGGGCCACAAAACTCTATTTCTGAGAGACCTGGTTTACCAAAGAAATTTAACACCTCTAATACATATCTGAGTCTGTAATACTCGTGGCGGTATATTAGTAGAGTGACGATGCTCACGAAGCATACGATGACGAGAATGAGCTGATAATACTTTCTCATTATGCCTCCTGATGATTTTCTGGGTGTCTTCATTTACGCCGGCATCTGAAATCAATAATCATTATCGTATACTGATGGACAACGTGGGGTTTTACGGTAAAGTAAATGGTTATAGACATTTATGGCTTACCTAATTATTTACTCGGTGTTAAACAAATTGGATTATAAAATCAAAGAACTTTAAAATCACAAGAAAACTGTACAAAAACATTCGGGTTGATCGGTTCATTGACACTGCCTGCTGCTGCACTGCAGTAAAATGCATGCTGTCAAACAAATAATTAACTTCAGTGTCAGATCGACATCATGATTTGTCATGTTGGTACTTTTAATTAGGGATAGGACGTCCCCTCTAGAGAAGCAGTGTCTTGGGAACGCTTCCGCCTTGTGAATTGTGCACAGATGTACTACGGAATTGTGATGCTTCAGTTACCTCTCTAGATCGTTTGCAATGAGGGGTTTTCACGGCCATGTTTTTGAAGTAAAACTTCTTTACGCACGCTTGGCTTGGGGAGTAAGAGTAAGCTGGTGAATGCGTTACGAAATGTGTGAACGGAAGTTGAGAGGGAAATATATCAAAATCATTTAAAATTGCTTACAAACAGGAGAGTATGTAATAGTAGAGATGACTAAATCGTGCGTTGTCTTCTATTGCGAAAACAACGGCAGACACAGTTTTCCTAAGGATAGATGTCACAAAACAATATAGATAGGTACAAGCAATTAAACATACAAGTCTTCTATATGTTCCGCTCATTTTAGTATAACTGATTTATCTGTGAGTACTTTTACGTACTTATATACCTAGGTACTTATAAGTTAGTTGGTGAGGATTAGGTACCTATGTACTTGTAAATTTTTCTCCAAAAAGTTATTATTTTTTAAAAGATAAGAAGAATATTGAAGAAAACTGTTATACCTTCAGTTTCAAAGCTTCTCCAGAACAACCATCAACATCAATTCAAGATACAGTGTATCTATTAGTCACAGTCTATGAGGCTAGCAAAATAATACGATCACAAAAGAACATTGATTGTCACACAGAAGACGAAACAAAAACAAAGTGAGCATGTTCTCTAGAAATGTTGATATGTTGTCGTTGCGACTTTGACAGTTTGGCAAGCTTAGAAATTTATTTTTTAGCGGAGCATGTCTCATGTGCTTAATTAGATGGCGCCATCTATTACGATAGTTGGAACTACTTGTGTTTTTTTAAAATTGAAAATGAAAAGCCCTCAATAATGCTGGAAATTTCACACGGTGCTATCTAGGCCCAAACTAAGCAAAATTTGTACTATGGGAACCAGTTATCTGATAGAATAGAATAGGTTTTTTTGGAAATACATGCTGTAATATTTTGATTCAGCGGAATAAACCTACCACGACAACCCTAGCCTATCGTCAAATTCGTCAACAAGGGCTCATTTCATTCAGTGCTGCCAAACTAATAAAACAATAGCAAAAGCAAGCAAGTCATCGGCATTTTCATGAAATTTGTTGAATGAAAAAATAAAACAAAATACAGCTAAAATGTCGGAAAATAGAGAAGAAACCGTGCGGCAGTTCTGTGATGTGACTGGAGCCGATGAGAGACGCAGTAAATTCTTTTTGGAGTCCTCCAATTGGCGTCTTGAAGTGAGCGACTTTTCTCTTCTGTTTTTGCAAAAAAAAAAACGTGAAATTACTTGTGTTGACTTCTGAAACAGTAGCCAATTTTCTAAATTTGTTATTTCTATGCGTATCCAGGAAGCAATATCTAGTTTCTTCGAGCACGGTGGAAACGTAGAAGAACCACTGGCCGCGGCGGCCCCTGTAGTTCCCTCAGTTCCAACGCTTTCTGATAGTGATATGGAATCCCCTCCGGCTTCCCCACCGAAGACAAGAAAAGGGAAGAAGAAACCTAACTCAAATTTTGCAACCTTGGACTCTTTGCAGCAAGAAGAGAGCTCGAGTGAAGAAGAAGGTATTTTTTCTTTATTTTCTTTGTTTTACTAAGAGGTCAGTGATTGTGCTATTTTCTTTAGTATTTTGTATGTTTTATTATGCATTTCCAAGTTATCTGCTTGAGAGGGTACTTTTTCATAGACTGACTGAATTCCTTTACTATTCAATCACATTAGATTTGCATTTTATAGTTACGAACCAGGTACCAACTAAAATTCTTTCTTGAATAGCATCAAAATTCAGTTGGACCAATCACAAATTCGGAACCGTTGTCCGAGAATACTGCAACAAAGCATCTTGTAATAAAAGGAAATGCTATATCGATGATACCACATCCAACATGAGTGTGGATGATGAAGTTAACAGGTTAAAAGCTGAAATTGAAAGATTACTTGCTGAAAATAGTGTGCTGAAGAAAGAGATAGCAAGATTGAAAGGGAGTGAGACAGAGGCTTGTGGGTCAGGTCTGTCTTTTACTCTTGGATGTAGAAAGTAGATGAATTTTTATGTAACCACTGCATTGAGATTTCAAAATGTGGACCTAATCCTACCAAACCAATTATCTTATCTATCACTCTCATTTTTAGTTATCATTAATCACAAGGTTATTTTTTGGTTTTTTCTTGATTACTGGTCTATCATTCAACTAGACGATCTATAGAATAAAATAAATGTAACCTAATTTAAATAAAGTTGTTAATATTATTTTTATTTAAAATAAATATATCATCTCTTTAGTGACTGACCTCTTTCATCTCATCCCTTGTCCATCTAGTCTGGTCCCCTTCTAATTTTAGGGTAGGGGGAATAAGAGATCTGCACTGACGTCCCGCATTGGGGTGTATTGTGCATTACCCCCCTGCTGGTCTGGTCCCCTTTTCTGATGGAAATGTTCTATGTTTATCAGGAAATAATGATACACTATAAAATCATACTTTTCCTTTGAAGAAAATTCCATACATATATATGTATAAATTCTGTGGTGTTAAGTGAGGAATATCTTAGAACAACTTATTTTTCTCAGCCTATAAATAAAAACTCCAATATTATTTAAACCAGGGATCCCCAAACTATTTTGGACAAGTGACCCCTTTTCTAAAATGAACTGTTACCTCAGACCCCCATGGCCAAATTACCTACTTTTAAGATCAACCCCCTTATTCATAACGGTCCGCTAACTTAAAACAGCTGATACAGAGTGTTATTTTTCATTCTGACTTAGGTCAATAGAAGAAGACAGAGTGGGAATTAGCAATGCTTTAAATTAGTTAGCAGACTATTATGAATAAGGGGGCCTATCTTTCGTTTTTTCCTATTGATACAAAATACCTAGGTACTAAGGTACCAATTGGAAAACTTTGCACTTGGTTAAGTGAGTAAAGTTGACTTCATCAAAATTTAACAAAATAAAAAGACAAACAATTCAGTTAATATCAAGTTTAATTTATAATGATTATTACAAATTAAGTACTTAGAACCTTAAGTAGGTAGGAAATTATATTTAAAAAAGTATTAATTCGCAAAGAGAAAATAAAACATTCAGTGTGATGGATGAACCTGGTGACTATCTACCAATCTAGCTACATCCGGTTCAATATTGGTGAGTTGTAGCCTTAAATCTCCACGTTCGTTGATTTTCAAACGGTTTCTTTGTTTCGTCAAAATGTTTGTTACCACACTGAAGCTTTTTTCAACTAGGTATGATGATGAAAAAGCGATAAGGTATTTTTCAGCAATGTTCCACAATGTAGGATACTGTGTTTCAATGTTGCGTTGCAACCAGAACTTCTGATAGCCTTGGTTGAACTTCTGCTTAAGCTCTTCGTCTGTGCTGATGGTAATCAACTCTTCTTGCATTATCACATTGGCTTCTTCTATGGCTGTGGTATTGTACGGATTTATTATCCATTGAGAAATTTGTAAATTTAAAAGATCCTCAAACCTCTCAGTAAAATCCTTGTGTAATGCGTCCAAGTGAGTGACATATAATAAAATGTCATCATCTTGAAGCATTTCTGGTAATTTTGACAAATGCTGAAACTGCGAATATTCTTTTCTGCCTAAATTTTGTTTATAAAGGATTAGTTTACTCACGAAGGCCGATATTATTAATTTTGTTTTAATCAAGTTAAGATCGTCACCCTGCAGCTGCAAATTAACTTTGTTGAATATTCCAAAGATTTCAGTCAAGTAATAAATATCTGTTTTACAATTGTTCAGATTTTCTTTCAAATTCAGATCTTTTTCTTGTAAAAACTCCAACACAGATTAAAAAATGCCCAAAACACTTTCTAAGCAAGAGCCTCTTGATAGCCAGCGAACTTCAGTGTGCAGAAGTAATCGAGTAAAGACTTCGTCGTTTTCCTCACATAGCTGAGCAAATAACCGAGAGTTCAAAGAATTGCTTCGAATCTTGTTGATAGCATTTATTACATATTGTAAAGACTTATGCAATCTAGGACTCAGCTTTTTTGCTACTAAATGCTGCCTGTGAATCACGCAGTGAATGACCTGTACATCAGGCAGTTGTCGCTTTAAGTGAGCTATAAAACCACGATGACGACCAACCATAGACGGTGCACCATCAGTCGCAACAGAAACAATTTTTTTCCATGGAATAGCTTTGTCAGTAAAAAAATGTTCCACGGCCTGAAAAATCGATTCTCCTCTGGTATCAGTCTCTAAATATGTAGCAAAAAGCAGGTCTTGGCACATATTTTCATCTTTGATATATCAAACATATCCTAACAACAGAGCTTCATTGCCGGGTAATGTAGACTCGTCCAACTGGAGAGAGAATCTGTTGGTCTGTAAGAACTTGCATAAAATGTTTTCCACATCCCGTCCCATCTCGTCTATGCGTCTCTGAACGGTGTTATTGCTCAAAGGTATTCTCTTTAAAATATCATGTGCGGGTTTGTGCAATACATTGTTAAGGACCTCCGCAATGGCTGGTAAGATAAGCTGCTCTCCAACTGTGTGGGGTTTCCCCGACTTCGCTATTAGTAAAGATATATTATAGGACACTCGTAAACCATCATCGTCTTTAATAGATGATGGCGCAAACATCGATCTTATGGATGGTCATTTGTCTAGTTTTTCTTTAAGTGTTTGAAAAAATGACAAGGGCTTACTTTTTTTGTC